>CP092876.1:18688285-18718443 GCA_030710605.1 Cordylochernes scorpioides | reverse complement strand
TGAATTTATTATACTATTATAATACTAAATTAGTACATTAGTCTGATGATGGTAACAATGCTGTTGCTGCAACATTTCATTAATTTGGTGTCGTTACCTCATGTTTCAAATATATAATTCAAATTGTAGCAGAAACAAAGATTGTAAATGAATTGAAAAAAAAAAAGAAGAGAATATTAACGTAATCATTATTAAAATTATAACGAGCCATGTTAGTTCGCACTGACTTTTGCTGTGGTAATTGTGAATTTCAAAGAGTAGAGCGAGCATTTTGAAATCTCTGAAATTTAATGATAAGGTACAATTTGGATTATTCTATATACAGTTACGAGCGTCATTCTTCGTCGCCTCTGTCATGGTTTGCTTTTTTTTTTGGAATGGCGCCCTCCTATTGGTTGGCTACGATCACGCCACCTTTGCCCCCCCCCCCATCATACCCCCCCCACTCGCTTTTTTTTTGGAATGGCGCTCTCCTATTGGTTCGCTACGATGGCGCCGCCAATGCGCGAGACACTTCTGTCACCGTTTGCTTTTGGTTCAGTGGTAGAATGCTCGCCTGCCACGCGGGCGCCCTGGGTTCGATTCCCAGCCGATGCATTTTTTTTTTTACTATTTTTAAAACTCATTTATATATTATAGTGGCGGGCGCCCCGGGTTCGATTCCCGGCCGATGCATTTTTTTTTTTTTTAACAATTTTTAAAACTCATTTATATATTATACAAGAATGACATCCACGGCGCCAATTTATAATTGTAACGAATAGTATTTTAATAAAAGCATTTAATCGGGTAAACCCCGGGCGTTGCCCGGGTCATTCGGCTAGTAGATTATAAACACAAGGTAATAAGACCAAATCTAAATAAATAAATAGTATGTGACGTTTCAGTAACAGCATTGTTACCAAAACGTCACACACTATTTATTTATTTGGATTCGGTCTTATTACCTTGTGTCTGAAATTTAGTACTAACTTTTAATGGGCAAAGTCTGACTGTCATGTGGTGCCCCCCGGATAACCAACCAACGACAGCAGCTTTTTTTACCCATCATGAAGACTTATGGACCAAAGACAGGACCTATATTCCACATCCCTACCAAGATTTTAAATTTGATCTATGAATTTAGTCTCCATGACCTTGTATAAATATGCAATGGGAAATAAAAACAAAAATATATATAAATGGACTAAATTCAAAATACACGGATAAACTTTAGTAATAGGTTAGCACATGTGAAAACAATAAATGTTATATAGACATTTTTTAAATTGTTTGTGAATATTTAAAATGATAGTCTTTCGTGCTAAAGCACAATTTGGATTATAGATACAAGAAAATAAGACCTAATCCAAATAATTTAATAGTGTGTGACGTTTCGGCAACAGCATTGTTACCATCATCAGACAAAAGAATAAATGACAAAAATGTTACCGAAAGTCACACACTATTGAATTATTTTGATTAGGTCTTATTTTCTTGTATCTAGAATGGTAGTCTTTAAAAAAAAAAGTCAGAAAATGATTATGAAATTTTGTCACAATAGAGATTGTTCTGAAAAAGAGTCATTTTCGCAGTACAGATCTGGCATATGAAATTATATAATCCCAATAATACAGTACAACCTCCATGAGAGGACACTCGCGCAAGAAGGACACCTCTCTACAAAGGACAGTTTTCATTTGAAAAGTGATCATTTTTACTATTTAGCCACTCTACAGTAAGAAAACACCTCTCCCTAAAGGACACTTTGGCTCTACAATTAGGTGTTGTCCTTTACAGGCAGGTATTTCTACCGTATACCAAATAAATACTTTACAGTTTAAAAAATAATTTTCACATCATCCCCTAGAATATCAGGAAAATTGTAACTCTGTCTTTGCTGGTACCAAGCCTGGTTGAAAAAGAAAAAGGAGGGGATGCTCACTAAAAAACCTCGGCTGGCCCGGCTGATAGTACTTTGTAAGGATTCCTGATCCAGGGATACAGGATGAGACTGTACTCTATGTTAGGAGTAGCTGCACATGGCATCTGTTCCTCATTTCAAAGACGGCCATTTCATATTGGAGCTAAGTCGGTGGCCTGCTACTGAGTAGTGCTCCCAGTCTTAATGACAAAAGCGGACACATTCAATTTCACCCGGTCATGATGGTCATCAAAACACCATCAAAAATCTCTAGTTCTACAGGCTTGATACCCTATAATGATTGAGTGGAGATAGGAAAGAAGAAGATATCAATTTCCAGAGATAGATGGTGCTAAAATGATGATGATGATGATATCTTTTTAAAATCTATTGTCATGTAAAATCTACAAGGTAATAAGACCAAATCCAAATAGTGTGTGGTATTTCAGTAACAGATTTGTTACTGGAACCTAACACACCATTTATTGATTTAGTCTTATTACCTTGTAGTTCTCTAATCTATAATCCAAATTGTATCATGCTGTCTGTTGTAGATAAATGATAAAAATAACTTTGACTTGTGCTTAATTAATAGGTAGAAAATCTTACTTTTGATAAATAATCTTTAAGATAATAAACTTAGTGATAATAAAACTTATAGATAAAAAAAACTTGTAGGTAATCAAACTTATAGATTACAAAACTTGTTGGTATTCAAACTTTTAGATAAAAAAAACTTAGATGTAATAAAACTTATCGGTAAATAAGAACACTATTAATAAACATTTTTGGTAGAAAAACTTGCTTAAATATATGTTCAAAATAGTGTACTTAACTTGGATAATTTACGATTGACATTGGATTAAATTTAGGTACTTTAATTAAATCAAAAGGATTAAATATGAAAATGTTGGACGCGCGTTTAAATGGCGTTGCCTTTTCTTCTTGATAAAAGTTCTTTCTACTGCTTCTTTTTTCCGCCGCGCATGCGCACCACACGGATTCCTCGTCACCAACTACGGAGGCACACCACTTCTCACCGGCGGTGGCGCCGCCAGGGGAGCTTAGCTAGATTTGGTCAATCTAACCTCTCCACTGTCAAAATCCTTTTAATGGCTCTCTCTCAGTCGGGAGTAATTGAAAGTACCACATTTAATAGAGGAAATCGTTAAATTACAGATCGTTAAAACAATGTTAAAATTAATTAGTGTTCAATGGGTGGAATAGGTAACAAGTTCATGTATAACATTTTATTTGACATAGCAGAACTTTCATTACAACAGTCTTCCTTTATTTACAGCAACTTGGTTATAACATAAACACAAGGTAATAAGACCAAATCCAAATAAATAAATAGTGTGTGACGTTTCAGTAACAGCGAACGTCAAACGTCAACGTTACCGAAACGTCACACACTATTTATTTATTTGGATTTGGTCTTATTACCTTGTGTTTATAATCTACAATCCAAATTGTGCCTCATCAATTGGTTATAACATCGTAATTCTAAAAATTTCCAAAGTTTTGAGTTTCAATTGTGATTATAACAACAATCTCAATTGTGATTATAACAACAATCTCAATTAAAACAATTGGGACTCGAAACTTGGAAAAACTTTTAGAATTACGAGGTTATAAACAATTTATAATACAATATAATGCGGCTTATGATTGTAGAACGACATTTGAAATTTATCCTGCATGTGTTTCTTTTAAACGAAAAATAAAAATTTATTTTAAGGAGAAATAACGATTATTTCCATCCTTAGGGTGGAAGTATGAAAGAATGAATTGTGAAGAGTAATGATGAACGGAAAATAAAAGTAAAAGTGTCCAGGGATTCAACCCTAAGGTTGGAAATAATCGTTATTTCTCCTTAAAATAAATTTAGATTTTTCGTTTAAAAGAAACACATGCGGGATAAATTTCAAATGTCGTTCTACAATCATAAGCCGCATTATATTGTATTAAAAATTACTTTATATAATATTTACGATCAGAGAAATATGTCCAGGATAGCCTAGTGGACATGGCATCTGCCCGGTAAGCGGAACACTGTGGGTTCGTTTCCCATCCCTGGACACTTTTATTTTCCCGTTTATCATTACTCTTCACAATTCATTCTTTCATACTTCATTCCTAAGGTTAGAAATAATCGTTATTTCTTCTTAAAATAAATTTTGAATGTTGTTCTATAAGCAATTCTATATATACAGTTACGAGCGTCATTCTTCATCAGTCGTCTCTGTCACCGTTTGCTTTTTTTTTGGAATGGCGCCCTCCTATTGGTCGGCTACGATCACGCCACCTTTGCCCCCCCCCACTCGCTTTTTTGTTTTTGTAACCATTGTGTTGGAGTGGGTCGCTCCTTAAATAAATGCATATATTAGTTAATAACCAAATGGAATCCTCTCTTTCTTTTTCCCAGTAAGAGACGCCTACGGAAGCCAACAGTACATAGACAGATAAAGCACATAGGCTATAGTTATTAACTAACATATGCAATTATTTAAGGCGCCAATTTATAATTGTGTAACAAATAGTATTTGAATCAAAACATTCAATCGGGTAAAACACGGGCGTTGTCCGGGTCATTCGGCTAGTTTGCTTATAACTTTCAACTGTCTACACTGATAGACAAAACTTAAAGAAGTGGAAAGTCTTTGAGGATATATGTGATTATGCTCTAACAGCACAACTTGGAACCAAGCTTTCAAGTGATGTTGTTAGAGCACATTTATATATATCCTCCCTGCCTATGTGGCAGGCAGGAGAAGCAGCACAAGTAAGGGACTGCCCTGTAGTACGGTGTTGTGAGCTCCAAGTCGCTACGGTAACCGTGAAGGGAACTCTGAAATGTGGCTGATTAACGGGACACCCCCTTTCCATGGAGCAATAAAGAGAAGAAGACATTCATAAGGACAAGGCACCTCAGTTGACCGGTATTGTGATCAGGGTGCATGGACCGATCTGATCTGCTTCATGGACAAAACACCACCATCAATCCAGAAGAAGACATCCATACGAACAAGGCACCTCAGTTGGCCGGTATTGTGATCAGGGTGCATGGACCGATCTGATCTGCTTCATGGACAAAACACCACCACCATCAATCCAGAAGAGGACATCCATACAAACAAGGCACCTCAGTTGGCCGGTATTGTGATCAGGGTGCATGGACTGATCTGATCTGCTCCATGGACAAGACACCACCACCACCATCAATCCAGAAGAGGACATCCATACGAACAAGGCACCTCAGTTGGCCGGTATTGTGATCAGGGTGCATGGACTGATCTGATCTGCTCCATGGACAAGACACCACCACCATCAATCCAGAAGAGGACATCCATACGAACAAGACACCTCAGTTGACCGGTATTGTGATCAGGGTGCATGGACTGATCTGATCTGCTCCATGGACAAGACACCACCACCATCAATCCAGAAGAGGACATCTATACGAACAAGGCACCTCAGTTGGCCGGTATTGTGATCAGGGTGCATGGACTGATCTGATCTGCTCCATGGACAAGACACCACCACCACCATCAATCCAGAAGAGGACATCTATACGAACAAGGCACCTCAGTTGGCCGGTATTGTGATCAGGGTGCATGGACCGATCTGATCTGCTTCATGGACAAGACACCACCACCACCATCAATCCAGAAGAGGACATCCATACGAACAAGGCACCTCAGTTGGCCGGTATTGTGATCAGGGTGCATGGACCGATCTGATCTGCTTCATGGACAAAACACCACCACCACAATCCAGAAGAGGACATCCATACAAACAAGGCACCTCAGTTGGCCGGTATTGTGATCAGGGTGCATGGACTGATCTGATCTGCTCCATGGACAAGACACCACCACCATCAATCCAGAAGAGGACATCCATACGAACAAGGCACCTCAGTTGGCCGGTATTGTGATCAGGGTGCATGGACCGATCTGATCTGCTCCATGGACAAGACACCACCACCATCAATCCAGAAGAGGACATCCATACGAACAAGGCACCTCAGTTGGCCGGTATTGTGATCAGGGTGCATGGACCGATCTAATCTGCTCCATGGACAAGACACCACCACCATCAATCCAGAAGAGGACATCTATACGAACAAGGCACCTCAGTTGGCCGGTATTGTGATCAGGGTGCATGGACTGATCTGATCTGCTCCATGGACAAGACACCACCACCATCAATCCAGAAGAGGACATCCATACGAACAAGGCACCTCAGTTGGCCGGTATTGTGATCAGGGTGCATGGACCGATCTGATCTGCTTCATGGACAAGAACAACCACCATCAATCCAGAAGAGGACATCTATACGAACAAGGCACCTCAGTTGGCCGGTATTGTGATCAGGGTGCATGGACTGATCTGATCTGCTCCATGGACAAGACACCACCACCATCAATCCAGAAGAGGACATCTATACGAACAAGGCACCTCAGTTGGCCGGTATTGTGATCAGGGTGCATGGACTGATCTGATCTGCTTCATGGACAAAACACCACCACCATCAATCCAGAAGAGGACATCTATACGAACAAGGCACCTCAGTTGGCCGGTATTGTGATCAGGGTGCATGGACTGATCTGATCTGCTTCATGGACAAAACACCACCACCATCAATCCAGAAGAGGACATCTATACGAACAAGGCACCTCAGTTGGCCGGTATTGTGATCAGGGTGCATGGACTGATCTGATCTGCTTCATGGACAAAACACCACCACCATCAATCCAGAAGAGGACATCTATACGAACAAGGCACCTCAGTTGGCTGGTATTGTGATCAGGGTGCATGGACCAATCTGATCTGCTCCATGGACAAGACACCACCACCATCAATCCAGAAGAGGACATCCATACAAACAAGGCACCTCAGTTGGCCGGTATTGTGATCAGGGTGCATGGACTGATCTGATCTGCTCCATGGACAAGACACCACCACCATCAATCCAGAAGAGGACATCCATACAAACAAGGCACCTCAGTTGGCCGGTATTGTGATCAGGGTGCATGGACTGATCTGATCTGCTCCATGGACAAAACACCACCACCATCAATCCAGAAGAGGATATCCATACGAACAAGACACCTCAGTTGGCCGGTATTGTGATCAGGGTGCTGATCTGATCTGCTCCATGGACAAGACACCACCACCACCATCAATCCAGAAGAGGACATCCATACGAACAAGGCACCTCAGTTGGCCGGTATTGTGATCAGGGTGCATGGACTGATCTGATCTGCTCCATGGACAAGACACCACCACCACCATCAATCCAGAAGAGGACATCTATACGAACAAGACACCTCAGTTGGCCGGTATTGTGATCAGGGTGCATGGACTGATCTGATCTGCTCCATGGACAAAATACCACCACCAGCATCAATCCAGAAGAGGACATCTATACGAACAAGGCACCTCAGTTGGCCGGTATTGTGATCAGGGTGCACGGCCCCATCTGATCTGCTCCATGGACAAGACACCACCACCACCATCAATCCAGAAGAGGACATCTATACGAACAAGACACCTCAGTTGGCCGGTATTGTGATCAGGGTGCATGGACCGATCTAATCTGCTCCATGGACAAGACACCACCACCACCATCAATCCAGAAGAGGACTCTATACGAACAAGGCACCTCAGTTGGCCGGTATTGTGATCAGGGTGCATGGACTGATCTGATCTGCTTCATGGACAAAACACCACCACCATCAATCCAGAAGAGGACATCCATACAAACAAGGCACCTCAGTTGGCCGGTATTGTGATCAGGGTGCATGGACTGATCTGATCTGCTCCATGGACAAGACACCACCACCATCAATCCAGAAGAGGACATCCATACAAACAAGGCACCTCAGTTGGCCGGTATTGTGATCAGGGTGCATGGACCGATCTGATCTGCTCCATGGACAAGACACCACCACCATCAATCCAGAAGAGGACATCCATACGAACAAGGCACCTCAGTTGGCCGGTATTGTGATCAGGGTGCATGGACCGATCTGATCTGCTCCATGGACAAGATACCACCATCACATATATCCTCAAAGACTTTCCACTTCTTTAAATTTTGTCTATGAATGTAAACAGTTGCAATTTTTTTTTTTTATTGTCTATAACATCAAATTGGAAGCAGGTACATTATAAATTATATATTATATATTATGATTTCATCTATTATTTAAACTATAAAAATGTGATTATATTGCAGTAAATATTATTATTGAATATGGGAGACCAAATCTATCACCTTCTAGAAGGCCTAAGGCCTGGTGTCCTCTGGATAACCAATCAACAGTAGCAGTACCCCATAATGGAGACCCTTTACACCCATTATGAAGACTCTGAACTCCGCCTTTGCCGGTCCCAAGCCCGGATGAAAAAGAAGGAGGGGGAGCAGTAACAAGCTCACTAAAAAACCTGGGCTCAGCTGGCCCGGCTGATAGTACCTTGTATGGGCTCCTAATCCAAGGATACAGGATGAGTAGCCTTTGTACTCCATGTTAGGAGCAGCTGCACATGGCATCTGTTCCTAATGTCAGAGGCGGCCATTTCTTTTGGAGCTAAGTCGGCCTGCCACTGAGTAGTGCGCCCAGTCTTAATGACAAAGGCAGATGCATTCTACTTCACCCAGTCATGATGGTTGTCAAACAGACACCATCAAGGGTCACAACTTGATATCCTAATATGATTGAGTGGAAATAGGAAAAAATAAATAAGAAAGAAGAGGAGGTAACCCCAGACCATCTACTCTCATCTAGTGGAGACACCAAGCACAACTTGTACCACAACTAATCCTAAACAAGATACATGTGTTTCCATGACATTGTGTAATGAAACAATGGATAGTAAAATATATATATATATATATATGTCATAATTGGTATAATATCAAAGATGTATAATTTCCTTTCGCCAAAATAAGTATATAAATATGTTAAGCTTCCGTTAAAATGTCAATATGCAAATTCATCCATCTATAAAAACTGTACAAAAATAAACATGGCCGATATCGTGGGCGAATGCTACAGCACGTCGCGGGTGCACTGCTCATTTGGATGGAACTAATTCTTGGGATTGCATGGATAACGGTTTCACCCTTCCATTTGATCACGACATATATATATTGAATATTAGTAATAAATATACACTCTTTCATCATCATTGTATCCTTGAGGAACTATAAAATCAGCTATTACTATTAGTCCTTTATAGTTATAGGCCAAAACTTTTGACATTTCTTAAAAAAAGTGTTAATAGATAAAACATAATTGAATAATGATTAATTTTAGCTTTTGATATAAATATTACTTTAGTTTATGTTTTAATGCTCATAACCCTTTTTTACCACACAGAATTCTTGCATGCTCTCTAAAAATGATGTGAGTATCATAAAGTTTTAAAATATATATTAATAAAACAATAATAACCACATTTATATTTATAAAATATGTTTTCCTCATTCTTTATACATAAAATTTTATTTTTAAAATTAATTACTTACCTTTCTTTGTTCGATGGGAAAGTCTGTAAAGGCAAAACTTTCGGCATGCTGCAAAAAAAAAAAAAAATTATTACGTCACATATCATACGACGCATTTCCTATTTATTATAATTTACTTTATCATAGATGATTATAAAATGTCCCCAATTATTAATAAAAGGTAGAAATATGGAGTTATAATTACCTTATTATTAAAATCCTCCAAGATTTGTATGGCTGCGTTTTCGTCGGCGTCCTGTAAAGCGGCAAATGTTGTGTCATCCATTTTAAAGCTCTTTTTATTCAAATTAAGAACAAGTAGAATATTGAGAAATGTCGAATTTCATTTCTTGAACATATCTATTAATAGAAACGATGTCGAAGAAATGTATAAATATGTTTATTTTATAAAATAAATAAATAAATAAAACTATGATGATATAAGTATGATGATAAAGCTCATTAAAATGAAAATATCATGAAATGAATTAAAACATATTTGAACAAATTGAAGTATTTTTGCGTTTATATATTTAATTTATTAATTATCTGTTTGAATTAATATACAAATAGATATTTTAGTATCATTTTTTTTCTGAATTTATTTAAAGGATTTAATTACTATTTGAAGTCCCAAACAGAAAGAGAGAGAGAGAGAGAGAGAGAGATTTCCTCTGTGAACCTTTTTTTCTCTTCTATTTCTGTGTTTAAATTTTTTTAAAAAATTCATTTAATCTTATGGTGGATAGAGGCTTATAGCTGTGTACTCGTTTATACTTGAATCAATGTGTATAAATTCTTTTTCAGAGCCTCAAACTTTTTGGTACACCACTTTTTTTTTTTTTTTTTGCTTATCCCTAGTACACGGGTACAGGCCATGATAATCATCGTGGGTAGTTAGCGACTGCTTTTATGTGTCTACACATGTGAAAAGCAGTTCGACTTTGCACTTACAAATGTGCCAGAGCCCGTTTGGTTACTTGGACTCGCTGGTGGGTTTGAACTTTTGCAAGAATCGGGGGGGCATTGGATCATTTTTTTAAACAGAAAAAAGTGTCCAATGCGGGAATAGAACCTGGTCGTAGTGGTCGAAAACCAAACAGTTTAACCAGCCTTCCACCGACCCCTTACACCACTGAAAAATATAAGGATTGTTAAATTTTTTAACAATAAAAGTGATCCTATCAAGACAAATAGATTATTAATATAAGGTTGTCCCAAAAGTTCTTATACACTTGCCAAAAAATTGAAATATCCTTAGCCGTTGTGTATAATATCTTTGTATTGTGTATAAAGTAATTGCAATATGTATTCGCTTTAATAATATTATTCGCTAAGTAATAAGAAGAACAATATTTTAAGAAAACACAAACTTTTGGGACAACCTTATCTAAAGTGAAACTATATTAATGAATACTCTACTGCAGTAATGTACTAAATAAATAAATACAGAACCATCAAATAAATGGTGATTTGAATGAGGTACAATCAAATCGCATTTTTGAAGGCTATCTAAGCAATCCTACTCAAGATATTCAGTGTAAAACTTTTGAGGTGTTGACCAACCTTCTACTAGCAAGTGATAGATGTCTGTTCAAAGCTTTTTAGAAAGTATTTATTTGACTTTATAAAAGACAACCAATCTCAGGTCTGGGTTTGAGGCTCCGCATCCTGAGAATGTTGCATACACTTATTACTCGAACTGCATACTCGAAGCATATTATATATTTATTATTATATTTAATTCTGCTGTCCTAAAAGCTTATGTCCATAGTTCTTCTAAAATACCCATTCCAAGAGTCTTACAACAGTCACCTATAAAAGGAAGTTCCAAAAATGCAATATAACAGCGGTATGGTAGATTAAACTGGCGAAACCGTTTGGAGGGTTCACCACTGATGAGCCAGGCCCTCCCTTTAATTTTTCCATCGCAGTAAGGACAGTAGAAATTGTTTTATTTTAAAAAGAATATTACGCCTCTAAAATAGCTTTATAATTGGATAACAGATGGCGCTCTAGTACATCGTAACTTATTATAGTATCAACTTTTCTTACTCACCCTCCATGTACAAGGTCTGTTAGAAATTATCAGACCTTTTTTTTGCGAAAACCTGGTGGATTTCAATAAAGTGCGCTTGCTAGAGGCGACCTTGAACCTTCATAAGCATGCGTGCATTTTCCCGCCTGTAAATATCGTTAGTTGATGGCAAGCAGCATTTAAATGAGGTAGTGTTTAGGGCTCTCGTCAGATTTTCATTGTAAGAAAAATGATGAAAGGACTGTAGCAGTGCTACTGCATCAAATATTGTCAAAAATTAACACCTTAATCACTGGTGACGACTCCTGGGTGTATGGTACGACCCAAACACTTGATACCAGCCATCATAGTTGAAGAATTCCCCGCCACCAAGACCAAAGAAGGGCCACCGAGTGCGCAGCAGCGTCACAGTGATGCTGACTGCTTTCTTTGACTCCCATAGTATGGTACACCACGAGTACGCACCACATAGTCAAACAATCCCAAAGAGTATTACTGGGATATCCTCTATCGCCTACGTGATGCTGTGCGGCGCAAGTGAAGGAGTTGTGATCAACAGAAAATTGGCGCTTTCATCACCACAATGCTCCAGCACTTTCTTCGCACTTGATTCAGACTTTTTTTGCGAAAAACGAGAATTCCGTGGTTCGCCAGGCTCCTTACTCTTCTGATACATCCCAAACTCAAGAGGCCATTGAAAGGAAAGCGATTTCAGACAAGTGAGGTCATTATGAATGCAGCGACAACCTAACAAAAAACCATTCCGAAAGCCCCTTTGTCGGAATGTTTCCACCAATGGTGGCACCGCTGGCTGAAGTGTGTGGAGTCCCAAGGAGACTACTTTGAGAGGGATTAGTTTTCCAGCGTTCCAGGTACGATTGTTTTTTTCCCGCCCGAAGGTTGGATACTTTAATAACAGAACTCATATAATCAAGCCAGAGAACAAAACATCTTATTAATAATCAAAAGTCCTTTCTGGTCACTATCTGTACAGCCTTTAGAACTGAGCAGTTCTGCACTAGCAATCTCAAAAATTTCCATCATTCTCTCTGGAGGACTACCAATATAATTAATGGAGTGAATATTGCCAGCCTTCCTAAGAAGATCCTGACGGCGGAAAGGGTTGATCAGCGCCCGCCCACTATTAGTATGAATTCCGCTTTTCCAAGAGGTACAAATATAGGTCACAAAATAATGAATTGCCCCCAGAAGGTCAGGATGGCAAACACTTCTCAATTATCCAGACAAAAGAGCAGCGTGTCCTTCAACACCCACTGTAGCTGCTCTATTACAGGCAACATGGAGCAACACTGCACCGCCAAAACGTTTGGAGCAGATCTTCTTAACATCTGCCAAAGAAGCAGAAGCCCCAGAGTCTGAAAAATCAGAAGTGAGCCAGAAGTTCTCACTCAATTCAAGAAGCTTCCAAACCAGCTCCCAAAAAGGGAAATTTCACTGACCTTGTTGCAAGATCAATTGCAAAACAGCAGTTGGATACTTCCTCAAGCGCCTCACAAGCTCCTTCTTCGGAGAGGTTCAACTGTTAGGAATGAAGTAATATGAGAGAAAACAGGCCACTATCTCCCTTCCTCATCTGAGGCCGCTCATTGACAAGCTCAGCGTAGAGCAGAGGTAGGGCCTTCATGCCTTCAACGAACATCTTATAAAGGGACTTGGAAATTCTAAGTCAACCTTTTTAAACATCAGAGCAATAACAGGGGCTCGCAAGAGCTTAATGTGCGCGGCATTGCTGCTCGACACAGGAGCATCGAGCTGTGCTACTTCCCGAACCAGCACGCAGTGGACTTCGCCTTTGTATAGGAAACGAATGCAAAGACCCTGAACAGCGCCAAAGATCTCTGCCTGATCTTCATGTATTTGGTCAGCGGTTCCTTTGCCTGGGAAAGATCGCCGCCTTCGGTGGTGTTAACATCGGTGTCTATGGGCGACATTCCTCAACTGTCATATTTCTCATGCTCTTGATGAATAGTCCCAGCAGCTGCAAGTAATCACTGCTGCTGCCGTTAATGATGACGCGTGAGTCCTTTGGAACTTGAACATCGCCGAAGAGTCTACTAGTGACATAGCATCCAGTTGCGTCGAAGCCTTGGAGGAACTCCAGGATCGGGCCAACCCTGTAGACGCCGCAGCCATCTTTGACGCCGCGCACCTACCAACGAAAACCTCCAATTGCGAAAGCCGAGTGAATGTGAGTAGATTGGACAGAGTGCTGCTACCATCAAGCCTCTCCAAACACGTCACCCTATATTGGAACCTCTGCTTTAAAAACTCAGACCACCGTGCGGTCCTCTTCCAAATTGGCGATGCCTCTGAGTCTCAATTGCCATCCATCGCCCCAACATTCTTCTCTCCCGTTATAGAAACCTTTTAACGACGTCTTGGGGAATATAAACGAAATGTTCGTTGGAGAAATTTGAAGGAACTGGGGCAAGATCAAGGCCAATCTCGCCACGATCATAAAATTCCTTCACGACCCGCGCAGGGACGATGACTACATCACTCGGGCTAAACGGTCTGTCCGATAAAATCTCGAGAACACACGTCGATCAGGGCATATTATCCATCACTGACTGATCTCGGAAGCAGTGATGCTTCCGCGATTACTATCAAAAACAGCGCGGGTCATTTAATTGAGGAAGTAGCAGTGAGAAAGATGCATTTCGCTAGCTTAAAGGATTGCTTCGCTGGCCCCTCTTTCTCTCATAAGGAAATTAGCGGCTTCCTGTAAGGTCAAAGCAATCCATTCCACCGCTACGAGATCGGTGAGGATAGGATATCTGCTTTCATAAGCCGTCTGCCAACATGGAAAGCGGCCGGATGGGACAAATCGCTTTACGAGATCATCCCTGGTTTCGAGGATTACTTCGTGACTGCTCTCCAGCGAGTCTTCAAGGAGTCCCAGCACAAGAGCAAGAACCGATAGCTCTCAAAAATATATATATTCTAAAAAAAACTTGTAGTAAGTCATTCATGTAATTTTGTGTCAATGTTTTACCTATCCCAATGACAGTTTGACATGATAGAGCATGCCTGGAAGGAGTTAATCTCATTGCCTCAATCCTGGATCATGTAAATAAATATGATAATATGCTAATTTTCAAATTCTATATGTTTGGAAAATATTGATGAAAATTATATATTAGAGTGAATTCCCCTAACTCTTCACTATACTCTATACTATACTTCACTACAGTAGAATCTGTCTCTAAAGGACAACACATAGTTGCAGAACTGTATCCTTTAGAAATAGTTGCTAGTTAATTGATAAAAATGGTAATTTAGAGACAATATGAAAATAAAACTTCTCGTACAAGCGCTCTCTAAAGGTAGTTTACCCATGGAACTTCTCTTTATTGTGTGTGTGTACTACCAAATAATAATGATAATTATAAACCTTTAAACATTTTTTTGTGTAGCCAAACATTCACTTCGGTAGAACCTGGACAAAGCTGAGTCATTTGCTTAGTATGGTATTAAAATACAAATATAAATGCGAAGTTTTTAAAATCATTTCTGTATGCTACACACACACACTCAAGCGTGCGGCCGCGTTTTCGCGAGATCCGCCGTTTTCGCCTCTGAGGTGTGTGTCACTGGCGCTAACCCTGCCGAATCCGGTATCAGAAGATAGACCTCGATCCGCTGATCAAGTGCCTGAAAGGCCCAGCACTGGATCGCAACCAGGCGAGGAATTTTCGCCGAAAAACGAAAATATGAAGAATTCAAAAGAAAATTCCTCTGAAACTCAAAGAAATGCAAATTCGCCGGCAGGCGAAAGGCATGCAAATCTGGCCGCCGAGCGTGGTGACGTCACGGCGCCGAAGACTGCTGCTACGACTAGCGCAACTCCGGCTAGCCCGGCCTCGCTCAACTGGGCCGACAGCGAGATGGCGGAGGTAGACGCCAACGACGGCTACACAGTCGTGAAGAGCAAGAAAAGGCGCCTCACTTCAACGCCGGAGCACACCGCTAGGCAGCCTGGCAGGCCTGCTGAGAAGCCCAGCCCCCAGCAGCGGAAGCGACCAACAGGGCCGAGAGCAGTGCCGCCTCAGGAGATCAAGGCGACACGCGCCAACATCGCCGACGCCAGGGCGAGGCAGGCCACTACCAACCACGAGAACTACGTCTTCGTGGAGCTGTGCCCAGAAATCCCGGACTACTCTTACCTCAAGGCAGTGAGCGCGCTACTCGGGGGGCCAAAAAACATCACGCAATTCAATCGAATGAACGGCCACTACATCGTGGGCCTTGCGAACAAGGACCTCGCGAACCGTCTGGTCGCGAGCGGCCTGGAAATCGAGGGAACGACCCTCAAGATCTTCCCCTTCCGCAAGAGGGCGGAGCGCATAGTCGTGGCCAACCTGCCCGGCTTTGTGGAGGACAGCACCATCACGACCGCCCTGGGCCAATTTGGGAGGGTCACCTCCATCGCCCCCATCCTGGTCAAAATGGGGGAGTTCACCTTCACCGACGGCCGCCGGGAGGCGTTCATCCTGCTCCGCGAGGGCGTAAGGCTGGACACGCTGCCCACCCGACTGACCATCCACTCCAAGGGAGACACCCTGTCGGCCTTCCTCTCCTTTGGAATCAAGTGTTCCAAATGCGGTAAACAGGGCCAACGCAGAGCCACCTGCCCAGCGCTCGCCAGACAAGGGAACGGCAACCCCAGGCAATCAGCGTCTCCCACCGACGCAAGGCCTCCCCCTCCTTCTCCTCCTCCTCCTCAGCAGCCAAGGAAGCCGGCACCTGCGCCCGCAACACCGGCGTCCCCTGTCCAACCGGCGAAGACATCAACTGAGGCTCCAGTGACCCCCTCGGCGCCCCATCCTGCCGAACCGAGGGATCTTGCCCAGCCCGCCCCTGTCGCCCCCCTGCTCCTCTAGCTACCCCGCGGCCCCTCGAGCCCGAGACCTTTCCGCTCGACATTGAGATGTCGGAGGAGGAGCTGACCACCATTCCCTCCGCGTCTCCCCAGGGAAAACCCGCACTCTTCCAGCTGCGGGAGCACCTCAAGCAGTCCCCCAACCTCTCCATCGACTGGGACGGGCTGCCCGGTATAGACCGCGAGGACGCACAGCAGCTACTCACCTCTAAAAGAAAAATGGAGAAGCGAGTGTCCTCACTGTCAAAAGCACAGGTCGCCGCCCTCGACCAGGTGGCCGAAACCATCAAGGCCTCGATCCCAGACTCCAACCACACCATCCGCAAGACCCTCCAGAAGACCAAGGGGGTGCTTAAGGGACGGCAACAATGAGCTACCGTCTCGCCAGCATCAACGCGCGAGGGCTCGCCACTCGGGGGAGGAGCCTTGCCCTTTGTCATCTCCGTCATTGCCCTTTGTCATCACGTGGACATCGCGTTTGTCCAGGAGACAAACGCATTTCATCTCGGCAGCGGCCAAGACCTCTGCCTCGGCTACAACGCTGTTATATTGGCCCATCCCGTAGCCATCTCGGGATCCGGACTCGCCTGCGTCTTCGGACCAGGCGTAGCCGTGCTACAACAGCGTGTCCTGTGGCCGGGCCACATCGCCTTGGCAACAATAGATGTCCACGGCGAGGAGATGACGGCCATCGCCGTTCATCTGGCGCATGGACCCCGGGAGAGAAACCGACAACTGGAGCTCCTGGCGGCGACAGCGGCACAGGAGGAGGAGGGGGCCTGCTGGATCATCGGCGACTTTAAGATCAGGGATCGGGGCCCCTCATCGTCATCATCATCGGATGCCCTCGCCGATCTTCTGGACCTGGCCGCGCTGGTCGACGTGGCCACCCAGTTCGACGCCGCCCACCTGCCCACCAGAGTCGCCATGCACGGCGACCAAGTCGAATCCAACCGCCTGGACCGGATCCTCGTCCCTGCTGGAGTCCTGGATCGCGTGTCCATCTACGCGACCAGCCACTACCACCTCTCGGACCACCGCCTCGTGCTGCTCCAGGTGGGCCCCCCCCCCCACCACCGCCGTCTCCTCTCCCACCCAGCCTCGCTTGGCCGCGATGCTCCGCTCGGGCCTTGCTCTCGAACATCTGGCTGGCTACATCCGGGAGTTGGAGGAAGGCACAGCGCACGATGACGACGACGGGACCTTCTGGGATAGGTGGACCTCCATCAAGGCAGGGCTGCTGGCGGAGGCCAGATCCCTGCACGACCCGCGCCACGCTGCCAGCGACAGCTACGTCTACAGGGCGAGACGTTACATCGCGGCGCAGCTCGAGGCCTCCTCCATCCGGGCCGACTACCCTTCGCTGCCGGACCTAGCACGCGCCATCCGCCTCCGACGCCCGGTCAGCGTCATCAGGGACGAGCAGGATAGCATCATCGAGGGCCCCGAGCTTCGGCGGAGGGCGTTCGCGACCTTCCAGCCCCGCTTCGCCCGTCCCACCAGCGATCCAGCTGCGGGAGCTGCCTTCATCGCCAGCAGCGCGCCCACCACCACCCGCGAGCTGAGTGAGGAGGACCCGCTCCACCGGCCGGACATCAGCCCCAGCGATATCGCCAACGCTATCGAGCACCTCCCTCGCGGAAAGGCCCCCGGCTGGGATGGCTTGCCGTGCGAGCTCCTCGTCGCCTTCAGCGAGGACTTCTTCGCGGAAGCTCTGGCCCGGGTGTTCGCGGCATCACGGCTCCGCGGTGCCCTGCCTCCGTCGACGCGGCGCAGCTCCATCTGCCTCGTGCCCAAGGCCCGCGGAGGTCGCGGCCTTGATGGCTACAGGCCCGTCGCGCTGCCCTCGGCCGACTACAGGGTCCTGGCCGCCATCCTTCACCGGCGCCTCAAGCCCCACCTGCGGACCCTTGTGCCGGAATGCCAGACCTACGCCGTCGCCGGGAGGTCCCCGTCATGGAACATCGCCATGGTGACGGACGCCGTCGAGGAGGCCACCGCCCTAGGCTCGCTGCTGGCCGTCATGGGCGTAGACCTGGAGTCCGCCTTTGACTCACTAGACCGCGGCTTCCTGGAGTCCCTGCTGACGTCCCTCCGCCTCCCGCCGGCCTTCAGGGCCTGGATTAACATCCTCTACGCCTACGCCGACGACATCGTCCTCCTATTCCATCGCGACGGAGACTTCGAACGGGTGGCGACCGTCTTCGAGGAGTACAAGCAGGCCTCCGGGGTTGGCGTGAACCTCCGGAAGAGCGCTGGCCTCTGGTGCGGCGCCTGGCGCAACCGCGGCGACTCCCCTCTCGGCGCCTCCTGGTCGACCACCTCCATCAGGATCCTCGGGCTCGACATCGCCCCCAGGAGCACCGTCGCCCACCGGGAGCAGCATCTCCTGGCCCTCCTGGAGACTGCGTGCCGCAGATGGACGCCCTTCACCCGCGGCCTCTCTCTCGTCGGACGAGCAAGAGCGGCGAACACGCTGGTGGGGTCCACGATCCAGCACCACCTGCATGGATGCCTCCCATCACCCCCGACCATCGCCAAGCTGCAGGCCCGACTGGCGAGGTTCGTTTGGGGGCCAAACCACACGGCGTGGCTTCCCGCCAACGTCATGGCGAGGCCGGTCACCATCGGAGGCCTCGGCCTCCACGACCTCGCGACCCAGCTCCAGCTCGCCTGCCTCAAGGGGGTGCAGGTCGCGCTCCGCGGAGGCAGAAATGCTTTCAGCTGGCTGGTAGAAAGCGGTGAGGCCTGGATCCACCCTCCACCGGACGGCACCCGTCTCCAGCCCCGCCGTCTACGGCTGCTGAAGCTCTGGGAGGAGGCCTCCAACATCCTGAGCCTCAACCACCGGGCGCTCCCCACGGCTCAGCTGCTGGACCTCCCCATCATCGGCGGCTGCCGGTTCCTCCGCCCTCCCGACCTCCTGGCCCCCGCCCGCTGGCGCGGAGCCCGAGTCCGGGATCTCATCGTGGAGGAAAATCTCATCGCCCGCCCAACGCGCTCGGCCCTGGCTGACGCCGCGGCCCTGGACGCCTTCTGCCGGAGGCTGACCTCCGAGAACGCCGTGGGCTTCGGGGCGGAGTCTACGCCCTCATCTAGCTCCTTAGCTGCGGCCGTGGTGCTGCGGGGGACGGCTACGCCGTTCCTCAACGGCCTCACGACCCGCTCAGTCCGACGGGCCCTGGATCGTCCGCGCCTCGCCGCCACGCCCATCACCAGATTCCTGGCGAGATGGACGCCCACCATCAATCCACCATCCAGGATCGACTGGGCCTCACTGCGGCGCTGCGCCTATTCGGGCCACGAGGCCGACGCGGCCCTCAAGTTGGCCCTCCACGCCTTGCCCCATCCGGCCCATCCTGCCTCGGTCGGCCCCTCCTGTCCTGCCTGCGGGTCCATCGACCGCTCCCTCAGCCACCGTTACTGGTGCTGTCCCTCCATCAGGCCCCTCATTAGAGAGGCCTTCAACATCATAGGGCGGCCCCCTGACCTGCAGGCTTGGATCTTCGGTGGGCCCGGCCTTGAGGACGACGCCCTTACCATCCTGGCGTCGGCAAAGTTGCGAATCTATCGCTACTTTGTCCAGGTTGGGCTCGGAGAAGCGGTGGAGGACCCGCTCATCGCCTGGTCCAGGACCCTCCAGCGTCGAGGTTTTCTATCTTCATCCCCCTTGTAAAATATATGTAATATATATGTAAATATTTCATTCATTCTTTATGTGATATATTTCTTTTTCTTCTCTTTCTCTCTCTCGTTGATAAATTAATGTAATATTGTCTAGAAGACAATAAATAATTTTTAATTGTCAATTGTCACACACACAAGCTTTTGGGGATCCCTTTTTTATCATGCAACGCTTTTAGTACTCTACGAGTATGTTGCTGGAACTTCGAGAATGGCCTGGATGATGACGCCCTGACCATCCTGGCGTCTGCCAAAACACACATCTATAAGTACTTCCTCGGTGTAGAACTGAGGAGTGTTCAAGAAGACCTTGTCTGGAGGAGAACTCTCTCAAGGTGGGGAAGCCTCCCTTGCGGAAGAAAATTGTCCATAATACAATTGTATATATAATTTGTAATAAATTGTATTTTAAATTGTATAGCAACAAATATCTTTTAAGAAACATAATTTATATATTTTGCTTATTGTAAATATTGCCAGAGACTTTCTTTCTTTTGTACACAGTTCTTTTTTCTCGTTTCCCCCCCTCTCTTTCTCATTGTTAAAATCATATGACTATCCTATGGCCTGAAAGTATTGTATATATATGTATAGACAAATGTAAAGGCATACATGTGTAATGATAGTTGCTGCGTGATGTGTTGGTGTGGATTGTGGAAAGGCTGCTGATAAAATTATAATTAAAATTAATTTATTTAAAGCAAGAAATTATAAAGAGAAAAGAAGCAACGGTTGAAGTAATGGCCGCCGGCTCTAGCCTTGTTGTTTTCCGCGTGAGTGTCAGATCAAGTGTGTCGGAAGACGCCCGTCGCTAGAAAGTTCCGGATGACGCTCGCGCATGCGTAGTAACGTTCTCCAAACACGTGCTTGCCGAGGCATAGTGGGGGGCCGCCATTTTTCTACCCGTATGTGTTTTGAAGCTTTGTCCCAGTTCGCTGAAGCAAAGTGCGGTCGCCACACTACTCCCCCTCCAGTAGGATCTTTAAAGATCCTATGTAGTCGTAGAGGGAACTCTTGGTAGGGTGCCTTGTTGGGTTGGGATCTGGTCTTGGGGGCTTGAGGGAGGGCACCTGTCCTTTTCAAATGTTGTCCGGATGTAATGGGTGGCGACCATTTTGCTAGCTTGCAGGGACACGATGGGTTGCTCAGCGATGGGTGTAGTCGCTGAGAGTACCGGTGGAGCTATTGGTATTGGGGAAGTAGTGACTCTTGCTTCAATGGGAGGTGATGACTGTTGGAGAGAGTTTTGAGGTTGTGGTACCGAAGTTTGGGCGGGCTGCAAGTGGAGAGGAGTCGTTGCAGCAGTGTTATTGCTTTCTTCTAGGAAGAGTAGATGTTTCTGCTCGCAGGATGGAGGCAAGGACTCTTCGTGAGACGGCAGCTACTGGGGCAAGGGCTCTTCATGAGACGGCGGCTGCTGGGGCAAGGGCTCTTCGTGAGACGGCGGCTGCTGGAGCAAGGTATTGTCACTGTGCACTGGGGTGGAGAAAATAGTTTCATGGGGGCACGAGATGGTGTTTGAAGGCAGGTTGGAGCAGAACGATGAGGAGTCCAGGGATGAAGAGTTACTCAGAGAGCTGGTGGGAGAAGTCAAGGTGGAGCTTGAGTTGGTGTCTTCAACGTTATGGACTGTAGTCACCGGGGCAGTTTTTGTGACATTCATGTCACGGGGCAAATCCGTCTGCTCCAGGTGTTGGAGGCAATTGGAGGTGGGAATACAGGGATCACAGTGCTGAGATGGAGGTGGTTTGGACAATTCATCCAGGATAATCGAGGGTCTCTGATCAGCAATGGGCTTAGTTTCTGAGACTTGAGCTGTTCTTACCTGGCGTGACCGGCCAAATCGCAGGAGAAGTCGTTCTTTGAGCGCCGCATACTTTCCTGAAACTGGTGGGTTCTCTACAATGTCGTAGACGCAGATGAGAGCTAGTCTATCCAAATTAACGATTATTGTGTTATACTTGAAATTGTCGTCGCTGGCGATGTTTGCAAAATTAAAGGCAGCTTCCAGTTGGTTGAGCCACAATGGAATGTCGTTGGGCAAGAAGGGTGGAGCTCGAAAAATCAATTTTGATAATTGAGATGGGGTGAGTTCCATCGTGAATGTTTGAGCTTCCTTGATTTGCCCGTGACGTTGGCCGTTAATTCTTCATTCGAGTCGTCCGGCTCACCAATTTTGTAGTGATAGTTGCTGCGTGAAGTGTTGGTGTGGATTGTGGAAAGGCTGCTGATAAAATTATAATTAAAATTAATTTAAAATACAATATAACGCGGCTGATGATTGTAAAACGAAAATTGCAATTATACCGCGAATGTTTCTTTTAAACAAAAATCGAAATCTATTTTAAAGAGAAATAACGATTATTTCTAACTTTAAGGATGAAGTATGATAGGATGAATTGTGAAGAGTAATGACAAACGGAAAAATAAAATAAAAGTGTCCAGGGGCGGGACACTTGTCACGGGGTAAATCCGTCTGCTCCAGGTGTTGGAGGCAATTGGAGGTGGGAGTACAGGGATCACAGTGCTGAGATGGAGGTGTTTTGGACAATTCAACCAGGATTATCGAAGGTCTCTGATCAGCAATGGGCTTAGTTTCTGAGACTTGAGCTGTTCTTACCTGGCGTGACCGGCCCTGGACACTTTTATTTTTCCGTTTGTCATTACTCTTCACAATTCATCCTATCATACTTCATCCTTAAAGTTAGAAATAATCGTTATTTCTCTTTAAAATAGATTTCGATTTTTGTTTAAAAGAAACATTCGCGGTATAATTGCAATTTTCGTTTTAAAATTAATTTATTTAAAGCAAGAAATTATAAAGAGAAAAGAAGCAACGGTTGAAGTAATGGCCGCCGGCTCTAGCCTTGTTGTTTTCCGCGTGAGTGTCAGATCAAGTGTGTCGGAAGACGCCCGTCGTTACAAAGTTCCGGATGACGCCCGCGCATGCGTAGTAACGTGTTCTCCAAACACGTGCTTGCCGAGGCATAGTGGGGGCCGCCATTTTTCTGCCCGTATGTGTTTTGAAGCTTTGTCCCAGTTCGCTGAAGCAAAGTGCGGTTGCCACACATGTATGACAGCGCAAGTGTCCCTAGGGGGACATAACGCTTTAAATTGACATAAAATAAAAATAAAAACTAGGCTAATTTATAACTATAAAATTGTCTTAATTATCATAATTGATATTTAAAGTTAAGAAAAAGAGGCTTTATTCTATAGACACACGGTGAATAACCCGGGCATTGCTCGGGTCATTCGTCTCTAAGTTTTCTGAATCAATAAAAACACTTAAATATAATTAATTACTTAGCTTTGGGGGATGTGTAGAATTTCCTTCGGGTTTTCTAAATGCACTTTCGAGTGTCGGGAACAATACACTTTACACAAAGTAAAATTTAACGTTTAAGTCATTAATAATCTAAACAAAGAAAGATATTTTCAGAAAGAATGATTTTTCTTATTTGTGTGTTGTATCTCTCCCTTATATATGTTCAAATTTGTTTTCTCTCTAGCAATTAACTTGTTTTTAGATAATTTAAATTATTTAATTGATACAGAAGAACCTCTCTGTAAAGGACACCTAATTGCAGATCCAAAGTTTCCTTTAGGGAGAGGTGTCCTCATACGGGAGAGTTTCTAAATAGTAAAAATGGTCATTTATGGGCATTGAAAGCTGTCCTTTGTAGAGAGGTGTCCTCTAGCGCGGGTGTCATCTCATAGAAGTTTTACCTGTTTTCTTTTCCAAATAAAAAACAAATTTCTACTTTTCCTCACACTGCAAGTGAAAAATTATTTGGAAGCACCTGACTTCATCAGTGATAAACCTTCACAGGGGTTCCTCCAGTTTAATATACCATACCTTTGTGCTATTGTATTTCTACTAGCCGAGTAACCTGGGCAATGCTCGGGGTTTATCCGAAGGGCCTGGAAAGACAAATTAAGAGTATAAATATGGGTTAAAAATTGCAATGTGTATATTCTGATTTCTTAGAAGAAGCATTTATAGTAAGGTTAAATGAAAATACTTTCTAAGCAAAGTATATATATTCAGGTAGATAGCAGTTTTTATTTATCCCTATATATATAAAAGTCATTGTATGTATGTATGTGTGTATCTATGTCGGCTATACACGTCCACAATACGTAACTAATCTGACTGAAATTTTAACAGTATATAGAGTAGAATCTGGAAAAACTTATAGTGAAAATTTCAGGTCTCTATCCCGAATATTCTTCGAGTTATTCGCAAATTGCGTTGCAAATTTGCCTTTTCGCTCACAAGCAGCGCCTCTAGCGGTGAAGATGGGAGGTAATATCAGCTGACCTAATGTACATGTAAAACGTGTTTTGACAGGACAGAGATAAAAATCTGGAAAAGATATTTATCGGATTTTTAGCCAATAAAAATTGAAATTGACAGGTTCTGGGCATTAAAAGTTGTTTTATAGTCAGAAAATGATGATGACAATATTGCTGTATTATGTTTGATTATCATATACAAAATTATATCCGGAAAAATATCAAAAAGCAGAGACCACGGGTGAAACCAGTTCATTTTTTTTGTACGCAGGAACACAATTCTAACAGAAAAACATTCATTCGAGCAGAAAACAAAAGCCAGATCATCTTTCTATAAAAATATCGCTTCTCAGACACAAAGTTTGGAGCGGGACGTTTCACAAGAGTGACATCCACGGCGCCAATTTATAATTGTAACGAATAGTATTTGAAAATCAAAATAATATAATTTTCAAATATCGTTGTGAAAATTTACATTTTCATTTTTATATTTTAAAAACACCCAAAGTTTGGAGCGGGACGTTTCACAAAAGTGACATCCACGGTGCCAATTTATAATTGTAACAAATAGTATTTGAATAAAAACATTCAATCGGGTAAAACACGGGCGTTGCCCGGGTCATTCGGCTAGTTGTTTATATCGTTGACATTTTTGAATAATTCTTTTGGTTATATTTTAAAGGTAATTATAGATACAGTATTTTTGAAAAAGCAAAACTATCTACTTATATAATTGCCTTATTCTGTCTGTGTGAAGTTCACTGTGTGAAGTTCACGGATAGATTTTGGTCATCAACGCGCGCATCATCATTATGATCATTATCATTATCTAATGATAATTATTTATTATCTACTTATATAATTGCCTTATTCTGTCTGTGTGAAGTTCGCTGTGTGAAGTTCACGGATAGATTTTGGTCATCAACGCGCGCATCATCATTATGATCATTATCATTATCTAATGATAATTATTTATTTATTTTATATAAAATTGCCTTATTCTGTCTGTGTTCACTGTGTGAAGTTCACGGATAGATTTTGGTCAGAATGGATAAAATAAAAAAAGTGTCAAGGGATGGGAATCGAACCCACGACCTTCTGCTTACCGGGCAGATGCCATGACCACTAGGCTATAGGCTCATTATTTCTTTATACCGTTATTATACCGTTATATCATATATAATTAAAACATTTTAAAAACACACAGTTTGGAACGGGACGTTTCACAAGAGTGACATCCATGGCGCCAATTTATAATTGTAACGAATAGTATTTGAATTAAAACGTTTTTAAAATATATACGCACTCGGGTAAAACCCGGGCGTTGCCCGGGCCATTCGTCTAGTGCTCAAATAAATGCTTTGCGAACACGTCTGCACTAAATTACAAAAACAATATATATATAATTTTATTATATTTATAAGGTTATTGTATTCGATACAACCATTCACTGATCACATTAGGCAAAAGTTCAACGGCAATATGCGGGAGTCGAACACAAAAAGAATGACGAGAGAGTAGATATGGGGAATATTGTAAATGGATGCAAAATATTGTATAAAATAATGTCAAATGTCAAATGCCTCTGGGACCAAA
Source organism: Cordylochernes scorpioides (assembly GCA_030710605.1). NCBI lineage: Eukaryota > Metazoa > Arthropoda > Arachnida > Pseudoscorpiones > Chernetidae > Cordylochernes > Cordylochernes scorpioides. The sequence continues at coordinate 18,692,505 of CP092876.1, read as the reverse complement.
AAATCTTTTTGGTCGCAGTGGTACAGCCTATTCCACGCTGACGAGCTACAAAAAGCGCGAAACACGTTCGTGGATGGCTTTTCTTGATTTATCAAGAAATTGGGCTGGCCAAATATCAGGGAACATGCTAAATCAATGTTTAGTTGATTTCTGTTCCACCAGATGGCGCTCTGCCTTCTGTAAAGCACATGTGCTCCTGGTCAGGATATGCCATTTTTATTATTGATTTCAACACCTGATCTTTTCATCTTTTATTTTTTTTCTTTCGTTTTTTCATAAAAATAATGTGTGTAAAAATAATTATCTCCATATATATATAGAAAGAATATTATATTCAAATACACCTATCCCCCGATTTACACGGTAGATACGTTCCTGAGAAAAACGTGTAAATCGGGGGATAGGTGTACACAGAAATAAAAATAAAATGCAATTGACAAGTTAAAATATGTAGTCAGCACATAAGCTCAGGATTCCTCGTGAGATGTGTACACAGCGCATGTGTTCAATCACAGTAGCATTTAGTATAGTGCGATAAAAAAACTTATTTGGAAAACGGTGTAAAAGCGAAAACGTGTAAAAAAAGTACCGTGTAAATCGGGGGATAGGTGTATAAACATATATAAGATTTTTATATAAATTTTAAAAAGTACATTGAAAGTAGCTTGTGAAGTGATATACTCTAAAAGCTGTCGTCATTTTTTGCTCTAACCTAATATACACTAATGCTATCACATAAATCCTAATTTAGCTTTCAGCCTCCTTAAAAGAGATCTCATCGCCGTATAAAAACGTGCTATTTGTGAAATTACCTTCATCATTATCTTCGTCAATTGACAAATTTCTCTCCAGAGAGACCGAACCTACGCCAACATCGCTAAGACTGCAAACATCGAACACCAACATTCCAACTGTAGTTTTTAGATCATTTTAAAATATTTTTTATTGACATCCGCGTTAACAGTAAAAAACACACAGTAATCTTAGACATACAATAAAATGGAAGAAAATATTGTCGCGGAGATAAATAAAGCAAGGGCAAATTTGGGAATAATTAATTTATTATAAGGGGTATTTATAAGGAGAGAGAGAAAGCACAACTTACCCCAAGTTAAAGATAATCCTAATGTCAGCCACCGTCCTGATTTCCTTATTTACAGATCAGCTTCCGAGAACCCCTCACACCTGTGGTCCTCCCCGGGGTCCAGGGATGATTGACAGGTGTCCCATCTGGATGGAGTTTCTTGACAATATAAATAACGATACTATGTACAATTATGTTTAGTTCAGGAGAATTCCACAACGACAAAAATTACCCTTCTTTAAAAAAAAAAAAAAACTGACTTGCTAGGATTGAAATCAGGTCATCCAGGTGGTAAGCAGGAACTCAAAGCATCACTCCAGGGGGAGATTGCTAGACTATAATAGATTTATATGTGAAAAAATAATAGAAAAATATAATTAAAAAAAGGTCAGGTGTTGATATAAAAACAAAGAAGGCATTTCCTGACCAGAAGCACATGTGCTAAACGTTGATTTAGCCTGTTCGCTGATTATAGATTTATATATAATATAAAAAGCGAATAGTTTTATTTCATTTTAGTTTTTTTTTTTGATATTTTAATTTTATTAGAAGTTTTATTATGCGTGTTGTTCTTTATTTATTTGCAACCTCTATTTTTACAATAATTAATGTATATCAGTGAACTTTGAAATGGTAAATTTTGGAACATCCCCGGTATATATTTTATATTTAAATACTTTAAACATTTTTCTACTTTAAAGAGCAACATATAAAAACTACATTAAACAAAACTATTCAAATATCCGCGTAGTAGTTTAAAAAACTTCGCAGATTTCTTTCTTGTGGGAAAAATCAATAGAAAATCAAAGTGATGATTTACATTCAATATTGATCTTACTTTTTTTTAACACTTTTTAAACTCGTTTCTGGAATTCTATTAAATTAAAAAATCCATTAAAAATTTGAAAGTTAAAAACTTATCCTCCGTCAGAATTTTAATGCGCCATTTGCCTCGGGAAAATTGTTTGCAAATTTTGATTTTTAGAACCGATGGTCTCCGATTAAATATGTAAATTAGAGTTTGTTCTCATTGGTTCGAAAGTTTGGGGATTATATTTATTTTATGTTAAACACAGAAAGAGAGATTCAGATTGAAACTAGTACTTTATTTCAACATCCATATATGATTATATAAGGTTAAATACAGAATAAATAAAAATATGGTTATTAAGAAAAAGGCATCTCCTTATCGTGCAATTGAAAGTTGCTGATGGCTTGCGCCATCTATCGGAATAAATATCAACTATTCTCGTTGATTTTTAATTATTCCAGAATTGGCCAAAAATACCTACAGTTGCATGATAAGAAGATGCCTTTTTCTTAATTTATTCACCTTATCCCAGTATAATATTACATTTGTACTATTTTTTCACAAATATGGTTATATAATGATAAATGCATGAAACAGAAAGAGAGAGAACATATAGGGCGAAATATTGAAGTTGAGAAGCATTTTTTTGCCCTATAAAAAATAATTGATGCATAGTGCTACATCTTCTCTCCAGGAAGACTGGTTTTATTTCAACTGTAGACTGATCCATTTTAAACAAGACCAGATCCGGTAGTCATGAGATGATTTTACCTTTTTAACAAGATGATCATTTTATTAGAAGAGAAATTTGATATAAAGTATAAAATAAGAATATAAACAGAAGCAATGTGTTTCTTTATTCGTGCAAAGAACAAGCTTTCGGATCTTTATAATCTTTCCACGGGGGCATAGCTATTATGCCTGTAGAAAGATTATAAAGATCCGAAAGCTTGTACTTTGCACGAATAAAGAAATGTATTGCTACAGTTTATATTTTTATTTTAAGATGATTATTCACAAATTTCTGCAGATAACTGAATACACAACAAGAGATATAAAAAGTTATTTACAATGATAATGCACAATTTGGATTATAGATTATAAACACAAGGTAATAAGACCAAATAAATAAATAGTGTGTGACGTTTCGGTAACCGCGCTGTAATTATTTATTTGGTCTTATTACCTTGTGTTTATAATCTACTAGACGGGTGACCCGGAATTCGCCCCGGGATTGACCTATGTGCATATCTACCAGAGTGATATATATTTAGATAAGATTTTTTAAAAATAATTGTTTGTTATTAGCATTATCTATTTGTTTGCATCAGTATAATTTAATCTTTGATAGAGGGCGCTGTTCGTGAGCTGAGTAGAATAATTTGAATATATAGTTTTAATAATTGATTTATATATTTTTAAAATTGCCTATCGTCTTCCCCGTATTTTTTTAACCTATGTATGGAAATTTTGGTTTGAATTAGTGAACTACTGCGAATATGTATACCGGACATACAAAAAAAAAAAAAAAACATACAAACATTGATTTATACAGTATATATATAGATTAACAAATAAAATGCTGATATCATGATGATGACACGATATTGATGATGATTTACTGAGTAGGCCACCACAGATTATTCTGTGTGACAATAGTTAAGGAGAGTTTCTAATATTACTTTACCATGCAAACAGCTATCCTGCTTGGACTGACCCACCTCAACCCTACATCTATGGCCAGCCTCCCAGACTGGACCTCAGCATGGAACTTCCTTGTCAACTGGTTCTGTTTGGACTGACCCACCTCAACCCTACATCTATGGCCAGCCTCCCAGACTCAACCTCAGCATGGAAATTCCTGGTCAACTCAGCAATCAAAACAGGACGCGAGTAAAAGCGCTCAACACTAGTCCATACTAGTGAGCTGGACTTCCCGGGTAGTTGGCGTTCTGCACTCCAGGAACCTGGGTTATAAATATCTCTTTTACTATACCGAAAAGAAGTAATATGCAAAAAAGTTTTATTTTCTCCCATGTGAACTACATTCGTTCTATTCTAACTCATCACTCCAAACACACACACAGAGCCTCTAAAAACTTTGTAAAGTCTGATTAGCAATATAAGCTAGATATGAGCATAACTTTAAGAATATTATGGCTAAAAATGATAGTTTTGTGAATATAAATACTCGGGTAATATTATATTGAAAAGGGTCAAAGAAAGGACTAAATATGATAACCAAATATTCACAATCTATTCAGTTACCTTTTAAAGAAATATAGTGGTTCTATTCACGAATATTTAAAACCGATTTTCAATTTT
>CP092876.1:18638075-18684246 GCA_030710605.1 Cordylochernes scorpioides | reverse complement strand
TTATATATACCTTTTTATCTTAATATTTGAGATATACCATTGATGTCTGTGTGGATTTCAATAAAATTGTTATAAAATCTAAAATATCTAACTGGTAATTCACACACACACACACACACAAAGCCTTTATTAAGACGTTAGTCTTATACAGATTCTCCGTACAAGGTGCAATAACAGGAAAAGAGCAGCACAGGAAACCAGTAGTTCCGCAACTATATACAATTATTAGTAATAAGGAAAAGTAAGATTTAATATGAAAGGTCGACGCCATCAAGTCTTCAATTCCATAAGCGCGGAGCAGAGAAATAGGGACTAAGTTATTTAGTTGGTAATTCATGAGATATACTATGTTGCTATAAATGTCCTTTGAAATGAATTTCTTCCCTTGTCTTATAATGTAATAAAATCAATAAAACATCGAAGGCTAAGTTTCTTCTATAATTTTATTTTTTTTAGCTTTCAGGTTAACATGTCCCCTTTCAACAGGAGCAACTAGCATGTATAGTTATCTAGATGTTATACTTCTAATTGCCCCTGTTGAAGGGGTATGTTAGCCCGACGGCTAGAGAAATAAAATTATAGAAGAAAATTAGCCCTGGATGCTTTATTTATATTATTAAATAAATATCATTGTAAGAAATTTGAATTATTTTTGACATGTTTGATTCTTTTAAAAATAAATCAATTTTCTAATGTCCATACATCAATGATAAGAATAATGGGAGGGTTAGCATTATTTTAACTCATTATTTTATCATTGCAGTAAAGGCTGTAGAAAATTGATTTATTTTTAAAAGAAACATACACGTCAAAAATAATTCAAATTTTTTATAACAGATGGCGTTCTAGTGCATTATATTGATAAATGTCATTGTAGAACCATGTTCCAAGAGATATAGTAGGAATTAAGGATACTCTATGGTGTGTTTTCTTGTCTATTATAATGGACAGGGCAGGTATTGTCTATCTAACGTCCTACTTATGCCTAGAACCTTCAAGACCCAGGATCTCACGCTGGCAGAAATTTCTGGAGGAATGTTCTATATTGGAGGTATGCAGAACTCCTTTTGTACCATTTCTTTATCTTTAGAATATATATATGTTATATTAAAATATTTTATTTCATTAATAAATATATTTCATAGATTCAAATATTTTGTTTTTATCTACCACCAGATGTCGGGACTTTCCCTATATAAAACCGATTGTTGTTGTTTCCCGTTGGCCGGCTCAAAACTTTTGTACATTATGTAAATAATATTTTGTTTTTTTCCTTGTTCTACTCGCCTAAAGCCAGGAATTACTTTTATAATGTTTTTCATATATATTCCTTATCTCAAATAAAGAGAAATCTCTGATCATAACTAATTTTACTTAAATTATTGCCACGACTGCAGAACAATAGAGTATTATACTCATGGTTACCAAAATTAAGCAACAGATAATAATTTTATAACTCTAATATTCAATAATCAAGCATAAAATCTCCTTTTTTCTATTTATAACATATATATATAAAGCTCGTCTATCTAGTTCAACAAATATAACTTGTACTGCTTGAGACATCTCCTGATGGTGCAACAGAAAGGTTCTGATGGCTTGCACCATCTATCGGAATAAGTCGTCAGCAACTTTCAGTTGAATAATCAGGAGATCCTCTCTTTTTGTTTTTGTTGTTAATTTATTAACCTGATCTCATAGTACAATTTTACTTTTGTACTATTTTTCCATACGTGAATTTCATTAATTTCGAATTTCATAATACAATATTCATCCAAACATTATACTACAATATCCAGAATAATGCTAAAAAGGTGAAAGTATAAAATTTGATATATTATTCATAAATTGTTATAAGTTACAGCATTGTTAGTGAGTATTTTATGCACATTACTAAGAGAAAGAGTTTCTACAAAATGTTTAAGTATTTTATACCCACGTATTCAAACTTATATAATGCAAAGAAATATAAGCGAAGAATTTTCAAGAATTTTTTTTATTAAATATACCCCTTTTTAATCTATTTTATTACTGATTTCTTTTCGAGAGTGAGAGAAGATTTCCCTAAAAGTTTTTTTTTTTTTATATTGTATTTTTAAACGAAGATATGCAACTTAAAATAATATATTTAAAAGCTGTATTAAAAAATATCTACCTTAAATGTTTTAAAAAATATTATTTGACTTTCTTTGTGTTTAAAATTTCACAAATTAGTTAGAAACTTTGTCTTTGATTATGTTTATGGCTTTTTTTCTAATTTTCTAAAACTCCATTAAATTTTAAAAATAGAAAGTTAAATGTTTAACATGGCATTATATATAAAAGGGAGAAAGGTGTTTCATTAATTATTTTATTATTTTTAAAATATTAGTTTCCAAATAATTAGATATTTAAGTCATGTATATATTAATTTCTTATTGTGTAAATACACTCATGGACAAAATTTAAAGAAGTGAAAAGTCTTCGATGTCAGCGGTCGTCAGTTTTTTTTAATAAAACAGATGCAGTTTTATGAAAAAAGACATCTCCTTTTCGTGCAACTGAAAGTTGCTGATGGCTTGCGCCATCTATCAGAATAAATATCAACTATTCTCGTTGATTTTTATTTATTCTAGAATTGGCCAAATACCCATTCTTGATTGATCAAGAAAAGCTAACCACGGACGCGTTTCGGGCTGTTGACCCTCATCAGCGTGGTGCAAGCTGTACCTCAACGACCAAAAAACTGGTCATTCAAGGCATCCTGAAAAATCCTGAAGCGAGTAGTTAAGGCCAGAATTGCGTGAGACCGCGACACAATCAGAAATTTATTCCGATAGATGGCGCAAGCAATCAGCAACTTTCAGTTGCACGATAAGGAGATGCCTTTTTTCATAATTACGCACCTTAGTCCAGTACAATATCACATTTGTACTATTTTTTCACAGAGGCAATTTTGTTTATACTTGGTTATCTCGTGTATCTTTAATAAAGGTGACAGTATCAGTATAAAAGTAAAACCGAAAAATGCAATATAACAGCGGTATGGTAGATTAAACTGACGAAACTGCTGGGAGGGTTCACCACTGATGATCCAAGCCCTCCTATTATTTTATCATTGCAGTAAAGACAGTAGAAAATTGATTTATTTTTAAAAGAATCATACACGTCAAAAAATAGTTCAAAGTTTTCAAAGTCAAATTTAACAAAGTAAAACGTTTTTAAATAAGTTTTTGAAAGCTGAAAACAATATAGAAATCGGTAATATAACAAAAACCTAAACTACCAAATATAAATACAAAACTATTATAGACGCGTATGATTCTTTTTTTTTTTTTTTTATAAAACAATTTCTATTGCCCTTACTGCAATGGAAAAATTAATGAGAGGGCCTGGCTCATCAGTGGTTAACCCTCCCAGCGGTTTCGCCAGTTTAATCTACCAATGGCTGGGAGGGTTTACCAATGATGAGCCAGGCCCTCTCATTAATTTTTTCCATTGCAGTAAGGGCAATATAAATTGTTTAAATTGGCGAAAACGCTGGTAGGGTTCACCACTGATGAGCCAAGCCCTCCTAAATATATTTTTTCATCGCAGTAAGGGCAGTAGAAGTTTATATTATGTATAAAAGAAACATTCGTGCTTTTAAATCCTTTCATTTTATATGTATAGATGGCGCGTTATTGCGCTTTGTGTTGATAAATTATTTTATTTTTTAAAAAAAGAATTATACGCGTCTATAATAGTTTTGTATTTTCATAACAGATGGCGCGCTAATGTATCATATTGTAGCGTAGAAATCAAGTCTTTGTATATCTGGAGATGTGAAAGTATTTATTGATGACGTCACCACGACTAGTCGACAAATATTAACAAATTAACCCAACTATCTACAACTAGAGAATATCGAGCAAGCAAGCTAGACAACTAAATGATGATATAGAAAAAGATAGATGATTTCTACGCTACAATATAATAAATCCATTATTTTAAACAATTATTTACAATATTAGTAAATTAAATTTAATTGTCATCTATCGTTAAAATTTTACACATATAAATTTACTGGCAATGCGCTTCTTTTAAATATCATCAAATATTGTCTCTACAGACCTTGCTGCAATGATATGAGTTATTGAATGAGAGGGCTTGGCTCATCAGTAGTGAACCCTCTCAGCGTTTTTGCCAAATTAATCTCTAGACCGCTCTACTATTGTATTGGATTGGTTTAGAGTATACCCTGTATTTTCTATGGAAGGCAGCTTAGGGGTGTTTAGTGAACTATGGACATAAGCTTATAGGTCTGTAGAGGAACATACATATAATTTCAAGGTATTGCATCGAACAAAGCTCTTCCGCAAAATATGTTTTCATAACAAATATATATTAGTAAATTAAATTTAATTGCCATCTATCGTTAAATTTTTACACAAATAAATTTACTGGCAATGCGCTTCTTTTAATTATCTACAATATTATACAATATTTAAATTAAAACTTTTCACATATGTATGTGTACATTGAACCTTTTAACCTCATCCTTGTATATTATATATCTATTATATAAGAAATATTGAAGCAGAGGATTATTTTAAATCGAATAAAGCGATATTTCGGTTTAAAAAGTTAAAACTGCTGCCAATCTCCATGTAGACAGCATTATCTTCTTCCCCATGAAACTTATTTTTTTCCCCTTATCTTGGTAGTTTTTTTCTGTCTCTTTATTCACCCTCATTTCCTTTCCTGGCTTTTGTTCTATGTCCTGTTTGCTTATTCAAATTGGTTCTTTCTTTCATTGTAGGATTATATTTAATTGAAAAGACACTTTTTTAAAGTATTTTTATTCTATAGAATATTTTTTTACATTATATAAGCATGTAGGAAAGGTGAAAAGGTATTCTAAACCGTTGGTTTTCGACCGCTACAATCCGGGATTGAATTTCGCATTGGACACTTTTTTATAAGTTAAAAAGAAATGCTACAATGGCCCTGGTTCTTGAAAAAGTCAAATCTCACCAGCGGGTGCAAATAACTAAATGGGGGCTCTAGCACATTTATAAGTGCAAAAAGACGAACTGCTTTTCACGTGTGTAGACATGTGATGCACTTACAGTAAAATCAGTCGCCAACTTCTTACCCATCATGATTATCATGGCCTGTACCAGGTGTACTAGAGTGCTCTAAACCGTTGGTTTTCGACCGCTACGACCCGGGATTCAATCCCGCATTGGACATTTCTTTCTAATTTGAAATATTGTTACAATGGCCTCCGATTCTTGCAAAAGCCCAACTTCAGCAACGAGTGCAAGTAACTAAACGGGACTCTAGCACATTTGTAAGTGCAAAAGTTTAACTGCTTTTCACATGTATAGACATGTGGTGTACTTACAGTAAAGGCAGTCGCACTTTCTTACCCATCATGATTATCATGGCCTGTACCACGTGTACTAGGGTGGTATACACCGTTGGTTTTCGACCGCTACAACCAAGATCAAATCCCGCATTGGGCACTTTTTTTTTCTAATTAAAAAATGTTCCAATGGCTCCCGATTCTTACGAAACTCCAACCTCAACAGCGAGTGCAAGTAACTAAATGGGGCTCTAGCACAATTGTAAGTGCAAAAAGTCGAACTGCTTTTCACGTGTGTAGACATGTGATGCACTTACAGTAAAATCAGTCGCCATCTTCTTACCCATCATGATTATCATGGCCTGTACCACGTGTACTAGGGTTGTCTAAACCGTTGGTTTTCGACCGCTACGACCCGGGATTCAATCTCGCATTGGGCCTTTTTTCTAATAAAAAAAATGCTCAAATGGCTCCCGATTCTTGCAAAAGTTCAACCCTACTAGCGAGTGCAAGTAACCAAACGGGGCTCTGGCACATTTATAAGTGCAAAAAGTCGAATTGCTTTTCACATGTGTAGACATGTGGTGCACCACAAGACTATAATAGAAAAGCTGAAACAATGGGACCTAAAGGAGATCGTTTAAACGACTTGAGGAATAGGCAACAACAACAGATATGTAGTGCACTTACAGTAAATTCAGCCGCCATCTTTTTACCCACCCTGATTATCATGGCCTGTACCACGTGTACTAGGGGTAATAAAAAAGGTTATATAAGCTGGTAGAGGTAAACATTAATACTGGTTTAAAGGTAATCTAGGACTGGAAGTGGTTTCTCAATGGAAGTTTTTGGACCATATCGACTCTTTTAAGATTGGTCGTTCAGGGCGGTGGTCGGTCATTGGAGGATATACTGTAATTAACAATTAATTATTTAACTATTTTTTAGCAAATTTAAAAGTCTTCATTAACAAGCAATCAACGGTTAATGTAATAAAAAGAAAGGAAACTACAAAAAGAAATAAACGAAAGATATAAGATAAAAATACCAGGCACTAATAGGCCTTCTATATAAACTGAATGAAACTATATTTTTAAGAAATAATAGTTCTCTTCCCCTAAAATAATAAAATTAATAACTTCTTTATGTAGGAAGAAATCAAAAATTGGGAAGGTATGGCTCATCAATGGCGAATCCTCCCAGCGGTTTCGCCAGTCTAATCTACCATACCGCTTTTTAGAGCTTATCATTGTAGTGGACGATATTGATTATATATCCGACCTTGTAGGGCAGAATGATGGTCTCCTTCTTCTTTCTTATCTCCACTCAATCATATTAGGGTATCAAGTTGTGACCCTTGATGGTGTCTGTTTGACAACCATCATGTCTGAGTGAAGTAGAATGCGTCTGCCTTTGTCATTAAGACTGGGAGCACTATTCAGTGGCAGGCCGACTTAGCTCCAAAAGAAATGGCCGCCTCTGACATGAAGAATAGACGCGATGTACAGCCTCTCCTAACATGGAGTACAAACGCTGCTCATTCTGTATCCCTGGATCAGGAGCCCTTACAGGGTACTATAAGCCAGGCCAGATGAGCCCAGGTTTTATAGTGAGCTTTTTATTGCTCCTCCTCCTTTTTCATCCGGGCTTGGGACCGGCAAAGGCGGAGTTGGAATAATGGTGATGGTATTTAAGCAAAATATGAACATAAGCTTCAAAGATGGTAGAATTACTTATAAATATTTACAACAATCAATGCTCATCCACAAATAATTCATACACAGGGTTAATTAGTCATAAATAAACACAAGGCAATAACGCAGCATCTACATACATGGACAAAACTTAAGGAAGTTATACCTTTCACCATGTATATCGGGATTCAGACAATAACTCTGAAAGATACACTCATGGACAAAACTTAAGGAAGTTGTACTTTTTACCATGTACAGGGTGATCCAAAAGTCCCGCACAACTTTAAAAATTAATAACTCCCCGAATATTTGCGCTAGAGCAATGCGGTAAACACCATTGTATTCAGGATGCAATGGGATTTTTTATGGCAAATAATGAAAATTCGAAATTGATTTTAGTTACAATTTTATTCGCCAGATGGCGCTCTACCAGAATCAGAGATTCAGCGGCCAAATTGTTTGATAAATTGAAAAATATAACTGATCGACACGTATTTTCCCTTTTTGAATACCAGGAAAGAACCCTATAATAATATCAAATAACAAATTAATAAAACACCATATCGCCAAAAGTATGAAGAATTGGTTAACGATTTTCAAATACAATCAGAGATATGTAAAATAGGTAAATGCAAATTAAAACATGTAGCAAAAATATTTATATTTTATATGGGTTTTTGTGAAATAGATTGAATGTTTGAAAAACACTGCTGATATCAATACACGAATTTTTGAAATGTTAATATAGTACCAAAAATTATGATGGCACTATTAATAGGATTTCTTGCTATAAGAAATGTGTAGTTTCTTGACTGATTGGCGACCCTTGACTATTTAACTGGATATTTGTCATGATCCAATAAATGAAATATAGAGGGGAGTGACAAAATATATTTGTCGTACTTTATTCCAAATATCCTATGGGCTTGTCAAATGTTATCATTGTTTCTTATACTGTAAACAATTTCAAAAAATGTGTCCCCTCAAATAAAAATAATTTTTAAATCGACCTTTTGCGTTGAAAAACGTGGTAGTAAAATCATTTTGTATTATTTTTTTTCCACAAAATTTCTAAAATTATTGGTGTACAGAAAATATTCCTTATGCTATTTTTCTAATGAGCGAAAAGCGAAAACTAAACATAAGGGGGGGAAATTGTGTGTACCAGTGTTATTCGAGAAGTTATAAGACTTTGGTTTGCACGACATAATATGTGAGCAAATGACAAACAAAATATTACTGTTCACAAAAAAAGAGTCAAGATGTGAGGCAAGCATTTATTATCCCCATATCCCAACACAAAGAGCTGCAAAATATTGGTAGATAATATAATACATGAGGTGACTGCCTTCTCTCTTGTATTAGGTCACAATCCTTGCTCAATGTGGCACCCTTTATTCTCAATCTCCGCCTGCAGACGATAAATGACAGAATGGACAGCATTAAATAATATATCTGTTGAAATTGATAAAACGTGCCATCTGATAGAAGCCTTCAACATGGCCAATGTGGTAGGCCAGCATCGATAAACACACGATTTAATGTACCCCCATAGGCAAAAATCGCAAGGCGTCAAGTCTGGTGATCTTGGAGGCCACTGGTATATAAAGTGGCGACTTATCACACGATTTTCACCGAACGTATCCTTCAGCAATTGTTTGGCACCTCGGGAGATATGAGGAGGTCCTCCATCTTTCATGAATGTTATTTCGCTTAGTGCTTTTGCCCTGCAATATGGGAATACCCTTTTCTCTCAAAAGTTGAACATAACGTTCACCAGTTACAAAAAATGTTTTAAAAGTTCTTCCATTGATTTTTCAAAGAAAAATGGCCTAATAATAAAAGAAGTGAACCCACACAAAACTGTGACTCTAGGCTGGTAAAGTGGCATTTCTGTAAAAATCCTAGGGTTTTCTGTTGCCCAAATGCGGCTGTTTTGAATGTTAAATTCTCCGTTTAGAGAAAAGTGAGCATCATCTGTCCACAGAACATTCGACAGCCAGTTTTCATCAATATCAATTTGCCGGAAAATTCATACAGCGAATTCTTGACGCATCTCAAAATCGCCAACTTTCAGCTCGTGAAATCTTTGAATTTTGTATGGGTACACACAATAGAGACATTAAGTGAAGCGTCTTCGGATATCACAATCATACTCGGCGAATTTAACGCCAAAAGTTCAATTTGGGGATCACCTGTCCTGGATAACAAAAGTCAGCAGGTTGAGGACATGCTAACCGACCTCGACCGTACACCGTTAAATAACGGAGAGAACATCTACCTATCTAAGTCCACAGGCACAGAATCCGCAATAGACATCACAGCGATAAATTACAACATCGCACCCGCAACACAATGAAAAATCCTGAGAGGTGCAATAAGTGACCACAGACCAATTTTAACAACCCTAAACTTCAAAATTGAGAATGTCCATTTGAATAAAAGAACATGGAACTTTAGGAAAGCCGACTTGAAAAAATTCACAGAAAAGCTTGAAGAACTGTGCAACGAAAAATTGAATTACAGAACGCTTGACAAAAACTTGGAAAAATTCTCTTCGAACATTTCAAAAGCTGCAAAAGCATCGATACCTAGAGGTAGACGTAAAGACCTGTGGATACCTTACTGGAAGGACCACAACATCGAGGCAATGATTTCAGAGAGAGAGACAATAGCAATGAACTTCCTAAAAAAATAAAACAGAAGAAAACAGAAAGGAACTCATTGAAATTAGTCACAAAATATAACAAGAAATTTGGATATGTAAACAAGAGAAAAATGGCAGAATTCTGCGAAAAAATGGATCCAAGAAAGGACAGCCAACACTTGGAATATGATTAGAGTGTTAGAAACCAATCAAAACCAACACCAATCCTACAATACTCTAACTGATATGAATAAAACAGCGAGAACGAGAACAAACAGATGGCTGACATAATTGCTGAATATCTTTCAAGCACTTCCATACTCAACTATACGAATGAAGACAGGACTCTAAAAATAATATAAACCAGTTAGTTAAACAAGCAAGAAACTTCCATCAACAATATATTTTCTCGAGAGACTTCACACTGAATGAGCTAAACTTATCAATAAAAAAATCCAAGAGGTCACCAAGAGATAATCTAATCTTTGGTCAAATGATTAAACACTTTGAAGACAAAGCTAATAATAAACTCCTACGAATACTGAACATTTCATGGCAAACTGGTAAACTACCAAAGAATTGGAATATATCAATTATAGTGCCAATACTGAAGCCAAACAAAGATGCCAAGGAATACAAGAACTATCGGCCAATTGCTCTCACCAGCATACTTTGTAAAATACCAGAACGAATTATCCACTCTAAGCTCATAGTCTGGCTCACTAACAATAATAAAATAAACCTCTACCAAACTGCCTATAGATCCCAGCACTGTACGACTGATCAACTGTTCTACTTCTGTCAATCAATAATAGATTCTTTCCAGGAAAAACCGCCAAAGAAGACCACGGCTATATTCCTTGATATGACCTCAGCTTTTGATCGAGTGTGGAGGGAGAAATTACGTGAAAAGCTGCACAACATCGGAGTAAGAGGAACAACCTTAATCTGGATTGCAGACATCTTAAGGGGAAGAAAGTTAAAGATTCGGGTCAATGGAGAATTTCCCAAGGAAGAAAGAACATGGGCTGGTGTAACTCAGGGATCTGTGCTCTGTCCTCTACTCTATCTGCTATATATTAACGACATCCATCCTTACCTCACTGCAGACACAAAGGTTGCCTGTTATGCAGATGATATAGCCATATGGCACACAAGTAGCAGCATTGAAAAATCGTAAAAAATACTGAACACATCAATGAGAGGACTGGAGAAGTGGGCAATGGAACTCCAAATGACCATAAACCCAATAAAATCAAACCTATGCGTCTTCTCCACTCACAGGGAAAAAGGCATAAATATAACCACAAAATAAGCATAAACAAACAAATAATTGATAAAATTAGAAATCCATAATACCTAGGTGTGATACTGCAGTCCTGGATCTTTCAAGTTGGTCTCGAGGACCACGCCATCATCATCTCCTAAGCGGCGAAGTACGCGATCTACGTATTCATCGTAGATCGCAAAATGCGTGGTGTCGCTGGAGACCCACTGGCGATTCTCCACCAAATTCTGCAGCGCTGGCAGAGGCGCCATATTCATTGTACATAGTGTATATAATGCATATTATCTTTTTTTTAATAGTGCAGACTGTGCATGTATTGACAAGATGTCAACAAAATTATTTTAATTATTATTGATGAGGAATTGGAATTTTCAGAACACATAATTAGCACCTCAAATAGAGCTATCAGAAAACTAAACATTCTGAGAAGGCTTTGTGGAAAAAATTGGGGAGAAAAACCCAGAATTCTCAGAACAAGATATACCACCTTAATAAGGCCGATAATGGAATATGCAACACCGGTCTGGGCTCCCTCAAGCTCATAACTAAAAGTA
This sequence comes from Cordylochernes scorpioides, assembly GCA_030710605.1. Lineage (NCBI taxonomy): Eukaryota > Metazoa > Arthropoda > Arachnida > Pseudoscorpiones > Chernetidae > Cordylochernes > Cordylochernes scorpioides. Next base: position 18,672,734 of record CP092876.1, on the reverse strand, counting down.
AGACTAGACAGTGTTCAAGCAAAAGCGGCCAAAATAATCACTGGTGCTGTTTCATCCACCAACAATGAGAAAATTCAGAGAGAATGTGTTCTAGACCTACTCGCTCGAAAGCAGAAGACAAAATAAAAACAACTTGGATCGGCACTTCGGAAACGAGGAACCAGAGGACGAGATATCTCTGACCACTTGTGGTTTGGTAGTTCCGCTCTTTTCTGAGAATGAGGTGAAACTGACGGCTTTCAAGTTCTGGAAAAGAAAATCTCCTGGTCCCGAAGGGATCGATAACACGGTCGTGAAAGCCCTGGTAAGGATGCACCCATCGCTTCTTTCCGGGTTATTCAATAGGTGCCTGGACACTGGTACATTTCCTGAGGCATGGAAGGTTGCCCGAATAGTGCTTCTCGAAAAGTCTGGTAGAAAGGGTAATTCTCCTAATGATTATAGTCCGCTTTCTTTACTAGTGTGTCTAGGTATGGTCCTGGATAGCCTACTAGCTCAGCGACTGAAGCATTGGCTAGAGAGTAATGAGCTTCTTTCCTCTTTCCAACATGGTTTTAGGGAAGGAAAGTCCACAACCACAGCTCTGAACGAGGTGTTAGAGGGGGTTGAGATGGGCTTAAATAAGGGTGCTTGGGTTCTTTTCGTGGCCCTGGACATTGATGGCGCGTTCAACTCCATGAGCTGGAACAAGCTGATGAGAGATTTGATGGACATGGGTTGTCCTGATAGTTTGTGAAGCTTGATTCGTGACTTCCTGAGGGATAGACGGATTAGCCTCAGTTTTGGTGGGCGGAAGTTGGAAAGAAGCTGTGCTAGGGGTTGCCCCCAGGGCTCTTGCTGCGGACCTATTCTGTGGAATATCCTGGTAAACACCGTTTTCCAGGAGGAGATCCCTGAGGGAGCCAGGCTGGTTCTCTATGCTGACGAGCAGTTCCTCATCATTGAGGCTGCTTCGAGAGCGAAGGCTGAGAAGTGTGTTGGAACTTCTCTCCAAATTCTCTCGATCTGGACCTTAAGTTCAATGTCTCCAAAACTAAAGCCCTCAGCTTTAAGCCTAGGGACATAAGAACTAAAAGGAAAGGGATCAAATGGGAACACAAGCCGGCTATCCGGATGGAAGGACGGAGGGTAGCGTGGTCAATAGGATGACCATTCTGGGGGTGGTCATTGATGACAAGGTGGGTTGGCAATACCAGGCGGAGGAGATGGTGGCGAGAGGCAGGGAGGCGTTGTGCAGGCCTTTCCTGGTTGGCTCTCAACAGGGGGGGGGAGAAGGAGGGTCCTATTTTTAGCAACCTCTGCCTCTCCTGTGTCGAGCCAATCCTGCTGTATAACAGGGATCAGAAGGTGGCAAAAACTCTAGAGATAGTGCAGAGGACAGCGGCACTCAGAATCACAGGGGGATATCGCACTTCCAGCAGTGAGGCCTTTTTGGTCTTCGCTGGGTTTATACCCCTAGGATTGAAACTAGAGGAGGAGACCATCAGACAGAAGATCTGGGAGAACAGGGAAGATGCCCTGGGACTTGAAGCGGGGGCCCTGGAATAGAAGAGGGATCCAACGAAGCCTCCGCACTGGTTGCTAAAGTGGAATTGGAGTCCTGGAGGGCCGACAGGGATTGGCACGGAGGTTTTCACTGATTTTAGTAAGTCTGGAACCAATACTGGAGCTGGGGTAGTGATATTCACTAATGGAGAGCTGATCTTCCAAGAAAGTTTAACACTCAGAGTGGACGAATTGGTCTTTTCAGCCGAGCTGGTTGCGATCAGGGTAGCCCTCAGAGTGTGTGCCGAGAAGAACTTCAACCCGGACCGCCTCTATTCAGATTGTATGTCGGCCCTCGTCGCCATCAATCTGGAGAAAGGGCAACTCGCGCGGCAAATAATCCAGGAGCTGGAGATGATGACGCGGGCTCCGGAGCTTCCTTGGTTTAGGAGACACAGCCTCATCGAAGGTGATGAGTTCGCAGACAGGATCGCTAAGGCAGGATGCTTTAGAGGTAGATCACTGAGGACCCCAGTGACCAAGAAAGAAGTTTATAGGAGGATCATGGGGCACGTCCAGGACTTATGGTTGGACAGATGGAGGAACCGTGTGAAGGGGAGAGAGGTATTCAATGGGGTAACAACACCCAAGTACCTCTGTAAGGTAATGTCCCACAAACTCATTAGGGTAGTTCGGGACATGGGCTCTTCCGCAAGTCTCCACAGATTTAAAATTAAGAGAAACCCTGATTGCGTCTATGGAGAAAGGGATATGAATGCACGCCACTACGTCTTGGATTGTCCAAGGGTAGTGGGTGTGCAGGAAGAGAGAAGGAGGGCGAGGGGCGCGATCAAGAGTAAGCTGCTGAGAAATCACAGCAAGCTTCTTGAGAAAGCCTACGACGTGGCAGCTGAGCTTTTCCTCACCTGTGAGTGAACAGATTCGACCGGGGGCTGCCTCCCCGCGGTCCCTGCTGGACACAGTAGATAGTTTCCTATTTTGCTATGATTAAAGGCCACCGGTATAGAAATCCTTCCAGACACGTTGTCTGGGAGGGGGTGTTTCCAGGTACAATGTCCAAGCACTAGCTTGGATACCGTTACTTGGCTTATGAGTTGAACAGAATAGCAGCGAAGGGCATGCTTCGCATGCCGGCTTGTGGACCCAAAGGTCTGGGTGGCCATCTGCTTCTAGGGTATACCAAGGTGGGATCCTCCAGTTCTTGTTTATTTTGGCTACTGTTTCTATTTCTTTAAAAGTAAGTTTATTTTTCTGTAGCAAGGGTTCTTTTGTGCCTTTTTTCGCTAGCGCATCAGCAGCTTCATTGCCTTCAATGCTAACATGTAAGGGTATCCATTGAAGGTGAAATTTTTAGGTATTGAGAGTTTTTGGAGATAACCAATTATGTTCCTGCTTAATTTCTCTCTAAGATCCCCTGTGTGACTCAAGTGTTGTATGGCACTTCTACTATCAGTAATAATCCATATATCGTGATGTTTAATGTTTCTGATGGATTTTAAGACTTCATAGATGGCTATAAGTTCTGATCTGAAGACTGAGCAAAATTCTGGATTCCTTCTGTTTATTTTCTCATTGCCATTTGTGGTTTTAATGAGAGAGCCACTGCCAGTGTGTCCCAACTCGTCTCTGCTACCATCGGTATAGATAGTTATTGCATTTTTAGGAATTTTATATTAATTATTTCTAATGATAATTGTTTTAAGTATTCTGGATTTTGGTATCGTCTGTTGGTGGGTTCATTTGAAGTGGCATTAAAAATAACATTTTGTTAGTGGTTCGCATGGAGATATTTTTTCAGCTAAATAATATTTTTCCACTTTATATTTTAAAAATCTATTTCTTTTGGCCAGGTGGAGAGGGCCTTCTTTTTTGAGTCTTATATTGGGTTCCCAATTAAGTATGTAATTGAAAGTTCTGTGTTTGTTTTCATAACTCTTGATTTTGTTTATATATTTTGGCAGATTGTAGCTTATTCTATCCTTCAAGGGCATAATGTCTGCCTCGTAAAGTACAATATCATTAGGGCAGGTATTTCGAAAACCTGCAATAATTCTAGCTGCATTTAGTTGTATCCTTTCCAGTGTTTTTAGATTTGTTTCAGATGCTGTACCATAGATTTAATATCCATATTACAAGATAAGTCTCATTAGAGATGTGTAAGTTAATTTTAGTGTTGTTGCTTCAGCTCCCCACTTTTCCTGAAATATATTTCAAGATTTTTAGTCGGTCTCTTCCTTTTCTAACAACTCCTTCAATATGCTTACTGGAGTTAATTTCTGGATCCAGGGTGTAGCCGAGATATTTAGGATGTTTATTATATTGCAATTGTTGTTCTTTCAGAATAATATTTGGTCTTATTTTGTATAGTTTCTTATCGGTAGTAAAAAGACAGGTTTCAGATTTTTGGGGGTTAAATTCTAATTTATGTTTATTAGCAAATTTTTCTAGGTGGAGAAGAGTCTTGTTCAAATCTCTTTCAGCTTTTTTCCAGTTAGTGTTGCTACTCCATAGAATAATGTCATCAGCGAAAAGTCCAATATTGGTTTTATGTTAAATTTTTTCTTCTATGCCTGCTATAAATAGGGCGAAGAGAGTTGGGCTAAGGATTGATCCTTGTGGTAATCCTTGGTACAATTTGAATGTTTTAGATAGAGTGCCATTATATTTGACCCTGATTTATATATTTTTAAGGGAATCATTTATCCAAGTGATAGCTTTTCCATCAATTTTGAAATGTTTGTATAATTTTGTAATTAACTTGTTTTTCCATACCTTATCAAAAGCTTGTGTAAGGTCTAAAAAGCAGCTATGGTGTGGTTAGTTGTTTGTTTGTTTTGTGCATCTTTTACCTTTTGTGTGAAAAATAAGAGTTGGTCTATTGTCCCATGTCCTTTCCTAAATCCATATTGTTCTTCTGGTAAGAGATTTCTTGTGTCGGGGTGGTAGGTGAGTCGTCTGAGTATAATTTTTCCATTAATTTGCAGAAAATATTTGTTAGGGAGATAGGTCGGTAGTTTTTTGGGTCATCAGCAGATTTGTCAAGTTTTTTAATGGGATTTATTGTTGCATTTTTACAGTCTTGAGGCAATTTTCCAGTTTTCCAGGAGTTATTGAAAATATTAAGAAGTCTTTCTTTGCCAATTTTGCCCAAGTTTGATATCATTCGGCCATGGATTCCATCTGGCCCAGGAGTCTTGTTTAGGTCAGTGTTTTCTTATGCATAAGCTAGCTTTTTCATAATGATTTTTTTCATGGAAAATATTATGAGTGCTGGTGATATTTTACAGTCATGAATAATCTTTCTTTTTTCAACCTTGATTTTACTACTTATTTGATATGAATTACCTAAAAGATTGGCAGCAATTTTGTAATTAGTTGCTGGTGTACTATCTGTATTCTTAATCATATTTGTGTTTTCAGTTTGTGGCTGGGCTCTGTCAATTTGTTTTGCCAAATTCCAAAGTTTTGTATTTGGGTTTCTTGGGTTCAGGTTTTCACAAGTTTGTTTCCATTTTTCCCTTTTTACATTTACGTATAATCTTTTTATTTTTGCAATCACAATGTTCAGTTCAGTTATACAATTTGTTTGGTTTTGGGTGAGCTTTTTTGTAGTTCATTTCTTTTAGTTATGATCGTTTGAATATTTTTTGCCTGGTGTGTATAATTTGGAATCCATTTCTTAATATTACCTCTTGGTATTGAAACTTTGGCTGCTTTAATAATGGTGTTTTCGAAAGATACCATATTAGCCTTTTTGAAGTTCCAGAATTTTTCTTAATTGAGCTAGTTTTGGTCTTGGTGCTAATTTCTATCAAATTAGGCAAATGATCACTTACAAGACTTTTTAATATTTGCTATTTGCATTTGTGGAAAATGTCAGGATAGTAAAAACTTATATCAAGGGCTTGTGCAGTATTATAGATTGTAGGAATGATGGGTAGGATTCCCATCATTTAAGCACATGAAGGCATTGTCGTCAAATATGTTTGATAGTATTTTGCCTCTTGGGTTTGGCGTAGAACATCCCCATAGTTGATGTTTGGCATTAAGGTCACCTACAATAATAGTGTTGTCTGTAAGAAATTGAGCCATTGTTCCATCGTCAATAAATGTATTGTTTGGAGGGTGATACATATTGTATATGTTGATGGCTTTGTTTTGATTGAGGTAGACTTTGATACCTTGGGCTTCGAGGTCTAATGTGTTTGTAATATTAACGGCTATGTCCTCATAGTACAAATTCTTGATAAAAAATGCTAGGCCACGCCCTTTAACAGCATATACAGATGGATTTTCAGACCTTACCCTGAGTAATGGAGGGGCCGGAATTAACATAATACTGCAAGATGGAACAAACATCAAAATCAAAAAAGGAGCAGGACAGATTTCGTCAAACTTCACTTGTGAACTGACAGCTATCTGGAAAGCTCTTGATTTATGCCTTAACCAACCATCCCTGCATCAAGCAGAAGGAATTTTAATATACAGCGACTCCATATCCGCTCTAGAAGCAATTCAGAAGGGCAATACTAGAATCACACAGAAAATAAACTCGTTACTTACCCAACTGGAATAATTGGAGAATAACTGCATTCTACAATGGATTCCTGCCCGTGTTGAGATCGGGGGTAATGAAATGGCAGTTGATTTGGCAAAGGAAGCCAGAAAGCTGAGCCAAAATAAAGAACAAATGTCAGTATTTGACGCTGATGCTTTGGCAAAATACAAGATAATTAAACAAAAAATAAGAAAAGATCAAATATGTGAAATAAACTCTGAGCGAAAACTGACAAAAACTATAACAAGACTTAGAACAAAAAATAAAAAGGAATGAAAATTCCATCCAGATGACACAAGAACCTATAGAACATGCAACAACTGTCCTGGTGTGGAACTAACACCTACCCACATATTCTCATGCCCGCAGCCTTGCAGAAAATTGACATAGACCCAGAGCAGCAGCTTTATACATCCAAGATAGTGGACATTGCTGCTGCTGCTGTGATAGAAATGCATGGAGACATCTGAGGCTATTTATTGGACACGACAAAAACAACAACGACATTCCAGAGTAAAATAAATTATCAGAGATAGATACATATTTTTCAAATGAATTAAAATAAACATAATCGACACTGAGTGAGAGTTGAATTAGAAATATTAGAAATTTATTATCTTCGGAAACAAACCGTATCTAAAATATCAATTTTCTTTTTGCTACATGTTTTAATTTGCATTTACCTATTTTACATATCTCTGATTGTATTTGAAAATCGTTAACCAATTCTTCATACTTTTGGCGAAGTGGTGTTTTATTAATTTGTTATTTGATGTTATTAGGGTTCTTTCCTGGTATTCAAAAAGGAAAAATACGTGTCGATCAGTTATATTTTTCAATTTATTAAACAATTTGGCCGCTGAATCTCTGATTCTGGTAGAGCGCCATCTGGCGAATAAAATTGTAACTAAAATCAATTTCGAATTTTTCATTATTTGCCATAAAAAATCCCATTGCATCCTGAACACAATGGTGTTTACCGCATTGCTCTAGCGCAAATATTCGGGGAGTTATTAATTTTTAAAGTTGTGCGGGACTTTTGGATCACCCTGTATATCGGGATTCAGACATTAACTTTGAAAGATACATTCATGGACAAAACTTAAGGAAGTTGTACCTTTTAGCATGTATAACGGGATTCAGACAATAACTCTGAAAGATACACTCATGGACAAAACTTAAGGAAGTTGTACTTTTTACCATGTATATCGGGATTCAGACAATAACTCTGAAAGATACACTCATGGACAAAACTTAAGGAAGTTGTACTTTTTACCATGTATATCGGGATCCAGACAATAACTCTGAAAGATATCACAGTGACCTTTATTGAAGACACCCGAAATAACCAAGTGTGAACAGCCTCTATTCCCTTCAAAAATAAAAATTGGCGAACAGCCACATAAAAGACTTCCCACTTCCTTATGTTTTATCAATGAGAGCATGTAAACGGAATAAAAAAAAACATTATATACCCACGAATCTTTATTTTTCAAATAAAACGAACTTTTCTACTGTTCTTAAAGCAATGAAAAATTATAACGAAAATTTTATTTTATTTTTTTAAATCGTGATTAATAATTACTTATAAGGCAATGACGTAGCATCTATATATGAAATGAAAGAAGTGAAGCACAAATGTTACTTTTACACATGAACCAAACTCTTTTCTACTGTACGCTCTGCTATGAAAAATATTGGGAGGGCTTGGTTTAACAGTATTAGAGCTCTATAAAAGCGGTCTTGTAGATTAAATAGGCGAAACCGCTAGGAGGGTTCACCACTGATGAACCAAGCGGATCGGGCCTGTCATCGTGGAGGTCTTCACCATCATCCCCCCTGACCTGCAGAGCTGGATCTTCGGGCATGACCTAGAGGACAACGCCTTGGCCATCATGGCATCTGCCAAGACCCGCATTTACAAATACTTCCTGGTCCTGGAGTTACGGGGGGTCCAAGAAAACCCTCTCCTAGTCGAGATGGTGGAGCCTTCCTCACTCATAAATCATTGTAAATATTCCCATTATTCTTCATTAATTTTGTAAAACATAATTGACAAGATGTCAATAAAGGGTGTTTCAATCTCTCCCAATATATTTTCTTCACAGTAAGTCCAGTAGAAGTTTGTTTTATGTATAAAAGAAACATTCGTGTTTAACCTCTTTCATTTGTTATTAATACCTATATTTCTCAAGTATAGATTGCGCATTATTGGCTTATAAGGTAATTTATATAAATGTCAAAAAATATAAATAATTAAAAATCAACGAGAATAGTTAATATTTATTCCTATAGATGACGCAAGCCATCAGCCTTTTTCTTTTTTTATAATTATATAGATATGTTATATAAAATTATATAAACTCTTTAAAGTCGGTGGATGAGAGGGTAACACGCTCGATTCCCGACAGTCATGAACAGGGATTAAATCCCGCGTTAAAATTTGTTTAATATGTGAATAACCTTCACATATTATTCATTGTTCAATTATCATGAACTAGGTTGCTCTTGCTGAGCGGTACCTATTTATGTGAATTTGAACCAGTAAACTCTTTATATTACATTAGCAACAGAGTGTTTTTTATAACAATTTGAGGTATTGTGTTTTCAGTTCTTCATTTGGATCACCTCAGCAATTCTTCTCTCCTTCTACTCCTACTATGCCCACAACAGATACTTCTGTTGAACTACATCTTGTAACTACCAAACTACTGACAGATATTGATGTGTACTAGTGTTAAAATATAGTACTATTGTGTGTAGTATTTTTTTTTTCACTAAATAAACATTAAGACATATGTTGATTTTTTCACATTGTGTAGCGTTCTCACGCAATTCTGGCCTTAACTACCCGTTTCATGATTTTTCAGGATGCCTTAATGACCAATTTTTTGATCGTTGAGGTACAGTTTGAACCACGCTGATGAGGGCCAACAGCCCGAAACGCGTCCGTGGTTAGCTTTCCTTGATTAATCAAAAATGGGTATTTGTCCAATTCTGGAATAATTAAAAATCATCGAGAATAGTTGATATTCATTCCGATAGATGACGCAAGCTATCAGCAACTTTCAGTTGCACGATAAGGAGATGCCTTTTTCTTAATTACGACATATGCCTAATACACGTTGAAACTTTTATTATAGAAATGCATAGAACGTTACTTATGTGCATGAAATAAAACCATTTTAGGGTGATGTTTACTTTTACATATTGTAGCAAAATATTCATTATTTTATTAATAGAGTATTATTTTTTATGTTTAGATTGTTGCGTTGTTGGTTGACAAAGAATAACTTCCGTGGGTACAAAGGATCTTTAGGACTTTATTCAAGCCTAATCAATAAAATATTTACAGAAGAGTGCAAAAATAAAACAACAATAGAGAAAACAGCAGTTAAAAACTCACCAACTGCAGCACATTGAAGGAAAGTAGGCCGCAGAACAGGAGACAAAAGTTGGTAGAACCTTCCAGAATCTTCCAGGAAGTACATCGGCGTCGGCGGTAAGCAGCAGTCCTACCTCTTAAGGCAGCAGCTTGCTTGGAGTCCACCACATAGCTTCGTTCTTCTTCCCCACTTCTTATCTTTCTTCCCTCTGGCATGAGTTCCTCATACCTATATATCCCGGAGTAGATCTTTCCAGAACGGTCATGGTTGGTCAGTCAATCAGAAAGCCGCTAGCACCAAGCCTTGCGCAATCGCTTTAGATTGGCCAATCAGTTGTCTTCCGCTTTTTCTAAATTATTCTTAAACGTTCTAGAAATTTCTCTCCCTATTCTGGAATGTACTTCTCTTTCTACGTAACAATATTTTGCTACTCTGTAAACTTCCCTCATTGCTTATCTTTTGTTTATCATACAAAGTTTGTTCTTGCCTTAAATAAATTGCTATGTCATACTGGAGTTTGTCTTTCCTAATTTGCTGCTGACCTTACTGTATGTGTGTACCTAGAGGAGCATCATTATGTTTTTCATCCTAGTGAAATACTTCACTAGTTGTGATGAGCCACAACACCAATTAAATGGATTCTCCTGGAGAAGTAAAGGTGGCTGAGCTAACCCAGCAGTCATATGGAAGAACAGTCAAACCTCTTCAATTCAACCGACTGATGCAACACTTACTTTAATCCAACTGTTTTCAAATCCCAATAAGGCTTTTCGAGAATTAGAAAGAAGGAACCATATATCGCCGCAACTATTTTTTATTATTATTATTAACGCGGTTAAGGAAGCTTTCGGGCAAGCCCTTCTTCAGCTAATTATTGTTATACTCTCCTTGTTTGTACACTATAATTAGCTGAAGAAGGGCTTGCCCGAAAGCTTCCTTAACCGCGTTAATAATAATAATAATAAAGAGTTGCGGCGATATATGATTCCTTCTTTCTAATTTGTCGAAATCCGCAAACCGTTTACCATGAAGGCTTTTCTACTTTAATTAAACAAAGAATGCTGATCCCTCAGGGTGTTGAATTGACGAAGTTGGACTGTAGATCTTTTAACAATTTTGACATTCATTTTTAATTAAAAAGTTTGTCATAGCAAGAGTCATTGTAAAGAGAAATATAGTAGAACCTCTATAAAGGACACTTAGTTGTAGAGTATAAATGTCCTTTAGAGAAAAGTAGCCTCTTACCAAAGAGTTGCTATTTAGTAAAATGGTAATACTGGTGATGAAACTGTTCTTTGTCTAGAGGTGTATGCTCTCATGAAGATTATTCCTCATTAACCTAACTATGTCGCTATATTTCTAGATACTCCAAAAGACCACAGCAATAAAATATAAACACTTAAAGTCTCTCAATTTGTAAACACCAATTAAGGAAAATTCAGACAAAATACCAACCTTTATACCATGGTTTCGGACTATGTTCCTCATAGGGCGGCTTCGATTCCATAACATTTCTCATAGGATGTTATGAAATCGAAGTGACATCTATACTAATGAGGGACATAGCCCGAACCTATGGTATACAGATTGGCTTTTTGTCTGAATTTTCCTAAATTGGTGTTGTGGCTCATTCCTGATCACCACTAGTAAATATTTTTGCATAATTAAAGGGAGAGGTTCCCCTCTAGGTTATTCTCTTTAGCCTGGAAATACAGGTTGCTGCCTATCGGTTCATCCTACATTTCAAATTAGCCCCAAGCTTTTGGTTTAGGTACCAATGATGGAATGATGATTCTTGTATTTTTAACACTAGATATTTCTTTTTTAGGCATTTGAATGACTATCATAATATTATGGAATCACTAGATTAAGAAGGTTCATGCAGATGTCATGCAGGATCTCAATGTCCTTCGGTCACTAATGCAGGAGAGAACAAATAAGTTGTTTTCAAAGCCTTGCAAGTTGTACATCAAAGTTTACATTCTTGGCTATTAACTCATGGACAAAAATTAAGGAAGTTTTACCTTTTAGCATGAATATCTGGACTCAGATACACAATAATTCTGAATGAATATCGATACACAGTGACCTTTATTGTGAAAACACACGAGATAACCAAGTGTGAACAAAATTGCCTCTGTCTACTTCAAAAAAAAAAAGACAAACGGCGACATCCTAATATGAAACTTCCTTGAGTTTTGTCCATGAAAGTATATGATTATTATGAACACGATACTTCCTTGAAAGGAACAGACAAGGGGGGGGAGAGAGAGAACAGTTAAATAAAAAACAAATCCTATCGTATTTCTGTTCTTATGTGGAAGGCAGCATTCTACTAGAAGTATACCGTATTCACCCCGAAGTGATGTAACTGAAAATGATGAAACTGTGGTATTAGGAGAAATTCAGACGCGGCCGATAGAGTCGGCTCGCGGTGGTCTCTCCAGGCCGCTTTGTCTTCCTCTTTGCTTGATCCTACTTAAGAACTTATAAGAACACACACATGGTATGCATATACCAAGTTCCTTAATTTACCGAGAAGAAGTTATTGTAGCATTTTTATTGACAAAACTCTGTTGAAGTTGTTAAAAAATGTAACGATACTGTTAGCACGTTTTCTATGATGTTTCTTCTAGAAAGAACGAGCTGACTCAATTCGATTCAATTGATTTATTTCATACAACAAAAAAGAATTACACTACGATTTAATGCGATTTAGTTGTATTTAACACAAAAGAAAACAGAAGAAGAAAAAAAAACAACAAAAAGAATGATGATAAGTAACAATAAAATTCTATGAATATGAATTATAATTAATTAATAAAATACAATAATAATGATAAAAATAAAACCTAACATATAGATTACTATAATAATGATAATAAAAAAACCTAACAGATACTATTTGTAATTAAAATTAATTTTACACACCAACAACAACAACAACAAAAAGCCTTTATTCAGGGTCACTGACCCTATACAGGATTCACCAGAGGTATGCATAAGAACAAAGCAGTGAGACAAAGGAAATAACGATATATACAGAAGAAAAATAAAAAAAAAAACAAGAAAGAGAAAGAGGGAAGCAAGAAAAACAACACAAAAAGAGTAGCAGTAAGAAAGTGAGGAGTGAGTGTCACTTGGCCTTCTTCTGAGATACGGACTTGTGGAAACCATAAAACGCCGTAGCAATATACTTATTCTGGGTCATATTGTCAATTATTGATGGAAGGTTGTAGCATTTTTATTGACAAAACTCTGGGTCAAGTTGTTAAAAAATGTAACGATACTATTTATAATTAAAATTAATTTTACAGACCATATATGTACCAAAATTGGAGCTTCTCCCTTCAAAAACACATTAAAATAATTCAATTGGTTTATGAACCTAATACAAAAACGTAATAATATGGTGATGAAGAAAATGAATCACAAAAATAATTTTGACAAATTCGAAAAAAGAGGAACTACCTTTGGTATATAAATACCATTCTCTCGCAACTTTATGTTGTAGATACCTTATACAGTGGTACCTCGACATAAGAGTTTAATTCGTTCCGCAACCTTGCTCGTATCTTGAATTACTCGTATCTCGAAGCAAATTTCCCCCATACAAAACAATTGAACTACCATTAATCCGTTCCAACCTCCAAAATGTCACCCCAGTTATTTTTGTTAGGTGGTTTTAAATAATAAAAACGTATTTATAAATATCAAATATTTATTGCACAAAAACAAAAAAGAGAATGTAAAGAAATAAATTAGATATCCTCACTGGTCTTTGCCTTTTTCGCTACATTTTTCTCGCTTTCACCTGTAGGCCGTTTAGAAAAAAAAAACATGTCCAAGAAGGTTTGTTTCTTCCTCCCTCTCAGAATGTTCCGGAAATGAGTTAGGCAAGTGTCATTAAAAAGGTCAGAAAGTGTTAATGCCTGTTGTGTTTTAACTTTAAAAGCACACAAAAATATAATAAACTTGAATTTGTTTATTCAAGTCTCAAAAAACAAAGCTTTGCATATAGAACAAATAATAATGAAGAAGAAGAAAGAAACATTTTAGGAAAAGCAAAAACAAAACAAAAGTACTGTTCAAAAAGAAACATTTAAAATCACAGATTAATATCTTCAACACTACCGAACCGAACTCGTATCTCGAATTTCGCTCGTAACTAAAAGCAAAAAATCACTTGCTCGTCGGCTCGTATCTCGAAAAACTCGTATGTTGGGGCGCTCGTATGTCGAGGTACCACTGTATTTATATTGAAATCATAATTATATATTAGGTGTAGAGTTATCAGTGATAAACCCTTAAAGCTGTTTCGCAAGTGTAATCTCCAAACCTCTCTAATATTGTATTAGACTGTAATTGGCAGATATTGTCTGCATTTATTGTAAAATACAAGATTTTTAATTTTTTATTCTGATGTTATAATGTTTAAACACACGATGTCTTCGTTCAATACATATACACTTCTTAACAAAACTTATTATTAACTTATTATTACAACTTCCTTAAGTTTTCCATGGAAGCAATGGTCGCCTCTCTCGTCAAAATAAACGTCAGAATCTGACGCCATCTATTGACCGTCGCCGCAACTAGCGGCATCGGGTCGGTGACTCCCGGCAAATTTTCCATCTATGTTTTGCCAATAGATTTGGCCCAGCCACATTGCCAGCAAAACACCTCTTTGGTAGATTGTGAGAATTCCATTAGATCCCGTGTGGATCTCATGGAATAAAGTCCGCCCTAGACTGACGAGGGCCATTAGCCCGAAACCATGGTCTCTAGGTGGACGCTTATCAGTTTGCCAAAGTTGGTGTTGTGGCTTTGTCACCGACCCGATGCCGCTAGTTGCGGCGACGGTCAATAGATGGCGTCAGATTCTGACGTTTATTTTGACGGGAGAGGCGACCATTGCTTCCATGGATTAAATTCCTCCCGGCAAATTTTCCATCTATACCTTAAGTTTTGTCCATGAGGTATATCTTTAATATAGTAATTTGAGGGTTTTTTTGTATATTTTATATTCGATATATTCTGTTGACTTAACTCCACAATAAAAACTCAGCGGTATTTATTCTAAAATATCATAATCTCCTTTTCCCTTCTATGATTCTTATGTGTTCATTATATTAGTTCAAAATTGTTAATAGGTAAATAGAAATTTTAATAAATTTTAAATTCACAAATTAAACTAAGTATATTTTTCATATTCTTCTTCTTTCTTATCTCCACGCACTCAATCATATTAAGGTATCAAGTTGTGACCCTTGATGGTGTCTGTTTGACAACCATCATGACTGGATGAAGTAGAATGCGTCTGCCTTTGTCATTAAGACTGGGAGCACTACTCAGTGGCAGGCCGACTTAGCTCCAAAAGAAATGGCCTTCTCTGACATGAGGAACAGACGCCATGTGCAGCCGCTCCTAACATGGAGTACAAACGCTGCTCATCCTGTATCCCTGGATTAGGAGCCCTTACAGGGTACTATCAGCCGGGCCAGCTGAGCCCAGGTTTTTAACCGAGATTGTTACTGCTCCCCCTCCTCCTTTTTAATCCGGGCTCGGGACCGGCAAAGGCAGAGTTAATATACATTTTTCATTTAAAAAAACATACATTTTGTTAAAATAATTTTATAATTTCATAGAGAAAATGGAGATAACACGGGCTCCTGGAGTATAAATCACCAACTACCCGGATTGTATAGCTACAGTCTAGAAGTCATGGGCAGAGCTGCGGTGAACCAGGTAATCAGGTAGTCCTAATTTTATATATTCTTGTATGTTATTTATAGAAAATTCCTAAATATATGTTTGAATAGTGGAATTTTTTTAAAATTTTAATTGAAAATATATCTAATCAACCTTAAACTTTTTTAATTTGACGTTTAAGTGAAATAAAATCTCATACTTTTCAATAAATTATATAAGCTTCGTGATTTTTTAAAAATAAATCTCACTAGTTTTCTTTATTAAAAAGCTAAACTTATAACTAAAACTTTTTAAAATAGGTATTTTTTTTTACTAATTATAATTTGTAACTTATTATAATCGAATTACCTTTGTTCTAAAAATAGATTTTGGAACCAAAATTTTAAAACTTTGGTTTTACATTAGTTTTTGATTTTTTTCATATTTTTTAATTGTCTATAAAATTTTAAAATTGGAGGTTGCTTACAAAAATGATATTAAAATGTTTTAATATATATATTTATTTAATACCTAAATATTTTAAATATATATTCAGTATATTTTTAATATAAAATATATTTTTAAAAGACTCGCCGTCTAACTATAATTTTTTGTAAAAATATTATCATCATAACAGAGAAGGACTTAATTTATCATCATCAAAGAGATAAAAAAAACTCGTTTTAAATTCTCTATTTTAAATAGTGTTTAATATCAATAAATACCTTTTACTAATAATTATATATCTTTGCTTTATAATTTGTTCAAGTCAAAATATTTAATATAACTAGAAATTTATCATCAAAAGACGAATTAAGACGGGTAAATTTCTGATTGGTCGTTTGCCAAGCAGACGCTTAATTTAACCGAAGAATCTAGGCGCCATTTTGTTCTAGGATTTCTTTCTGCCACCTCTCGTCCTCTTTAATTGAAAAAGAGAGTCATTTTGGATATAAAATGGACAAACAAGTTTAAAAGGTGATCATTATTGATTTTATTCTTTTTTATATTTTTT
The DNA here is from genome assembly GCA_030710605.1 of Cordylochernes scorpioides. Lineage (NCBI taxonomy): Eukaryota > Metazoa > Arthropoda > Arachnida > Pseudoscorpiones > Chernetidae > Cordylochernes > Cordylochernes scorpioides. The sequence continues at coordinate 18,656,578 of CP092876.1, read as the reverse complement.
TTCAAACCTTTTAATTATATTATATATATAATTAAAATTTATATTTTAGATATATTTAAATATTTTATTTATTGAAAATATTTATAATATTTCTATTAGGGTTATACCTTAGTTTTTGTCCGGAATGTTTTATTTGAAAGGATATTTTTAAATTATTAATATTTCACAGAATTGCACAAATCACGATTTATCGAATAATACTGTAAATGGTTATTTATAAAAGGATCTTTGTTATTATATATAGAAATAATTTAAATATACATATTTATTTTTAAAATAGAGCAATCCATAAATAGATCTTTAATTAAAAAGGCATATATTGGATCTAAAAGTAATTTATTTTACCAATATTTCAGTTGGCTTGAACGCCAACCTTGTTCAAGGTATTATAACGTACTTAAGTTGTTTGTTGTTGATATAAATATGTTTTAAAACCTTTTAAATATATGCCTTTTCAATTAATATATTTATATATATATTGATAAATATGAATATACAATTACGTAAAATGTATTAATATATATTACTTCTTTCTTTCAATATCCATTTTCGTCTGAAATATACTTCTGTCAGTTTTTAAATATTATTTTTATTTTTCTTTCTACAATTATTTAGAAGATGAAATCTATTTTACCATATGTATATAGATACCTGCAACAATTTTTAAAAATTAATTGATTTAGTATTTAACTATATACACACTGTTTCAATAAAAACTTGCATATCCGATTATATTTATTTAATAATTATAAAATAGGTAGAAACATTAAGTATGTAAATGTTATTCCCCACACACAATAATCTAGAAATATTATATATAATAACAATTTATAAAGATAAATATTTTACATTTTTTTATGAAGTCGAATTATTGAAAAAAGTTGCGTATCTTGAAGCATATTTACGATATGCAATTTTAAATTAATATTATATAATCAAATCTGGGGTTAATGCACTTTTTATTGTCAGTATATATAAAGGCATTAATACCTTCTATGATAAACCCTAGACTCAAAGATTGAAACAAAGAGATTCATGACTCTCTTGAAGGTGGCCTTCTTTTCTCGGAGTTTATTCCATATCAAGTCATGAGGAACCTTTCGACTGAAACAGAGTATCAGATAAAAGACTGTACCTCCAGGAGAGGCCGGATTTTAAAAATTTTTAGGCTACGACCTCTCATGGGAGTACAGTATATATGATTCTAATTTTTCTAATTATAATAAAATTTTCTATATCGTTTTACAAAACATGCTTGGATCTAATATACATCAATGGATAAAAAACTTAAGAAAGTTGAAATTTGTAAATAGTTATTCTAGGTTTGTTATGTTATTGTTTAGTTTTGTTATAATATATTTGAATATTATATATTTGTAAATATTTCCATTTGTTTTTACGTCTAGTTCTCATACATTGTTCTACCATTACAGAAGGTGTGTGTTTACTAAATGGTAATTGAAGCGGATTTAAAGATGGACAAGAATACTCAAGAGATGACGAATATAGATTCTGTAGATAATTGTATATAAATCGAGAGAGAGAGATAGAGAAAGAGCAAATATTTTATTTTATTTCAATTTAAAGCGCTATGTCCCACTAGGAACACTTGCGATGTCATACATGTATGCTTTTACATTTTCTATACATATATACAATAATTTTAGGCCGTGAATAGAATAGTCATATGATATTAACAATGAGAAAGAGAGAAAAAATGGAGAAAAGATAACTAAGTACAAAATAAAGAAGTGTCTGGCAATATGTACAATAAGCATAATATAAATTAACAGTTTCTTAAAGCAATTATTATTTAGTGTTGACGCCCCATTTTTTATTCTCTATATTTTCCAAGAAAAGCCCAAATGTTACTATCAAACTTTAAAATTCTGAAGAAGTAGCTAAAAAAAAATTATAAACTTCTAAATTAATATCACACAATATTTGCAATAATATATCAATATGAATGAATCAGAGAAGCGTCCGGTAATAAGAGTTTCTTTTGGAATATTTTTAAATATACACTAATGGATAAAACTTAAGGAAGTTTCCTATTTTAATATCGTGGTTTTCTGTTTGTTTTTTTTTAAGGAGACCGAGGCAATTTTGTTTGTTCACACTTGGTTATCTCGTGTCTTCAATAAAGGTCACTGTAATATCTTTCAGAGTTATTGTCTGAATCCCGATATACATGCTAAAAGGTACAACTTCCTCATGTTTTGTCCATGAGTGTATCTTCCAGATTTATTGTCTGAATCCCGATATACATGCTAAAAGGTACAACTTCCTCAAGTTTTGTCCATGAGTGTATCTTCCAGATTTATTGTCTGAATCCCGATATACATGCTAAAAGTTACAACTTCCTCAAGTTTTGTCCATGAGTGTATCTTTCAGAGTTATTGTCTGAATCCCGATATACATGCTAAAAGGTACAACTTCCTCAAGTTTTGTCCATGAGTGTATCTTTCAGAGTTATTGTCTGAATCCCGATATACATGCTAAAAGGTACAACTTCCTCAAGTTTTGTCCATGAGTGTATCTTTCAGAGTTATTGTCTGAATCCCGATATACATGCTAAAAGTTAAAACTTCCTTAATTATTTTACATTAATATTACTCGCTATCTTTGTGGCCTGAAACACATTATAACAGGGGAGAATAAGATAGAATCGACAATAGAATACGAATTATTCGATTCTTGTTCAATCAGTGATTTATTTCATCTTGTTCTCTTGTAGTAGAGTTTTACAGAACCGAAATCTAGAGAGAGAGAATCTTTTTTTAATATCTTTTCTAGTGAAAAACTTATCCCAGGGCGCCTGATATTTTCACCTTAATTCGATACTGGTGATTAATTTTTTGAATTTATTTTTATAATAGATCATTTTCAGGTGTCTTGGAACTCTTCTAATTTACAAAATAAGTAATGGGGTTGTTGGAAAAATGGTTTAAACCCTCAATATCTTTGATAATCACGACTCAGGATTGAATCTCACACAAGCCCCTTTTTTTCATGACGAAAAATATTGCTTTCATCGCTACCGATTCTTGTAGAATTTCAACCCTCATCTCTAAGTACAAGTAAACACAGAGAGATCTGACACACTTGAAGTCAAGGGTCGAACTGATGTCTACATACGCAGAAATTTTGAAAATAGAGAAATATATAAATAAATATTTAATTAAAAAGGCATATATTGGATCAAAATATCATTTATTCTACCAATATTTCAGTTGGCTGAACACCAACCTTTATCAAGGTGTTAATTCAAGGTAATCATAGTATTAATACCTTGATAAAGGTTAGCGTTCAGCCAACTGAAATATTGGTAAAATAAATAATATTTTGATCCAATATATGCCTTTTAAATTAAATATGTAGACATGTGAAAATTTACATTAAATTCAATCGCTAACTACGCATGTGATTATCATAAGTGTATTTTAGATAAGTATAGATAATATTTTGATAATTTAGCGATATACATGGGAAGAGTGTCGCGACATATACATCAGTGTCGCTACAATTCTCTAAAGAAACATTGATTGTATTCCTCTCTACAGAATATTGACCAGTTGTTCTAGAAGCCCAAGTGTAAGTTTAGATTATTGCCATCTGAAGTTACGTGAGATGATGTTACATGACCCAATGTAGTTTAAAAATAACCATCAGCCTTGTGACCAAGTATAAATAGGTTTATTCTGTTCCAAGTTATAAATCTTTCATTCAAAAACGTTTTTAAATCATTTTCTTTTTCATAGAAATATCATGTTTGTATTTCCCAAAGACATGTTTTCTAATAGTATCAATATTTCTGTCAGTTTCTTTGCTCTTTAGCAGGTCCAGATTTCCAGAGGCACATTATTTCTCCATATTGAATTATTTTTTCTTTCTTCATAGCTTCCCATCCAGTCCATCGGTCAATTCTTCTTCAGATTCTCTGTTCTTGAGCAGGTTCTGGACTTCAATGACGCCATGATTTTTATCTTGAGTTATTCTCTTTCTTTCTTCATAGTTTCCCATCCCCAGTCCATCAGTCCAATTCTTCTTCAGGTTCTCTGTTCTTGAGCAGGCTCTGGACTTCAAAGACGCCATGATTTTTTTATCTTGAGTTATTCTCTTTCTTTCTTCATAGATTCCCATCCAGTCCATCAGTTCAATTCTTCTTCAGGTTCTCTGTTCTTGAGCAAGTTATGGACTTCAATGACGCCATGATTTTAATCTTGAGTTATTCTCTTTTTTCTCCATAGATTCCCATCCAGTTCATCAGTCAATTCTTCTTCAGGTTCTCTGTTCTTGAGCAGCTTCTGGACTTCAATGGCGCCCTGATTTTTATCTTGAGTTATTCTCTTTATTTATTCATAGCTTCCCATCCCCAGTTCATCAGTCCAATTGTATCTTCAATAAAGATCACTGTGTATTAAAATATATTTCATAAACTTCATAATGTGACACAGCAATTTATTTATGACACAAAAATAAGTAAAATTTAGAAAATACCAGAGAAACAATGAGGCAAGTTTATAGAGTAGCAAAATATAAATATCAAAATTAATATTCTATTCCATAAACAATACATATTTAATATAAAATGAAAGGATTAAAAAGCACGAATGTTTCTTTTATACATTCAGTGCTGCGTATATAAGCAGAATCTTCCAATACAGTATTAGAGCTCTGAGAAGCGGTCTGGTGGATTAAATTGGCGAAACCGCTGGGAGGGTTCACCACTGATGAGCCAAGAGACCTCCCAATATATATTTTTATCGCAGTAAGGGCAGTAGAAGTTTGTATTATGTATAAAAGAAACATTCGTGCTTTTAAATCCTTTCATTTTATATGTATAGATGGCGCGTTATTGCTTTGTGTTAATACATATTTCACTACAATATTGTAATCGTTGTCAATAACAATATCGTTAATTAGTTTTTTTTTTGTTGATCATTTTTGTTAAATTTTGGAATTTTCTTCTAGATGAGGTATCTTCTGATAACCAGCATTCTTACCTCTGCGGTATTTGGTAAGATATATATATATGTAGTACACTGATATGTAAATATAATTTACATGTAGTTACACGTAAAGATCTATGTAATTATAAAGTATTTTGAACTGTATTATACTACTATTATTACTACTAATAAATAATTAATTGTATTTTGTGTTGTTTTATTATACAGGATTGAAACTATATACAATGTGTATGGATGACCTTGGTGTTGAAATCATCTTAAACTCTCTCAGGAGTTATAACGCTCACTATAATATCCGTTTTATTCGGTTGATATGTACGGTATCCGTGGTATTCTCCCGCTGATTGATTCGTCTACCTTTTTATCGCCGTTGCGTGCGCACATACAGCGGTTCTATATATTCGGTCGTCTTTAAAACATATATTTATATTAATACATATCAATAACACGCCATTTATATAATACAAATGAAAACACCAAAACGCGAATGTTTCTTTTCATATATGAAAAAAAATTGTACAAAAGTGTGAAATTGTACTAAGATCTTGTGAATAAATTAAGAAAAAAGGCATCTCCTGATCGTGGAACTAAAATTTGCTGATGGCTTGTGTCATCTTGACATTTATTCCGGAAGATGGCGCAAGCCATTAGCAAACTTTTAGTTGCACAATCAGGAGATGTATTTCTTCTTAATATGTTTATATAGTTATTTTTGTTTAGGAAAGGGTGAGTATATAAACTTTTAAATGCTTTGGTTATCCCTTTTGGAATATTCTCCAATTTCTACGAGGGACTACTGTACTAGTATTAAATACCTGATCATACATTTCTATTTTACAAAAATAAATTTACTGGCAATGCGTTTCTTTTAAATATCATCAAATATTATCTCTACAGAAGATGATATTTAAAAGAAACGCATTGCCAGTAAATTTATTTGTGTAAAATTTTAACGATAGATGGCAATTAAAAATCTTTATACATTTCTATGTAAAAAATATTTAAAATAAGAATGTTTGTGAAATCAACTTTATTGGGTATATGAAAATCTTTTAGCGTTACTTTTTTTCAAACAAGTTGTATCTATAATTTCTATTGCGATGGAAAACATATTGAGATGGCCTGGTTTATCATGGTTAAATCTTCCAGGAGGTTTCGCCACTTTTGTCTACGCTTCTGATCTACTGATGTTTTTAGTTGGTAGGTATATAAAGGTTTATCAATGCTGAGCCAGGCCCTATCAATATATTTTATCATCGTAGTAGAAAGTTTGAATATTGAAGCACGTATCAACACACCTAGGGAGCGAGCGAGAAATCCAGTTTAAAATAAGTTTAAAATAAATAAAATATATACATAAATCGGGAAAACACTTGAGGTTAAAATTCCTTATGCGGGATCCATGCTATTACAAAAAGCTATGTATTGCGGGGGTAGTTCAATTTTCCTATTGAGGCTCGGAATTTTATTGGAAACCAAAGCCTCCAGGACCAGTCGTTGATATTTTCCGCGTATGTTACTGTAAATACATTGGGTGTCTGTGAAATCAAATGAATGCTGTGTTTCTGCCATGTGCTGATAAATCTGGGAACGGCTGTCTTTGTTCATGATGTAGTAGAAACTGTTGATTGTAACAACACACTGCCTCCAAGGATAAATTTCTTGTTTTATTTGAACGATCCCTCAAGCTTTCAGGTATTATAAACCTTTCTACAAGAGTGTATAACGACTGATATTTGATTTTGAAAAAAAGAGCGTTTAAGAGTTTTGATTTGATCAACTGATGAGTTGTTTTGGTATATGAGAAGGTGGAATTGTTAATACATTGTTAATACCTCGTTATTATACATTGTTATACATTGTTATTATACATTGTTATTATACGTTTTTATACATTGTTAATACCTCGTTATTATACATTATTATACATTGTTATTATATGTTATTATACATTGTTAATACCTCGTTATTATACATTATTATACATTGTTATTATACGTTATTATACATTGTTAATACCTCGTTATTATACATTATTATACATTGCTATAATACGTTATTATACATTGTTAATACCTTGTTATTATACATTATTATACATTGTTATTATACGTTATTATACATTGTTAATACCTCGTTATTATACATTATTATACGTTATTATACATTGTTAATACCTCGTTATTATACATTATTATACATTGTTATTATACGTTATTATACATTGTTAATACCTCGTTATTATACATTATTATACATTGTTATTATACGTTATTATACATTGTTAATACCTCGTTATTATACATTATTATACATTGTTATTATACGTTATTATACATTGTTAATACCTCGTTATTATACATTATTGTACATTGTTATTATACGTTATTATACATTGTTAATACCTCGCTTTGCGTCGGGGTTACGTTCCAAAAAAAACACGACGCAAATTGAAACGACGAAAAGTGAAAATATGTGAAGACGCAATCAAAAACAAAGGTGTTACCATATTTTAGGAAATTTATTTTTTTTAATTTAAGACTCGAATCCAAAACAACGCAACTTCGAAACTCTAACGACGCACAGTAAAAATTAAGCAGCGACGCAACTTCGAAAAAAACGCAAAACGAAACGACGCAAAGCGAGGTATTGGTGTAGTTGCATATAGAAACTTATGCATTAAATATTAAGAACGAGTATCTTCTGTAATGGTAAAAATAGATACTTGTTTTTAGTTTTATTATAAGTTTCTATATGACTTACTGGTGTATATTCAAATTGCTCTATTAACATATTAACACACACATATATATTTTGGAAAATATCAATTTAATTATTTTATATATATGAAAGGAAGGATTTTTTCTCTTTCTCTTCCTCACAGGACAAGAGAGGGAATATGAATGGTTGGGGAAGTGGTTAGTTATCTGCTACGACTCTGGAGGAAGGATCTGCTGCCAAATCAGAAAAAAATTAAGGCCCCTGGAAGGTCGTAGCTTCTTTGAGCGTGGAAGAGGTTTGTTGGTGTTCTTCTGAGACTTGAGAATGGTCACCATCGAATGTAGAGCGTTGTAGAGGTGCTCGGCATCTTTCCGTGTGGCCACAACGAGGAAGACTGTGTCGATAGCAGTGAGCCGGACAGCCTTCAGACTGTGTTTCTCTACTTCCATGCCAGCCCACACCTTGGTACTGAGGATGGTTCTATCCTGGGTGACAACACAACATGTCTTGTCTGTCAGCTTCAAGATGCCTCTGTCCCACTCCTGGTATCGTATTGTATCCTTGTTGACGGCATACAGCTTGCACTTGATCTGTAGGACCGTGGATGATCCTTCGTCACTATCCACCTCGTCAAACTTCCTCTTCACCTGCTGCCTGGACTGATGGATCATCTGGATGGCTTCACTAAGGACCTTGCTAGACTCTTCTTTACAGACCACTGCACCTATACTAGACTTCAAGGCCGTTGCTATCCATTAATTCCATCGGGAATGCTTCATTCTGGAAGATAGAAAGTTTTGAGGGAACTACACTGCCTAATGTAGAAACCTCGTTGACGCTGGTTTCTTCGATCATCTTCCTCTCTTGGAGATCCTTACCAAAGGCATACATGGAGGCTTCTTCTGTTGGTATAAATCTGTAGGTTTTGGAGTTTGAGAGTGGTGAAATCTTCACTTTGTCGATGTTCTGTCGCTGTGTGGTGTTGAAGTCCACCGGAATCCTGGGATGGCCATGGAAGATAATGGTCTGGCTGTAGCCATCTGCATTCTCCCATTTATCCGTTTTTGTACTTAGCAACGAGGGCCACGAGGTAAACTTAGCTATAGAAGAAACACTACTAGTATATTCATTACCCAAGACAAATGTAGGAGGAGCTATCAGTGGCCTGTACGGTTTATACTCATTGCTGTGGATAAGGCTGTGGAGAAAAGTAGTGATCTTGTTGGCAAAAGGAATTGTTGTTTTCTTGTGAATATTTCTGGCATAAGAAACGGAGCAATGCGTCTGATCTTCAATTTCAGAATATTCTTCTAAAGATCCGTATGAAGAATCATCTCCGTTTTTTGCCATTTTGGTTTTTTCCCTAGGGGAGTAGGTGCAAACTTCAGTATAACGTGCCTTAACGTGCGCGGCATTGCAGTTAACAGCCTTTTAAAAATCATTTTTATACACACACATACAGCTTAATTAAGACCACCGGTCTTATACAGATTCACAGTAGGAAGGAAGCGTAGATGGAGCTCCTATACTCCAGACAGCACAGAACCCAACAACAGCCTCCAGGTCCGACGTATGTCCAGTGGCCACAGATTCCACCGTGCATATATCGAGGTTAGCGTATCACTGAAAGACGAGTGTGGAATCAGCGGCGTTTTAGTCTTCGCTTTCTTCATCCAAATGGACCATGGCATTCAGCGAATCATTTTTTATATTATTCAATCAATATACAGTATAACCTCTCTGTGAAGGACATTCAGTTATAAAGCAAAAGTGGCCTTTGGGGAAAGTGTTTAATTACCAAAAATAATCAATTATGTGATTAAGTTATCCTTTATAAGAAGGTGTCCTTTAGCGGAAGTATCCTCTCATTGAAGTTCCCCTGTTTATTTATAATTTCTCTAGAAGTAACGTAATCTATAGAGCATTTTTTCAATTAAAAAGGTGAATATCTTATATCTCTACACGAAATTATTTCAATATCAAAGTTTTCGTCATCAAAACGCTCACCTTTATACATACAATTGCAAGTAATATTAATATGTCCCCTTTGATGTTTGTTCGGCGGTACAAATACTACAATATGAATGTTACAGAGAATATTAGCATGGTCCCTGTGATTCTTGTTAGGCGGTTTAACTACTACAATAGGAAGGATACAGAGAAGATTAGCATGGCCCCGGTGATACCAGTTCGGCGGTACAACTACTACAATAGGAAGGATACAGAGAAGATTAGCATGGCCCCTGTTAAAGAATAACACACAAAATCGAGCAGTGTTACAATATATTATGATATACACCATACCAAATACACTCATTGAAAAACTTGAAGAAGTAGAAAGACTTTTTTTTTGGAGACAGAGGCAACTTTGTCTACACTTGGTTATTTCTTGTGTCTTCAATAAAGATCACTGTGTATCAGATAGCTTTCAAAGTTATTATCTGAACCACAATATACATACTAAAAGGTACAACATCCTTAAGTATTGTCCATGAGTGTATATCACATTATTATCAATACCATTTTTCAAATAGATACCAAATATATTGTATGAAGACAAATATATTGCAAAATAAAAAGTTGTTCAGGATATTTCATACCTTCAAAATTTTACAAAAGTTTTTAAAGTCAACCAATAAAAGTACAGTGGTACCTCGACATACGAGCGCCCCAACATACGAGTTTTTCGAGATACGAGCCTACGAGCAAGTGATTTTTTGCTTTGAGTTACGAGCGAAATTCGAGATACGAGTTCTGTTCGGTAGTGTTGAAGATATTAATCTGTGATTTTAAATGGGAATTTTGTATGGGGAAATTTGCTTCGAGATACGAGTAATTCAAGATACGAGCAAGGTTGCGGAACGAATTAAACTCGTATGTCGAGGTACCACTGTAATTAAAAACCTTAAGATTGATTTTCAATACTTTTTTAAAGGGAATTATCGGATTATATTAATTTAGATTTAAATGAATTAATTATCTAATTGCGAATTTTTATCATCATAATCGGATTTACTGTGTGAAAAAATAAGAATTAAAAATGGAATTTCTAAAAATGTGTGTTACTTCGTTTTTTTAAAGTAAATAAAAATATGTGTATAGAGTGTTGTGTGTATTGTATGTATCTCTGTTTATATTTATTGAACTTTTTATAATTTATAATAAATGTTTTTTTTCGGAGAACATCCTCTAACAAAGGTAATAAATATCTATAAGATAGTTGTAAATATAGCACTAAAAAGCACATGTGCTCGTGGTCAGGAAATGCCTTCTTTATTTTTAATAAAAATATTTACATATGTGGCCGAATCCAAAATACCTCCTCTGATTGGCCGCATTATGTTATAAACAAACAACATGATTGGGTCATAGTTTTACGTTAGAGTTTGGGTTGATTGATTAGGTTAGGTTAGGTAGATACAGGTTTGGTGTCAAACCAGAAGAGGACACTAAAGGAAGACTTCGTCGATCTCACACACCGGTAGTATATACCCAAGAAAACAGAGATCATCAATGTCAACTTGTACCCATGGAGATGCCATCTGCTTGTTCCGTCTCAAAACAGGACACACTATGCAAATCAGGTTTGAGAACAGAGTGAAGATCTTTCCCAACCTGTAATATCTTCAAGAGAGAGGAGACAGCCCCAGAACATCCTTCATGTATTGGAGTCACTAGAGAAGACTTGTTCCACAACCCTCAACAGATCTTACATCTAATCTATGTATATAGTCTCCATGAACTTGTATAATGATACAGTAGAGTATTGGATCATTTATGACCTTGTGTAATGATACATGGGGGCCACTAGACAAGACTTGTTCCATTAACCTCAACAGATCTTACATCTAATCTATGTATATAGTCTCCATGAACTTGTATAATGATACAGTAGAGTATCGGATCATTTATGACCTTGTGTAATGATACATGGGGGCCACTAGACAAGACTTGTTCCATTAACCTCAACAGATCTTACATCTAATCTATGTATATAGTCTCCATGAACTTGTATAATGATACAGTAGAGTATTGGATCATTTATGACCTTGTGTAATGATACATGGGGGCCACTAGACAAGACTTGTTCCATAAACTTCAACAGATCTTACATCTAATCTATGTATATAGTCTCCATGAACTTGTATAATGATACAGTAGAGTATTGGATCATTTATGACCTTGTGTGATGATACATGGGGGCCACTAGACAAGACTTGTTCCATAAACTTCAACAGATCTTACATCTAATCTATGTATATAGTCTCCATGAACTTGTATAATGATACATGGGGACCACTAAAGAATACTTATATCATAATCCTCAACAGATCCTACATATAATCTATGTATATAGCCTCCGTGATCTTGTATAATGATACATGGGGACCACTAAAGAATACTTATATCATAATTCGCAACGGATCTTACATCTAACCAATGAATATAGTTAAAATTTTACACAAATAAATTTACTGGCAATGCGTTTCTTTATTATTATTTATTATTATAATAATAATAATAATAAATAATAATAAAGAAACGCATTGCCAGTAAATTTATTTGTGTAAAATTTTAACGATAGAGGGCAATAAAATTTAATGAATATAGTCTCCATGATCTTGTACAATGATACTACATGGTGTATAATATAAAAGGCTAGATTCTGGTCTGTCGACGTTAGGTTTAATTTAGTTTTAAGCCAAATCTATATCATAATCTCCCTTTTTTAGCAATATAAGTCGCACAATCACTTTATCAGCGAAACACCACTTCGGCCAATTGAGAAGATTTCTTTTCAACGAAAAATCAAAATTTATCCCAAGGAGAAACAACGATTATTTCTAACCTTTTGGATGAAGTATGAAAGGATGAATTGTGAAGAGTAATGATAAACTGAAAAATAAAAGTGTCCAGGGATGGGAATTCCGTTTATCATTACTCTTCACAATTCACCTTTTCATACCTCATCCAAAAGGTTAGAAATAATCGTTGTTTCTCCCCTTGGGATAAATTTTGATTTTTCGTTGAAAAGAAACACATGCGGGATAATTTCGGATGTCGTTTTACAATCACAGGCCGCATTATATTGTATTATATTAAGAAGATTTGGTTAAAATATAGAACTATATCAACCATTTTTTATTTAGTTCTTGATGTTTCAGTGACTTGCTGTTACTCTCCTGAAGGGAATGATTGGACAATCAATGAGCAATGATTGGAGCGTTTGCGTTGTTCAAATTTTGGAAGACGGCTGAAGAGAAGGGGAAGCTATACACATAATCTAATTGGCAAAACATGGATGGAAAATTTGCCGGGAGGAAATTAATCCATGGAAGCAATGGTCGCCTCTCCCGTCAAAATTAACGTCAGAATCTGACGCCATCTTATCAGTTTGCCAAAGTTGGTGTTGTGGCTTTGTCACCGACCCGATGCCGCTAGTTGCGGCGACGGTCAATAGATGGCGTCAGATTCTGACGTAAATTTTGACGGGAGAGGCGACCATTGCTTCCATGGATTAATTTCCTCCCGGCAAATTTTCCATCTATGTTTTGCCAATAGATTTGGCCCAGCCACATTGCCAGCAAAACACCTCTTTGGTAGATTGTGAGGATTCCATTAGATCCCGTGTGGATCTCATGGAATAAAGTCCGCCCTAGACTGACGAGGGCCATTAGCCCGAAACCATGGTCTCTAGGTGGACGCTTATCAGTTTGCCAAAGTTGGTGTTGTGGCTTTGTCACCGACCCGATGCCGCTAGTTGCGGCGACGGTCAATAGATGGCGTCAGATTCTGGCGTTAATTTTGACGGGAGAGGCGACCATTGCTTCCATAATCTAATTGATGCAAATAATTATATGTAATTAATCTTTGTCAGGACTAGAATGACGAATCCTGTATGGGACTTTGATTCCAGTAAAAGGCTTGTTGCTGCTGTTGTATATAGTCACAGTGTAGAAAATACTATACTATACCTACTACATATAGGTTTCTCTCTGTATTCTTAGTTCTCTTCTCTTCAATTACTCTGTAAACTGGTGAATCCTATATAGGACGAGAGATCCTCAATAAAGGCTTTTGTTGTTGTTGTTGATTGCCCAATGATTCCCCTGAAGAGAGAGTGACTGCCAGTTACTGAAACGTCTGGAACTAAATAAATATTTGTTTGATATAGGTGTATATTTTTCCAAACCAACTTCCAACCAACAAATAATCTTCGTAATATTCTATAAACCCATTATGAATCACGTAAAAACAAAGATGCGTTCTGTATTGACGAAAGCCATAGGTCAACACATTAGTATATAAGCTAATATGCAAAATTAGTCAAAAGTGGTATTGTTGCTTTGTCAACGATCAATTCCAAAAATACAGAAACTGTGAATAGATGACATTTGCGTTTATATTGACGGGACAAGCCTTTGTTTCTTATGAACATCAAATTGTAAAGTAAAACATTGAAAAACCAGGTGGTGCTAAGAATCAAGATGATCAAACAGGTAAGTCATCTATACATACTTGAAATACATATTTCCCATATATGTACCTATGTGCATAGATGGAAATTCTATGCAAATCATTGCGGATGCCCTATCTGTATTATACAACAAAGATGAAGATTTCCGTAAATATGTAGGTAAGTTTTCTTTTTTCTCTTTTTGAAATGGTTTGAGAAGAAAGGTCTCATTTAATGCCTTTATTTTGTCTTGTTAGATGAACGACAATCTTCAAAACAGCAAATTACTCCAGCTCCAGGTAATATATAAAAATAAATCTTTAATTGAAAAGGCATATATTGAATCAGAATATAATTTAGTACCAATATTTCAGTTGGCTGAACGCCAACCTTTTTCAAGGTATAACAGCATATTTATGTCAACAACAAACTTAGCGTCACCTAACGTCAATAGAATTAGGCTTAAATATAGTTTTAATACGATTGGAATATCTTCGATGAATTAATATATTTATTAATATGGGTATATAAATATTTATTAGAAATACGTATCATTTTTTTTCTAAAAACACACTGATAGGAAATTTCCCTCTCTATTTGTAAATACGAAATTCAATTTTGACTTCTATATATTCCTGTATAATCCATTTATTTGATTAGTAAGAAAATTCCCAACATTTTCATTTCTTGTTTGATTAATTTATTCAAACTCTATTAAACTCGTATGTTTATTTTGGTCAGATTTTAATAAATAATATATAATCACAGATAAAATCAAGGAAGAAAAATACCAAGACTCCGTGTTAAACTTTCTGTCCAGTGTAGTTCAAACTTTATTAAACTCGTATGTTTTGTGTGTATGTGTGGTCAAATTCTAATAAATAATATATATTCATAGATAAAATCAAAGAAGAAAAATATCAATACTCCGTGCTAAACTTTCTGTCCAGTGTAGTTCAAACTTTATTAAACTCGTATGTTTTGTGTGTGTGTGTGTGTGTGGTCAAATTCTAATAAATAATATATATTCACAGATAAAATCAAAGAAGAAAAATATCAAGACTCCGTGCTAAACTTTCTGTCCAGTGTAGTTCAAATATTTTAAACTCGTATGTTTATTTGGTCAAATATCGATTATTTGAATTTGACCAAAATAAACATACAAATTTAAAAGAGTTTGAACTACACTGGAAAGAAAGTTTAACACAAGGTCTTGGTATTTCTCTTCCTTGATTTTATATATACATTATATTTATATATATTATAAAATCAAAGATGAAAAATAGCAAGACTCCGTAATAAGCTTTCTATCCAGTGTAGTTCAAACTTTAATAAACTCGTATGTTTGTGTGTGTGTGTGTGTCTGGTCAAATTCTAATAAATAATATATATTCACAGATAAAATCAAGGAAGAAAAATATCAAGACTCCGTGTTAAACTTTCTGTCCAGTGTAGTAGGTCGAATGGACCGTGTAACAGATGTTAAAGCATCCATTGGTAAGTTCTTCATTTTATAAACCTATTTTCCAATTGTTTCACCAGAATTTTCATTTTCATAGATATCAGCGATAATCACATGGAAAGTACGTAAGATAAATCTCTATTTCAATGATCTGTATGAGTGAAAGAATTGTGGTTTCAACATTCGTCTGTTTTTGTTTTTTTTTTTTGTTGTTTCAGTGAACGAATCAGATGAAACCAATTCTGGTGAGTGAAAAAAAATCGTTATACGAAATTTTAATTACGATAAATTAACTTCAATTATATCATAAAATTCTAATTTATCATACACTCATTGACAAACCTTAAGCAAATTTCATATTTTTAATATACACAACTCCTTATTTGCATATATAACAGCGGATTTCACATACATGTAAATTCTAACGTTCTCTTAAAAAAATAAAATATATAATTTAATATATATAGAGAGAGAGAGAAATGCGCTAAAAGATAAAACTTCTTTAAGTTTTTTAATTATCTTATATATAATATATATATACAGTTAAACCTGTCTATAGCGCCCCCTCTAAATCGCGCCTTCCTCTCTATAGCGCCCGATCTTAAATACGTAGTACGATGCGATTTACATTAAAAGTGACCTGTCTATAGCACCCTCTCTCTATAGCATCCTATTTTGGTGAGTCCCAAGAGGGGGCGCTATAGACAGGTTTAACTGTAACAGAGTTTTCCCATTATTCAAAATAACAATTATCTCAATCTCCATTTTTTATCCACAAAATATTTTATTAATTTCAATATAATTAGATACCCTAATTATACTCCATTACACTTCAGAAGCCTGGGTTACCATAATATTACTACTTTTATAATCCATTCTAATATTATTCTGTAATTTTTTCAATATATTATTAAAAAATATCAATATTTTATCTGAATTCTAATTATATTTTAATATCCTATTCTCAGAACTTTTAATTATTCGCGCGAAATTCAAATATTCCAAAAAATTTCAAATTTATATAAAATAATGCCAATTATCCTAATTCCAATTATTAAAACATTCATTTTACCTGAAATCATTTTTTCGTGGTATTTCACTATTATCCGACGTCAATTACTTTAATTATTAAATAATTATTATCTCTCCCTATAGAATACGTGAAAGACGCCATGATAATCATGGTAAGAAGTTGAAAATTGATTTTACTGTAAGAACACAAAATATCTACACATGTGAAAAGCAGTTCGACTTTGCACTTAAAAATGTTCCAGAGCTTCGTTTGGTTACTTGCACTCACTGGTGGGGTTAAACTTTTGCAAGAATCGGTGGGCATTGGGGCATTTTTTTTTGTTAGAAAAATTGCCCAATGCAGGATTCGATCCCGGTTTGTAGCGGTCGAAAACCAACGGTTTAGAACATCCTTCTACCTACCCCGCTACTATTTACAATGAATACACAACAGCGGTATGGTAGATTAAACTGGCGAAACCGCTGGTAGGGTTCACCACTGATGAGCCAGGCCCTCCCATTAATTTTTCTATTTCAGTAAGGACAGTAGAAATTATTTATTTTTGAAAAACAATCATACGCGTCTAAAATGTTTTCGAATTTTGATTTTGATGCTCACAATGTATATCATGATCTATATCTCTCATGTGTCCTAAGGATAACTTTTAAAATAATTCTTCAAATTAAAGATATTTCGGCCAGTAAATCTTTTTTATTGTCTCGACGTTTCGACAAAAATATTTTGTCCTCTATGTAATAATGTACTCAAAGAGTGTCATTGTTGAATTTGTTGTTTTCTTTCTTTTTTTGTAAAATTCTCGATATGTTTAGGAAAAATATTTTTCATCCCTGGACACTTTATTATTCCATTTATCATTACTCTTCATAATTCATCTTTTCATACTTCATCCCTAAGGTTAGAAATAATCGTTATTTCTCTTTAAAATAAATTATCGATTTTTCGTTAAAAAGAAACACATGCGAGATAATTTTCAAATGTCGTTTCTACAAATAAAGAATGTCGTGTGTTTTAGGGTTTGCCATTCTCAAAAGTTCTTCAGATTCTTCCCCTGATGAAGAAAGTGAATCCAAAGAACCCAATACAGAATCAAACATTAATTTCTCTTCTGTTATTGGATTCCTCGGTCGGGTTTTCAGTCATCTGGTGGAATTTGGGAAGTAAGTGAGGATTTTATCCTTTTTTTTTTACTCTTCTTTTTATCTCTAAATTGTATCAACACCGTTATTAACCCCTTACCATATAAAATATTCCTTTATCTTCTTATGCATTTCTTGCTTATGTTCTTTTTGCTACGTCCAATAGAATATTCTCTACTTTCTAAGAATGGCGAAACAGTTGGGAGGGTTCACCACTGATGAGCCAAGCCTTCCCAATATTTTTTTTCATCGCAGTAAGGATAGTAGAAGTTTGATTTATATGTAAAGGAATAATTCGTGCTTTAATATTTTCATTTTCATGATCTATTTTATTAAATTCTGTTATGTCTTGACTGTATGTGGTTTTAGAAACACTTTGGAGAAAATTGCAAATCTGGCAAAGAGCCTATTCACCTCTAACAAATCCTGTGAAAAGGAATGTCCCATCTTCAGCTCCTGCATCTGCAAAAAGAAAGAAAATGTCCATTGGTATTCCTGGCAGAAATGGGACTGTACCTGTCAACATCCTCTTCAGTCCCTCTCGCCTCAACAATCAGCAAATATAATGGATTTTGTGAAAGATAAATATGGAAATTTGCCCTTAGCAAAATAACACGATTTGTATGGCTCTCCTTTTTAATAAAGCACATAAACCTTGTAATAAAGATATCTTAATATGATTTATTTTTATTTAATTCACACAACACCATTATAGAACCAT
>CP092876.1:18604578-18637975 GCA_030710605.1 Cordylochernes scorpioides | reverse complement strand
CTGAAGAACTCTTGGGAATAACAAACCCTAAAACACACGACATTCTTTATTTGTAGAAACGACATTTGAAAATTATCCCGCATGTGTTTCTTTTTAACGAAAAATCGAAATTTATTTTAAGGAGAAATAACGATTATTTATAACCGTAGGGATGAAGTATGAAAGGATGAATTATGAAGAGTAATGATAAATGGAAAAATAAAGTGTCCAGGGATGGAAAATTTATTTCCAAAACATATCGAGAATTTTACAAAAAAAAAGAAAGAAAACACAATTTCAACAATTGGACTCTTTGAGTACATTATTAAATTGAGGACAAAAGATTTTTGTCGAAACGTCGAAATAATAAAAAAGATTTACTGGCCGAAATATCTTTAATTTGAAGAATTATTTTAAAAGTTATCCTTAGGACACATGAGAGATATAGGTCATGATATTCATTGTGAGTATCAAAATCAAAATTCGAAAACATTTTAGACGCGTATGATTGTTTTTAAAAAATAAACAATTTCTACTGTCCTTACTGCAATAGAAAAATTAATGGGAGGGCCCCTGGCTCATCAGTGGTGAACCCTACCAGCGGTTTCGCCAGTTTAATCTACCATACCGCTGTTGTGTATTCATTGTAAGTAGTAGCGGGGTAGGTAGATGGATGTTCTAAACCGTTGGTTTTCGACCGCTACAAACCGGGATCGAATCCTGCATTTGGGCACTTTTTCTAATTAAAAAATGCTCCAATGGCCACCGATTCTTGCAAAAGTTTAACCACATCAGCGAGTGCAAACAACCAAACGGAGCTCTGGCACATTTGTAAGTGCAAAAGTCGAACTGATTTTAAGGTGTGTAGATATGTGGTGTTCTTACAGTAAAATCAGTCTCCAACTTCTTTCCCACCATGATTATCATGGCGTCTTTCACGTATTCTATAGGGGGAGGGATAATAATTATTTAATAATTAAAGTAATTGACGTCGGATAATAGTGAAATACCACGAAAAAATGATTTCAGGTAAAATAAATGTTTTAAAAATTGGAATTAGGATAATTGGCATTATTTTATATAAATTTGAAAATTTTTGGAATATTTGAATTTCGCGCGAATAATTAAAAGTTCTGAGAATAGGATATTAAAATATAATTAGAATTCAGATAAAATATTGATATTTTTTATAATACATTGAAAAAAAAACAGAACAATATTAGAATGGATTATAAGTAGTAATATTATGGTAACCCAGGCTTCTGAAGCGTAATGGAGTATAATTAGGGTATCTAATTATATTGAAATTAATAAAATATTTTGTGGATAAAAAATTGAAATTAAGATAATTGTTATTTTGAATAATGGGAAAACTCTGTTACAGTTAAACCTGTCTATAGCGCCCCCTCTTGGGACTCACCAAAATAGGGTGCTATAGAGAGGGGGTGCTATAGACAGGTCACTTTTAATATAAATCGCATCGTACTACGTATTTAAAATAGGGCGCTATAGAGAGGGAGGTACAAATTAGAGGGAGCGCTATAGACAGGTTTAACTGCATTTATATTTCATATTTAAGATAATTAAAAAACTTAAGGAAGTTTTATCTTTTAGCGCATTTCTCTCTCTCTCTCTATATATATTAAATTATATATTTCATTTTTTTACGAGAACGTTCGAATTTACATGTATGTGAAATCCGCTGTTATATATGCAAATGAGTTGTGTATATTAAAAATATGAAATTTGATTAAGGTTTGTCCATGAGTGTATGATAAATTAGAATTTTATGATATAATTGAAGTTAATTTATCGTAATTAAAATTTCGTATAACGGAATTTTTTACTTACCGGAATTAGTTTCATCTGATTCGTTCACTGAAACCAAGAAAACAGACGAATGTTGAAACCACAATTCTTTCACTCATACAGATCATTGAAATAGAGATTTATCTTACGTACTTTCCATGTGATTATCGCTGATATCTATAAAAATAAAATTCTGGTAAAAAAATGCGAAAATCGGTTTAAAAAATGAAGAACTTACCAATGGATGCTTTAACATCTGTTACACGGTCCATTCGACCTACTACACTGGACAGAAAGTTTAGCACGGAGTCTTGATATTTTTCTTCCTTGATTTTATCTGTGAATATATATTATTTATTAGAATTTGACCAGACACACACACACACACACACACACACACAAACATACGAGTTTATTAAAGTTTGAACTACACTGGATAGAAAGCTTATTACGGAGTCTTGCTATTTTTCATCTTTGATTTTATAATATATATAAATATAATGTATATATAAAATCAAGGAAGAGAAATACCAAGACCTTGTGTTAAACTTTCTTTCCAGTGTAGTTCAAACTCTTTTAAATTTGTATGTTTATTTTGGTCAAATTCAAATAATCGATATTTGACCAAATAAACATACGAGTTTAAAATATTTGAACTACACTGGACAGAAAGTTTAGCACGGAGTCTTGATATTTTTCTTCTTTGATTTTATCTGTGAATATATATTATTTATTATAATTTGACCAAAATAAACATACGAGTTTAATAGAGTTTGAATAAGTTAATCAAACAAGAAATGAAAATTTTGAGAATTTTCTTACTAATCAAATAAATGGATTATACAAATATATAGGAGTCAAAATTGAATTTCGTATTTGCAAATAGAGAGGAAAATTTCCTAGTCAGTGTGTTTTTAGAGAAAAAATATAATGATACTATTTCTAATAAATATTTATATACGCATATTAATAAATATATTAATTCATCGAAGATATTTCAATCGTATTAAAACTATATTTAAGGCTAATTCTATTGACGGTAGGTGACGCTGAGTTTGTTGTTAACATCAATATGCTGTTGTACCTTGAAAAAGATTGGCGTTCAGCCAACTGAAATATTGGTACTAAATTATATTCTGATTCAATATATGCCTTTTCAATTAAAGATTTATTTTTATATATTGGAATATATTACCTGGAGCTGGAGTATTTTGCTGCTTTGAAGATTTTCTTTCATCTAACAAGACAAAATAAAGGCATTAAATTAGACCTTTCTTCTCAAACCATTTCAAAAAGAGAAAAAGAAAACTTACCTACATATTTACGGAAATCTTCATCTTTGTTGTATAATACAGACAGGGCATCCGCAATGATTTGCATAGAATTTCCATCTATGCACATAGGTACATATATGAGAAATATGTATTTCAAGTATATATAGATGACTTACCTGTTTGATCATCTTGATTCTTAGCACCACCTGGTTTTTCAATGTTTTACTTTACAATTTGATGTTTATAAGAAACAAAGACTTGTCCCGTCAATATAAACGCAAATGTCATCTATTAAAGGTTTCTGTATTTTTGGAATTGATCGTTGACAAAGCCTCAATACCACCTTTGACTAATTTTGCATATTAGCCTAAATCTAATGTGTTGACCTTGTGCTTTCGTCAATACAGAACGCGTCTTTGTTTTTACGTGATTCATAATGGGTTTATAAAATATTACAAAGATCATTTGTTGGTTAGAAGTTTGTTTAGAAAAATATATGGCTATTTTAAACAATGATTTATTTAGTTTCCGACGTTTCTGTAACTGGATGTCACTCTCTCTTCAGGGGAATCATTGTGCAATCAACAACAACAACAAATGCCTTTATTGAGGACCTCTCGTCCTATAAGGATTCGCCAGTTTACAGAGTAATTGAAGAGAAGAGAACTAAGAATACAGAGAGAAACATATATGTAGTAGGTATAGTATAGTATTTTCTACACTGTGACTATATACAACAGCAGCAACAAGCCTTTTACTGGAATCAAAGTCCCATACAGGATTCGTCATTCTAATCCTGACAAAGATTAATTACATATAATTATTTGCATCAATTAGATTATGTGTATAGCTTTCCCTTCTCTTCAGCCGTCTTCCAAAATTTGAACAACGCAAACGCTCCAATCATTGCTCATTGATTGTCCAATCATTCCCTTCAGGAGAATAACAGCGAGTCACTGAAGCGTCAAAAACTAAATAAAAAAAAAAGGTTGATAGAGCTCTATATTTTAACGAAATCTTCTTAATACAATATAATGCGGCCTGTGATTGCAAAACGACATCCGAAATTATCCCGCATCTGTTTCTTTTCAGCGAAAAAACATAATTTATCCCAAGAAGAAACAACGATTATTTCTAACCTTTTGGATGAGGTATGAAAGGGTGAATTGTGAAGAGTAATGATAAACGGAACACTCCCTGAACACTTTTATTTTTCCGTTTATCATTACACTTCACAATTCATCCTTTCTTACCTCATCCAAAAGGTTAGAAATAATCGTTGTTTCTCCTTGGAATAAATTTTGATTTTTTGTTGAAAAGAAATCTTCTCAATTGGCCGAAGTGGTGTTTGGCTGATAAAGTGAAGGTGCGACTTATATTGCTAAAAAAGGGAGATTATGATATAGATTTGGCTTAAAACTAAATTAAACCTAACGTCGACTGACCAGAATCTAGCCTTTTATATTATACACCATGTAGTATCATTATACAAGATCATGGAGACTATATACATAGATTTGATGCAAGATCTGTTGAGGATTATGGAACAAGTCTTCTCTAGTGGTCCCCATGTATCATTATACAAGATCACGGAGGCTATATACATAGATTATATGTAGGATCTGTTGAGGATTATGATATAAGTATTCTTTAGTGGTCCCCATGTATCATTATACAAGGTCATGGAGACTACATATACATAGATTAGATGTAAGATCTGTTGAGGGTTGTGGAATAAGTCTTCTCTAGTGGCCCCCATGTATCATTATACAAGGTCATGGAGACTACATATACATAGATTAGATGTAAGATCTGTTGAGGGTTGTGGAATAAGTCTTCTCTAGTGGTCCCCATGTATCATTATACAAGGTCATGGAGACTACATATACATAGATTAGATGTAAGATCTGTTGAGGGTTGTGGAATAAGTCTTCTCTAGTGGTCCCCATGTATCATTATACAAGGTCATGGAGACTACATATACATAGATTAGATGTAAGATCTGTTGAGGGTTGTGGAACAAGTCTTCTCTAGTGGTCCCCATGTATCATTATACAAGTTCATGGAGACTACATATACATAGATTAGATGTAAGATCTGTTGAGGGTTGTGGAACAAGTCTTCTCTAGTGGCCCCCATGTATCATTATACAAGGTCATGGAGACTACATATACATAGATTAGATGTAAGATCTGTTGAGGGTTGTGGAACAAGTCTTCTCTAGTGGTCCCCATGTATCATTATACAAGGTCATGGAGACTACATATACATAGATTAGATGTAAGATCTGTTGAGGGTTGTGGAACAAGTCTTCTCTAGTGGTCCCCATGTATCATTATACAAGTTCATGGAGACTACATATACATAGATTAGATGTAAGATCTGTTGAGGGTTGTGGAACAAGTCTTCTCTAGTGGCCCCCATGTATCATTATACAAGGTCATAAATGATCCGATACTCTACTGTATCATTATACAACAACAACAACAACAACAAAAACCTTTATTAAGACACTATTGTCTTACAAGGGGATTCCCCTAAAAGGTTATATATGTACATGAGTGAGGAGGAAAAGCAATTTAGAGGGGAGGGGGAGCAATCAGCCGTTGTCTGTGGAGTTGAGCACTTCTTCTCTCATTTTATTAATCGTCTTGAAAAATTTAAAATATTTATAAACAAATGTTTTATCCAGCAGGAGAGCAGTAAAGATTTTATATACATGTTGTTCATTTTAGTGAGTTAGCTCCGAAATTTCGCGAATTTCCAGTCTCTTTTCATGTAGGAATGGGCAATGGAATCTGTATCATTATACAAGATCACGGAGGCTATATACATAGATTAGATGTAAGATCTGTTAAAGATTATGGTACAAGTCTTCTCTAGTGACTCCAATACATGAGTGAAGATGTTCTGGGGATGTCTCCTCTCTCTTGAAGATATTACAGGTTGGGAAAGATCTTCACTCTGTTCTCAAACCTGATTTGCATAGTATGTCCTGTTTTGAGACGGAACAAGCAGATGGCATCTCCATGGGGGCAAGTTGACATTGATGATCTCTTCTGTTTTCTTAGGTAGATACTACTGGTGTATCAGGTTGATGAAGTCCTCCTTTAGTGTCCTCTTCTGGTTTGACACCAAACCTGTATCTACCTAACCTAACCTAATCAATCAACCCAAACTCTAACGTAAAACTATGACCCAATCATGTTGTTTGTTTATAACATAATGCGGCCAATCAGAGGAGGTATTTAGTGCTATATTTACAACTATCTTATAGATACATTTATTACCCTTGTTAGAGGATGTTCTCCGAAAAAAACATTTATTATAAATTATAAATAGTTCAATAAATATAAACAGAGTTACATACAATACACACAACACTTTATATACTTTATTTACATATACATATTTTTATTTACTTAAAAAAAACGAAGTAATACACATTTTTAGAAATTCCATTTTTAATTCTTATTTTTTCACACAGTAAATCCGATTATGATGATAAAAATTCGCAATTAGATAATTAATTCATTTAAATCTAAATTAATATAATCCGATAATTCCTTTAAAAAAGTATTGCAAATCAATCTTAAGGTTTTTAATTACTTTTATTGGGGTTGACTTTAAAAACTTTTGTAATAATTTTGAAGGTATGAAATATCCTGAATAACTTTTTATTTTTGCAATATATTTGTCTACATACAATATTTTTTGGTATCTATTTGTGAAAAATGGTATTGATAATATGTGATATAAACTCATGGACAAAACTTAAGGATGTTGTACCTTTTAGTATGTATATTGTGGTTCAGAATAATAACTTTGAAAACTATCTGATACACAGTGATCGTTATTGAAGACACAAGAGATACCCAAGTGTGGACAGAATTGTTTCTGTCTACTTAAAAAAAAACAACAACAATAAAATAAACAATTGTCAATATTAAAGACTTTTCACTTCTTAAGTTTTGTCCATGAGTATAGTTGGTATGGTATATATGGAATAGAATAATGTAGATCATGGTCATTTTATCAATGTCTGACATCATAAACCGTAAAGGCCACTGATAGCTCCTCCTACATTTGTCTTGGGTAATGAATATCCTCGCAATGTTTCTTCTATAGCTAAGTTTACCTTGCGGCCCTCGTTGCTGAATACAGAAACGGATAAAAGGGAAAATGCAGATGGCTCCAGCCAGACCATTATCTCCCATGACCATCCCAGGATCCCGGTGGACTTCAACACCACCTCACAGCGACAGAACATCGAAAAAGTGAAGATTTCACCACTCTCAAACTCCAAAACCTACACATATCTACCAACAGAAGAAGCCTCCATGTATGCCTTTGGTAAGGATCTCCAAGAGAGGAAGATGATCGAAGAAACCAGCGTCAGCGAGGTTTCCACATTCGGCAGTGTAGTTGCCTCAGAACTTTCTATGTTCCAGAATGAAGCATTCCCGATGGAATTCATGAATAGAAACGGCCTTGAAGTCTAGTATAGGTGCAGTGGTCTGTAAAGAAGAGTCCAGCAAGGTCTTTTGTGAGGCCACCCAGACGATCCAGCAGTCCAGGTAGCAGGTGAAGAGGAAGTTTGACGAGGTGGACACTGACGAAGAATCCACCGTCCTACAGATCAAGTGCAAGCTGTATGCCGTCAACAAGGACACAAGACGATACCAGGAGCGGGACAGAGGCATCTTGAAGCTGACAGACAGGAGCTGTCATGTTGTCACCCAGGATAAGACCATCCTCAATACCAAGGTGTGGGCTGGTATGGAAGTAGAGAAACACAGTCTGAAGTCTGTCCTACTCACTACTATCGATACAGTCTTCTTCGTTGTGGCCACACGGAAGGATTCTGAGAACCTCTACAACGCTCTACATTCGCTGGTGACCATTCTCAAGCTTCAGCAGAACACCACCAAGCCACTTCAACGCTCCAAGAAGCAACGACCTTCCAGGGGCCTTCAATTTTTTTCTGATTTGGCAGCAGAATCCTTCCTCAAGAGTCGTAGCAGATAACTAACCACTTCCCCAACCATTAATATTCCCTCTCTTGTACTGAGGAAGAGAGATTTGAGATTTAAAAATATTACATTGACATCATAC
The DNA here is from genome assembly GCA_030710605.1 of Cordylochernes scorpioides. Classification (NCBI taxonomy): domain Eukaryota; kingdom Metazoa; phylum Arthropoda; class Arachnida; order Pseudoscorpiones; family Chernetidae; genus Cordylochernes; species Cordylochernes scorpioides. The sequence continues at coordinate 18,629,798 of CP092876.1, read as the reverse complement.
ACAAGTCAATGGTGGTATTATAAAATAATCATAAAAAGAGGGATATATGAAAAAAATATAAAATAAAAGAGTAAACTATATACAGTGACTATATACAGTACATGAGGAAGAGAGAGAGAGATTGAGATTGAAACTGATTTATTACAATGTCCATATAAGATTATATAAGGTTAAATACAGAATAAATATAAATATAAATAAATAAGATTATATAATGATAAATATATGAGTAAATGGATATAAATATATTAAACAATTGATAAATAAACATATATATATATATATATACAAGTCGTCATTGGTGGCGCCCCACCGCGGGAAAGACTCCGCCATCGATGGACTGCGAGAGTTCTTTCCCACAGAGTGGGCAGGTCGATAAGATGGCTGGTGTTACCTAACTCAAGACCAAGATGGCACTTGTAGATGGTAGAGAGAGAGAAATTCTCAACTTTCATAAAATATTTGATATTTTCCAACATATATAGATGGAAAATTTGCCGGGAGGAAATTAATCCATGGAAGCAATGATCGCCTCTCCCGTCAAAATTAACGTCAGAATCTGACGCCATCTATTGACCGTCGCCGCAACTAGCGGCATCGGGTCGGTGACAAAGCCGCAACACCAACTTTGGCAAACTGATAAGCGTCCACCTAGAGACCATGGTTTCGGGCTAATGGCCCTCGTCAGTCTAGGGCGGACTTTATTCCATGAGATCCACACGGCGTCAGATTCTGACGTTAATTTTGACGGGAGAGGCGACCATTGCTTCCATATATATATATATATATATGTCCAATATGTTAATAGAGCAATTTGAATATACACCAGTAAGTCATATAGAAAATTATAATAAAAACTAAAAACAAGTATCTATTTTTACAATTACAAAAGATACTCGTTCTTAATATTTCATGTATAAGTTTCTATATGCAACTACACCAATACCTCGCTTTGCGTCGTTTCGTTTTGCGTTTTTTTTCGAAGTTGCGTCGCTGCTTAATTTTTACTGATTTTCACTGTGCGTCGTTAGAGTTTCGAAGTTGCGTTGTTTTGGATTCGAGTCTTATATTAAAAAAAAAAAAATCCTAAAATATGGCAACACCTTTGTTTTTGATTGCGTCTTCACATATTTTCACTTTGCGTCGTTTCAATTTGCGTCGTGTTTTTTTTTTGGAACGTAACCCCGACGCAAAGCGAGGTATGGGTGTATTAACAATTTCACCTCCTCATATACCAAAACAACTCATCAGTTGATCAAATCAAAACCCTTTTAAACGCTCTTTTTTCAAAATCAAATATCAGTCGTTATACACTCTTGTACAAAGGTTTATAATACCTGAAAGCTTGAGGGATCGTTCAAATAAAACAAGAAATTTATCCTCCAAGACAGTGTGTTGTTATAATCAACAGTTTCTACTGCGATAATAAAATATATTGGTAGTGCCTGGCTCATCATTGATAAACCTTTATATACCTACCAACCAAAAACAACAGTAGTTCAGAAGCATAGACAAAAGTGGCGAAACCTCCTGGAAGATTTAACCATGATAAACCAGGACAACTTGTTTGAAAAAAGAAACGCTAAATATTTTCATATACTCAATAAAGTTTAAGTTGGTTTCACGAACATTCTTATTTTAAATATTTTTTACAACAACAACAACAAAAAGCCTTTATTTAGGGTCACTGACCCTATACAGGATTCACCAGAGGTATGCATAAGAACAAAGCAGTGAGACAAAGGAAACAACGATATAGATAGAAGAAAAGAAAAGAGAGAAAAAAAAAACAAGAAAGAGAAAGAGGGAAGCAAGAAAAACAACACAAAATGAGTAGCAGTAAGAAAGTGAGGAGTGAGTGTCACTTGGCCTTCTTCTGAGATATGGAATATTTTTTTACATAGACGTATCAGGAATTTAATACTAGTACAGTAGCCCCTTCGTAGAAATTGGAGAATATTCCAAAAGGGATAACCAAAGCATTTTAAAGTTTATATACTCACCCTTTCCTAAACAAAAATAACTATATAAACATATTAAGAAGAAATACATCTCCTGATTGTGCGAATAAAAGTTGATGATGGCTTACGCCATCTTCCGGAATAAATGTCAAGATGACGCAAGCCATCAGAAAATTTTAGTTCCACGATTAGGAGACCTTTTTTCTTAATTTATTCACAAGATCTTAGTACAATTTCACACTTTTGTACTATTTTTCATATATGAAAGGAAACATTCACGTTTTGGTGTTTTCATTTGTATTATATAGATGGCGTGTTATTGATATGTATTAATATAAATATATGTTTTAAAGACGACCGAATATATAGAACCGCTGTATGTGCGCACGCAACGGCGATAAAATGGTAGACGAATCAATCAGCGGGAGAATACCACGAATACCGTACATATCAACCGAATAAAACGGATTTTATAGTGAACGTTAGAACTCCTGAGAGAGTTTAAGATTATTTCAACACCAAGGTTATCTATACACATTGTATATAACTTCAATCCTGTATAATAAAACAACACAAAAATATACAATTAATTATTCATTGGTAGTAATAATAGTAGCGTACAGTATAATACCTTTATGAATACTTTATAATTACATAGATCTTTACGTGTAACTACATGTATATTATATTTACATATCAGTGTACTACATATATATATCTTACCAAATACCGCAGAGGTAAGAATGCTGGTTATCAGAAGATACCTCATCTAGAAGAATTCCAAAATTTAACAAAAATGATCAACAAATAAAAACTAATTAACGATATTGTTATTGACAACGATTACAATATTGTAGTGAAATATGTATTGATTAAGGAACAGAATATTAAATTTGAATTTTTATATTTTGTACTCTACAAACTTGCCTCATTGTTTCTCTGGTTTTTTCTAAATTTTACTTATTTTTTGTGCCATAAATAAATTGCTGTGTCACATCTTGAAGTTTATGAAAGATATTTGATACACAGTGACCTTTATTGAAGATACAATTGGACTGATAGACTGGATGGGAATCTATGAAGAAAGATAAAAAAAATACTCAAGATAAAAAATTCATGGCGTCATTGAAGTCCAGAACCTGCTCAAGAACAGAGAACCAGAAGAAGAATTGGACTGATGAACTGGATGGGAATCTATGAAATAAGAAAGAGAATAACTCAAGATAAAAAAATCATGGCGTCATTTAAGTACAGAACCTGCTCAAGAACAGAGGAATAAGAAGAAGAATTGGACTGATAGACTGGATGGGAAGTTATAAAGAAAGAAAGAGAACAACTCAAGATAAAAATCATGGCGTCATTGAAGTCCAGAACCTGCTCAAGAACAGAGAACCAGAAGAAGAATTGACTGATGAACTGGATGAGAAACTATGAAGAAGGAAAGAGAATAACTCTAGATAAAAAAATTCATGGTGTCATTGAAGTCCGGAACCTGCTCAAGAACAGAGAACCTGAAGAAGAATTGACTGATGGACTGGATGGGAATCTATGAAGAAAGAAAGAGAATAACTCAAGATAAAAAATTCATGGCGTCATTGAAGTCCAGAACCTGCTCAAGAACAGAGAGCCTGAAGAAGAATTGACTGATGGATTGGATGGGAAGTTATGAAGAAAGAAAGAGAATAACATCATGGCGTCATTTAAGTCCAGAACCTGCTCAAGAACAGAAAGCCTGAAGAAGAATTGGACTGATGGATTGGATGGGAAGCTATGAAAAAAGAAAGAGAATAACTCAAGATAAAAAAATCATGGCGTCATTGAAGTCCAGAACCTGCTCAAGAACAGAGGAAGAAGAAGAATTGGACTGATGAACTGGATGGGAATCTATGAAGAAAGAAATAGAATAACTCAAGATAAAAAACATGGCGTCATTGAAGTCCAGAACCTGCTCAAGAACAGAGAACCAGAAGAAGAATGGACTGATGGACTGGATGGGAATCTATGAAGAAAGAAAGAGAATAACTCAAGATAAAAAAAATCATGGCGTCATTGAAGTCCAGAACCTGCTCAAGAACAGAGAACCTGAAGAAGAATTGACTGATGGACTGGATGGGAATCTATGAAGAAAGAAAGAGAATAACTCCAGATAAAAAAATCATGGCGTCATTGAAGTCCAGAACCTGCTCAAGAACAGAGAACCTGAAGAAGAATTGACTGATGAATTGGATGGGAATCTATGAAAAAAGAAAGAGAATAACTCAAGATAAAAAAAAACCATGGTGTCATTGAAGTCCAGAACCAGCTCAAGAACAGAGAACCTGAAGAAGAATTGACTGATGGACTGGATGGGAATCTATAAAGAAAGAAAGATAATAACTCAAGATAAAAAATCATGGCGTCATTGAAGTCCAGAACCTGCTCAAGAACAGAGAACCTGAAGAAGAATTGACTGATGGATTGGATGGGAATCTATGAAAAAAGAAAGAGAATAACTCAAGATAAAAAAATCATGGCGTCATTGAAGTCCAGAACCTGCTCAAGAACAGAGAACCTGAAGAAGAATTGACTGATGGACTGGATGGGAAGCTATGAAGAAAGAAAAATAATAACTCAAGATAAAAATCATGGCGTCATTGAAGTCCAGAACCTGCTGAAGAACAGAGGAAGAATAAGAATTGGACTGATAGACTGGATGGGAAACTATGAAAAGAGAAAGAAAAAACTCAACATTAAAATAATGGCGTCATTGAAGTCCAGAACCTGTCAAGAACATAGAACCTGAAGAAGAATTGACTAATGGACTGGATGGGAATTTATGAAGAAATAAAGAGAAGAACTCATTGCGCCTCTGGAAACCTGGACTTGATAAAGAGCAAAGAAACTGACAGAAATATTGAATACAATAGAAAACACGTCTTTGAGAAATACAAATATGATATTTCTATGAAAAAGGAAACGATTTAAAACGTTTTTGAGTGAAAGATTTATATCTTGGAACAGAATAAACCTATTTATACTTGGTCACAAGGTTGATGGTTATTTTTAAACTACATTGGGTCATGTAACATCATCTCACGTAACTTCAGATGGCAATAATCTAAACTTACACCTGTGCTTCTAGAACAAATGGTCAATATTCTGTAGAGAGGAATACAATCAATGTTTCTTTAGGGAATTGTAGCGACACTGAAGTATATGTCGCGACACTCTTCCCATGTATATCGCTAAATTATCAAAATATTATCTCTACTTATCTAAAATACACCTATGATAATCATGCGTAGTTAGCGATTGAATTTAATGTAAATTTTCACATGTCTACATATTTAATTTAAAAGGCATATATTGGATCAAAATATTATTTATTTTACCAATATTTCAGTTGGCTGAACGCTAACCTTTATCAAGATATTAATACCACGATTACCCTGAATTAACACCTTGATAAAGGTTGGCGTTCAGCCAACTGAAATATTGGTAGAATAAATGATATTTTGACCCAATATATGCCTTTTTAATTAAAGATTTATTTAAATATTTCTCTATTTTCAAAATTTCTGCGTATGTAGACATCAGTTCGACCCTTGACTTCAAGTGTGTCAGATCTCTCTGTGTTTACTTTTATGTATATCGCTAAATTATCAAAATATTATCTATACTTATCTAAAATACACCTATGATAATTATGCGTAGTTAGCGATTGAATTTATGTAAATTTTCACATGTCTACATATTTAATTCAAAAGGCATATATTGGATCAAAATATTATTTATTTTACCAATATTTCAGTTGGCTGAACGCTAACCTTTATCAAGATATTAATAATACCACGATTACCTTGAATTAACACCTTGATAAAGGTTGTATTTCAGCCAACTGAAATATTGGTAGAATAAATGCTATTTTGATCCAATATATGCCTTTTTAATTAAATATTTATTTAAATATTTCTCTATTTTCAAAATTTCTGCGTATGTAGACATCAGTTCGACCCTTGACTTCATGTGTGTCAGATCTCTCTGTATTTACTTGTACTTAGAGATGAGGGTTGAAATTCTACAAGAATCGGTAGCGATGAAAGCAATATTTTTCGTCATGAAAAAAAGGGGCTTGTGTGAGATTCAATCCTGAGTCCTGATTATCAAAGATATTGAGGGTTTAAACACTTTTTACACCAACCCCATTACTTATTTTGTAAATTAGAAGAGTTCCACGACACCTGAAAATGATCTATTATAAAAATAAATTCAATAAATTAATCATCTGAATCGAATTAAGGTGAACATATCAGGCGCCTTGGGATAAGGTTTTCTCTTGAAAAGATATTAAAAATGATTCTCTCTCTAGCTTTCGGTTTTGTAATCTCTACTACAAGAAAAAAGATGAAATAAATAGCTAATAGATAAAAAAAATCGAATAATTAATATTCCATCGTTTATTCTATCTTATTCTCCCCTGTTATAATGGGTTTCAGGCCACAAAAATAGCGAGTAATACTCGTGGACAAAATTTAAGGAAGTTGTACCTTTTAGCATGTATATCGGTATTTAGACAATAACTGTGAAAGATACACTCATGGACAAAACTTGAGGAAGTTGTACCTTTTAGCATGTATATCGGGATTCAGACAATAACTCTGAAAGATACACTCATGGACAAAACTTGAGGAAGTTGTACCTTTTAGCATGTATATCGGGATTCAGACAATAACTCTGAAAGATACACTTATGGACAAAACTTGAGGAAGTTGTACCTTTTAGCATGTATATCGGGATTCAGACAATAACACTGAAAGATATTACAGTGACCTTTATTGAAGACATACGAGCTATCCAAGTGTGAACAAACAAAATTGCCTCGATCTCCTTCAAAAAAAAAAAAAAAACAGAAAACCACGATATTAAAATAGGAAACTTCCTTAAGTTTTATCCATGAGTGTACATTTTAAACATATTTAAAAGAAACTTATATTACCGGACGCCTCTCTGATTCATTCACATTGATATATCATTGAAAATATTGTGTGATATTAATTTAGAAGTTTATAATTTTATTAGCTACTTCTTCAGAATTTTAAAGTTTGATAGTAACATTTGGGCTTTTCTTGGAAAATATAGAGAATAAAAAATGGGGCGTCAACACTAAATAATAATTGCTTAAAGAAACTGATAATTTATATTATGCTTATTGTACATATTACCAGACACTTCTTTCTTTTTTATACAGTTCTCTGTTCTCCATTTTTCTATCTTTCTCCTTGTTAATATCATATGACTATTCTATTCACGGCCTAAAATTATTGTATATATATGTATAGACAAATGTAAAAGCATACATGTATGACATCGCAAGTGTTCCTAGTGGGACATAGCGCTTTTAAATTGAAATAAAATAAAATATATGCGCTTTTTCTATATCTCTCTCTCGATTTATATACAATTATCTACAGAATCTATATTTGTCATCTCTTGAGTATTCTTGTCCATCTTTAAATCCGCTTCAATTACCATTTAGTCAACACACCCCGTCTGTAATGGTAGAACAATGTATGAAACTAGACGTAAAAACAAATGGACATATTTACAAATATATAATATTCAAATATATTATAACAAAACTAAACAATAACATAACAAACCTAGAATAACTATTTACAAATTTCAACTTTCTTAAGTTTTATCCATTGATGTATATTTGAGATCCAAGCAGGTTTTGTAAAATGATATAGAAAATTTTATTATAATTGGAAAAATAGAATCATATATACAATAGAGTCTCCCATGAGAGGTCGTAGCCAGAAACCTTGTTTACATCCGGCCTCTCCTGGAGGTACAGTCTTTTATCTGATACTCTGTTTCAGTGGAAAGGTTCCTCATGACTTGATATGGAATAAACTCTGAGAAAAGAAGGCCACCTTCAAGAAAGTCTGTACTCAGTCATGTTTTTAGCTGTGATCTCCCATTGATAAATTATAGGATTATAGAAACCTTTCTTCGAGAGAGAATAGTTATAATTTATAAATTTATATACTTTATAGATATTTATTTTCAGTGTTAGAAAAAAAACTTATTTTGATTTAATCCAACTTCTATTGAATCTTTTTGTTTCAATCTTTGAGTCTAGGGTTTATCATAGGAGGTATTAATGCCTTTATATATACTGACAATAAAAAGTGCATATAACCCAGAATTGATTATACGATATTAATAAAAAAAATTGCATATCGTAAATATGCTTCAAGATACGCAACTTTTTTCAATAATTCGACTTCATAAAAAAATGTAAAATATTTATCTTTATAAATTGTTATTGATATTTCTAGATAACATTATATTGGAATTATATATTTCTAACATTCATACTTAATATTAATATCACAATTTTATAATTATTAAATAAATATTATCGGATATGCAAGTTTTTATTGAAACTGTGTGTATATAAATAAATACTAAATCAATACATTTTAAAAATTGTTGCAGGTATCTATATACATATGGTAAAATAGATTTAATCTTCTATATAATTGTAGAAAGAAAAATCAAATATTGAAAAAAAACTAACAGAAGTATATTTCAGACGAAAATGGATATTGAAAGAAAGAATTAATATATATTAATACATTTTACGTAATTGTATATTCATATTTATCAATATATATAAATATATTAATTGAAAAGGCATATATTTAAGATTTTAAAACATATTTATGTCAACAACAAACAACTTAAGTACGTTATAATACCTTGAACAAGGTTGGCGTTCAAGCCAACTGAAATATTGGTAAAATAAATTACTTTTAGATCCAATATATGCCTTTTCAATTAAAGATCTATTTATGGATTGCTCTATTTTAAAAATAAATATGTATATTTAAATTATTTCTATATATAATAACAAAGATCCTTTTATAAATAACCATGTACAGTATTGTTCGATAAATAGTGATTTGTGCAATTCTGTGAAATATTAGTAATTTAAAAATATCCTTTCAAATAAAACATTCCGGACAAAAACTAACGTATAACCCTAATAGAAATATAATAAATATTTTCTATAAATAAAATATTTAAATATATCTAAAATATAAATTTTAATTATATATATAATAATTAAAATGTTTGTAAAATATATATATTGAAAAGAGAATAAAATCAATAATGATCACCTTTTAAACTTGTTTGTCCATTTTATATCCAAAATGACTCTTTTTCAATTAAAGAGGACGAGAGGCGGAAGAAAGAAATCCTAGAACAAAATGGCGCCTAGATTCTTCGGTTAAATTAAGCGTCTGCTTGGCAAACGACCAATCAGAAATTTACCCGTCTTAATTCGTCTTTTGATGAGAAATTTCTAGTTATATTAAATATTTTGACTTGAACAAATTATAAAGCAAAGATATATAATTATTAGTAAAAGGTATTTATTGATATTAAACACTATTTAAAATAGAGAATTTAAAACGTATTTTTTATCTCTTTGATGATGATAAATTAAATCCTTCTCTGTTATGATGATAATATTTAAAAAAAATTATAGATTAGACGGCGTGTCTTTTAAAAAAATATTTAATCTTCAAAAAAATACTGAATATATATTTAAAATATTTAGGTATTCAATAAAAAAGTATATTAAAACATTTTAATATCATTTTTGTAAGCAACCTCCATTTTTAAAATTTTATAGACAATTAAAAATATGAAAAAAATCAAAAACTAATGTAAAACCAAAGTTTTAAAATTTTGGTTCCAAAATCTATTTTTAGAACAAAGGTAATTCGATTATAATAAGATACAAATTATAATTAGTAAAAAAAATACCTATTTTAAAAAGTTTTAGTTATAAGTTTAGCTTTTTAATAAAGAAAACTAGTGAGATTTATTTTTAAAAAATCACGAAGCTTATATAATGTATTGAAAAGTATGAGATTTTATTTCACTTAAAGTCAAAATAAAAAAAGTTTAAGGTTGATTAGATATATTTTCAATTAAAAATATCAAAAATCCCACTATTCAAACATTTATTTAGGAATTTTCTATAAATAACATACAAGAATATATAAAATTAGGACTACCTGATTACCTGGTTCACCGCAGCTCTGCCCATGACTAGACTTCTAGACTGTAACTATACAGTCCGGGTAGTTGGTGATTTATGCTCCAGGAACCCGGGTTATCTCTATTTTCTCGATGAAATTATAAAATTATTTTAACAAAAGGTGTATTTTTTAAATGAAAAATATATAAACTCCGCATTTGCCGGTCCCAAGCCCGGATTAAAAAGGAGGAGGGGGAACAGTAACAATCTCGGTAAAAACGTGGGCTCAGCTGGCCCGGCTGATAGTACCCTGTAAGGGCTCCTAATCCAGGGATACAGGATGAGCAGCGTTTGTACTCCATGTTAGGAGCGGCTGTACATGGCGTCTGTTCCTCATGTCAGAGACAGCTATTTATTTTGGAGCTAAGTCAGTGGCCTGCCACTGAGTAGTGCTCCCAGTCTTAATGACAAAGGCAGACGTATTCTACTTCACCCAGTCATGATGGTTGTCAAACAGACACCATCAAGGGTCACAACTTGATACCATAATATGATTGAGTGCGTGGAGATAAGAAAGAAGAAGAAGATGAAAAATATACTTAGTTTAATTTGTGAATTTAAAATTTATTAAAATTTCTATTTACCTATTAAAAATTTTGAACTAATATAATGAACCCATAAGAACCATAGAAGGGAAAAGGAGATTATGATATTTTAGAATAAATACCGCTGAGTTTTTATTGTGGAATTAAGTCAACAGAATATATCGAATATAAAATATACAGAAAAACCCTCCATCAATTACTATATTAAAGATATACCTCATGGACAAAACTTAAGGAATAGATGGAAAATTTGCCGGGAGGAAATTAATCCATGGAAGCAATGGTCGCCTCTCCCGTCAAAATAAACGTCAGAATCTGACGCCATCTATTGACCGTCGCCGCAACTAGCGGCATCGGGTCGGTGACAAAGCCACAACACCAACTTTGGCAAACTGATAAGCGTCCACCTAGAGACCATGGTTTCGGGCTAATGGCCCTCGTCAGTCTAGGGCGGACTTTATTCCATGAGATCCACACGGGATCTAATGGAATCCTCACAATCTACCAAAGAGGTGTTTTGCTGGCAATGTGGCTGGGCCAAATCTATTGGCAAAACATAGATGGAAAATTTGCCGGGAGTCACCGACCCGATGCCGCTAGTTGCGGCGACGGTCAATAGATGGCGTCAGATTCTGACGTTTATTTTGACGGGAGAGGCGACCATTGCTTCCATGGAAAACATAAGGAAGTTGTAATAATAAGTTAATAATAAGTTTTGTTAAGAAGTGTATATGTATTGAACGAAGACATCGTGTGTTTAAACATTATAACATCAGAATAAAAAATCAAAATCTTGTAGTTTCCAATAAATGCAGGCAATATCTGCCAATTACAGTCTAATACAATATTAGAAAGGTTTGGAGATTACACTTGCGAAACAGCTTTAAGGTTTTATCACTCATAGCTCTACCTCCCTAATATAATTATGATTTCAATATAAATATAAGATATCTAGAATATAAAGTTGCGAGAGAATGGTATTTATATACCAAAGGTAGCTTCTCTCTTTTTTCGAATTTGTCAAAATTATTTTGTGATTCATTCTTCGTCACCATATTATTACGTTTTTGTATTAGGTTTATAAATCAATTGCATTATTTTAATGTATTTTTGAAGGGAGAAGCTCCAATTTTGGTACATATATATGGTCTGTAAAATTAATTTTAATTATAAATAGTATAGTTACATTTTTTAACAACTTCAACAGAGTTTTGTCAATAAAAATGCTACAACCTTCCATCAATAATTGACAATATGACCCAGAATAAGTATATTGCTACGGCGTTTTATGGTTTCCACAAGTCCGTATCTCAGAAGAAGGCCAAGTGACACTCACTCCTCACTTTCTTACTGCTACTCTTTTTGTGTTGTTTTTCTTGCTTCCCTCATTCTCTTTCTTGTTTTTTTTTTTTATTTTTCTTCTGTATATATCGTTATTTCCTTTGTCTCACTGCTTTGTTCTTATGCATACCTCTGGTGAATCCTGTATAGGGTCAGTGACCCTGAATAAAGGTTTTTTGTTGTTGTTGTTGTAAAAATGCTACAACACCTTCTTCTCGGTAAATTAAGGAACTTGGTATATGCATACCATGTGTGTGTGTTCTTATAAGTTCTTAAGTAGGATCAAGCAAAGAGGAAGACAAAGCGGCCTGAAGGGAGAGACCACCGCGAGCCGACTCTATCGGCCGCGTCTGAATTTCTCCTAATACCACAGTTTCATCATTTTCAGTTACATCACTTCGGGGTGAATACGGTATACTTCTAGTAGAATGCTGCCTTCCACATAAGAACATAAATACGATAGGATTTGTTTTTTATTTAACGGTTCTCCTTCCCCCCCCCCCCCCTTGTCTGTTCCTCTTTCAAGGAAGTATCATGTCCATAATAATCATATACTTTCTTGGACAAAACTCAAGGAAGTTTAATATTAGGATGTCGCCGTTTGTCTTTTTTTTGAAGGAGACAGAGGCAATTTTGTTCACACTTGGTTATCTCGTGTGTTTTCAATAAAGGTCACTGCGTATCGATAATCGTTCAGTTATTGTGTATCTGAGTCCAGATATTCATGCTAAAAGGTAAAACTTCCTTAATTTTTGTCCATGAGTTAATAGCCAAGAATGTAAACTTTGATGTACAACTTGCAAGGCTATGAAAACAACTTATTTGTTTTCTCCTGCATTAGTGACCGAAGGACATTGAGATCCTGCATGATGACATCTGCATGAACCTTCTTAATCTAGTGATTCCATAATCTTATGATAGTCATTCAAATGCCTACAAAAAGAAACATTCAAGGTTAAAAATACAAGAATCATTTTTCCATCATTGGTATCTAAACCAAAAGCTTGGGGCTACTTTGAAATGTGGGATGAACCGACAGGCAACAACCTGTATTTCCAGGCTAAAGGGCATAACCTAGAGGGGAACCTCTCCCTTTAATTATGCAAAAATATTTACTAGTGGGGATGAGGAATGAGCCACAAAACCAATTTAGGAAAATTCAGACAAAAAGCCAATCTGTATACCATAGGTTCGGACTATGTCCCTCATTAGTATAGATGCCACTTCAATTTCATAACATCCTATGAGAAGGGTTATGGAATCGAAGCCGCCCTATGAGGAACATAGCCCGAAACCATGGTATAAAGGTTGGTATTTTGTCTGAATTTTCTTTAATTGGTGTTTACAAATTGAGAGACTTTAAGTGTTTATATTTTATTGGTGTGGTCTTTTGGAGTATCTAGAAATATAGCGACATAGTTAGGTTAATGAGGAAGAATCATCATGAGATCATACACCTCTAGACAAAGAACAGTTTCATCACCAGTATTACCATTTTACTAAATAGCAACTCTTTGGTAAGAGGCTATCTTTCTCTAAAGGACACTTATACTCTACAACTAAGTGTCCTTTATAGAGGTTCTACTATATTTCTCTTTACAATGACTCTTGCTATGACAAACTTTTTAATTAAAAATGAATGTCAAAATTGTTAAAAGATCTACAGTCCAACTTCTTCAATTCAACACCCTGAGGGATCAGCATTCTTTGTTTAATTAAAGTAGAAAAGCCTTCATGGTAAACGGTTTGCGGATTTCGACAAATTAGAAAGAAGGAATCATATATCGCCGCAACTCTTTTTTATTATTATTATTAACGCGGTTAAGGAAGCTTTCGGGCAAGCCCTTCTTCAGCTAATTATAGTGTACAAACAAGGAGAGTATAACAATAATTAGCTGAAGAAGGGCTTGCCCGAAAGCTTCCTTAACCGCGTTAATAATAATAATAAAAAATAGTTGCGGCGATATATGGTTCCTTCTTTCTAATTCTCGAAAAGCCTTATTGGGATTTGAAAACAGTTGGATTAAAGTAAGTGTTGCATCAGTCGGTTGAATTGAAGAGGTTTGACTGTTCTTCCATATGACTGCTGGGTTAGCTCAGCCACCTTTACTTCTCCAGGAGAATCCATTTAATTGGTGTTGTGGCTCATCACAACTAGTGAAGTATTTCACTAGGATGAAAAACATAATGATGCTCCTCTAGGTACACACATACAGTAAGGTCAGCAGCAAATTAGGAAAGACAAACTCCAGTATGACACAGCAATTTATTTAAGGCAAGAACAAACTTTGTATGATAAACAAAAGATAAGCAATGAGTGAAGTAGCAAAATATTATTACGTAGAAAGAGAAGTACATTCCAGAATGGAGAGAGAATTTTCTAGAACGTTTAAGAATAATTTAGAAAAAGCGGAAGACAACTGATTGGCCAATCTAAAGCGATTGCGCAAGGCTTGGTGCTAGAGGCTTTCTGATTGGCTGACCAACCATGACCGTTCTGGAAAGATCTACTCCGGGATATATAGGTATGAGGAACTCATGCCGGAGGGAAGAAAGATAAGAAGTGGGGAAGAAGAACGAAGTTACGTGGTGTACTCCAAGCAAACGCTGCTGCCTCAAGAGGTCGGACTGCTGCTTACCATCGACGCCGGTGTACTTCCTGGAAGATTCTGGAAGGTTCTACCAACTTTTGTCTCCTGTTCTGCGCCTACTTTCCTTCACCGTGCAGCAGTTGGTGAGTTTGTAACTGCTGTTTTCTTTATTGTTGTTTTATTTTTGCACTCTTCTGTAATTATTTTATCGATTAGGCTTAAATAAAGTCCTAAAGAGCCTTTGTACTCACGGAAGTTATTCTTTGTCAACCAACAACGTAACAATCTAAACATAAAAAATGATACTCTATTAATAAAATAATAAATACTTTGCTACAATAATATAAAAGTAAACATCAGCCTAAAATGGTTTTATTTCATGCACATAAGTAACGTTCTATGCATTTCTATAATAAAAGGTTTTACGTGTATTAGGCATATGTCTTAATTAAGAAAAAGGCATCTCCTTATCGTGCAACTGAAAGTTGCTGATAGCTTGCGTCATTTATCGGAATAAATATCAACTATTCTCGATGATTTTTAATTATTCCAGAATTGGCCAAATACCCATTTTTGATTAATCACAAAAAGCTAGCCACGGACGCGTTTCGGGCTGTTGGCCCTCATTAGCGTGGTGCAAACTGTACCTCAACGACCTAAAAATTGGTCATTAAGGCATCCTGAAAAATCATGAAACGGGTAGTTAAGGCCAGAATTGCGTGAGAACGCTACACAATGTGAAAAATCAACATATGTCTTAATGTTTATTTAGTGAAAAAAAAAACTACACACAATAGTACTATATTTTAACACTAGTACACATCAATATCTGCCAGTAGTGTGGTATTTCCAAGATGTATTTCAACAGAAGTATCTTTTGTGGGCATAGTAGGAATAGAAGGAGAGAAGAATTGCTGAGGTGATCCATATGAAGAACTGAAAACACAATACCTCAAATTGTTATAAAAAACACTCTGTTGCTAATGTAATATAAAGAGTTTACTGGTTCAAATTCACATAAATAGGTACCGCTCAGCAAGAGCAACCTAGTTCATGATAATTGAACAATGAATAATATGTGAAGGTTATTCACATATTAAACAAATTTTAACGCGGGATTTAATCCCTGTTCATGACTGTCGGGAATCGAGCGTGTTACCCTCTCATCCACCGACTTTAAAGAGTTTATATCATTTTATATAACATATCTATATAATTATAAAAAAAGAAAAAGGCTGATGGCTTGCGTCATCTATAGGAATAAATATTAACTATTCTCGTTGATTTTTAATTATTTATATTTTTTGACATTTATATAAATTACCTTATAAGCCAATAATGCGCAATCTATACTTGAGAAATATAACTATGTATAACAAATGAAAGAGGTTAAACACGAATGTTTCTTTTATACATAAAACAAACTTCTACTGTCCTTACTGCGAAGAAAATATATTGGGAAAGATTGAAACACCCTTTATTGACATCTTGTCAATTATGTTTTACAAAATTAATGAAGAATAATGGGAATATTTACAATGATTTATGAGTGAGGAAGGTTCCACCATCTCGATAGAGTCCTCCTCCAGACCAGGAGAGGGTCTTCTTGGACCCCCCGCAACTCCAGGACCAGGAAGTATTTGTAAATGCGG
Source organism: Cordylochernes scorpioides (assembly GCA_030710605.1). Classification (NCBI taxonomy): domain Eukaryota; kingdom Metazoa; phylum Arthropoda; class Arachnida; order Pseudoscorpiones; family Chernetidae; genus Cordylochernes; species Cordylochernes scorpioides. The sequence continues at coordinate 18,613,610 of CP092876.1, read as the reverse complement.
GTCTGGGCAGATGCCATGATGGCCAAGGCGTTGTCCTCCAGGTAATGCCCGAAGATCCAGCTCTGCAGGTCAGGGGACCGCTGGATGATGGTGAAGACCTCCACGATGACAGGCCTGATCCGCTTGGTTCATCAGTGGTGAACCCTCCAAGCGGTTTCGCCTATTTAATCTACAAGACCGCTTTTATAGAGCTCTAATACGAGCCAAGCCTCCCAATATATTTTTTCATCGCAATAAGGATAGTAGAAGTTTAGTTTATGTGTAAAAGTAACATTCGTGCTTCACTGATTTTATTTATATATATATATGACGCGTTATTGCCTTATAAGTAACTATTAATCATGATTTTTAAAATAAAATAAAATATCCGTTATATTTCCATTGGTGTAAGAACAGTAGAAAGTTTATTTTATTTCAAAATAAAAATTCTTGCTTATATAATAGTTTTATTTCGTATAAATACTCTTCTCATGGATAAAAGTTCAGGAAGGGAAAATTTTATGATGTTACATCGTTTGTTTTAGACATAGAGGCAATTTTGTTCACACTTGGTTATCTCGTGTGTCTTCAATAAAGGTCACTGTGTATCAAAATCTTTCAGAGTTATTGTCTGAATCCCGATATACATGCTAAAAGGTACAACTTCCTTAAGTTTTGTCCATGAGTGTATCTTTCAGAGTTATTGTCTGAATCCCGATATACATGCTAAAAGGTACAACTTCCTTAAGTTTTGTCTATGAGTGTATCTTTCAGAGTTATTGTCTGAATCCCGATATAATGCTTAAAATGTACAATTTCCTTAAGTTATGTCCATGTATGTAGATGTCACGTTATTGTCTTATGTTTAATTTATGAGTAATTAACCTTGTGTATGAATTATTTGCGGATGAGCATTGATCGTTGTAGATATTTATAAGTAATTCTACAGTCTTTGAAGCTTATGTTCATATTTTTCCCAAATACCATTACCATAATTCCTCCCTACAATGTCGAACATGTAATTAAGATCGTCTAATACAATAATAGGAGTCTAAAAAGCGGTATGGTAGACTAAACTGGCGAAACCGCTGACAGGTTCACCATTGATGAGCCAGACATTCCAATTTTTTTTCTTCATACAGAAACGAGTTATTATTATTATTATTAATATCAGGCAGATAAATATTCGTCTTCAAGAATACTTTATTCATTTTATATAGAAGTCACATTATTGCTTTGTGTTTTATCATTTATTTTTAGTTTATTTCTTTTATTTTTGTATTTTTTTCTTTTAATTACATTAACCGTTGATTGCTTGTTAATAAAATATTTTAAATTTGTTAAAAATTGGTTAAATAATTAATTGTTAATTACAGTATATCTTCCAATGACCGACCACCTCCCTGAGCGACCAATCTTAAAATATTCAACGATCTAAAAACTCCATTGAGAAACCACACACCTCCAGAAGAAATCTGGATTAACGTTAAACCAGTATCAATGTTGACCTCTACCAGCTTATATAACCTTTTTTATTATCCCTAGTACACGTAGTACAGGCCATGATAATCATGGTGGGTAAGAAGATGGCGACTGATTTTACTGTAAGTGTACCACATGTCTGTTGTTGTTACGTATTCCTCAAGTTGGTTAAACGATCTCCTTTAGGTCTCATTGTTTCAACTTTTGTATTATAGTCTTGTGGTGCATCACATGTCTACACATGTGAAAAGCTGTTCGTCTATTACACTTATAAATGTGCCAGAGCCCCGTTTTGGTTGCTTGCACTCGCTAGTAGGGTTGAACTTTTGCAAGAATCGGGAGCCATTTGAGCATTTTTTTTATTAGAAAAAAGGCCCAATGCGAGATTCAATCCCGGGTCGTAGCGGTCGAAAACCAACGGTTTAGACCACCCTAGTAAACGTGGGACAGGCCATGATAATCATGGTAGGTAAAAAGATGGCGACTGCTTTTACTGTAAGTACACCACATGTCTATACACGTGAAAAGCAGTTAAACTTTTGCACTTACAAATGTGCTAGAGTCCCGTTTAGTTACTTGCACTCGTTGCTGAAGTTGGGCTTTTGCAAGAATCGGAGGCCATTGTAACATTATTTCAAATTAGAAAGAAATGTCCAATGCGAAATTCAATCCTGGATTGTAGCGGTCGAAAACCAACGGTTTAGAATACCTTTTCACCTTTCCTACATGCTTATATAATGTAAAAAAATATTCTATAGAATAAAAATACTTTTAAAAGTGTCTTTTCAATTAAATATAATCCTACAATGAAAGAAAGAACCAATTTGAATAAGCAAACAGGACATAGAACAAAAGCCAGGAAAGGAAATGAGGGTGAATAAAGAGACGGAAAAAAACTACCAAGATAAGGGGAAAAAAATAAGTTTCATGGGGAAGGAGATAATGTTGTCTACATGGAGATTGGCAGCAGTTTTAACTTTTTAAACCAAGTTATCGCTTTATTCGATTTAAAATAATCTTCTGCTTCGATATTTCTTATACCCTAGATGTATAATATACAAGGTTGAGGTTAAAAGGTTTAATTTACACAAAATTGTGAAAAGTTTAATATAAAATTTATATTATATTGTAGATACTTGTTTAAAATAATGGATTTATTATGATGCATTAGCGCGCCATCTGTTATGAAAATACGAAACTATTATAGACACATATGATTCTTTTTTAAAAATAAAATAATTTCTACTGCTCTTACTGCAATGAAAAAAATTAATGGGAGGGCCTGGCTCATCAGTGGTGAACCCTCCCAGCGGTTTCGCCAGTTTAATCTACCATACCGCTGTAATATTGCCCTTTTCGGTTTTAATTTTATACTGATACTGTGACCTTTATTAAAGATACACGAGATAACCAAGTATAAACAAAATTGCCCCTGTTTTATAAAAAAAAAAAAAAAACTAACGACCGGCGACATCGAAGACTCTTCACTTCCTTAAGTTTTGTCCATGAGTGTATTTACACAATAAGAAATGAATACAAACATGACTTAAATATCATGTTATTTGGAAACTAAACTTAAAAAAATAATAATAAAACGCCTCTCTCCCTTTTTATATAAGGTCATGTTAAACATTCAACCTTCTGAAAAATAGAACAATTGTGATATTGTACTGGGATAAGGTGCATAAATTAAGAAAAAAGCATCTCTTATCGTGCAACTGAAAGTTGCTGATGTCTTGCGCCATCTATCGGAATAAATATCAACTATTATCGTTGATTTTTAATTATTCCAGAATTGGCCAAATACCCATTCTTGATTAATCAAGAAAAGCTAACCACGGACTCGTTTCGGGCTGTTGCCCGCTTTGAACCACGCTGATAAGGGCCACCAGCCCGAAACGCGTCCGTGGTTAGCTTTTCTTGATTGATCAAGAATGGGTATTTGGCCAATTCTGGAATAATTAAAAATCAACGAGAATAGTTGATATTTTTACCGTTAGATGGCGCAAGCCATCAGCAACTTTCAGTTGCACGATAAGGAGATGCCTTTTTTTTCATAAAATTGCCTCTGTTTTATTAAAAAAAAAACTAAAGACCGGTGACATCGAAGACTCTTCACTTCCTTAAATTTTGTCCATGAGTGTATTTACACAATAAGAAATGAATACATACATGACTCAAATATCTATTTATTTGGAAACTAAACTTAAAAAAATAATAAAATAATTAATGAAACACCTTTCTCCCTTTTATATATAATGTCATACATACTTTAGCCACGTTTTAAAAGTTAAAATAGGAAACGAAAATATAACGTGGTGAGTTTCTTTTTATTGAAAATACAAGCTTTCAAGCTAAACGCTTTTCTTCAGGTAATCCAAGAAAATGTGCGGAGAGGTATATATACCCAATTAAGGAAGAATTTGAATATTTTTACAATAGAATAAAGAAGCGGAATTGTAATGAACAAGTATGTATTAACATATCTAGAGAGTGAGTGAGAAATTTGTATAAAACGGGATAAAACAAAGTTAAGCTAAGAGATAAAATATACAAAAATTTAAAATAAATAAAATATGTAAATCGGGAAAACACTTGAGGTTAAAATTCCTTATGCGGGATCCATGCTATTACAAAAAGCTATGTACTGCGGGGGTAGTTAAATTTTTCTATTGAGGCTCGGAATTTTATTGGTAACCAAAGCCTCCAGGACCAGTCGTGGATATTTTCCGCGTATGTTACTGTAAATACATTGGGTGTCTGTGAGATCAAATGTATGTTGTGTTTCTGCCATGTGCTGATAAATCTGGGAACGGCTGTCTTTGTTCATGATGTTTCTATTGTGTTCTTTAGTCCTGATTTCAATGGTTCTGCCGGTTTCACCAACATAATGTAGTTCGCAATTTGAGCATTTAATTTTGTACACTGCGTTAGGGGCGGATAGTGGGTCCTGCTTTTTAGAACTTTTTGTGATGGGATGCCGGAGTTTGAGTTCGACGGAAGGTGAATTACTAAAATACGTACGAACACCGTATTTTCTCAAGAAACAGGCAATATCGACGTTGGTTTCGGAATACGGGAGAACGCAAGTCGATTTGTAAACGGTTGGGGTTGCATATGTACGTTGTTGGTACGTATGGCGCCGGATAAAATCTATAGGATAACCGAAAGACGAAAGGTTGCGATAAACGTTATTTCTCTCGACCGTCCTAAAGATTTCTAGAGAACAATGAGTGGAGATCCTTTTTGTTAGTGTTTTGATAGTTGTGATCTTATGAGATGCAGGTGCATGAGAACCGTAGTGAATATATGTGGGGTTAAATTCTGGTTTGTAGTATACCGTGGTTTCAATGCTGCTGCCGATATTGATGACCAGCACATCCAGAAACGGGATGACACCATTCTTGTCCTGGTTTTGGGTGAACTTTAGGCATTCGTGATATGCGTTGAGGTGCGTTAAACATTTAACTTTCTATTTTTAAAATTTAATGGAGTTTTAGAAAATTAGAAAAAAACCATAAACATAATCAAAGACAACGTTTCTTTCTAATTTTTTAAATTTTAAACACAAAGAAAGTCAAATAATATATTTAAAAAAATTTAAGGTAGACATTTTTTAAAACAGCTTTTAAATATATTATTTTAAGTTGCATATCTTCGTTTAAAAGTACAATATAAAAAAAAAAAACTTGTAGGGAAATCTTCTCTCACTCGAAAAGAAATCAGTAATAAAATAGATTAAAAAGGGGTATATTTAATAAAAAAAATTCTTGAAAATTCTTCGCTTATATTTCTTTGCATTATATAAGTTTGAATACGTGGGTATAAAATACTTAAACATTTTGTAGAAACTCTTTCTATTAGTAATGTGCATAAAATACTCACTAACAATGCTGTAACTTATAACAATTTATAAATAATATATCAAATTTTATACTTCTTTCACGTTTTTAGCATTATTCTGGATATTGTAGTATAATGTTTGGATGAATATTGTATTATTAAATTCACAATTAATGAAATTCACGTATGAAAAAATAGTACAAAAGTAAAATTGTACTATGAGATCAGGTTAATAAATTAACAACAAAAAGAGAGAATCTCCTGATTGTTCAACTGAAAGTTGCTGATGACTTATTCCGATAGATGGTGCAAGCCATCAGAACCTTTCAGTTGCACCATCAGGAGATGTCTCAAGCAGTACAAGTTATATTTGTTGAACTAGATAGACGAGCTTTATATATATATGTTATAAATAGAAAAAAGGAGATTTTATGCTTGATTATTGAATATTAGAGTTATAAATTATTATCTGTTGCTTAATTTTGGTAACCATGAGTATAATACTCTATTGTTCTGCAGTCGTGGCAATAATTTAAGTAAAATTAGTTATGATTAGAGATTTCTTTATTTGAGATAAGGAATATATATGAAAAACATTATAAAAGTAATGCCTGGCTTAAGGCGGGTAGAACAAGGAAAACAAAAGATTATTTACATAATGTACAAAAGTTTTGAGCCTGCCAGCGAGAAAAAACAACAATCGGTTTTATATAGGAAAGTCCCGACATCTGGTGGTGGATATAAACAGAATATTTGAATCTATGTAATATATTTTTATGAAATAATATTTTAATATAACATATATATAGTGTAAAGATAAAGTAATGGTACAAAAGGAGTTTTGCCTACCTCCAATAGAGAACATTCCTCCAGAAATTTCTGCCAGCGTGATATCCTGGGTCTTGGAGGTTCTAGGCATAAATAGGACGTTAGATAGACAATACCTGCCCTGTCTATTATAATAGACAAGATAACGCACCATAGAGTATCCTTAATCCCTACTATATCTCTTGGAACATGGTTCTACAATGACATTTTATCAATATAATGCACTAGAACGCCATCTGTTATAAAAAAATTGAACTATTTTTGACTCGTATGATTCTTTTAAAAATAAATCAATTTCTACAGCCTTTATTGCAATGATAAAATAATGGGTTAAATAATAATTTTAACCCTCCCATTATTTTTATCATTGATGTATGGACATTAGAAAATTGATTTATTTTTAAAAGAATCATAAGCGTCAAGAATAATTCAAATTTCTTACAATGAAATTTATTTTAATAAAATCAATAAAGCATCCAGGACTAATTTTCTTCTATAATTTTATCTCTCTAACCTTCGGATATAACATACCCTTCAATGGAGGAATCTCCAATCTCCATTCTGTCACCCCGGAAGCCCTGAACTGGCTGAAGGCCTTGCCTCTCAGACTTTAATGACCGATATGTCCTCACTTCTTTTTTCTAGATTTAATTCATTTTGTCTCCTCTCTAATTGTAAATACGCTGCTGTATCACCTCATAAGCATAAATAACAGGGGCAATTAGGAGTATAACATCTAGCTAACTATATATGCTAGTTGCTCCTGTTGAAAGGTGGTATGTTAACCTTAAAGCTATAGAAATAAAATTATAGAAGAAACTTAGCCTTCGATGTTTTATTGATTTTATTAAATTATAAGTCGGAAAAGAACGTTTATATCTAATGTCATTTATAGCAACATAGTATATCTTAGGAATTACCAGTTAGATATTTTAGATGTTATAACAATTTTATTGAAATCCACACAGACATCAATGATATATATTAAAATCTAAGTTAAAAGATATGTATACGAGTATAGTTTCTTCCGTCAAAAATAGACGCCATCTATTGACCGTCGCCTCAAACAAGCAGACTCAGTTCAGTAACAAAGCTACATCATACATATATATTATAAATAGAAAAGATATTTTCTGCTTGTATTTAATTATCTTGAGGATTATACTATGTTAATGCAGTCGTGGTTAAAATCTTGAAAGAATAATAATAAGAATGGTTTTGATCAGAGGTTGCTTTAATTGAGCTAAGGAATATATAAAATACATGATTTGATAAAAGTACTGCCTGGCTTAAGGCGTAAGAATAAAAAAGAAAATCTTATTTACATAATGTACAAAAGTTTTGAGCCGGCCAGCGGGGAACAACAACAATGAGCATTTATAGGGAAAGCGTGACCTCTGGCGGTCGATTTAGCAGAGTATTTTATCTATGAAATATATTTTCAAATGAAATAATATTTTAATATAACATTTTAAATAATACCTTTATATAACATATATACATGCTGAAAGGTACAGCTACTTAAGTTTTGTCCATGCGTTGTTGTGAGTGTATATTATAAGATATCTTGAGGAAATAAATAACTAATGTTTTGAAAAATAGACTTTATCTAGAAAGGAATTCTCTCTATATACACACTGAGAAATATCTATAGAGAGGTCAACATTAAAACAACATTCTTTTATCAAACATTAACTCAGGCGAATCAGGTCATTCTCTAGTGAATAAGCAAATAAAACTCGATATTTTCATTTAAAGTAAAAACCGAAAAAAGTATTTAATTAAAAAGATAATATATGAAAAAGTATAAAAATTTCTAGTAGAAAAACGTTTAAAGGTGTAATTAATAAATCTGATTACACCAATGTAATCCAGATCCACTTAGTATTCTCTATAATTCCATTAGGTGCAATAGGAAACTATGCTTTTAATTGAAAAAAAAAAAGAAAAAAAAAAGTTAACTCTCTCTCTCTCTCTTAATTAAATTTTAGTGATACTATAAGAGAAGAAACTGACGCATTTGCATACCAAATGATATCATATAAAACTATTAATTATTATAATATAGCTCTTGTCTCCATCCTTCCCGAAAAGTACACTCATAGATATAACTTAAGGAAGTGATTAAAATTTGAAAGAGGGAGGGCATGGCTCATCTGTGTTTCCATTTTTAAACATCGCAGGATAAGCGTTGTAGAAATAATATGTTTATCAAACTATTTTACAAACATATGTACCTTATGCACCTTATCCCAGTACAATGACACATTTGTACTATTTTTTCACATTGTGTCGCGGTCTCACGCAATTCTAGCCTTAACTACCCGTTTTATGATTTTTCAGAATGCCTGGATGACCAATTTTTTTGGCGTTGAGGTACAGCTTGCACCACGCTGATAAGGGCCAACAGCCCGAAACGCGTCCGTGGTTAGCTTTTCTTGATTAATCAAGAATGGGTATTTGGCCAATTCTGGAATAATTAGAAATCAACGAGAATAGTTGATATTTATTCCGATAGATGGCGCAAGCCATCAGCAACTTTCAGTTGCACGATAAGGAGATGCCTTTTTCTTATTATATATAAGAGTAAAAACGCTTTTGCAGTTGGGTTTTACAATTGCAGTTTTAACATGTACTTAATTCAAACTGCCGTATACAGTATTTGTATTCATGGAGAAATCACAGACAGACAGCACTATAGCATTATATAATCGAGGTCATCAAATGTTAGGTTTTTGTTTTTGATCAATTATATGGACAAAATAGAGATGGAATTTTAAAAGAAGGATAAAAATCAAACATATAAAGAGATTTTGAAAATAGATCAATCCATAAATAAATCTCTAATTAAAAAGGCATATATGATTTTTTGATCCAATATATGCCTTTTTAATTAAAAA
>CP092876.1:18521080-18604478 GCA_030710605.1 Cordylochernes scorpioides | reverse complement strand
TGTAACTAAGTATATTTATTATATTTATATAAATATTATTAGTTGTTGTTGTTGTTGCCGTGTCCAAAGAAGAGTCTCCGATGTCTCCATGCATCTCTCTCTATCACAGCAGCAACAATATCCACTATCTTGGAAAATGGGTGCCGTTGCCACGGTAGTTACCTTGGAAACGAACAAGAATTTGGTCGAATATTCCAAGGGACCGCAGGGAGGTGTGGTCGGACTTCTCCCCCTAAAAGATTATTAGTCTCATTTATATTAATATACACTAGCGCGCCCTCTGTTATCAAAATTGGAAACTATTTTAGACGCGTAAGATTCTTTTTGAAATTAAACAATTTCTACTTCCCTTACTGCAATGGAAAAATTAATGGGAGAGCCTGGCTCATCAATGGTAAACCCTCCCAGCGGTTTCGCCAGTTTAATAGTCTCATTTATATTTATCTTATTTATCATTATATTTATATTTATTGTGAAGATTATCTAATTCCAATTATCCAAGTGTTTATGGTGATACATCAGGTTGTATTGTGTCGTGTTTTCCCGCCGTTAGATGTCCCAGAATGTCATCTCTGGTCAGATGGTGACAGCAGGACAGTGTATGCACCAGCCTTCCATAACTGCACTTTTTTTTTAAATTATACATAGCGAAACATTAAAATTTAATTTAAATTTAAAAAATAAATTATTTTTGTGTGTGTTAAGTGATGAATTTCTTTTAAATAGCCATAAAATTAGCTTTAGAGCAGATGCTCTTTGACGGTTAATTTAACAAAGAGTCTTACTCGAAAGCTTTTTTTATTTAATGGCTAAAAAAATGAACTTTTCACTTAGAGACGAAGTGATTTTGATTAGAACCTAATTTAGCGATTCTATACGTTCACTTAGAAAAATGAATCATCACTCGAAAGTGATAAAGTTGCAAGAATAATATGCAGAATATTATTATTCAAAATTAATAAATTTTAATATTTAGTTCATATAAAATAAGCTTTTGAAGTACATCTTGCACTCACGCTGATGGGGGCCAACAGCCCGAAACGCGTACGTAGTTAGCTTTTCTTTATTAATCAAGATAGGATAGTTGGCCAATTATGGAATAACTAGCGGACGTACCCGGCTTCGCCCGAGGTTTTACCCGAGTAAAGGTTTGTCTAACGAACAATTCTCTATAAACTTATAAAAAAAAGATATATTTTGATAATTTGAAACTCGTAAATTTGAATCTCTCGATAAAGTGATTATTTTTTCCCGGTCCCTGTGTGCCGTGTCATCCTGAATTTTGTCTTTCATAATTTTCTACATTACAAAATCATCGTTTTATCTAGTGAACATATTTTCCCGGTCCCTTGAAAAATACTCGATAAGTTGAATAAAATCATGGTCGTGAATCTCTCGATAAAGTGATTATTTTTTCCCGGTCCCTGTGTGCCGTGTCATTCTGAATTTTGTCTTTCCTAATTTTCTACATTACAAAATCATCGTTTTATCTAGTGAACATATTTTCCCGGTCCTTTGAAAAATTCTCGATAAGTTGAATAAAATCATGGTCGTTTATGGAAGATGGACGTAGTTCCCGGAGGTCACCCGCCCCCCGCGCGCCAGGACCTCTTGATCACTCTGATTGGCCGGCGGCCGGACGGGGGGGGGGGGGCTCTTGATCCCTCTGATTGGTCGGCGGGAACTTGGACTGTCCAATGTCCAACCAACTGGCCGGCGGCCGGACGGGGGAGGAGGGGGGGGGGGAGGGGAAGATCTCCGTTGCAAGATGGCGCTGCTTGCGAGTTAAAGCTACAAATCTGCAAATAACTCTAAGGATATTCAAGATATTCAAGAAATTATTTTTCGTAAACCTTTCCGGGGATACGACTAATAATATCCCAAAATTTCACGGCGATTGGATGTATGGTTTTTGAATCCATAGAGGACACACAGACACACACACACACACACAGACATTCAATTTTATATATATAGATTAAAAATCAATGATTTGTTAATATTTATTCTGATAGATGGTGCAAGCCATCAGCAACGTTTAGTTGCACGATCAGGAGATGCCTGTTTTTCTTAATTTCTAAGAGAGTTTTTCGAAGACAAATTCGTTGAAAAGTCTCTAGCCCGAAATCATCTCTATCAAAGCAGTCGCAATGTTCTCTCTCTTGGGTGTGTAAAGCTTCTGTTCTGGGTAGACCTTTGTTGTTGTCGTGTCCAATGAAGAGCCTCAGATGTCTCCGTACATCTCTATCACAGCAGTCGCAATGTTCTATATCTTGGGTGTGTAAAGCTTCTGTTCTGGGTAGACATGTGTTGTTGTTGTGTCCAATGAAGAGCCTCAGATGTCTCCGTACATCTCTATCACAGCAGTCGCAATGTTCTATATCTTGGGTGTGTAAAGCTTCTGTTCTGGGTAGACATGTGTTGTTGTTGTGTCCAATGAAGAGCCTCAGATGTCTCCGTACATCTCTATCACAGCAGTCGCAATGTTCTATATCTTGGGTGTGTAAAGCTTCTGTTCTGGGTAGACATGTGTTGTTGTTGTGTCCAATGAAGAGCCTCAGATGTCTCCGTACATCTCTATCACAGCAGTCGCAATGTTCTATATCTTGGGTGTGTAAAGCTTCTGTTCTGGGTAGACATGTGTTGTTGTCGTGTCCAATGAAGAGTCTCAGATGTCCTCGTACATCGCTATCACAGCAGTCGCAATGTCCTCTATCTTGGGTGTGTAAAGCTGCTGTTCTAGGTAGACATGTGTTGTTGTCGTGTCCAATGAAGAGCCTCAGATGTTCCGTACATCTCTATCACAGCAGTCGTTCTCTATCTTGGGTGTGTAAAGCTTCTGTTCTGGGTAGACATGTGTTGTTGTCGTGTCCAATGAAGAGTCTCAGATGTCCTCGTACATCGCTATCACAGCAGTCGCAATGTCCTCTATCTTGGGTGTGTAAAGCTGCTGTTCTAGGTAGACATGTGTTGTTGTCGTGTCTAATGAAGAGCCTCAGATGTCTCCGTACATCTCTATCACAGCAGTCGTTCTCTATCTTGGGTGTGTGGAGCTGTTTTTCTGGGTAGACATGTGTTGTTGTCGTGTCTAATGAAGAGCCTCAGATGTCTCCGTACATCTCTATCACAGCAGTCGTTCTCTATCTTGGATGTGTAAAGCAGCTGTTCTGGGTATGTAAATAGTTTTTTAAAAACCTATTTACGGTCATTTGGTAGATAGACATAACAACTACGGTGTGTCTTTTAGTCATCTTCCTTTCTCTCAACGATATTCTCAGCTTTTTTGATCAATTGTAGAACTTGCAGTACGAGTGTAGACATCAATCGCCCGTTGAAGAACGATATCGTTCGAAATCTAGCGAAATAAACATGTTCTATAGAAGAAGCTCCTTTTGAGTTTATAATCTTACAATATAGTTATGGTAAAAGTTGACAAAGCTCTTGTCGGTCAATGAATTTTAGAAAATCTTGTAGATCTTTGATCAGTTACGTTGATAGGCAAATGAAAAACTGACAATTTACGAGGGCCATCCAATAAATAAGTTTCCCTATTTTTTTTCTGTGAACGAAACGTTGTAAAAATTAGTTAGTAGTGTAAGAAATGGTCACTAGGATGCGTTGGAAGCGCGTGACCTTCAAAATCACCTACTCGTACGCGCAAATCCATAGCGCTTCAGTTTCCATGGAGCTACCACTGGTGAACGTGTCCTATTGCGAACTCCGTTCTGTAATTCGTTTTTTTCACGGCGAAAAATGAAACTACGGTCAATATTCTAGTGTAAGTGTATGGTGAAGGATGTATGAGCATCCATTCAGAAAAAATTCTGAATACCCCTAATCAAAATGAGGTAATATTTCAATGAAAAACAAGCAGTAGGATATGCAGATTATTTTTTAATTTTACATTCATGTCGTGTAACAGGTATGACCTCCGTCCACCGTCATTAAGACCCCATTGACCATCCGTGACATGTCGCTCAGCAGGAATGTCACCACGTTAGCGATGTCCTCGGGCTCTGTACAATACAACGTGTTACACTTCCCTAGCAAACATGGCCACGATAATCATGATAGGTACCAGGAATGTCACCACGTTAGCGATGTCCTCGGGCTCTGTACAACACAACGTGTTACACTTCCCTAGCAAACATGGCCATGATAATCATGGTAGGTACCAGGAATGTCACCACGTTAGTTATGTCCTCGGGCTCTGTACAACACAACGTGTTACACTTCCTTAGCACACATGGCCATGATAATCATGGTAGGTACCAGGAATGTCACCACGTTAGCGATGTCCTCGGGCTCTGTACAATACAACGTGTTACACTTCCCTAGGACACACATGGCCATGATAATCATGGTAGGTACCAGGAATGTCACCACGTTAGCGATGTCCTCGGGCTCTGTACAACACAACGTGTTACACTTCCCTAGCACACATGGCCATGATAATCATGGTAGGTACCAGGAATGTCACCACGTTAGCGATGTCCTCGGGCTCTGTACAACACAACGTGTTACACTTCCTTAGCACACATGGCCATGATAATCATGGTAGGTACCAGGAATGTCACCACGTTAGCGATGTCCTCGGGCTCTGTACAACACAACGTGTTACACTTCCCTAGCACACATGGCCATGATAATCATGGTATCTGTCAGAAATGTCACAGCACAATAAATATGTTCTCTTGCTCTGTGTAACACACTTTGTTCGTTATTATACCTCCCTAACACACATGGCCATAATAACCATGGTGGATACCCGGATTTCTACAACATATTTAATATGAACTCGTTCTCTGTACATTATCATAACCACAAGTACACAGAGAGTACATGGACAAGATAATCCGTGTATACAAGGTTGAACGTTAACGCTCTATAGTGTCTTAAAACACAACAAATAATTCAATTTGACGTACAAAATTAGTATTTGAAATATGCCGATTGTCATTGATAATACCTTTAAAAAAATAAAAGTATAGAATTTTATTTCATAATGATAAATAAATAAAGAAAAAAACAACATATAATAATTGTACAACCGAATGTTATTGATACTTACTGCCATATATCCACAAAAATAACTAAACGTTGCTTTTTACCGAAAATTAACCAGTGCGTCATTTTTCTTGAGAGAATGATCAAGTAAAACCTAACAATGTACGTGTTTCGCGTTATTGGCTCTTTTCAATGTAATTCTGGCTGTACATTGAAGAACCAGCAAGGGAATCTTAATTGTTTATCTGTAAAAGAAGAGTATTTTATTATTCCTAGTATACATCGTACAGGCCATGATAATCATGGTGTATAGTAGTTGGCGATTGCTTTTACTGTAAGTGCAACACATGCCTACACATATGTGGAAAGCAATTCGACTTTTGCACTTACAAATGCACCAGAGTCTCATTTGGTTACTTGCACTCAATGGTGGGGTTAGACTTTGGAAAGAATCGGATGCCATTGGAGCTTTTTTTTTCAGAAAAAAAAAGTGTCCAATGCGGGAATCGAACCCGGGTCGTAGCGATCGAAAATCAACGGTTTAGACCATTCTTCCACCGACCCCTACGAAGGAAATCTTAACTGTTTATTTGTAAAAGCAGAGATTTTTTATTATTCCTAGTAAACATCGTACAGGCCATGATAATCTTGGCGTATAGTAGTTGGCGACTGTTTTTACTGTAAGTGCCCCACATGTTGAAAGCAGTTCTAATTTTGATATCAAAGTAAAACGTTTATGGAGATGAGTGTCTTTTATTCCGGTCTTCTCAAGCTTTCGGGCTTGTCCGCCCTTCTACAGGAGAAACATATACAATATATCGATAAAATATAACGCCGCCTGATGCTAAAACTATTATGATTCTAAGCATTCTTTAGCATCAGGCGGCGTTATATTTTCTCGATATATTGTATATGTTTCTCCTGTAGAAGGAAAGCTTGAGAAGACCGGAATAAAAGACACTCATCTCCATAAACGTTTTACTTTGATATCAGATATCTAAAGGAGATTTAAATTTATTCATCTGACAGTTCTAATTTTGCATTTACAAATGTGCCAGAGCCTTATTTGGTTACTTGCACTCAATGGTAGGGTTGGACTTTAGAAAGAATCGGATGCCATTGAAGCATTTTTTATTCAGGAAAAAAAGTACCCAATACGGGATTCTATCCTGGATCGTGACTGTTGGAAATCAATGGTTTATATCACTCATCCACAACCCCACCACCCCTAAAGGAAAATTTATAAAAAAGAAGAAAACGGCATTGTTAAACATCAAATATGCACAATACGCGAAAACATGCTTAAACAGAATTCAACCATCAGTGAGTGCAAGTAACCAAATGGAGCTATGGTGCATTTGTAAGTGTAAAAGTCGAACTGCTTTCTACATCTGTTGACAAGTGGTGCACTTACAGTAAAAGCAATCGCCAACTACTATACACCATGAATATCATGGCCTATACGATGTATACTAGGAATATATAATAATAAAAACCCTCTTCTTTTACAGATAAACAGTTAAGATTCCCTCGCTGGTTCTTCAATGTACAGCCAGCATTATATTGAAGAGAACCAATAGCACGAAACACGTACATTGTTAGGTTTTACTTGATCATTCTCTCAAAAAATGACGCACTGGTTAATTTTTGGTAAAAAGCAACGTTTAGTTATTTTTGTGGATAGATGGCAGTAAAAATATATATCAAACACATTATTAATGATGTCATAAAAGTTTTGTATCAGGAGATTTTACGTTCTCAATATTTAGAACCAACTCTCAAACTCCGCCTTTGCCGGTCCCAAGCCCGGATGAAAAAGGAGGAGGGGGAGCAGTAACAAGCTCGCTAAAAAAAACTGGGCTCAGCTGGCCCGGGTGATAGTACCCTGTAAGGGCTCCTAATCCAGGGATACAGGATGAGCAGCGTTTGTACTCCATGTTAGGAGCAGCTACACATGGCGTCTGTTCCTCATGTCAGAGGCGGCCATTTCTTTTGGAGCTAAGTCGACCTGCAACTGAGTAGTGCTCCCAGTCTTAATGACAAAGGCATTCTACTTCACCCAGTCATGATGGTTGTCAAACAGACACCATCAAGGGTCACAACTTGATATCCTAATATGATTGAGTGGAGATAAGAAAGAAGAAGATAACCAAATCTCCAAAGTTTAAATTAAAGAAAGAAACAAGGGTAGACCTAAGCTATAACTACACATCTCACCTGAAATCCTCCGAAGTGGTATTTGCTCCAGGACTTTTTTATACATTTCTTGTTGGAGTTTGAACTGACCAATCAAGTCCGTGTTGGTGATTCCAGGACAGACGCAATTGGTCCGAATCTGTAGGGGACAAAGAAGATTATCTTCATACACGATATATTTCAAATATCAATCCATATAAAAGGAGTATCCATATATTTTTTTAGTTATCAATTTTTTTTCACAAAAAGATATCTTCGTAACTTATATATTTAATATAACAGTGGAACACCAGTTATAGCAGTATCTGTTATTATTATAACTTGGTTATAGCGTCTTCATTGTAAGAACGCGAGTTATAAATATGAATTGATCTAGCCGTAGAATGTGATGTTCATTTCTATGGACCACTGGTGGCTTGGTGCGGCCACGTATAACAATATATACACTCATGGACAAACTTAAGAAAGTTTTACTTTTAGCATGTATATCGTGATTAAGACAATAAATCTGAAAGATATTTGATACATATGAATTTTATTGAAGAGACGAGATAATCATGTGTGAACAAAATTGCCTCTGTCTCCTTAAAAAAAAAATAGACGACCGCCGACATTAAAGACTTCTCATTTCCTTAAGGTTTGTTCATGAGTGTATATATATACGCTAGGTCAGGTTAAGTTCAGATAGGTTAAGTTAGTTTAGATTAGATTTTTTTTTGTTTTCAGATTATATTAGTCTAGGTTAGTGACCTTTTTTTTTATTGAAGACACGAGATAACCAAGCGTGTACAAAATTAGCTCTGTTTCCTCTAAAAAAAAAAAGAGGACCGACAACATCAAACACTTTCCACTTTATAGATTTTGTTCGTGAGTGTATTTTAAAGTACGAAAGGGACTGAAAGATAAAAATTAAATGAAACTTAAGCAGTCAAATTACTTTTTAAATATTCTATAAATTGGTAGTGATATGTACTAACCTGTTTAGGGCCAAATTCGAACGCCATGTTCTGTGCGAACTGGTTTAAGGCAGCTTTACTTGTACCATAGAACCCACATGGTCCTCCGGATTTCCCAGCAACTGATGACACGAGTACGATGGCTCCTGGCCTATCAGCTTCCACCATTGCCTGGGCGGTCATCTACAAAAACACACCTGTCAACACTCTCATCTAACAACATGTTAGAACCTTGATGCATTAGCGCGCCATCTGTTTTGAAAAAATGAAGCTATTTTAGACGCGTATGTTTATTTTTTTAAATTAAACAATTTTATACTACCCTTACTGCAATGATAAATTAAACTGGCGAAACCGCTGGGAGGATCTACCACTGATGAGCTAGACCCATCCAAAATGTGCAACAAGCAAAATATATTTGTGAAATTTATATAATTCCTTTTTTTTTTGGTTTTATTAGAAACCCTCTCTCTCTCACAAAGAATAACCCCTCCAATGCTGAATTTATAATCAGAATGGAGAATACAATAGTTGTAGCTTAGAGATCTGGTGGATTAAATTGGGATGAAATCACTGGGA
This sequence comes from Cordylochernes scorpioides, assembly GCA_030710605.1. NCBI lineage: Eukaryota > Metazoa > Arthropoda > Arachnida > Pseudoscorpiones > Chernetidae > Cordylochernes > Cordylochernes scorpioides. The sequence goes on along the minus strand of CP092876.1, from coordinate 18,595,740 downwards.
AGTTTCACCACTGATGAGTCATGCCTTCCTATAGTTATCCTCAACATATATATAAACTCATGGACAAAACTTAAGGAAGACAAAGAATTTTTTGATTTCCCCGATCGTCTTTTTTTTTTTTTTTTTTTAAGGAAACGGCGTAAATTTTGCTCACACTTGGTTATCTCGTATGTCATCAATAAAGGTCACTGTAATATCTTTCAGAGTTATTGTCTGAATACCGATATACATGCTGAAAGGTACAACTTCCTTAAGTTTTGTCCATGAGTGTATCTTTCAGAGTTAATGTCTAAATCCCGATAGACATGCTAAAAGGTAAAACTTCCTTAAGTTTTGTCCATGAGTGTATCTTTCAGAGTTATTGTCTGAATCCAGATATACATGTTGAAAGGTATAACTTCTTTAAGTTTTGTCCATGAGTGTATCTTTCAGAGTTATTGTCTGAATCCCGATATACAGGCTGAAAGGTGCAACTTCCTTAAGTTTTGTCCATGAGTGTAGTAGATTCATCCACTTTTAAAAGCAGTTTCCAGCTTCAAGGATAAGTAACTGCCCTCTTTCATATTAGGATGGAAACTTATTATAGTCGATAATGCTTTGGTCTCCTCTTAATACAACACAACAACAACAAAAAGCTTTATTAAGACGTTTTAGTCTTATACAGATTCTCCCAGCAGAAATTTAGGGTACATACAGGAATAACAGTAATAGTACCAGTGATATGCAAGAACAACAAAAGCTTTATTAAGACCTTTTAGTCTTATACAGATTCTCCCAGCAGAAATTTAGGGTACATACAGGAATAACAGTAATAGTACCAGTGATATGCAAGAACAACAAAAGCTTTATTAAGACATTTTAGTCTTATACAGATTCTCCAAGCAGAAATGTAGGATACATACAGGAATAACAGTAATAGTACCAGTGATATACAACAACAAAAAGCCTGATTAAGAACTTTTAGTCTTATACAGATTCTCCAAGCATAAATGTAGGATACATACAGGAATAACAGTAATATTACCAGTGATACACAACAACAACAACAAAAAGCTCTACCAAGACCTTTTAGTCTTAGTTTTAGTACATGCTGTAAAAACAGTAATAGAACTTAATGATAATATTATATTTATATACAAGAAGAATTATATAAAAACAATCAAGCTAATAAATAGGTTAATCTGGGTAAATTGGAGGAAAATAAATTGGTCTCTTAATATAAGTTTGCCAAGTCTTTGGAATCTTCTTATCTATGGAGCCAGAGGTATTATCCATTTCACCATAGCACTTACAAAAGAAAAAATAGTACAAATGTGATATTGTACTGGGATAAGGTGCATAAATTATGAAAAAGGCATCTCCTATCGTGAAACTGAAAGGTTCTGATGGCTTGCGCCATCTATCGGAATAAATATCAACTATTCTCGTTGATTTTTATTTATTCCATAATTGGCTAAATACCCATTCTTAGTTTTTCTTGATTATTCAAGAATGTATATTTGGCCAATTATGGAATAAATTAAAAATCAACGAGAATAATCTATATTTATTCCGATAGATGGTGCAAGCCATTAGTAACTTTCAGTTTCACGATAAGGAGATGCCTTTTTTATAACTTACAAAAGAGGCTCTCAACTGTATTAAGATTAAAGTCTTCTTATCAGTATGACCGAGATAAAATGGCGAGATTGTTATAATGGAAAATCACGTATGAAATACTTTTTTATATAATCTCTCACAGAAGATAAAATACAGGGTGATCCAAAAGTCCCGCACAACTTTAAAAATTAATAACTCCGCGAATATTTGCGTTAGAGCAATGCGGTAAACACCATTGTGTTCAGGATGCAATGGGATTTTTTATGGCAAATAATGAAAAATTCGAAATTGATTTTAGTTACAATTTTATTCACCAGATGGCGCTCTACAAGATTCAGATATTCAGCGGCCAAATTGTTTGATAAATTGAAAAATATAATTGAACGACACGTATTTTTCCTTTTTGAATACCAGGAAAGAACCCTAATAATATCAAATAGCAAATTAATAAAACACCACTTCGCCAAAAGTATGAAGAATTGGTTAACGATTTTCAAATGCAATCAGAGATATGTAAAATAGGCAAATGCAAATTAAAACATGTAGCAAAAATATTTATATTTTATTTGGGGTTTTGTGAAATAGATTGAATGTTTGAAAAATACTGCTGATATCAATACACGAATTTTTGATATGTTAATATAGTACCAAAAATTATGATGGCACTACTAATAGGATTTCTTGCTATAAGAAATGTGTAGTTTCTTGACTAATTGGAGACCCTTGACTATTTAACTGGATATTTGTCATGATCCAACAAATGAAATATAGAGGGGAGTGACAAAATATATTTGTCGTACTTTATTCCAAATATCCTATGGGCTTGTCAAATGTTATCATTGTTTATTATACTGTACACAATTTTAAAAAATGTTTCCCCTCAAATAAAAATAATTTTTAAATCGACCTTTTGCGTTGAAAAACGTGGTAGTAAAATCATTTTGTATTTTTTTTTTCACAAAATTTCTAAAGTTATTGGTGTACAGAAAATATTCCTTATGCCATTTCTTCTAATGAGCGAAAAGCGAAAACTAAACATAAGGGGAAAAATTGTGTGTACCAGTGTTATTCGAGAAGTTATAACACTCTGGTTTGCACGACATAATATGTGAGCAAATGACAAACAAAAAATTACTGTTCACAAATAAAAAAAAAAGTCAAGATGTGAGGACAGCATTTATTATCCCCATATCCCAACACAAAGAGCTGCAAAATATTGGTAGATAATATAATACATGGCGGCTTATATAACACATGAGGTAACTGACTTCTCTCTTGTATTAGGTCACAATCCTTGCTCAATGTGGCACCCTTCATTCTCAATCACCGCCTGCAGACGATAAATGACAGAATGGACAGCATTAAATAACATATCTGTTGAAATTGATAAAACGTGCCATCTGATAGAAGCCTTCAACATGGCCAATGTGGTAGGCCAGCATCGATAAACACACGATTTAATGTACCTCCATAAACAAAAATCGCAAGGCGTTAAGTCTGGTGATCTTGGAGGCCACTGGTATACAAAGTGGCGACTTATCACACGATTTTCACAGAACGTATCCTTCAGAAATTGTTTGGCACCTCAGGAGATATGAGGAGGTCCTCCATCTTTCATGAATGTTATTTCGCTTAGTGCTTTTGCCATGCAATATGGGAATACCCTTTTCTCTCAAAAGTTGGACATAACGTTCATCAGTTACAAAAACGGTTTTAAAAGTTCTTCCATTGATTTTTCAAAGAAAAATGGCCCAATAATAAAAGTAGTGAACCCACACAAAACTGTAACTCTAGGCTGGTAAAGTGGCATTTCTGTAAAAATCCTAGGGTTGTCTGTTGCCCAAATGCGGCTGTTTTGAATGTTAAATTCTCCGTTTAGAGAGAAGTGAGCATCATCTGTCCACAGAACATTCGACAGCCAGTTTTCATCAATATCAATTCGCCGGAAAACCCATGCAGCGAATTCTTGACGCATCTCAAAATCGCCAACTTTCAGCTCGTGAAATCTTTGAATTTTGTATGGGTACACACAATAGAGACATTAAGTGAAGCGTCTTCGGATATCACAATCATACTCGGCGAATTTAACGCCAAAAGTTCAATTTGGGGATCACCTGTCCTGGATAACAAAAGTCAGCAGGTTGAGGACATGCTAACAGACCTCGACCTTACTGCGGTAAATAACGGAGAGAACACCTATCTAAGTCCACAGGCACAGAATCCGCAATAGACATCACAGCGATAAATTACAACATCGCACCCACAACACAATGGAAAATCATGAGAGGTGCAATCAGTGACCACAGACCATTTTTAACAACCCTAAACTTCAAAATTGAGAACGTCCATTAGAATAAAAGAACATGGAACTTTAGGAAAGCCGACTTGAAAAAAATTCACAGAAAAGCTTGAAGAACTGTGCAACGAAAAATTGAATTACAGAACGCTTGACAAAAACTTGGAAAAATTCTCTTCGAACATTTCAAAATCTGCAAAAGCATCGATACCTAGAGGTGGACGTAAAGACCTGTGGATACCTTACTGGAAGGACCACAACATCGAGGCAGTGATTACAGAGAGAGAGACAATATCAATGAACTTCTTAAAAAATAAAACAGAAAAAAACAGAAATAACTCATTGAAATTAGTCACAAACTAGAACAAGAAATTTGGATATGCAAACAAGAAAAATGGCAGAATTCTGCGAAAAAATGGATCCAAGAAAGGACAGCCAACAATGGAATATGATTAGAGTGTTAGAGAACAATCAACACCAACACCAATCCTCCAATACTCTAACCGATATGAATAGAACAGCGCGAACGAGAACAAACAGATGGCTGACATAATTGCTGAATATCTTTCAAGCAATTCCATACTCAAATATACGAATGAAGACAGGACTCTAAAAATAATATAAACCAGTTAGTTAAACAAGCAAGAAACTTCCATCAACAATATATTTTCTCGAGAGACTTCACACTGAATGAGCTAAACTTATCAATAAAAAAATCCAAGAGGTCACCCCAAAAGATAATGTAATCTTTGGTTAAATGATCAAACACTTTGAAGACAAAGCTAATAATCAACTCCTACGAATACTGAACATTTCATGGCAAACTGGTAAACTACCAAGGAATTGGAAGATATCAATTATAGTGCCAATACTGAAGCCAAACAAAGATGCCAAGGAATACAAGAACTATCGGCCAATTGCTTTCACCAGCAAACTTTGTAAAATACCAGAACGAATTATCCACTCTAGGCTCATAGTCTGGCTCACTAACAATAATAAAATAAACCTCTACCAAACTGCCTATAGATCCCAGCACTGTACGACTGATCAACTGTTTTAATTCTGTCAATCAATAATAGATTCTTTCCAGGAAAAACCGCCAAAGAATACCACAGCTATATTCCTTGATATGACCTCAGCTTTTGATCGAGTGTGGAGGGAGAAATTACGTGAAAAGCTGCACAACATCGGAGTAAGAGAAAAACCTTAATCTGGATTGCAGACTTCTTAAGGGGAAGAAGGTTAAAGGTTCGGGTCAATGGAGAATTTTCCAAGGAAGGAAGAACATGGGCTGGTGTAACTCAGGGATCTGTGCTCAGTCCTCTACTCTTCCTGCTATATATTAACGACATCCATCCTTACCTCACTGAAGACACAAAGGTTGTCTGTTATGCAGATGATATAGCTATATGGCACACAAGTAGAAGCATAGAAAAATCGTAAAAAATACTGAACACATCAATGAGAGGACTGGAAAAGTGGGCAATGGAACTCCAAATGACCATAAACCCAATAAAACCAAACCTATGCGTCTTCTCCACTCAAAGGGAAAAAGGCATAAATATAAAAAAAATAAGCATAAACAAACAAATGATTGATAAAATTAGAAATCCATAATACCTAGGTGTGATACTGCAGTCCTGTATCTTTTAAGTTGGTCTCGAGGACCACGCCATCACCATCTCCTAAGCGGCAAAGTACGCGATCTACGTATTCATCGTAGATCGCAAAATGCGTGGTGTTGCTGGAGACCCACTGGCGATTCTCCACAAACTCTGCAGCGCTGGAAGAGGCGCCATATTCATTGCACATAGTGTATATAATGCATATTATCTTTTTTTAATAGTGCAGACTGTGCATGTATTGACAAGATGTCAACAAAATTATTTTAATTATTATTGATGAGAAATTGGAATTTTCAGAACACATAATTAGCACCTCAAATAGAACTATCAGAAAACTAAACATTCTGAGAAGGCTATGTGGAACAAATTGGGGAGCAAAACCCAGAATTCTCAGAACAACATATACCACCTTAATAAGGCCGATAATGGAATATGCAACACTGGTCTGGGCTCCCTCAAGCTCATCACTAAAAATAAGACTAGACAGTGTTCAAGCAAAAGCGGCCAAAATAATCACTGGTGCTGTTTCATCCACCAACAATGAGAAAATTCAGAGAGAATGTGTTCTAGACCTACTCGCTCGAAAGCAGAAGAAAAAATAAAAACAACTTGGATCGGCACTTCGGAAACGAGGAACCAAAGGACGAGATCTCTCTGACCACTTGTGGTTTGGTAGATCCGCCCTTTTCTGAGAATGAGGTGAAACTGACGGCTTTCAAGTTCGGGAAAAGGAAATCTCCTGGTCCCGAAGGGATCGATAACACGGTCGTGAAAGCCCTGGTAAGGATGCACCCATCGCTTCTTACCAGGTTATTCAATAGGTGCCTGGACACTGGTACTTTTCCTGAGGCATGGAAGGTTGCCCGAGTAGTGCTTCTCGAAAAGTCTGGTAGAAAGGGTAATTCTCCTAATGATTATCGTATGCTTTCTTTACTAGCGTGTCTAGGTAAGGTCCTGGATAGCCTACTAGCTTAGCGACTGAAGCACTGGCTAGAAAGTAATGAGCTCCTTTCCTCTTTCCAACATGGTTTTAGGGAAGGGAAGTCCACAACCACAGCTCTGAACGAGGTGTTAGAGGGGGTTGAGATGGGCTTAAATAAGGGTGCTTGGGTTCTTTTCGTGGCCCTGGACATTGATGGCGCTTTCAACTCCATGAACTGGAACAAGCTGATGAGAAATTTGATGGACATGGGTTGTCCTGATAATTTGTGCAGCTTGGTTCAAGACTTCCTGAGGGATAGACGGATTAGCCTCAGTTTTGGTGGGCGGAAGTTGGAAAGAAACTGTGCTAGGGGTTGCCCCCAGGGCTCATGCTGCGGACCTATTCTGTGGAATATCCTGGTAAACACCGTTTTCCAGGAGGAGCTCCCTGAGGGAGCCAGGCTGGTTCTCTATGCTGACGACCAGTTCTTCATTGTTGAGGCTGCTTCGAGAGCGAAGGCTGAGAAGTGTGTTGAAACTTCTCTCCAAATTCTCTCGAACTGGGCCCATGACTCTGGCCCTAAGTTCAATGTCTCCAAAACTAAAGCCCTCAGCTTTAAGCCTAGGGACATAAGAACTAAAAGGAAAGGGATCAAATGGTAACACAAGCCGGCTATCGGAATCGAAGGACGGAGGGTAGCGTTTGTCAATAGGATGACCATCCTGGGGATGGTCATTGATGACAAGATGGGTTGGCAATACCAGGCGGAGGAGATGGTGGCGAGAGGCAGGGAGGCGTTGTGCAGGCCTGTCCTGGTTGGCTCTCAACAGGGGGGGGGGGGGGGGGAGAAGGAGGGTACTATTTTTAGGAACCTCTGTCTCTCCTGTGTCGAGCCAATCCTGCTATATGTTTCCAGGGCTTGGTGTCGCCGAAACAGGGATCAGAAGGTGGCGACTACTCTAGAGAGAGTGCAGAGGACAGCGGCACTCAGAATCACAGGGGGATAACGCACTACCAGCAGTGAGGCCTTATTGGTACTCGCTGGGCTTATTCCCCTGGGGTTGAAACTAGAGGAGGAGACCATCAGACAGAAGATCTAAGAGAACAGGGAAGATTCCCTGGGACTTGAAGCGGGTGCCCTGGAATGGAAGAGGGACCCAAGAAAGCCTCCGCAGTGGTTGCCAAAGTGGAATTGGAGTCCTGGAGAGCCGACAGGGATTGGCAAGGAGGTTTTCACTGATGGGAGTAAGTCTGGAACCAATACTGGAGCTGGGGTAGTGCTTTTCACTAATGGAGAGCTGATCTTCAAAGAAAGTTTAACACTCAGAGTGGACGAATTGGTCTTTTCAGCCGAGCTGGTTGCGATCAGGGAAGCCCGCAGAGTGTGTGCCGAGAAGAACTTCAGCCCGGACCGCCTCTATTCAGATTGTATGTCGGCCGCTGTCTCCATCAATCTGGAGAAAGGGCAACTCGCGCATCAAATAATCCAGGAGCTGGAGATGATGACGCGGGCTCCGGAGCTCCCTTGGTTTAGGAGACACAGCCTCATCGAAGGTAATGAGTTCGCAGACAGGATCTCTAAGGCAGGATGCTTAAAAGGTAGATCACTGAGGACCACAGTGACCAAGAAAGAAGTTTATAGGAGGATCAGGGGGCACGTCCAGGACTTATGTTTGGACAGATGGAGGAACATTGTGAAGAGGAGAGAGTTATTCAATGGGGTAACAACACCCAAGTACCTCTGTAAGGTAATGTCCCACAAACTAATTAGGGTAGTTCGGGACATGGATCTTCCCCAAGTCTCCACAGATTTGAAATTAAGAGCAATCCTGATTGCGTCTGTGGAGAAAGGGATGTGAATGCACGCCACTACATCTTGGATTGTCCAAGGGTAGTGGGTGTGCAGGAATAGAGAAGGAGGGCGAGGGGCGCGATCGAGAGTAAGCTGCTGAGAAATCACAGCAAGCTCCCTGAGAAAGCCCACGACGTGGCAGCTGAGCTTTTCCTCAGCTGTGAGTGAACAGAGTCGACCGAGGTCTGCCTCCCCGCGGTCCCTGCTGGACACAGTAGATAGTTTCATATTTTGCTGTGATTAAAGGCCACCGGTATAGAAATCCTTCCAGACACGTTGTCTGGGAGGTGGTGTTTCAAGGTACAATGTCCAATCACTAGCTTGGATACCGTTACTTGGCTTATGAGTTGAACAGAATAGCAGCGAAGGCATGCTTCGCATGCCGGCTTGTGGACCGAAAGATCTGGGTGGCCATCTACTTCTAGGGTATACCAACTGTGCTTAGGTGGGATCCTCCAGTTCTAGTTTATTTTGGCTACTGTTTCTATTTCTTTAAAAGTAAGTTTATTTTTCTGTAGCAAGGGTTTTTTGTGCCTTTTTTCGCTAGCGCATCAGCAGCTTTATTGCCTTCAATGCTAACATGTAAGAGTATCCATTGAAGGTGAATTTTTGAGGTATTGAGAGTTTTTGGAGATAACCAATTATGTTCCTGCTTACTTTGTCTCTAAGTTCCCCTGTGTGACTCAAGTGTTGTATGGCACTTCTACTATCAGTAAGAATCCATATATCGTGATGTTTAATGTTTCTAATGGATTTTAAGACTTCATAGATGGCTATAAGTTCTGATCTGAAGACTGAGCAAAATTCTGGGTTTCTTCTGTTTATCTTCTCAATGCCATTTGTGGTTTTAATGAGAGAGCCACTGCCAGTGTGTCCCAACTCATCTCTGCTACCATCGGTATAGATAGTTATTGCATTTTTAGGAATTTTATATTAATTATTTCTAATGATAATTGTTTTAAGTATTCTGGATTATGGTATTGTCTGTTGGTGGTTTCATTTAAAGTGGCATTAAAAATAACATTTTGTTAGTGGTTCGCATGGAGATATTTTTTTTCAGCTAAATAATATATTTCCACTTTATGTTTTAAAAATTCATTTCTTTTGGCCAGGAGGAGAGGGCCTTCTTTTTTGAGTCTTAGATTGGATTCCCAATTAAGTATGTAATTGAAAGTTCTGTGTTTGTTTTCATAACTCTTGATTTTGTTTATATATTTTGGCAGATTGTATCCTTTTCTATTCTTTAAGGGCATAATGTCTGCCTCGTAAAATACAATATCATTAGGGCAGGGTTTTCGAAGACCTGTAATAATTCTAGCTGCACTTAGTTGTATCCTTTCCAGTGATTTTAGATTTGTTTCAGATGCTGTACCATCGATTTGATATCCATATTCCAGGATAGGTCTCATTAGAGATGTGTAAGTTAATTTTATTGTTGTTGCTTCAGCTCCCCACTCTTCCTGAAATATATTTCAAGATTTTTAGTTGGTCTCTTCCTTTTCTAACAACTCCTTCAATATGCTTACTGGAGTTGATTTCTGGATCCAGGGTGTAGCCGAGATATTTAGTATGTTTATTATATTGCAATTGTTGTTCTTTCAGAATAATATTTGGTCTTATTTTGTATAGTTTCTTATCGGTAGTAAAAAGACAGGTTTCAGATTTTTGGGGGTTAAATTCTAATTTATGTTTATTAGCAAATTTTTCTAGGTGGAGAAGAGTCTTGTTAAATCTCTTTCAGCTTTTTTCCAGTTAGTGCTGCTGCTCCATAGAATAATGTCATCAGCGAAAAGTCCAATATTGGTTTTATGTGAAATTTATTTTTCTATGCCTGCTATAAATTGGGCGAAGAGAGTTGGGCTAAGGACTGATCCTTGTGGTAATCCTTGGTACAATTTGAAGGTTTTAGATAGAGTGCCATTATATTTGATCCTGATTTATATATTTTTAAGAGAATCATTTATCCAAGTGATAGCTTTTCCATCAATTTTGAAATGTTTGTATAATTTTGTAATTAACTTGTTTTTCCATACCTTATCAAAAGCTTGTGTAAGGTCTAAAAAGCAGCTATGGTGTGGTTAGTTGGTTTTTCGTTTTGTGCATCTTTTACCTTTTGTGTGAAAAATAAGAGTTGGTCTATTGTCCCATGTCCTTTCCTAAATCCATATTGTTCTTCTGGTAAGAGATTTCTTGTGTCGGGGTGGTAGGTGAGTGGTCTGTGTATAATTTTTTCCAATAATTTGCAGCAAATATTTGTTAGGGAGATTGGTCGGTAGTTTTTTGGGTCATCAGCAGATTTGTCAAGTTTTTAATGGGAATTATTGTTGCATTTTTACAGTCTTGAGGCAATTTTCCAGTTTTCCAGGAGTTATTGAAAATATTAAGAAGTCTTTCTTTGCCAATTTTGCCCAAGTTTGATATCATTCGGCCATGGATTCCATCTGGCCCAGGAGTCTTGTTTAGGTCAGTGTTTTCTAATGCATAAGCTAGCTCTTTCATATTGATTTTTTTCATGGAAAATATTATGAGTGCTGGTGACATTTTTTACAGTCATGAATAATCTTTCGGGCCTTTTTTCAACCTTGATTTTACTACTTATTTGATATGAATTACCTAAAAGATTGGCAGCAATTTTGTCATTAGTTGCAGGTGTACCATCTGTATTCTTAATCATATTTGTGTTTTCAGTTTGTGGCTGGACTCTGTCAATTTGTTTTGCCCAATTCCAAAGTTTTGTATTTGGGTTTCTTGGGTTCAGGTTTTCACAAGTTTGTTTCCATTTTCCCTTTTCACATTTACGCATAATCTTTTTTTTATTTTTCCAATCACAATATTCAGTTCAGTTCTACAATATTTTTGGTTTTGGGTGCACTTTTTTGTAGTTCATTTCTTTTAGTTATAAGTCTTTGAATATTTTTTGCCTGGTGTGTATAATTTGGAATCCAGTTCTTAATATTACCTCTTGGTATTGAAACTTTGGCTGCTTTAATAATGGTGTTTTCGAAAGATATCATATTAGCCTTTTTGAAGTTCCAGAATTTTTCTTAATTGAGCTAGTTTTGGTCTTGGTGCTAATTTCTATCAAATTAGGCAAATGATCACTTCCAAAACTTTTTAATATTTTCTATTTGCATTTGTGGAAAATGTCAGGATAGTAAAAACTTATATCAAGGGCTTGTGCAGTATTATAGCTTGTAGGAATGATGGGTAGGATTCCCATCATTTAAGCACATGAAGGCATTGTCGTCAAATATGTTTGATAGTATTTTGCCTCTTGGGTTTGGCGTAGAACATCCCCATAGTTGATGTTTGGCATTAAGGTCACCTACAATAATAGTGTTGTCTGTAAAAAATTGAGCCATTGTTCCATCGTCAATAAATGTATTGTTTGGAGGGTGATACATATTGTATATGTGGATGGCTTTGTTTTGATTGAGGTAGACTTTGATACCTTGGGCTTCGAGGTCTAATGTGTTTGTAATATTAACGGCTATGTCCTCATAGTACAAATTCTTGGTTAAAATTGCTAGGCCACGCCCTTCAACAGCATAAACAGATGGATCTTCAGACCTTACCCTGAGTAATGGAGGGGCCGGAATTAACATAATACTGCAAGATGGAACAAATATCAAAATCAAAGAAGGAGCAGGACAGATTTCGTCAAACTTCACTTGTGAACTGACAGCTATCTGGAAAGCCCTTGATGTATGCCTTAACCAACCATCCCTGCATCAAGCAGAAGGAATTTTAATATACAGCGACTCCATATCCGCTCTAGAAGAAATTCAGAAGGGCAATACTAAAATCACACAGAAAATACACTCGTTACTTACCCAACTGGAACCATTGGAGAATAACTGCATTCTACAATGAATCCCTGCCCATGCTGGGATCAGGGGTAATGAAATGGCATTCGAATTGGCAAAGGAAGCCAGAAAGTTGAGCCAAAGGAAAGAACAAATGTCATTATTTGACGCTGATTATTTGTCAAAATACAAGATAATTAAACGAAAAAATAAGAAAAGATCAAAATGCGAAATAAACTCTGAGAGAAAAATGACAAAAACTATAACAAGACTTAGAACAAAACACTATAAAGGAATGACAATACATCCAGATGGCACAAGAACCTATAGGACATGCAACAATTGTCCTGGTGTGGAACTTACACCTACCCACATATTCTTATAGCCAGCAATGGCCGCAGCCTTGTAAAAATTAGACATAGACCCTGAGCAGCAGCTTTACACACCTAAGATAGTGGACATTGCTGCTGCTGTGATGGAGATACATGGATACATCTGAGGCTCTTTATTGGACACGACAACAACAACGGCATTCCAGAGTAAAATAAATTATCAGAGATAGATACATATTTTTCAAATGAATTAAAATAAATATAATCGATACTGAGTGAGAGTTGAATTAAAAATATTAGAAATTTATTATCTTCGGAAACAAACCGTATCTAAAATATCAATTTTCTTTTTGCTACATGTTTTAATTTGCATTTACCTATTTTACATATCTCTGATTGTATTTGAAAATCGTTAACCAATTCTTCATACTTTTGGCGAAGTGGTGTTTTATTAATTTGTTATTTGATATTATTATGGTTCTTTCCTGGTATTCAAAAAGGAAAAATACATGCCGATCAGTTATATTTTTCAATTTATCAAACAATTTAGCCGCTGAATCTCTGATTCTGGTAGAGCGCCATCTGGTGAATAAAATTGTAACTAAAATCAATTTCGAATTTTTTATTATTTGCCATAAAAAATCCCATTGCATCCTGAACACAATGGTGTTTACCGCATTGCTCTAGCGCAAATAATCGCGGAGTTATTAATTTTTAAAATAGTGCGGGACTTTTGGATCACCCTGTATGTTAAGATCTATTTTATCAGATGTCAATCTTGGTATTGATTTCTTGCTAGCATCAACTTCTGGTTTTCAATAAAACAATGGGGAGCCTTGGTAACGCCATGTTTATTTTTGACTAGTATATTTACATATTTGAATTATATAAATTATATAGAGAGAGAGAGGTCGTTGGAAAATATTGTTATAAAAGGATAATTATTGACCTCCACGATCCGGAATAGAATCTCGGATTGGGTACCTTTTTACTAAAGAAAAAAATTGCTTCAATTAACCCCGATTCTTGCAAAAGTCTAACCTCAAATAATGAATACAAGTAGCGCCACAACGGGGCTCTATCACACATTTAAATCCAAAATTCTAACTGCTCTAAATTCTCTAAATGCTTCTATATTCAACAATACTTGCTTAACTAACACTTTGTCGGGGGGTCGGTGGAAGGCTGGTTAAACCGTTTGGTTTTCGACCACTATGACCCGGGTTCGATTCCCGCATTGGACACTTTTTCTGTTGTGCTCCAAAAATGCTCCAATGGCCCCTGATTCTTTCAAAAGTCCAACCCCACCAGCGAGTGCAAGTAACCAAACGAGACTCTGGTCGAATGCAAAGTCGAACTGTTTTTCACATGTGTAGACATGTGGTGCGCTTAGAGTAAAAGCAGTCGCTAACTACCCACCATGATTATCATGGCTTCTACCACGTGTACTAGGGATAAAAAAAGAAAAAACACTTTGCCTCATGTTAAACTGACTTTACTATGTGTATATAGCTATGGATATATTTTCATATGTAAATATTACCATGTAAAGAATACTATGTAGTTAATGTCTGAATAAATAGTTTTAAAACGTAAATGTGAGACATTTGGTGCACTTACAGTTAAAGCATTTTCTATTTACCCACCATGATGATCATGGCTACGCATGCTTGAGATAAGTAATATATAAAGGGGAATATACAATTTGGTAACCTTAATTAAAACTTACCTGACAGATATTCACTGCTGAGAAGAAATTGGTTTTGAAAATTCTGAAACAGAAAGTATAGCTTATTTTATTTTAATTCAACACACAAAACACGATATCCCGTCTAGGGATAATTGCGTTGATTTACATTTTTAAACAGGAGCAGTTATAAACATATTATACAAAAAAATGAATTAATTAAAAAAGGAGGAGGATATTAATAGAATCGCCGAATGCTGTGGTCTATTTGGATGAGGAAAACGAATACTAGAACGCGGCTGATTCTACACTCGCCTTTTCAGTGATACGCTAACCTATGCACGGTGGATTCTGTGGCCACTGGATATGCGTCGGACCTGGAGGCTGTTGTTGGTTTCTGCAATGCCTGGAGTATAAGAGCTCCATCTATGATTCCTTACTGCGGTGAATTTGTATAAGACCGGTGGTCTTAATAAAGCTGTATGTATGTGTGTGTGTGTGTATTTACAATTATGTACATCAACTAAGTTTTATTTTTCAATAGTAAAATGTCACTTCGGCCAAATTTAGAAGTAAATCTTTAATTTTATAGACATTTCGGTGAGAATATCATTCACGTTCATCAGGTTTGAAATGAAAATAAAACATTTTTGATATTCATTTATTACTGAACACGAATGGTGAACTGTAGATATTCTTATGTCTTTTTTGGTAAGATGGCGTCAACTCACTTTAAAATATCCTCTTCCCCAGCGCTACCCGCGGGAACCATGCTGAGTATTGCAGCATTGCTGACCACCAGGTCGAAGATACCAAGTCCCTTAATGGTGTCCCGGATGGTCTTCCAATCTCCTCCTAGGTCCAAGGTCACCGTAACAACTTTGGGCATCTGAGAAAACAACCATTTTCTCTTTATTATACCTTGTTAGTTCTGATTATGAATATACATATAGGGATTGAACTATAGTAGGCTCTTAAGATTCCTCTGAAATTTAAATTACAATAAGACTCAGCCTTCAAGGATGAGCTTTAGAGTACTGTAAACCCTTCTTCAGGAATAGACAAGGTTGTATAACGGGGTAAAATACCCCACAGGAGATACAGAGGGGGGTACAATACCCCACAGGAGATACAGAGGGAGTACAATACCCCACAGGAGATACAGAGGGGGGTACAATATCCCCACAGGAGATACAGAGGGGGGTACAATACCCCCACAGGAGATACAGAGGGGGGTACAATACCCCACAGGAGATACAGAGGGAGTACAATACCCCACAGGAGATACAGAGGGGGGTACAATATCCCCACAGGAGATACAGAGGGAGTACAATACCCCACAGGAGATACAGAGGGGGGTACAATACCCCACAGGAGATACAGAGGGGGTACAATACCCCACACAGGAGATACAGAGGGGGGTACAATACCCCACAGGAGATACAGAGGGGGGTACAATATCCCCACAGGAGATACAGAGGGGGGTACAATATCCCCACAGGAGATACAGAGGGGGGTACAATACCCCACAGGAGATACAGAGGGGATACAATACCCCACAGGAGATACAGAGGGGGGTACAATATCCCACAGGAGATACAGAGGGGGTACAATACCCCACAGGAGATACAGAGGGGGTACAATACCCCACAGGAGATACAGAGGGGGGTACAATACCCCACAGGAGATACAGAGGGGATACAATACCCCACAGGAGATACAGAGGGGGGTACAATACCCCACAGGAGATACAGAGGGGGGTACAATACCCCACAGGAGATACAGAGGGGATACAATACCCCACAGGAGATACAGAGGGGGGTACAATACCCCACAGGAGATACAGAGGGGATACAATACCCCACAGGAGATACAGAGGGGGGTACAATACCCCACAGGAGATACAGAGGTGGGTACAATACCCCACAGGAGATACAGAGGGGGTACAATACCCCACAGGAGATACAGAGGGGGGTACAATACCCCACAGGAGATACAGAGGGGATACAATACCCCACACAGGAGATACAGAGGGGGGTACAATACCCCACAGGAGATACAGAGGGGGTACAATACCCCACAGGAGATACAGAGGGGGGTACAATACCCCACAGGAGATACAGAGGGGGTACAATACCCCACAGGAGATACAGAGGGGGTACAATACCCCACAGGAGATACAGAGGGGGTACAATACCCCACAGGAGATACAGAGGGGGGTACAATACCCCACAGGAGATACAGAGGGGATACAATACCCCACACAGGAGATACAGAGGGGGGTACAATACCCCACAGGAGATACAGAGGGGGTACAATACCCCACAGGAGATACAGAGGGGGTACAATACCCCACAGAGAATGTACAGTACTCACTCACATAGATGCCAAAGAGTTGCTCAATGAGACCACGTTTCGGATTCCCATGTTTCTTCACAAAGTCCGCCACAATCTCCACGATTATCTGGTGACCACAACTTCTCTCTGGTATTGCTTTCCCTATCTCTCTAAGCTAAGAAATTTGAAGAATTCTTTCTATATTCTCTGTTTAACCCTGTATCGATGATTTAATGATTTTTAATTGTTTAAAAATATATTTCAATAAAGCATTTCGAAGAAAAATGACCCAAATGCTAACCTCAAGAAATTTTAACTCTTGCTTTGAGCGACGCCTGCTACTCTCAATTTGAGGAAAAGCTTGGGGTCTGAATACCCAAATGAGACTTATATTATACAAAACAATATTTAGATCAATGCTTTCTTTTGGATCGGAGATATGGTATAAATTCGTAAATAAGAAAAATATAAATAAATTAAATTAATTTCAATACCAAATGCTATTATGGTGCACGAAATCATATAAAACGACGAGTTCTAATTGTATACATAGCATAGCCAAGATACCTTTGTTTAACGATTTTATTGAATCTCTATATATGAAATTTGAATTAAATAATTTAAATTTAGAAGGAAAACAAAAATACAATTTAGATATCCCAAGCATAATAACGGATTATATTGAATTTAAAATGGCTACTTTAAAGAAAAACACAAATGAAACTTTTCAAAACTTCTTCCATAACAACATACCAAAATATTTCCGACCAAACTTTCATAATTCTCAATTCATTTCTAATCAGGGAAATTTCAGAACTTTTTAAAAAGAATTAAAGCGGTGGAAGACTCGAGTTGTTTTTGTGGGCATGAGGAACAAACCTTAATACATCTTTTACTAGATTGTCCTGTTTTACAAGACTACAGAATCGAAAATAATTTGATCGTAACAGATCCAAGTATTTTTATTTCCAGTAAAGAAATGTATATTAAATTCCATACCTTTTGTAGATATACTGTATTTAAAATTATATAGCAACAAATATCTTTTAAGAAACTGATAATTTATATTATGCTTATTGTACATATTGCCAGACACTTCTTTATTTTATACACAGTTCTTTTTTATCGTTAATTTCCCCCTTTCGCATTGTTAACATCATATGACTATTCTATTCACGGCCTATAAGTATTGTAAACATATATGTATAGACAAATGTAAAGGCATACATGTATGACAGCGCAAGTGTCCTTAGGGGGACATAGCGCTTTAAATTGAAATAAATTAAAATAAAAAATATATCTATTAAAAAAAATCATCAGGTGTGTTCAAAAGTAAGGTTTTTGTTACCATGTTAATATTTAGCCTATATGTTTAAAAGGTAAAATGTTTATCAGTTTGTATATTCGTGTTTTCCTTTTTTTTTAATTGTTAATTTTTTTAATGGATCATAGTTCTCTTTTTATAATGATATTTATTGGAAATATTAACGAATCACTCGTTAAAGCAGAGTGCCAATTGATTTATTGGTTATACAAGTTTAGAGAAAATCAAAAGAGCGATAGAATGACAGTTGTAAACAGCTAGCAGCAGGCAGGCAGGAAGTAGGGGTAAGTAGTGACGTCATACATGGTATATGGTGGCACCGCCTCAGTGTACATGTGCCGAAGGTCAACTTGGGATGAAACAGCGACTCTATAAATTTCACATTTCTAACACTCCCTCTTGAAATTTATAACGTTCAAGTTTTCTAGGAGCCGCCTGAAGTGTTTCGGTCCCAAAGGTTTCGTCAGGAGGTCAGCCGTCTGCTGAAGAGTGCTGACATATCTTGTGATCAGCTCACCATCTTCCTGTTTAGTACGAATGTAGTGATATCGTACATCAATGTGCTTCGTTCTCTTATGGAACTCGGGATTCTGCACTAGCTTTATGGCTGCTTGATTATCCATGTTGAGTACTGTGGGTCTGTCCATCTTAATCCCGATATCCTTAAGAAGTCTGCGTAGCCAGACCATTTCTTTAGTAGCAGCACAGGCAGCAATATATTCACTTTCTGTTGTCGAGAGGGCAACTGTCGATTGCTTTTGGCTTGACCATGAAACAGCACCATGGTTTAACATGAAGATGTAACCTGTAGTACTTTTCCTTGAATCAATGTCCCTAGCATAATCGCTATCTGAGTAACCTGTTAACTCTTGATGGCTAGCGTACAATATTCCTAATTGTGGTGTTGCTTTCAAGTAGTGAAATACACTTTTAATTGCTGTCCAGTGTGTCTGTCCTGGGTTATCAAGGTATATGACTTCGTCTAGGTCACCATATAAAAATGCAGTCTTTACGTCAAATTGTTTTAAGAACATTCTTTCTGATGCCGCGTTTGCTAGTAACACTCGAAGTGAATCATATCTGACAACAGGACTGAAGGTGTCGAAATAGTCTACGTTCTTCCTTTGTGTGTAACCCTTAGCTACAAGTCTAGCCTTAAATTTAGGTGCCGTAGAGTTGGGATGGGATTTTAGCTTATAAACCCATTTACTTCCTATTGGCTTATATCCGTCTGGTAGGGTTTCGAGTGACCATGTGTTATTAGATTCTAACGCTTTTATTTCTTCTTTCATTGCATCCAACCATTTTTCGGCATTTGGACTTTCCATAGCATCTTTATAGGTTGAAGGCTCATCGACAAAATGGTAGTTACAAGAATCTGCTTTCTTTTTAGATCGAGTTATCATCGGGCGGCGTGGGAAAATGTAGCGCTGTAGGTGATTCATCCTCGGTCGTTGGTGCCGGCTGGTTAAAGTCAATATTTATTGGGATGAGATTTTCTCTCTCTAGTTCGTAATGTTGGAGTTTTGTCTCGTTAAAAGTAACATCTTTAGAGATAGAAATCTTTCTAGTAGAAGGGTTCCAGAGTCGAAAGTTAGAGCATGTTTTATCGTACCCTAAGAAAATCATCTTTTGTGATTTCTTATCCCATTTCCTTCTACGTTCTTTAGGTGTATGCAACCATGCTTCACAGCCGAAAATCTTTAGATTATATAAACTAACTTTTCTTCCGAAAAAGAGTTCATAGGGTGTGGTATTGGGAGCTTGTTTAGTGAATGTTCGGTTTAGAATGAAGGTTGCAGTATTGCAAGCTTCTGCCCAAAGTTCTTCGGGAAGATTTCGTGCGCACAGCATCGATCGAGCTGCTTCGACAATAGTTATATTATCTCGTTCTACGCGCCCTATCTGTTCGTGAACATATGGAGCTGACAATTCATGCACTATTCCGAACTTTCTGCAAGTATTTGTGAAATCTTTACTGGTATATTCTAGTGCATTATCGGTTCTAATTACTTTAATTTTATTGCCTGTTTGATTATAACTGAATCTAGCAAAGTTTTCAAATTTGTGTAAAATATCGGATTTGTGTCTAATGAAATCTATATGGCGAAAGCCACTGGAATAATCTTTGAATAAAATGAAATAAAGTGATCCTCCTATTGATTGTGTTGGCATAGGGCCGCAGATATCACTTAGAATGAACTCACCAGGATTGTACTCCTTTGTTTCAGACAAATGACTAGGCTTTCTGTGAGCTTTTCCTTCTTGGCAGCCTTGACAGAAGAAATCGTCTTCTTTTATGTCCTCGGGTTGCAAACCGTTGATCAATCCTTTCTTGGCCATTTCTCGAATAGTGGTGAGTGAGATGTGTGCTAGTCTTTCGTGCCACAGTTGGAGGTTGTTGATCTTTGCAGAAAATCCTTGTGAAGATGAAGTAACTCGGAACATCATCTTGTAGAGCCCATCTTGGCGTTGTCCAACTGCTTTCAGATCTTTTCTTGAGTAGATGCGCAGCTCATCCTTGTCGATGTCTACTCGGTATCCCTTTTCAGTGCACACTCCCAGGCAGAACAAATCTTTCTTGAGCTTCGAAGAGTAGAGCACATTCCTGATTGATGTTGCAATCCATTCTCCATTCACCATGGCAAGGATTTCAATGTCACCTGTACCTTCTGCAAGGACGGAAGTGTTGTCTCCAAGGTATATTCTATGATCGTTGTGGATCGGAGTGAAGGACTTGAACCATTCACGTCGGAAGGTCATGCTGCAGCTAGCTCCGCTATCTGCCCACCATGTGTCGCAATCATTCCACTTTAGGATGGTATCAGCGTTGAAAACTTTATGATCACAATCTCCTGCTTGGTTCTTCCGCTTCTCGTTTTTCTTCTGCTGGTCGGCAATCCGTTTCCGACATTCCCGTGACCAATGACCAATCTTGTGACAATAATGGCATTCAGTCTTTTTCTTTAGTTCTGATATCTTTCCTGAATCAGTCTTCTTTATGTTATCCTCTTTGATTCTTGGTTTAGTCTGTTGGTTGAATGCTGTACCTTGCGAGGAATCGGCCTGCTGGTTTCTACATTCTTCAATCAGAAGACGTGCTGATAAGTTCTCTAGAGTCTGCGTAATCGGCGCTTGAGACTCCCATGCTGGGATGAAATACCGCATGCTCGAAGGAAGAGAGTTTATTATCTTTGCCACTTTCTGGTCATCTGTAATCGTTCCTCCTGAATTCTTGCACTAAGATTTTCAATATTGGCGATATAGCTGCTGACATCCTCTGATGACGACATTCGGGCGTCAAAAGATTTTTGCCACAACATGCCAATTGCGATCCCTGATCTCTGTTCGTGGATGGACATGAGCCTTGTCCACATTTGAGCGGCAGTTTTACAGGACATCAAAGGTTCTAGAAATCTTAATTCAAGTGCCTGTGATATAAGCATTCGGGCTTTGATATCTTTGGCGTGCCATGCATTCTGTATAGCAGAGGTAGCGTCACTTACCTCTGGTTTGATTTCTTTGCCGTCCACGATATCCAAAAGTTGATTTTTCTCTAATAGTAGTCGGAACTGAAATTTCCAAAGGGAGAAGTTTTCGCCTTTGAACTGGCGGACTTGATTCTCAAGGTGCGTCATATTTAGCACGAGTTAGGCTTAGCAGTTTCACTTTAGGTTTGCTTCTTCAAATTTGGGGCGTAGTCAGGACCCATAACCTATTGGAAATATTAACGAATCACTCGTTAAAGCAGAGTGCCAATTGATTTATTGGTTATACAAGTTTAGAGAAAATCAAAAGAGCGATAGAATGACAGTTGTAAACAGCTAGCAGCAGGCAGGCAGGAAGTAGGGGTAAGTAGTGACGTCACACATGGTATATGGTGGCGCCGCCTCAGTGTACATGTGCCGAAGGTCAACTTGGGATGAAACAGCGACTCTATAAATTTCACATTTCTAACAATATTATAGAGCACTTTATTACACTCATGGACAAAACTTAAGGAATTGAAAAGTCGCTGGTCGTTTTTTTTTTTTTTTTTTTTTTTAAGGAGACAGAGGCAATTTTGTTTATACTTGGTTATCTCGTGCGTCTTCAATAGAATTCACTATGTATCAAATATCTTTCAGAATTATTTTCTGAATCCCGATATACATGGTAAAAAGTACAACTTCCTTAAGTTTGTCCATTAGTGTATATACAAATATTTTCTATATATAAAAAAAGAAATTATTAAAAGATTGTGGAGTGAAGTTAGGTTAAGTAAAAAGATGGTCACTTACTTCTTTCTTCATGGCAGCGAGATTGTCTGGGTTTCTGGCAACAGCTACCACGTCTGCCCCACATTGGAGGAGCTGTTTCACGATGGCCTTCCCAATACCTGGAGCATGGCACAACCTATGATTTAGAGAACAGGAAAACATTACTATCTGTTTGTAATAAACTTGCAGCATATTTTTATTGCAAAAAAACGGCAAGCTTACACGCGTTAACTCTTCAGTAGGCAAAATAGATCCGCGAAAACGTGCAATTTCTGTGCAGAAAACATAGGTATATACACTGTATAACAAAAAATCGACGCACCAAGAAGGAGTTGTCAGATTAGGACAAAAATTGGTGTATGTAAAGAGCATGTATAGGGGGGGGAAAACGATTAAAATTTCAGAACAATTAATTGTTTTATTTCAGAGTTTGATCGTCACAAATTGAGAATGTCAATATGTCGTTAGACTCCCATTGGCCTGGATGCAGGCTGCCACCCGGCGTGTCATGGACTGATAAAGATTCCGGATGGTGTGCTGCGGGATTTCTTGCCAAATTTTCTCCAACTTTCGGGCTAAATAGTCAACATTCCGGGATGGTTGCAATCGCCTTCCCATCATGTCCCAGATGTGCTCTATGGGCGAGAGATCAGGCGACCTTGCTGGCCACGGAAGAGTTCGGCAAGATTGAAGACAATCCATAGTAACACGTGCCGTGTGTGGCCGGGCATTATCTTGTTGAAAAGTAAGCCCGGTGATGTGAGAGGAACGGCAACAAAACAGGCCGTAGAATGTCATCTACGTACCGTTGTGCTGTCAGGGTGCCAGGAATGACTACCAATGGGGTCCTGCTATCAAATGAAATGGCACCCCAGACCATAACGCCCTGTTGTGGACCTGTGTGGTGTTCGACAGTAAGGCCAGTATCCACACGCTGCCCAGGACGTCTCCAGACACGTTGGCGACGGTCGTCAGGACACAGTAAGAAACGGGACTCGTCATTAAAGACTATACGTCCCCAGTCAGCGCAGTTCCAAGTTGATCGCTCCCGACACCACTGTAGTCGGACTTGTCGGTGCATGGGTGTGAGGGGTAGGCATCGTAACGGTCGGCGAGCTCTTAGATTCCGCTCTCTCAGTCGCCTGTTGATAGTCATTTTGGACACTTGTGTGCCGGTCACACGTTGGATGGTAGATAACGTGGATTCCGGTGCTGCGACAGCCATTCTGGCAATTGCTCTGTCCTCCCGTTCTGTTGTTGCCCTTGGTCGACCGCTGCCGTCCTGACGTTGCATACTTCCGTTGTTGACCCACTTTTGCCAACATCGCCTAATAGCCACATCACTTCGACACAGATATCGCGCGATTAGTCGATTAGACCAACCAGCCTCTTTCAATCCAATGGCATGAATGCTCGTGCTGGATGCGCAGTTCAGATGCGCTGGAGCTCTTGCTTAGCATAAATCGGCCACCAAATTTCAATCATTTGCATGTTTGGTCGAAACCTCTTTGTATACGTATTTTCATATAAATCGGACAACTGCTTCTTGGTGCGTCGATTTTTTTGTTATAGAGTATATATAATGTACCACGCTGACGAGGGCCAACAGCCCGAAACGCGTAGGTGGTTGACTTTTCTGTTAAATTGACTGTTGGAATATTACACAGAGTAGCTATAGATGAGCTCTCGTGTTTGAAAAGGATCTCTGGTATATAATTATTGTTCTTTGTTTCATATATATACTAAGTTTGTTTTGTACCTCTCTCCCGCTCGTAGACGTAACTCTGGCATGTGCCGCTGTTCAAGATCGGTTTCGCGACCTGCCCTGCGTATGTGATCGCCCCTGACGCTGTCTCTGTAACCCCACGACAGAGATCAAATGGTTTGGCGATTCGACGGCGCGGGCTGATCGGGAAATAAGCTTATGCAGTGACCCATGCAATCTCTGGTGTACTTTTGTGTGGTTGATTGTCTTAGTACTGGTACCCTCACTACTAAACCTTTATATAAGATCTCAGTTTTCAAATTATATATATAATTTAAAGAAATGAAATTTCAGTTTGATTTATCTTGAGGATTATGCTATGGTAATGCAGTCGTGGTTAAAATCTTGAAAATATAAATATAAAAATTGTTTTGATCAGTAATTGCTTTAATTGAATTAAAGGAATAAATACAAACATTATTTGATAAAAGTACTGCCTGGCTTAAGGCGTAAGAATAAAAAAATTAAAAGATAATTTACATAATGTACAAAAGATTTGAGCCGGCCAACGGGAAACAACAACAATGAGTTTTTATAGGGGAAACGGCGACCTCTGGTGGTCGATTTAGCAGAGTATTTTATCTATGAAATATATTTGAAAAACATATTTTTATATAACATATATATATATGTAGTATCTCTCTCTCCTTACTATTAATTATAAATAATATGCAAAGTTAAAAGGTTACGAATTCATCCTTCCTACTATATTTAATGATTAATTTTAATATCAACAATAATAATTAATCTTTATCCAAGATAAACTCGTCATCAGTAAATTTCATAAGGATTCCGTAAAATCCAATATGTAAAAAGGAATTGGTATATATATAGAAAGATAAATACATACCCCGACTCCCACCGGTCACCAAAGCCCGCTTGCCTTCCAAACAAATCTCCATAGTTGTGTGAGAGGGTTGGATTCTATCCCAGCTGATTGCCTTCTTATCTGGGGATATATTTCATCACTGATATCTCTTATCATCTTTTAGCTTCGTCAACCAACGATAAGCATATAGAAGTTTGGCCTTCACCACTCTACCATAGAGGTTTCCAAGCTTTCTAACAACACCAATATTTCTTAGGTAAATATCGATTATCTATAAAATATATACAGATAAACCTGTCTGTAGCGCCCCCTCTGGGGACTCACCAAAATAGGGTACTATAGAGAGGGGGTGCTATAGACAGGTCACTTTTAATGTAAATCGCATCGTACTACGTATTCAAAATCGGGCGCTATAGAGAGGAAGACGCTATTTAGAGGGGGCGCTATAGACAGGTTTAACTGTATATTTGACACTTTTCACCAGTTTAAACACATTTTTGATAAATTCGACCGATTTCATGAACTCTCTAGTAAAATATAAAATGAAAGGATTTAAAAGCACGAATGTTTCTTTTATACATAATACGAACTTCTACTGCCCTTACTGCGATGAAAAATATATTAGGAGGGCTTGGCTCATCAGTGGTGAACCCTCCCAGCGGTTTCGCCAATTTAATCCACCAGACCGCTTCTCAGAGCTCGAATACTGTATTGGACGATTCTGCTTATATACGCAGCACTGAAGGATGGAATCTCAGAAATGGTTTTCAAGAAAACTATGGACATAAGCTTATAGGACAGTAGAATTATATTCAAATATTTGCATCGAGCAATGATCTTCCGCAAACAATAAATACAATGAGCCACTGATAAGCCAAGCCCTCCCAATATATTTTTCATCGCAGTAAGGGCAGTAGAAGTTCGTATTATGTATAAAAGAAACATTCGTGCTTTTAAATTCTTTCATTTTATATGTATAGATGGCGCGTTTTTGCTTTGTGTCTCTAGTAAAATGTTATGAAATCGAATCTGCCCCTGTACTGATGAGAGCCAAAGTCCGAAACCATGGAATACAGGTTGTTGGATTTTTGTCTGAATTTCCCAAAACTTGTGTTGTGGTTCATTCATTATCATCATTAGTAAGATTTTTACTAGTGTGATTAACATAATGCATCGTTTTTATGCATAATTAAAGGCAGAGATGCCTCTTTAGGTACATGAATATAATCCTTCCGTAACTTTATGTTGCATTCTAGCCTGAAAATCAACCCTTACTACTTCACCAGCTTAAATACATGTTTGGTAAATTCAATCGATTTCATAACTGCAATAACTTTAGTGAAACGAAGAAAGAAAACTTTTATTGTTATATATTTTTATTATATATATATGTCATAATATATACTCTACCAGGAATAATAAAGCAAGCCTTACAGTAAACCCAGAGAGAGACGGGAGGGTAAGGACCGGTCACTTTAGACATCGGCGACATTCCAAGGGGCCACCATTGGGGCCTGGTCACTTAACACCTCGGGACTTTGAAGACAGTTGGGGAATTGTGGGCGACAAGAACGATCGGCCGGCCGCTCAGCGGTGGCAGGCCCGGCTGTCCCCCCCTCTCTCTCTCTCTCTCTCTGGTTGCCTGGGTTCCTTCTCTTCCAACTTGTGGTGTGATTATTTCTCTTTCCCCACCTTATTATTATACCACCTATATTTATTTTTATATATTTGAATATTTAATCAAAAGAAATAAACACAAAAATATTAAATTAAATGAATGCAATAAAGAGAAGAAAATAATGCGAATTATATATATTCAAAACAACTATGATGATAACAACTTGAGAATTACAGAAGCAATAAAATGTTCACAGAATATTTCACGCTGATATATTACAATAACCTCTCTTGTAGGATATCATTAAATTATAGAGGCAATATGGTCATAATTTTAACCATAAAGATATTGTTAAAAAACGAAAAAAAAAGATAAATAAATAAATAAAAATGAATAAGTAAATAAATAAAATAATTAAACCCTCCCATCATTCCCCTGGCTACCCATGAACTTGTAACTGTATTATAACACTAATGTACCCTTCCAATTTATACTTTCATAACCTTTCTATAACTATCTGCTCACTACATTATCTCTGTATATATCCGGAACTCACCTCTTGACTTGCCTCCTTACCAGACCCACCTTTTCACTGAACCTTCTGCAGATAAGCCCGGAAAAGTCCCCAGATGGACTTGAGCGGGCGATGTAAGTGTAACCCGCCTACATTTTGGGGCGGATGTTGTTGTTGTAAGATAATATTAAATTCTTCGATGTAAAATGCCATCCCTGTACTGATGAGGGCCATATCCTGAAACCATGGTATACAGGTTGTTGGCTTTTGTCTGAATTTGTCAAAACTGGTATTATGGTTTATTCATTATCATCAATAGTAATGTTTTTACCAGGGTGAGATAAACATTATACATTGTTTTAATTAAAGGGATAGGTGCCTTTTTCTCTGGTACACACTTTATTTTTTTTATTTATCGAATTCAAGCTATATACAATAAACTTTTTTTTTTGTATTTTAAAATGTGAGAACAGGAATGATGGATATTATTTTTAAACAAAATATTAAGTGGATCTTCAAAGATATAATTTCGTATTTTAAAAAAGCTTCATTTTATCGTACATAGATGGAGCCACATCTTCTGAAAACTAAACATTTGGAAATAAAAATATTCTGACCTTTACCAATCTGGTTACGCCATCTATCTTTCTATTTTGAAACTACTTTTAATATTCCTCCTTTTTTTGGGTGCATTTTAATAAATCCTTTTCAAAAAGTATATATGTATTTTATTAAATAATTATTTATTTAATTTAAATTTTAAAAATATTTATATATACTGGGCACCAAAAAAAAAATGTATCACCTATAAACACTTTATCAAATTTTCCGATAATTTGCATACTTAATAAGAACATTTAGGTATGTAAATGATCAATTTTCTGAAACCCTACCTAAAAAATAAGTGCATAAAAACTAGTCTATTTTTATTTATGAAAGGGCATTTAAATAGCCTCCTAGTACATCATTAATTAAAGTTTGTTTTTTTAATCCTTAAGATCATCTTTAATCTGTAGAATACGAAGGCAGAAAAAGGACGTCATACAATCAAATATCTGATTTTACAAGAGGCAGAATCATGGTAGTAGGTGGAATTTCGACTAGAGAAATTGCTATGAAAGTAGGCTGTAATCAAAGTACTGTTGTAAGGATTTGATTTCAGTGGTCAGAGGAAGAGAAATGTTCAAGAAAAACTGGCTCAGGTTGCCCTAGAGTAACAACAGAGAGAGGATAGGAGGGTTCAAAGGATGGTTGTAGCAGACAAGACAACAACTGTACCAATGATTCAAACAGATTTACCACATGTGCAGAATGGACCATCTCTGAACACCATTTATAACTGTCATATTGGAGCAGAACTCCGTAGTCGCCGGCCTTTATTAAGAATTCCACTCTCTGCCAAACATGGAGGCGACAGGTTCAGCTGGTGTGAAGAGAGAGGTCTTTGAGCTCAAGAATGGCATTCTGTCATTTTTTCTGTTGAATACAGATTTATTTTGGGGGTTCAAGGCGGTAGGATACAAGTTAGACGTAGGCCCCAAGAAAGATCCCATCAGGACTGTATTGTGGAAAGACATATACCCATACCTCGCTTTGCGTCGGGGTTACGTTCCAAAAAAACACGACGCAAATTGAAACGACGCAAAGTAAAAATAAATTTTCTATAGAAAACCATTTAATGATCGAAGATAGGTTCCAGGCTTACGAAAATACTACCTTTTAAAAATAAAATTGAACAAAGTAAATTTTTTTTCAAACAAAAATAATATACAAAAAACGTATTCAATTAAACAAAATAAACTACATATTCATTTAATTTATGAAAATGTAATTAAAATTAATCACTGTCTGATGAGTCCATTGTGGCATTCTACCAGCAGCGCCCTTTTCCTTCATATTTGGGTAAAAAAAATTACATATTTATGTAAAAAAGAATATAACTCTGTCAATAAATAAATTGGGGAAATATTTACATCTTATATAAATATTTGTATCTTTTTTGTAACCAAAAACACCACGTAAAACTTTATATATGTAAATTTATTATTCTCTTTTTTAAAAAGGCACAACACACTACATTACCTCACACTAGGTAATTAAACTGACCTCTAAAATAAGCAAAGCAAAGTGAAAATAAAATTGTATTAAATTTGCGTTGATTTTTAGTTAGAAAGGGAATCCCCAAATTTTGATGGCATGGCGCAATCAAAAACAAAGGTAATGCCATATTTTAGGAAAAAAAAAATTAAAAAAAGACTCGAATCCAAAACAACGCAACTTCGAAAATTTAACGACGCACAGTGAAAACCAGTAAAAATTAAGCAGCGACGCAACTTCGAAAAAAACGCAAAACGAAACGACGCAAAGCGAGGTATTGGTGCACAGCAGAAACCGCTGGTTTCATGGTGCGGAATGACATCAGCTATGAAATTAGGATCTCTTTAGTCTTTATTCAAGGCAAAATTACTGCTCATCTATACATTTCAGATATGTTTCAACCTGTTGTGTCACCATTTCTCTCTTGAGCAGATTAATAATGCCATTTTCCAACAAAATAATGTCCGACCACATACAGCCAATATGTCACAAGCCTTTCTTCAAAAGGTTGAAATCCTTCCTTGGCCCGCATATTCCCCAGATCTTTCCCCAATTGAGCATATATAGGACATGATGATGAGGAAAATTTGTCAATCTCCACAGTCAAGTAATCTTCAACAGTTTCGAAAAAAAAAATTGAAATGTCTAGTATCCCACAAGATACCATAAAAACTGTACGACAGTATGCCTTACCGTGCAGCTGCTTGTATACGTGACAAAGGAGGGTACATCATATAAATAAAATCAATCTTGACAGATCTCTAAAATCCCAAATATATAAACAAATATTTATTTGGACACTTAATGACAACAAACGAATTATAAAAGATGTTGATGTTATAGAAAATTGAAGGAAGAGAGGAAGACTTCCAATGAGCTGGCTAGAAGGTGTCAAGGAAGCTACCGAAAGGTCACTACTACATGTGAGTGTGTGATAGTCACCAATAGATACCAGACTCTATTTGGTTATTTGCACTTACTGATGGTGATGGACTTGTTTAAGAAATAGAGGCTATCAAAGAAATTTTTATAGAAAAAGGTGCTCGATGCAGGATTCGATCTCGAGCTGTGAGTGTTGATAAAATCCGCCTTTGCCAGTCCCAAACCCGGATGAAAAAGGAGGAGGGGGAGTAGTAACAAGCTCACTAAAAAACCTGGGTTCAGCTGATAGTACTCTGATAATATTTGTCCATATAGTTACCAAAGGTTGAACTCGACTTGATGAAGATTTAAAAAAAAAAACAATTTATTTCAACGCGCGAACACAAAATGGTGGGGTGAAGAGAGTTTCTTGTAAGGGGTTTATTATTATTATTATTATTATTATTAAATTAAATTTTATTGCCCTCTATCGTTAAAATTTTACACAAATAAATTTACTGGCAATGCGTTTCTTTTTAAATCTCTACAAAATAAATTTACTGGCAATGCGTTTCTTTTTAAATCTCTACATTTAATCTACATTGTAGAGATTTAAAAAGAAACGCATTGCCAGTAAATTTATTTGTGTAAAATTTTATTATTATTATTATTATTCCAGGAGAACGACATAGAGCAGATGACAGGAGACCTGACAGACAAGAATGGATCAAGGCCAGGGGACCATCTTATCGAGGAACCACCAGTCATAGAAAGACTGCTGGAGAGCTGCAGGACATCAGGGGACCATAACGGCAAGGGCCACAGCACTGACCAGGAGTCATGATAGCAAATGTAAATATCTTTGTTTACTTTTACTGTTGTCATTTATTGAAGGTGTAAATAAAAATATGTAAATAGACTGACCATTCGCTACACTTTTTAGAGAAAAAAACTTGTAACCTTTTTGAAAAATAAATAATAATAATAATTATTATTATTATTATTATTATTATTTAGGCAAACTTTCGAGAATTTCTGCTCTTATGTTTACTCCTGTAGAAGAACAGAAATCCTCGAAAGTTCGACTAAATTTTAAAAAAAATCCTTACAAGAAACTCATTGTCTCAACATTTTGTTCTTTGATAATATTGCCACGTGGAAAATTAGGGAAGTCCAACTTCGAGATAAGACAACAATTTATTTCAGGCAAGAACAAACTATGAAGGATAAACAAAAGATAAGCAAAAAAAGTGAAGTATACAGAGTATATCAAAATATAAACATAAAAAATAATATTCTGTTAATAAAATAATAAATACTTTGTTACAATATAATGCTCCAGGCGATTTTCCAACTTCGAAAGTTAGAATCTTCTGAAATGTAAACAATATTTAAAAAACGGCTTCCAAAGGTGAGTTTCTTTCTTTATTTATATATTCTCTCAAGCTTTAAAGTATTATGAACTCTTCTTATAACTCATTACTTATTTCATTCCTTTACTAAAAGAACGAAACGACACAAATGTATTTTTGGCCTTGGTCAAGTAATGTCAACACTGTCCATTTCCAACACTTCTTCTTCTTTCTTATCTCCACTCAATCATATTAGGGTATCAAGTTGTGACCCTTGATGGTGTCTGTTTGACAACCATCATGACTGGGTGAAGTAGAATGCGTCTGCCTTTGTCATTAAGACTGGGAGCACTACTCAGTGGCAGACCGACTTAGCTCCAAAAGAAATGGCCGCCTCTGACATGAGGAACAGATACTATGTGCAGCCACTCCTAGCAAACGCTACTCATCCTGTATACCTGGATTAGGAGCCTATACAGGGTACTATCAACCAGGCCATCTGAGCCCAGGTTTTTTAGTGAGCTTGTTACTGCTCCCCCTCCAATCCGGGCTTGGGACCGGCAAAGGCGGAGTTTATCAACCCTCACAGCCCGAGATAGAATACTGCATCGAACACCTTTTTCTATAGAAATTTCTTTGATAGCTTCTATTTCTTAAACAAGTCCATCACCATCAGTAAGTGCAAATAACCAAATGGAGCCTGGTATCTTGTAAAAGCAAAAGACGAACTGCTTTCTAAATATTGTCGTGATGAAAAATAATTAAATAGATATCCGAATTACTTTAAATATTTATTTAATTAGTTATATGAAAGATTTTAAATATAAAAGTTACTATTAAAAATAAAGAAGGCATCTCCTGACCACGAGCACATGTGCTTTTTAGATGGCAGAGCGCCATTATTTTTTTCTAATGTTTTTTCAAAAGTTACTATGTACATGAGCCAAATCGACCCGTGAGTTATAGTAAGAGGGGAGAACTGATTTTTTCTACCTTCCATGTGGCGCCACTGTTTTCCCCGACCTGTCGGTCCAGTCCAGATAAGAGGGAATACCAGGAAACTCTGTCCTCCTGACAATATGCAAATATTAATACGCTTCCAGTATGATAAGTAACTCTTAGATTATAATTTTACCTGTTGAAAAGAGCGAGAGCCCGAAAGCTCGCGGTGTTTTTGTAATAAAGAAACATATTGCAAAAGTTAATAAAAAAGGTACCTCCTTATCGTGCAACTGAAAGTTGCTGATGGCTTGCGCCATCTATCGGAATAAATATCAACTATTCTTGTTGATTTTTAATTTTTCCAGAATTAGCTAAATGCCCATTCTTGATTAATCAAGAAAAGCTAACCACGAACACGTTTCGGGCTGTTGGCCCTCATCAGCGTGGTGCAAGCTGTACCTCAACGATCAAAAATTTGGGTAAGGTTTTTCGAATATTTTTATAAAAGTTAATCGCAAATTTCTTATATCCGAAAGTAATAGAAGTCATAAATTCCTATCTACCATGATTATCATGGCAATTTTTACTTGGAATAAGTAAAAAAGATGTCTATTTTATTATTCTATGCTCAACACAATGTTTACATAAAAGTATCAAATCCAATTTACCATGACAGAAGTAACGCCGTACCAGGAAAAAGTCGCCAGAAACATAAAGCCACGACCTTGTTTCTCTGAAAGATGACATCTACATTGGCCATTGTCTAGTTGACATTGGAGAACTGATTGACGGTCGATCATGGGTATTTCATTCTTTTAATGATCAAAGAATTACATCAAATGTTAAAAACATAGAAAGTTAGTAAAATAAATAAGATGTTTAGGTCTATGATAATTTATATAATTATGAAAATAAATATACAACAACAAAAAAAAAACCTTTGTAGAACGACATTTGAAAATTATCCCTCATGTGTTTCTTTTAAAGGGTATTCCCATCCCTGGACACTTTATTTTTCCGTTTATCATTACTCTTCACAATTCATCCTTTCATACTTCATCCCTAAGGTTAGAAATAATCGCTGTTTCTCCTTAAAATAAATTTCGATTTTTCGTTTAAAAGAAACACATGCGGAATAATTTTCAAATGTCGTTCTACAATCATAAGCCACATTATATTGGATTATAAAAAAGCCTTTATTAAGGATACTCGTCCCATACAGAATTCTCCCAGATACAGAAGTAAACATAGCAGTTATCTACAGTGTGGAGATTAACATCGACCTTTCTTCAAGTTGGATCTATCATCTGTGTTACGTCTATTGTCTGTGCTGTTTTCCAGAATTTGTGAAACACTAATGCAATTTGATTTGCTTTTTACTACATTTGCCATTAGAACATATAATGAATTGTTTTCATAACCAATCTTTTGACGGAGAATTCTCTCTCTTCCTCCAATGCCGGGCAATAAAACAAGTCGTGTGGAAAGTCATGGCTAAAAGAAAACCAAATATATTTGAAAAGTTTGATTGTTAAAAGAAAACTAAGCAACATCATTTAGGTGATGAATATAATTGAACGAAAAGAAACTTTCTGATATAGTCACTGAACACAAAAGTTAATAGGCATCAGACATGATAAGCCACGTTTGGAATATAAAAAGAGAGATTAAGAGGAACGTGGTAAGTTTCTTTATTAAGTGGTATACGAGCTTTCGGACGTCAGCCGTCCTTCATCAGGTATTGATGCATATTTGTAAATTGTTTATACTCGTAAATATGAAAAATATTGAATATCATAAGTTGGATGAAGTATTTAAAATTTACCTCAATATAATAATTTGCAATGGTGTTAAGCTGTACTTTGAGGAGGCTCAGAATATGCGAAAGGCAATGCCAAAGATGCAAGTTATGATCGCTGTTTCAGACGCTGCAGGTCGCAAAGACTGATGGAGTTGATCAGGAAAGCGCAGAAGCTGCAAGATCTGCCGGCTGGTTTTAGAAGCCGCAAATTGCAAAAACTCAAGAAATTGATCAAGGCAGCACCCCGGCTGCTATCTAGCCGATGGTTTTAGAGGCCTCACGTTGAAAAGACTGAAAGAATTGATCAGGGTGGAACTGGGGATGAAAGTTTTATCCGTTGCTTTTTAGGCAGCAAGTTGCGAAGACTGAAATAAATGATCAAAAGGGCTCCACGTATACAAGTTCTGACCGTTGTTTTAGAGGTCGCACGTTGTGAAGACTGATGGATTTGATCAGGAAAGCACAGCAGCTGCAAGTTCTGCCGGCTGGTTTTAGAAGCCGCAAATTGCGAAGACTAAAAAAATGATCAGGGCGGCGCCCTGGCTACTACCTGGCCGATGGTTTTTGATGCCGCTCGTTGCAAAAACTGTAAAAATTGATCAGAGAGGCTTTACAAATGCAAGTTCTGGCCATTGTTTTAGAGGCCACAAGTTACGAATACTGAAAGAATTGATCAGAGAGGCTCCACGAATACAAGTTCTGACCATTGTTTTAGAGGCTGCATATTGCAAAGACTGGAAGAATTTATATGAGAGACTTCACGCATGCAAATTCTGGCCGTTGCTTCAGAGGCCATACGTTGCAAAGACTGGAAGAATTGATATGAGAGACTTCACGCATGCAAATTCTGGCCGTTGCTTTAGAGGCCATACGTTGCAAAGACAGGAAGAATTGATATGAGAGACTTCACATATGCAAATTCTGGCCGTTGCTTTAGAGGCCATACGTTGCAAAGACTGGAAGAATTGATATGAGAGACTTCACATATGCAAATTCTGGCCGTTTCTTTAGAGGCCACACGTTGCAAAGACTGGAAGAATTTATATGAGAGACTTCACGTATGCAAATTCTGGCCGTTGTTTTAGAGGCCACATGTTGCAAAGACTGGAAGAATTTATATGAGAGACTTCACGTATGCAAATTCTGGCCGTTGCTTTAGAGGCCACACGTTGCAAAGACTGAAAGAATTTATATGAGAGACTTCATGTATGAAAATTCTGGCCGTTGTTTTAGAGGCCACACGTTGCAAAGACTGGAAGATTTGATATGAGAGACTTCACGTATGAAAATTCTGGCCGTTGTTTTAGAAGCCACACGTTACAAAGACTGGAAGAATTGATATGAGAGACTTCACGTATGAAAATTCTGGCCGTTGTTTTAGAGGCCACACGTTGCAAAGACTGGAAGAATTGATATGAGAGACTTCACGTATGCAAATTCTGTCCGTTGTTTTAGAGGCCACACGTTGCAAAGACTGGAAGAATTGATATGAGAGACTTCACGTATGCAAATTCTGGCCGTTGTTTTAGAGGCCACACGTTGCAAAGACTGGAAGAATTGATATGAGAGACTTCACGTATGCAAATTCTGGCCGTTGTTTTAGAGGCCACACGTTGCAAAGACTGGAAGAATTGATATGAGAGACTTCACGTATGCAAATTCTGGCCGTTGTTTTAGAGGCCACACGTTGCAAAGACTGGAAGAATTGATATGAGAGACTTCACGTATGAAAATTCTGGCCGTTGTTTTAGAGGCCACACGTTGCAAAGACTGGAAGAATTGATATGGGAGACTTCACGTATGCAAATTCTGGCCGTTGTTTTAGAGGCTACGCGTTGCAAAGACTGGAAGAATTTATATGAGAGACTTCACGTATGCAAATTCTGGCCGTTGTTTTAGAGGCCACACGTTGCAAAGACTGGAAGAATTGATATGAGAGACTTCACGTATGAAAATTCTGGCCGTTGTTTTAGAGGCCACACGTTGCAAAGACTGGAAGAATTGATATGAGAGACTTCACGTATGCAAATTCTGGCCGTTGTTTTAGAGGCCACACGTTGCAAAGACTGGAAGAATTGATATGAGAGACTTCACGTATGCAAATTCTGGCCGTTGTTTTAGAGGCCACACGTTGCAAAGACTGGAAGAATTGATATGAGAGACTTCACGTATGAAAATTCTGGCCGTTGTTTTAGAAGCTACGCGTTGCAAAGACTGGAAGAATTGATCAGAGAAGCTCCATGTATACAAGTTCTGGCCGATGCTATAGAAGCGCCCATTGCGAAGACTGATAGAATTGATCAGGTAAGCACCAGGGTTAACATACAAGGTGCGTTCATTAATTTCCAGGACTGCTCTGTATCTTTGAAAAAATAAAACAAATCAAAAAAACTAATTTAATATTTTTAAAAATATGCCCCTCCTGCCTCAATACACCTATTCCATCTTTTTTTCCAATTATCGAAACAGGAGATAAAATAACTTTTTGAGAGGTTCCTCAAGGTTGCCTTCGATTCAGCTTGTATCTTATCAACGTTGTCAAATTTCCTTCCTTTTAAATTCATTTTCAATTTAGGATAGAGCAAAAAGTCATTGGGGGCTAAGTCGGGGGAATAGGGTGGATGAGGGATCTGTATGGTTGAATGCTTGGCCAAGAACTGCAAAACAACATGGGCTTTGTGCGGCCGCGCATTATCGACGTGAAGTATCCAGTCATTGTTTTGCCATCTTTCAGGTCTTTTAAGGCGCACTGCCTCCCTTAAGCGCCTCATTATCCCCAAATAAACCTCTTGATTAATTGTACGTCCGAAAGGAATAAATTCATGGTGAACCAAACCATTAATATCAAAAAATGTAACAAACAA
Source organism: Cordylochernes scorpioides (assembly GCA_030710605.1). Lineage (NCBI taxonomy): Eukaryota > Metazoa > Arthropoda > Arachnida > Pseudoscorpiones > Chernetidae > Cordylochernes > Cordylochernes scorpioides. The sequence continues at coordinate 18,559,058 of CP092876.1, read as the reverse complement.
TTCTTGACTTTGGATTTTGTAAATCTTGCCTTTTTGGGTTTCGGTTCCCCTCTTTCAATCCATTGGCTGGATTGACGTTTGGTTTCCGGGTCATACTGATACACCCATGTCTCATCCCCGGTAATGATTTTTTGCATCCATTCTGGATCGGTCCGAGTCATTTCAACCATGTTTTTGCAGACATCCATTCTAACCTCCTTTTGTTCCTCTGTTAGAATCCGGGGAACAAATTTTTAAGACGTCCGGATCATGTCCAAATCTTCTGTTACTATTTGATGACACAGTCCCACAGATAGTCCAGTCTCTGAAGATAAGTCTTTAATAGAAATTCTTCTGTTAGATTTAATTAATTCCTTTATTTTGAGCTTGTTTTCCTCGCAACGTAATGATCTTGGACGCCCAGTATGCTGATCATCGTTTATCTTTTCCCGACCTTTTAGGAAGCGTGAAAACCATTCAAAAGTTCTTGAACATGATAGAGCTGCATCGCCAAAAACTTCTTTAATCAATTCATGCGTCTCAGTAGCAGTTTTTTCAATTTAAAACAAAACTTAATGCAGATTCTCTGCTCTTCGAAAATGGGCATTTCAAAATTAGAAATGCGAACCTTACAAGGAAGTTGTTTTGTTCTATTTTTAGATCGTCGCGTTGGCCACGAGACTCGTGCTTTCAGTCAGGTGTGGTCGAATGTCCAATATTTAACTCTGTATAATTTTTTTTTCTTTAGCTTTTTTATTTATTTTATTTTTTAACCAGTCCTGGAAATTAATGAACGCACCTTGTATCTGAATATATCGTTTCTTTATCTTTATATAAGCAAGTATAAGTTACGTGTATTATCAAATAATATATCCAATGAATGTATGCCATCTGGACAAAATCGCAATTCAACGTAATAACAAACTAACGCGCTTATAAAAATATATTCTCATATTTACTGTTTGTATCAGGTAAAATATCCAAATTTTCAAAATAGTGTTATTTATTTTTCAAAACGTAAATAAAAAATAGAACCGCCTCTCTCTCTGAAAATCGAACCCTAAACCTTTCCTCTAATCAGACATTAAACCAATCACATTTCGCTTTACCAGAATGTAGTTCAGTCCTGACATCCTCATGGGATATCGAATACTAGGGCCGAAGTCTGCACCACTCTGACGTAGGCCAACAGCCCGAAACGCGTTCGTGGTTACCTTTTCTTGATTTATCAAGAAAATGGGCTAACTAAAAAAAAACAGGGAACAGGTTAAATCAACATTTAGTTTATTTCTGTTTCACTAGATGGCTCTCTGCCATCTAAAAAGATCGTTTGCATGTGGTCAGGATATGCCTTATTTGTTTTTAATATCAACACCTGACCTTTTTTTTCACACACAAACACATATATATATGGAAATTTTGCCTGTAGGAAATCGATCTATAAAAGCATAGGTCACCTCTTCCGTCAAAATTAGACGTCATCTATTGACCCTCGCCCCAAACTAGCGACCTCGGATCGGTGACAAAGCCACAACACCAGCTTTGGCAAACTGAGAAGCGTCCACCTAGAGACTATAGTTTCGGGCTAATGGCCCTCGTGAGCCCAAGACGAGTTTTATTCCATGAGATCCACACGGAATCTAATGGAATCTTGACAATCTGCCAAATAGATGTTCAGCTGGCAAACTGGCTGGGCTAAATCTATGGCCAAAATATAGATGGAAATTTTGCCGGAAGGAAATTTATTTATAAAAGCATAGGTTGCTTCTCCCATCAAAATAAACGTCAAAATTAGACGCCATATATATATATGATACCTTGAATAAACATTACGTTTCATTTGAAAAAACACTAAAAATACACTAAAATGTCCTCTTATTACGTTATATCATTTATTATACTAAATATATCTTGTTGGTGTATTCATCAAAATAATTCTAAAACGTTCTAAAAGTAATTTAAGACATTTTATTTTGTTTGTCTTTACGTGAATAATTGTAATTTAAGGTTTTAAATAGTAATTTTAGGAAATTTTTATAATGTTGTTTCATGTTAAGAGACTGAAGTTTGTATTCTTGCTTCAAAGAATTGGGGTTTGGTGCAAACAAGAGGTCTCCCAACCATGACCGTCTCTGAATGGACGCCGTAACAAGGAGTTCCTCTCAGGTGACAAAGAACCGACAAAAATGACACAAGGGCATAACGGTCAAGGTGACTGTTGCTTGCCAGCACTTCCCAGTTTGGCTCAATTCTGGCTTCTGCCCCTCCTATTGGGTAATACCTGACACTCTACTGGACACCAAAACCCGCTATATTCTAACACGTTAACAATGTTTACGATATTTCGAACATTGTTATACGCTCTGTGTATATATCGTTTATAAAATGTAATAAGACTTGCATATTGGATTGCAATGTCGGTATGTAAATATGTTATTCATTGTAAAAACAAAAAGTATATTTCTTTTAATATTGTAACAAAGTATTTATTAAATTTTATTAACAGAGTGGTCCTTTTTATGTTTATACTAGCCGAATGACCCGGGCAACGCCCGGGTTTTACCCGATTAAATGCTTTTATTCAAATACTATTCGTTACAATTATAAATTGGAGCCGTGGATGTCATTCTTGTGAAACGTCCCGCTCCAAACTTTGTGTCTGAGAAGCGATATTTTTATAAAGAGATGATCTGACTCTGTGTTTTCTGCTCGAATGAATGTTTTTCTGTTAGAATTTTGTTCCTGCATACTAAAAATGAACTGGCTTCAACCGTGGTCTCTGCTTTTTGGAATTTTTCCGGATATAATTTTGTATCTGATAATCAAATATGATACAGCAATATTGTCATATTCATTTTCTGACTAAAAAAACAACTAATTTTGCCCAGAACCTGTCAATTTCAATTTTTCTTGGCTAAAAATGCGACAAATATCTCTTCCATATTTTTTTCTATGTCCTGTTAAAACACGTTTTACATGTACATTAGGTCAGCTGATATTACTTCCCATCTTCACCGCTAGAGGCGCTGCTTGCGAGCGAAAGAGCAAATTTGCAACTCAAATTTGCAAATAACTCGAAGAATATTCGGGATAGAGACCTGAAATATTCAATATAAGTTTTTCCAGATTCTACTATACATACTGCTAAAATTTCAGTCATATTAGTTACGTATTTTACGTATATTACGTAAAAGCATTCCATTCACAAAAGCAAACGATGACAGAATTGATTACTCTGATACTTGTATATTTTGATAATAATAATATAAATGAGTTTAAAAATTGTAAAAAAAATGCATCGGCCGGGAATCGAACCCGGGCCGCCCGCGTGGCAGGCGAGCATTCTCGCCACTGAACCTCCGATGCTTATAAGAAATGGCCATATTGGGGTATTTATTCTATTCACAAAAGCAAACGGTGACAGAATTGATTGATTGTTGATTATGACTCTGATACTTGTATATTTTAATTTTGCTACTCTGTAAACTTCCCTCATTGCTTAGCTTTTATTTATCATTCTTAGTTTGTTCTTGCCCGAAATAAATTGCTGTCTCATCCTGAAGTTTTTTTTTGTCTTCCCTAATTTTCCACGTGGAAATATATATTTTGCCACGTTTAAAATTAGGGAAGACGAACTTCAGAATGAGACAATAATTTATTTAAGGCAAGAACAAACTAAGAATGATAAATAAAAGATAAGGAATGAGGGAAGTTTACAGAGTAGGAAAATATAAACATAAAAATGAAACTCTGCTAATAAAATAATGAATACTTCCTTACAATATGCATCAAATAAAATGATGCCGATTTTTAAAATTCTTCTCTGAGTAGAATGTCTTCGTGGAATATTCAGATTTGAACCCTAGCATTTAGCTCAGCAAAAGATGTCTATACATTCATTGAGAAAACTTAAGGAAGTCGAAAGTCTTTGATGTTGCTAGTCATCTATTTTTTCAAGGAGACAAGCAATATTGTTCACACTTAGTTTTCTCGTGTGTCTTCAATAACGAGCACTGTAATATCTTTCAGAGTTATTGTCTGAATCCCGATATACATGCTGAAAGGTACAACTTCCTTTTTTGTCCATGTATGTATACACACTTGGTTATCTCGTGTCTTCAATAAAGGCCACTGTAATATCTTTCAGATACATTAAGATATAGAAGGAACAAAATGACTTTTTTGAATAAAAAGATATTGATTGATATTTGTTCAAATATGTGATATACCATTCTTTATATAATGGTTTAATTCGTATAGTCGATTTTCCAAACAGGATCATTAAACGTAGAATCAAGCATTGCATATTTCTTTTGTATTTGCATATTACTAGTCCAATATGTAATCTGCATATGCAAATTTCTCTTTTATTCTGTAATTTTTGTAAATCTTTTTTTTTTCTCTTATCGTTTGTGTGTCTGCAACATACCGTGTTTGTAAGTATTCTATTTATTTTAGATATGAGTAAAAAATACCTTTTTTTACTTTTCTAAAGGAATGCGAATTATATGGATATAAATTTGGACGAGTAGAATATATCGGTGTATATATGACACAATGAATAGATTTCTCCATATGCCTATATTATTCTATTAATTCTTACAATATCTCACTTTTTTATTCAATTAATGCAACATCTTTTGATAAGTGGAATGTATAAACTCAACAGTGACTCAAGGTAATAAGACCAAATCCAAATAAATAAATAGTGTGTGACGTTTCGGTAACAGCGTTGTTACCATCTCAAGACATCTACTGATCGATTGCCTAGCATTTCAAGATTATAGAATGAAGAATGAACTAGTTGTTTGTGAACTTAACAATTTGATTTCCGATAAAAAATCATATTTAATGTTCAATTCATTTTGTAAATACATTCTAAATTTTCTACAAAATCTGGATCTCTAATGTTTTCATGCGTTGAATAATGTAAATAACTTATGTAAATAAACTTTTATCCTTGTTTGGCGCAAGTATCCTTTGCGGGATATAGCGCTTTGGAAATAAAATAATTGCAATTGTATTTGTAATCTTCAGACAAAAGTACTGAACCCATGAAGTCTGAAGATGGTAACAACGCTGTTACCGAAACGTCACACACTATTTATTTGGATTTGGTCTTATTACCTTGTGTTTATAATCTATAATCCAAATTGTGCCTTACCTAACAGTGACTGTTATGAATACAGGGTTATCCATAACTCACGAAAAATTTTTTTTTTTATTAAAAAATTAAAAGGCAAACTAGAGAATAAAAAACTATATTTTATTTAAGGTAAAAAGCTTAAACTTTAATCTATTACTTATTCCACGACTCGAGACATCTACTGCTGGAATGCCCACTCTTCTTCACCGCTAGACAACAGACAGTAAAGAATGTTGTAGATCTATATCAATTTGTAAATAGCAGAAAGAATTATCATAGGTTTAACTATTTTTGTAAATATATTTATGATTATCTTTCTAACCTGAAGGGTTCAGGTTCCTAATATATATTATTGTTTCTCTTTTTTATTTTTAATTACTTTTTCTTGTATAATATGTTTATAACTGTTTCCGTTTAAAAAAATGTAAATCGATGCAATTATCCCTAGCCGGGATATCGCATTTTGTGTGTTTAAATAAATCTATGACCTAAAATATGTTGGGAATCTCTTATGGTTCAGACAATGAAACAACAAATAACAAGTTTACTTACAGCTGAAGTGGTTTTAAAGAATTAGGCGATTTTACCTTTTAAGAAAGTATTTTAAATTTATTATTTTCAAAGAGAGAGAGAAAAGAACATTTAACAATTTACATTACAATTACTAATTTTGTAAACAAAACCAACACTCCTTTGTTCTAGTTTTTATATTACAGTGTTGTCAGTCTAAAAGTATTTCAAGATCATTGATTTACTATTCTTCTTTTTTTTTTTCAACAAAATATAGTTTTTTATTCTAGTTTGCCTTTTAATTAAAAAAATAAAAGGTTAGGGATTTATTGGCCATACTGTATTTTAATATCGTTGTGCGATGCGTTTGTTTTATCAAGTATGATAACCTAAGGCAATTGTAGTGTATTGGAAGTAAAGGAAAACACCAAAATTGAATAAGTCACTAAAGAATTTGAGCATTTATTCTATGATTTTGAATATTAGGCGTTATTGGAGAAAGCTACGGGTAATTAAATAAAACAAAGGTCTTATTTGTAGAACGAAAATTGACAATTATACCTCAAATGTTTTTTTAAACGAAAAATCGTAATTTATTTTAAGGAGAAATAACGATTATTTCTAACCTTAGGTAAAGTATAATAGGATGAATTGTGAAGAGTAATAATAAACCGAAAAATATCCTTAAAATAAATTTCGATTTTTCGTTCAAAAGATACATTTGCGGTATAATTGTCAAATTTTGTTCTACAATCATAAGCTGCATTATATTGTATTATAAAAAAGGTCTTATTTGGAAGCTGATAATAGAATATCTGGATAGAAATGTATACATGCCAATATTCTGGGATGGGGAAGATTTGTTTGTTTCATTCACAAATTAAACTTTTTACTGTAACTCCGCCCTTGCCGGTTCCAAGCCCGGATGAAAAAGGAGGAGGGGAGCAGCAACAAGCTCACTAAAAAACCTGGGCTCAGCTGGCCCGGTTGATAGTATCCTGTAAGGGCTCCTAATTCAGGGATACAGGATGAGCAGCGTTTGTACTCCATGTTAGGAGCGGCTACACATGGTGTCTGTTCCTCATGTCAGAGGCGGCCATTTATTTTGGAGCTAACTGGGCCTTCCACTGAGTAGTGTTCCCAGTCTTAATGACAAAGGCAGACGCATTCTACTTCACCCAGTGTGGAGATAAGAAAGAAGAAGAAGAAGAATACTTTCTACTGTTCTTACTGCGATGAAAAATATTGGAAAATCACTGCTACTCTTTTTGTGTTGTTTTTCTTGCTTCCCTCTTTCTCTTTCTTGTTTTTTTTTCTTTTTCTTCTGTCTATATCGTTGTTTCCTTTGTCTCACTGCTTTGTTCTTATGCATACCTCTGGCGAATCCTGTATAGGGTCAGTGACCCTAAATAAAGGCTTTTTGTTGTTGTTGTAAATATTGGAAAATCTTGACTTATCAGTGTTGAAATCTCCCAGCGGTTTCGCCTATTTAATCTACAAGACCGCTTCTTAGAGCTCCAATTCTGTATTGGACGATTCTGTTTATATATGTGATAATAAAGAGCGGAATCTTTGTTATGGTATTCATAGAAACCTATGGATATAAGATTTTAGAATAGTTGAATTATATATAAATATTTGTATCGAGAAAATGTCTTCAGCAAACAATAAAGTTTTTTTTTTACTTATCCTTTTATTAGTCTAAATTAGACAAGATCTTGGAGGTCGTGCTCATAAAGAAGTTCAAGAACTCTTCTTGGTTCTCTGTACAAGGATCCTTTGTCCTTTCCAATACAATTTAGTATATGTTGGGGAATGGCCTCTTCGGTTTTGCACCTAGTGCACATGGGGAAGCTTTTGGCTCCCTCTTTATAGACTAGAGGGCGCAGGTGACCAGATTTCCATCTGGACAACTGTGTCGAACACAATAAAGATAAAGCCAGTTAGAATTATTTTCATCACAGTTAAGGGCAATAGAAAGTTAATTTTGTTTGTAAAATAAACTTTCGGGCTTAATAATTCCATTTTCTATTGCTTTATAAATGCGTTATTTCTTTATAATTTAAATTTGCTTGGTGTGTAAATAGATCACATTCGTCCCTACAGAGAAAGGAGCTAAAACGTAAGTACAATTCACAATTTTAAGATCATATCTACATATCTTTCAAGCATAGCCGTTCGATCATATCTTTAACGCATATCCGTTCGATCATATCTTTAAAGCATATCCGTTCGATCATATCTTTCAAGCATATCCGTTATATATATATACCGTTATATATACCAATATATGATTTTTTCATCTTAAATAAATAGTTATACCTATTAATATATAGCACCTCTTTATATGTTACTAGCGGATGTGTACCCGGCTTCGCCCGGGTTTTATCCGAGTGAAAGTTAGCCTAACGAATATTATATATTTTGAAGTATAATAAACAATGTTAAAGATTAGTTTTAATTATTAATCAAGATTGTGTGTGAATATGTGAAAAAGATGTAATATCGTTGTTGTTTTCTTGGCCGACTGTTTTACATATGGTGTTATCTTAAAATTGCTTGTTTTGAATATTTTTTTAGATTGAGTTGAATGAATTGCTGATTTTTTTTTGTATTTATATATAAATAAAATTAACTCTGTTGATTTTTTTTTTTTGTATTTAATCGATAACAGCGAAGTTACGCATGTTAAAGTTAGGAAAAATATTTTGATGTTAAGCAAAACCTGCTCCATCTCGTTTTACATAAAGGTTGAAAATTTGGTCGAAATTGATGCATTGTAACGAAAGTTTTTAGTGAACAACACTTATGAAATTTCCATTTTATTAATATAGATATATTGTGACGAAGAAATAATTTATTATTTAATTTAATATTTATCAATGAAAATATTCAACAGATTATAAAAATATATATTACTCTGTATATGTAAAATCATCTTTAAAATATTTCTTTACTTGTTTGTTTAAGATTCCCTAGCTGTAGATAGTTTGGTTAATTTGTTAATATTTGTCGACTGGTCGTGGTGACGTCATCAATAAATACTTTCACATCTTCAGATATACAAAGATTTGATTTCTACGCTACAATATATATTAAATTGCCTTTTATTTTAAAATCGCTGAAATCTCATCCAAAAAAAGATCTAAATATCCTTTATGTATATTTTTCAATATTTTCATATTAATATAAAATAAATTCGTGAAATTTATTTTAAAATCTTTTTCAATAAAAAAAAATATGTTCCAATAAGTTGGCATAATTTTAAAATTTATTTGTGTGAATTTTTTACTTAATAGATTATGCGAAAAAATAATAAAAATTGAAAAATTCCATTTTTTGTTTTTTGTAGATTATATATAGGTGTTTTACATGATTAAATTATCGTTTGTTTTTTTTTTTTTTAGCATATTGAGTTTTTATAACTGTTTCTGTTTAAAAATGTAAATTAACGCAATTATCCCTAACGGGGATATCGCGTTTTGTGTGTTGAAATAAATAAATACCTCTGATTAAATTGTAATAATAAAATTATCTTCTGATAAAAAATAAATTAAAAAAAGAAAGAAAATCAAATATTTTGCGACGCGCCGCTAATATGGAAATACTTTCTCTGTAGGTCGTCTGGATGACATTGGCTTACCATTTCTGGAAGGTTACAAAACCCTCGCAAGGTCACGAGGTTTGACCTTTGGAAATGTTTAGCAACAGCCATAACGCATTGTAATACTTCTTTTTCCATCTTTGTCTTTCAAATATGGCGTTTGGGTTTTTATTATATTTATATTTCTTATGAATGCAATTACATTTTATTTGAGTATTTTTAAAATGTATTCATTTTTTTTTAATAATAAAGGAATACTTTTTATTATTATTATTATTATTATTTTGGACCCTGTTTCTTTTGATCATTAATTAACAAATTTTCACATTTGGTGAATTGATGAAAAAGAATTGGGAATAGGCTTGGGTCATCAGCGGTGAAACTTCTGTATGATTTCGCCAATTTATTCTACCAGATCACTACAAATATTTTATTGTTCATTTTATTTATACAGTCTATATTTGAAGTATTTTCTTTGATATGATGTGTGTGTTCAACGAAACGGTGAAAAGAAACTTCTATAATTATCGATATTTCACTAATGTTTTTGATTTTGTGCAAATGTAAACTATATACTCAGAACGAACAATACAGTGGTAGTTTAGTCTGATAGTTTAATTTGGCATAATTTTCCACAAAGCTCTTATTGAAATGTGTATCTATATAATTGTTTAATCGCCCTAACAAATGTACATTGAAGCCGAAGGGTTTATTTTAAAGAAAAAAAAAATTCTTGTTATTAGAATTTATCTACAGTCCTAAAATATCTTTAATAATCTCTGAATTTATATAAATTTAGCAAAAAAAAGGCCTGTGTGAAATATATTTCTAAAATACAATTACACATTAAAAAGTAGAATGTTCGAATAAAATATTATACATTATAGAACTTGTTGTAAGATTTAGGTACTTACAGCTTGTAGGAAGGCATGAGGACGTTGAGGGTTATATGATAATAATCTTTATTATCCATTTAGCAAGAAAGACAAAGTTATGGTAGCGAACAGTTATTGAAGTATATAGAAGAAGGAGTAAACAAACAGTTGTGATGATGATAGGTCCAGTGTGGCGCTAGCTGTCGTAGCATTCAGTTATCCAACAAATCCCCGGCATGAATGTGGAGACATCACGAGGTTGTAGCGTAACTTCTCAAATGTCGGCCTTGGTAGCGGCTTGGTCAGAATGTCCGCCTTCATGTCGCCAGTTGGGCAGTAGATCATTTTTATCACTGTCTTCTTCTGAAGATCCTTCAGGTGATGAATCTTGGTTGCGATGTGCTTGGTTCTAGAAGACACTTTTTCGGATGAACATATCTTGAGACATGATTGATTGTCTTGGTGGAAGTAGATTGGAGCTTTCTGTTCCAGTTCGAGATCCTTTAGCAAGTCGAGAAGCCATAACAGTTCTTGTGAGGCTTCAGCTGCGGAGATTAGTTCCGCTTCGGTGGATGAGAGAGATACGCAACCTTGTTTCCCAGTCATCCATGAGATGGGGTTTGATCCCAGTAGGAACAAGTTTCCGCTTAGTGATTTTCTGTCGGTGTTGTCGCTTGCCCATGTGGCATCACTGTATGCTTCCAGCGTGGGAGGTTTTTGGTTAGATATGCGTAGCTCGAGTTCTTTAGTAGTTTTTAGATATCTTACGATTCTTTTTGCTGCATTCCAGTCACAATTTCTAGGATTCTGGTTTCTGCTGCTGAGTATGCAGACTGGAGCTGCGATATCTGGTCTGGATACTACGCTTAGGTACAATAGTGAGCCTATCAGTTGTTGGTATTGGACGTTGTTTGGTAGAAGTTTTTCATCAGATATACCGGGATATCCGCTTTCCATGGGAGTGAAAGTAGGTTTCGCTTCTTGGAGATTGTACCTTTCAACTAATTCTTGGATTTTACTCTTTTGGCTCAGTAGGAGTTCACCTTCTCTGTTCCTGGAGATTTCTATACCAATGAATTGAGTGGGGTCTCCAAGGTTCTTTATTTCGAATTCTTTTTCGAGAGTTTTTACAGTGTTTTGGATGATTATTTCGGAATCGGTTGCGAGGAGCATGTCATCCACATATAGAATCAAGTAGATGGAATGGTTTTCTTCATTCTTGGTGAATAGGCATGGGTCTACAATGCTCTGTTTGAAGTTGTTTTTAATTAGAGTGCTTGCGATTTTTGTGTTCCAAGATCTTCCAGCTTGTTTTAGACCGTAAATTGCCTTCTTTAGTTTGCAGACTTCGTTTGTTTGTTTTGTATGGAGTCCTTCTGGGAGTTCCATGTAGAGTTCTTTATCTAGGTCGCCGTGTAGGAACGCTGTCTTCACATCGAGGTGGATCACTTGCATCCCTTTGTAGACTGATGCAGCTAGGAAGGCTCTAATTGTAGAATGCTTCACAATTGGTGCAAAGGTTTCTTCGTAGTCTCGGCCAAATTTCTGATTGAACCCTTTTGCTACGAGTCTGGCTTTGTACCGCTCTATTTCTCCTTTGGAATTGAGTTTTTGTTTATAGGTCCATTTACATCCTATGATCTTTTTGTCCTTAGGTAGAGGCGTTAGTTCCCAGACATGGTTCTTCTCAAGAGAATTTAGTTCTTCGTTCATTGCTTGTAGCCATTTTTCTCTTTCTATTTTTGGTAATTGTAGGACTTCCGAGTAGTTGGTAGGTGTCTGAATGTCTTGAGCTTCAGTTTTGTACAGCATGTAGTCATTTCTTATGGGAGGTATTCCCTTTGTTGGTCTCGTGGATCTTCTTTGTGTGACCACTTGTGTTCCTGTGCTTGTACCGGGTTGAAGGTAATCCTCGGTTTCTGAGTCCTCAAGGTTTTCGGATTGTGTTCCTGGTTCCTGACTTTCCTCTGCATTACCAATATGATTGGAGGAAGTTAGATCTGTACTTAGTACTTGTGGTGAAGTTGTTTTTGTGGAAGCGAGGTGAAACCCATTTTCTTTTTCTATAAATTTTACGGATCTGCTGATTGTGATGTTGTCTGTATCGTGCAGGATTCTGTATCCTTTGCTTCGATCATCGTATCCAAGAAAGATCCCTTCGATAACTTTGCAATCCAACTTGTTTCTTTTTATCTTGGGAATATAGGCGAAGGCTTTACATCCGAATCTTTTTAGATGCTTCAGGCTGGGCTTCCTGTTGGTCCATAGTTCAAATGGAGTCTTGTCTGTAGCTTTCGAGGGTATTCGGTTGTGTAGGTAATTAGCTGTGGTAACCGCTTCCGCCCATAGAGACTGTGGGAGTCCTGAGTCAAACAGCATGCATCTTGTCATCTCCATTAGTGATCGATTTTTCCTTTCGGCTACTCCGTTCTGGGCTGGTGAGTAGGGGACTGTTAGCTGATGTTTGATTCCGCTTTGGTTCAGGAAATCTTCGACTTGTCGGTTTACGTACTCACGACCGTTGTCTGTCCGTATGGTTTGGATATTTTTTCCAAATTCCGTGTGAGCTGAGATGACGTAGTCTTTTAATTTTTCATAGACTTCGTCTTTTCCTTTCAGGAGGTAGGTCTTCGTGTATCTGCTGTAGTCATCAGTGAAGGTGATGAAGTATCTCTTACCGCTGAGAGAGTTAGTTGGTAATGGACCGCAGATATCACTGTGGACAAGTTGAAGCGTTTCAGTTGCTCTGTACTCTGTCTTCTTTGGAAATGGGGTTTCGGTGAGTTTTCCTTGAATGCACTGAACGCAGTCTGTGCTGTGCGAACAGTTATTTAGACTTAGTCCTCTTGCTAGGTTCTCATTTCGAATCTTCTTAATTGATTCTATATTTCTGTGTCCTAGTCTGTCGTGCCAGAGCATGAGGCAATTTTTGTTCTTGCAGTGGTTTTGTTTTGCAACATTTGCTTTGAATGTGCGAGTTTGGGGGTTGTCATCCAGGTGGAGTCGGTACATTCCATTGTCAAGTATACCGTTCGCGAGGGCTGTGTTGTCTCTTTCGATGGTACACCAATCTCTGTTGAACGTTACTTTACATCCGTTGGAGGTGGCCGCACTCACTGACAGAAGGTTGTCTGTTAGTTCCGGGATGTAGAGAACTTTTGTGAGAAGTAAGGTGTCAGTCTTTCCTTGGGGTGTGATGACTTTGATTTCTCCTTGTCCTATCCCTTTGACCTGCAGCTTATTGCCATTAGCAACCACAACATTTTGTGTTTGTTCTCTGTTAAGTTCAGTGAAGAAGCTTTCATCGTACGCCATATGAGATGTGGCTCCAGAGTCGACGAACCAGTTGTGTACACTTGCTTCTCGTTGAGTGCAATTGAGAGCTTTTGGGTTAGGTCCTTTTGTTGTTCTCTGGTTTGTGGGTTGTTCTTGGGTGACACTCGACTGATTTGTGTACTTTGGTACGTTTCCTCTTCTGAAGTTTTCATATTTGTACTCTTTGTTGCTGTTGTTTCGCTTTTGATAGTGCCAACATTCTTCTTTGGAGTGGTTTGGTTTGTGGCAGAAAGAACAGGATTTCTTCTCTTTTTCTCTTCTTTGGCTTGAAGCTCTGTGGAGGCTTTTTAAGGCTTTTGATTCGGTGCTTTCGTCTTTCGAGCTTTCTACTCTGCGTGTGTGTTCATCAAGGAGTTTGTTCTTGGTAAATTCAAGCGTTAGCTCGTCATCAGGCCTTGATTCCAACATCGTGATGAGATTGGAGTAGCTCTTTGGGAGCGAGCAAAGCAGTATAGCCGTGATGTGAGAGTCCTTTAGTGTTTCGCCAATGGTTCGCAGTTTGTCAACTATTTCCATCATGGTAGTGATGTGCTGTTGCATGTCTTTGTCTTCTTCGAGTTTTAAGCTGTATAGCTTCCTTAGCAAATAAATTTTTCCTGAGAGTGTTTTTCTTTCATAGATATTTTTAAGAGTGTCCCAGGTAGCTTTGGCTGTTAGTAGGTTTTTGACATGCACTATTTGTGAGTCGGCGATGCTTAGATTAATGATAGCTCTAGCTTTTGAGTCTTTCTTTTTCCATTCGATTTTTGGTTCATCTGGAATATTTTCGGTGACAACTTCCCAAAGATCTTCCTTTTGCAAGAGCATTTCAATTTTGAAAGACCATAGTGAGTAGTTATAGCCGTCGAGCTTATTTAGGGTTACATCGTGGCTCGGGAGTGACGCCATTTTTGCTAAGCCTTTTTTCTTTGTCTTAACTCGTTAGTTGAATTTCATGCAATATTCAGTCTCATAATCTAATTGTTGTAAGATTTAGGTACTTACAGCTTGTAGGAAGGCATGAGGACGTTGAGGGTTATATGATAATAATCTTTATTATCCATTTAGCAAGAAAGACAAAGTTATGGTAGCGAACAGTTATTGAAGTATATAGAAGAAGGAGTAAACAAACAGTTGTGATGATGATAGGTCCAGTGTGGCGCTAGCTGTCGTAGCATTCAGTTATCCAACAGAACTAATTTAAAATATGAAATTGTGTTTAAATTGTCAAATATTCTCTAAAAATATATCATCCTCTCATTTTTTCTCTATTAATCTAGAAGTGCATAAATATTTCTGAAAAATGTATTTTACCTTTAAATTATTTTGTATATTACTATAAATGTATCTGAATTTAGGGTCAATGGAAAATAAAATATTTACCAATATGAAAATAATTGAATAAAATTGACACACATATGATATAAAATATAACTTTATTGTGTAAAAAAAAAAACTTTCATCCACAACATATAAAAAACGATAAAATAGTTAAAAAGAGAATATAAACAGTGTATTAATATATCACGCCTATATGTGAAAAAATTATATGTATAAAGTATCTTACAATCTTCATACCGCTAATAAAATTGGACTTTGAGAATTTTAAAATATTTAAAACATAGAAAATATATATTATAACACTTAAATTTCACACATATTAAAACAGAGAAAAGTTGAAAAATTATATCAATCATTTTTTATTATTTTTTAATCTTATATTTCTTACATTAAAATAATATAAAAAATATATTTCTTAATTCCATTATATATAAATATTACTACGCACACGTGAATAACAAAAGAGAATATATTTATTATTTTTAATACCAATTATATATAATGAAATATTGTTCTTAAAGCCGTTTCATATAAATTAAAAACTACATATTCAGTCTCATATTAAAAATAACATTCTTGATAACCTTTCAAAAGCACATATTACAAAATAAAACCTCAAACTTACGAGAAAAATATTTTGATAATCCTTATAAAACAAAAATACTATTTTTATATTTGAAATTGCGACACGCGAACATATTAATAATCTAATAATTTCACATATAAATTATAAACACCGTTATTTTCAAAACAAAATCCAACTTGATTTCGTTTGAAATTTATATTCTTATTGAAACAAAAGTGATATCTGGCTGTAAATATTTAATGGCTATTTTTCACCTATATGTATGCAGACATAATTAATAAATCATTTTTCATATATATAACGCTCCTTTATTACATTATGTTGTATATGTATTTTAATTGATAAATTATACACACAGAGTATATGTGTAAGATCACAAGTAAATAGGTGCTAACCTAAAGAAAAAAAAAGTTCCTTTGTTTAATATTAGTTTTTTTTTATATATATTTGTTCTCTCTCTTGTAAATCAATAAATATATTGTTTGATTTCAATTCTTGGAATCAGTTTCATTAAAAATTCTAAGCAAAGTCAACAATTGGTAGCAGAGCGTGGTTGTTTGATATAAAGCGAAAATATTTAATCAGAAGATTAAGCAAGAAGTTTATTCTGATTGGTAAACTGAAGCACTTCTGAGAAGATTTAAGGTATTTATATATTTAATTTAAATTATAGCTATATATTGCATGTTTAAAAGCTATACAATATTTAAAAATAAATTTAATATATATATTTACATTTAAATTATATTGGTTTGTTTATATTAGTTCAAAAGGCGAAAATGTCTAATTCTAATTTTTAATTCCAAACGAAAATTGAACCATTAACAGGAACTAATTATCAAATTTGGGCGTTGAAAATCGGCGCAGTTCTGAGAGAGAGAAAATTATTTAAATGTGTAATTTCCGATCCAGAACTTGATAAGGAAGACAAAAGTTCTTGGGAGATTTTGAATGAGAAAAATGAAGCCTTTGGGATAATCATCACTATGTTGACAAATGAACAAGCTGGAATATTCATCGGAGAAACAAATGCGAAGACATTACAATAAATTTGTTTTAAAAAAAAAATCATTAATATTTCATAAAATTTATTATCAAATTTTAAGATGACCTTTAAAAAATTGTAAAAAAAAAAAGTTATTTTTTTATAATAATTTCTCTCACATCACTTTTATTTTTAATTTGTAAAAAAATATATATGTATTTATTAACATAAAATAGAAAAAATATATA
Source organism: Cordylochernes scorpioides (assembly GCA_030710605.1). Taxonomy (NCBI): domain Eukaryota; kingdom Metazoa; phylum Arthropoda; class Arachnida; order Pseudoscorpiones; family Chernetidae; genus Cordylochernes; species Cordylochernes scorpioides. Next base: position 18,542,469 of record CP092876.1, on the reverse strand, counting down.
TTATTTTGTAATAATATCAGATTTTTTCATAGAATTTTCAAATGTTGTCTGAAAAAAATGGACTTCAAAGAATAAAAGGTTTGTATCAAGACTAGATCCAAAAAGAAGCCAAAAGACCAATATTATAGAGACTAGGAAATATTTAATGAATTTAATGTATTATTTTAATCATTCGCGAATGTTCTTTGGTTATTTTTATTTTTAAATCAATAACTTTATGTGTTTATAATTTCCCAATGTGAATTAGAAAAATATATATAATTTTGAAGCGAAAAAAAATTGTAATTATAGTACAAAACATTTGGAGTTAGGATTTTTTAATATTTAAGAATTGCATATATTCAATATGTGCATAAGCATAATGTAATGTAGATATATCATAAGTTTGAGGTTTCCTATAATATGCTTAGCCCTTTGAGTTTTATTTATTTTTAATTGATAAATTAATACAATAGTAAAGACATACGTCTATATTCTTTAAATTTGTGTTCTACTCTAAATTCGAGGACCCTTAAAAATCCAGTGGAGATTACCATATATATATATAATTGTAAGACTATTTTCTTCAGATAGCTATCCCGACTCGAAAGAAAAGATTGGATAAATCATATTGTGTAGGTCTCAAGCCATTTTAATCAAATGTGATAAATGTTCATCGGGAATTTATGTGAGCATGTGCATCGTGTGTAAATTAGTGAACGTGTTAAATGTTTGCCTTTGGTGTGTGTGTAGAGTTGGAAGGTTGGCGGTGGCTAGGCAGGCTTGCGTCGGGTTGACTTACGAGTTGAGCCTCTCGGTAGGGTGTTACGGCGGCACAGCTCAGTCTGGCTGCGAGCAATGCTGATGCCTGAGAGGCGATCATCATCATCTGAGGGTTTGTCCCGTCGGTCCACCCCAGGGATGTACATCACTAGAGGTGGTCTTTGTCGAGCAGGGCTAGCACTCTGCTGGCGTCTACGGAACGACGCTGCGAGACCGCTGCCCTGATAACGTCGTCGGTCAAATGCTGGTGAAGTGGAACGACTAGCGCTTGCACTACGTCTGTATTCTCTCTGAGGACTTGCTGATCTTCTTGAATAATTGTCGTAGGTCATTGACTTGTTGGTCGCCTCCCTAAGTAAAGATCCTGCTGCACCGTGACCCGAGTCAGCGCCGTTCGGTGTAAGGATGTCCACTCTGATTCCACCTGGGCTATTGACCGGTGAGGAATCCTCTTCGTCGCTTCCATAGCCTTGTCTTACTGGTAGGGCGCTTGGTTTCTTTGTGGTGGGTGCACGAATCTCGCTGTATACCACACGATCATGTTCTGGAAGGTCGATTGGGATGGTGTATGTCACGGGGATTCGCGGGCTTTCGCTTCGGTATGTATCACGGTAAGGGCTTGGAGAGGAATTTCGCTGGGTCAGTCTACGGCTAGGACTGCCGCTCCGATAGGTATCTCGATAGGAGCTGGACATCGTGGAATGTTGGTAGTCCCTACTTGGGCTGCTGTTACGGATGGGGCTAAAGGAATCACGATAGGAACCTGAAGTTGTAGAATGCTGAGTTGCGCCTTTGTTTGGGCTGCTATCGCGGGCTGAATCATAGGTGTCACGGTAGGAGCTCGAAGTTGTGGAATGCTGAGTTACACCTTTGCTTGGAATTCTGTCGAGTGAAGAGCCATAGGTGTCACGGTAGGAGCTCGAAATTGTAGAGTGTTTGGCCCTAGGTGGGCTAGCGTCGCGGGTAGAACTGATTGTGTCCAGGTAGGAGCTCCTAAGTGTTGATTGCTGAGTTCGAGGTGGGCTTGCGTCCCTAGCTGAGCTATACGTGTCACGGTAAGAAGTGGAAATCGTTGATTGCTGAGGGCGAGGTGGACTTGCGTCCCTAGCTGAGCTATAGGTGTCACGGTAAGTACTGGAAATCGTAGATTGCTGAGTGCGAGGTGGGCTTGCGTCCCTAGCTGAGCTATAGGTGTCACGGTAAGAACTGGAAATCGTAGATTTCTGAGCCCTAGGTGGACTGACATCACGAGCTGAACCATAAGTATCACGATAGGTGCTCGAAATTGCGGAATGCTGCGGTCTAGGCGGACTACCATCGCGGGTAGAGCTGATGGGATCGCGGTAAGAACTCGACATGGTCGAATGCTGAACACGAACAGGGCTGGCATCGCGGGATGAACTGTAGGCACCATGGTAGACAGGTATCGGGGTAGATTCCTTTCTTATCTTTGGGCTGTCAAGTTTAAGCGGCGTAGTTTCCCTGTAGGACACTGGAGTAGAGCTGCGAGCATGGCCAGAATCGCGATAGCTTGAGCTATACGTATCCCGATAAGAAGAGGCAGGGCTGCGAACACGTTTGTGTTCGATCGCTTTCTTATCCGAATCGTCTTTCCGACCGGGATACTCAATAAACTTGTGCACTTTGGGTTCTTCAAGGATCGTGGTCACTTTCTGCTGATGCCACAACTGGCTTGATTCTCCAATGGAGCGCACGATGTCACCACCTTCGCCCCTCTCCACCACAACTCTCTTATCTGTCGTCCCATCCACCAGCTTCTCTGGAGAGGTCCAGGATTCGACCCAGACCCCTGAGTCCTTTCCATCCTTCCATAATCCTCTCGCTGGACCTCCACCAGTATAGAGCCATCTGGGATCCTTCTCTTCCTTCAGTACATCTAGTCCTCGATAGCTGCTAACCTCATCATCTTCCGAATTCTTCTTCCATCTCTGAGGACTTTGGCTCCTAGTCCTGTTATAGCCGTTGAGTCTGGACATCCCATTAGTAGAAGATTTGATGGTATGACCATTGTCATCGACAGTTGATGATCGTAATGGGCTTTCGCTACGTGCGCGATTCTTATTCCGAGAGAATAAGTTGCGAACGCTGCCAAAGAACTTTTCCTTACGGGTAGGAGTCTCACCCTTGCCGTAGCGTTCCTGGATATAATTGGAAGGAGGCGATGGTTGTTCCATGGTATCACGCTGTGCTCTCTCCTCGTTGAACTGCCGCACAATCTTCTTGACGTGGTCCCGAGGGACTGGGGGTGTCTCCAACACGTGGCTGGTACGTGGACGGTATGTCACTACCTCGTGGTCCGGCGAGTCCCCTCGGGCGTCACTCAGCCGCTTCACACGCACAGAGCGGTTGAAGCTGACCCGCTTCCCGATGGAGTCCGTGCTGTAAGTGGACTTATTGCTGCCCAGGACACTGCCCGGCATGGTCTGCCTCGGCCTACACAAACACACACATCTCATGGTCAAAACACAATATTCTATTTTTTCATTGAGCATTTTTACAGTCTTAATATTGTAACAAAGTATTTATTATTTTTATTAACAGAGTGGTCATTTTTATGTTTATATTTTGCCACTCTGTAAATGTTCTTCGTGGCTTATCTTTTGTTTACCATTCATAGTTTGTTCTTGCCTGAAATAAATTGCTGTCTCCTCCTGAAGTTTTTGTCTTCCCTAATTTTCCACGTGGCAATATAAACATAATGCATTTGCGCGCCATCTATTATTGTAATTTTTAATTATTTATGACGCGTGTATGTTTCTTTTAAATAACAAAATTTTCTACTGACATTACAGCAATGATAAAAAAATAATAATGGGAGGGCCTGGCTCATTGGTGGTGAACCCTCCTAGCGGTTTCTCTAGTTTATTGTCTTCAAACTTTATTCCCCATCCCCCCACAAAAAAAAAAAAAAAACTTTAAAGTGATGGTTTTTTTTTTTTTGCAATAAATTGATAAAGGTTTTCCTTTCACAGATTCAGGTACGTCTCCTTTTTTTATATATATATTCAGTGAATCGCCTTTTAATTTAAAATATATTTTACTACAAAATAGAGTGTATAAGACTTTTAAATGTTGTTGTTGTCGTGTCCAACTTCATTGGAAAATGGGTGCCGTTGCCACGCTAGTTACCTTGGAAACGAACCAGAATTTGGTCGATTATTCCAAGGGTCCAGGGAGGGGGGACTGCAGGGAGATGTGGTCGGACTTCTCCCCCCCCCCCCCCCCCCCCCCCAGACTTTTAAATAATATGTAAATATGAAAATAGACAAACACAAGCAAGCAGAGTAAAATATAATATACAAAAATCTTTTCTAATCATTTCTAAATATTGTTCTATGACTTTTGAAAATTTATAAAAATTAGTTCTTCAATATTTTAAAAAGGTTATTGAGCTATTTTTTAGTTGCGTGTCAAACTTTTGAAAGGGGAATTTAGATTGATAGGATTAAATTCCAATATCAAAAGGTAAAAAAACGACAACATTGCTATAGATATAGCCGAAGGTCAAGGGGAGGGTTTGTTTACGAATGGAACAAATTGAAAAAAAAAAGTGAAGACTCGCCCATTAATCAAGGTAAAGTTCAAGGCATTTGATTACATCAACATCTTGAATTACATCAAACTCTCTAATGATGATGATAATTTATTTCTCTGTGAGTTGTCAATGACTCACTTTATTAAATATGAAGGTTGTCGTCTGGAAGTCTGTCGTCTAGAGGAAAAAATTCTTTATTTTTATTAACGTTTTGAACAATTACATTCACATTTAGTAAGATTGTATATATATTGAATATTATTTAGTATCAAAATATTTATAGAATTAGACATTTTAAAGTTATTTTCGATATATATATATGTATCAAAAGAGGCATCTCTCTCTCTGTTTATATATGCAATAAAAAAAACAATGTATTGTATTTATTATCCCAGTAATAAACAACAACAACAACAACAAAAAGGCTTTTATTAGGGCCCATTGCCCTGTATGGATTCGCCATACAACAACAAAATAATACAGCAATTTTTCCTCCCTTTCCCCATGTGCACGTGAGCCTTTGTTTAAAAAGGGATTTATTTACACATCTGTTCTAAAAATTTTCTCACTACCTCTTTTGCGTGTGAATCTATTTACAATTGATCTGTAGGAATTATAGAGTTCTATTGCTATATTTTTCTTTTCTGAAATAATTCTCAGCGTCTGCAGTGAATTTCTAAATCTCCAGAAGGTGTTTTTAAGAGTTTTTTTTTTCTCTTTCTTCACTATTATCCAAGTAATATCGTTTATTAGAGATTGTATTGTAGAAGGTACAAGCGGAGAGCTTTGGGGTCTTGTTTTTTGGGAAGGTTTTTCCTGGCTTCCTTGATATTTCAAATATACTTTGTTCTTCCTTGCTTATGCTTTTTTCTTCTTTTCCAAATTTCATCGTTCTGGACTAATTTAAATATAAGGTATTTCTATCTTAAGTTTCTTTTCCCTTCTGTTGCATTTGTATTTGGTGGCACACACATCCTTGAATGTTTATACAAGCGTAGACATGTGATGCACTTACAGTAAAAAGAAGTTGCTAACTACCCACTATGATTATCATAACCTGTATACCGCGTGTACTCTTTTGGGCGAAAAATATATAAAAGCAAGAAATTCCTTCCCAGTTAAAATATATAAAGGAGGAAGAAGATATAGATGAAGAAGAGAGAAGATACAGATGAATAAGAGAGAAGATACAGGTGAAGGAGGAAGAAGATATAGACGAAGAAGAGAGAAGATATAGACGAAGAAGAGAGAAGATATGGATGAAGAAGAGAGAAGATACAAGTGAAGGAGGAAGAAGATATAGATGAAGAAGAGAGAAGATACAAGTGAAGGAGGAAGAAGATATAGACGAAGAAGAGAGAATATATGGATGAAGAAGAGAGAATATACAGGTGAAGGAGGAAGAAGATATAGACGAAGAAGAGAGAAGATATGAAGAAGAGAGAAGATACTGGTGAAGGAGGAAGAAAATATGGATGAAGAAGAGAGAAGATATGAAGAAAAGAGAAGATACAAGTGAAGGAGGAAGAAGATATAGACGAAGAAGAAAGAAGATATGGATGAAGAAGAGACAAGATACAAGTGAAGGAGGAAGAAGATATGGATGAAGAAGAGAGAAGATACAGGTGAAGGAGGAAGAAGATATAGATGAAGAAGAGAGAAGATATGAAGAAGAGAGAAGATACAAGCGAAGGAGGAAGAAGAGAGAAGATATGGATGAAGAAGAGAGAAGATACAAGTGAAGGAGGAAGAAGGCGTACAGTAAGGAAAGATGTTTACAGCGGTGTGTCGAGGTCGGACGACTTCTTTGGAGATGGGCGATGTCGCCATCGGGCTGGCGGCAGCTACGTACCACATATCTACTAACATCTCTCTCGGTAAAAAAAATATTAAAATAATACTTTTTGTCTCATCACCCCAGTACGTGAGAAGTGTCTCTTTTGGTACATAAATTTCATCTTCCCGCAACTTTATGTTGTAATCTGGCCTAAAATTCAGTCTTAACATTTCACCGGCTTAAATAAACATCAGAGAGGGTTTACCACCGATGAGTTAAGCCTTCTCAACAAATGTTCTTCTTTCAAAATACAGTAGAACTTGGATAATTCAAACCTCTTTAATTAGAAAAAGTCTTTAATTTGACTATTTATCTTGGCCTCTAGACTTTTACGCCTTTTATTCAAAACGTTTTTAATTCTAATTTTTGGATAATCCGATTTTTCTTTGATTCCTTGGGCTTTGAATTATCAAAGCTCGATTGTATATTTCCCTCAATATAATAGAGAATCTTTAGATGTAGTTACCAATTATTAAACGTTTAGTGTTTTTATTTTTAAATTTAAATATACAAGCTATGTTTACGAGATGGTTAAAAAAGAACATGGTAAAGTACATGTTCCATCTCGTGTTGTCCCTGGAGATATAGAGTTATGGACACAAGATGACAAAGATAAAAAAACTGATTTATGGAGAAGACATGTGGACGTTGATGTGTCACATGTCTGTCTGGTGGCATCTCCTATTGATATTCTACTGGGAGATGTTAAAGAATTTTGTGATTTTTTTTAATGTCTCTTAAGTAATGTGTAGAAATAGATCTACAATAGATACTCTTGGTAAAATTGGCTGAAAATCATAAATATATTTCAAAGGCGCGCTATTTGTAAACATATATATTTAAAATCGATTTCTACAGCCCTTATACTTCAATAATTAAAATTTGAAAGAGGAAGAGTTCATCAGTGGGTTTTTTTTTTTTTTGCTTATCCCTAGTACACGTGGTACAGGCCATGATAATCATGGTGGGTAGTTAGCGACTGCTTTTTTACTGTAAGCGCACCACATGTCTACACATGTGAAAGCAGTTCGACTTTGCACTTACAAATATGCCAGAGCCCCGTTTGATTACTTGCACTCGCTGGTGGGGTTGGACTTTTGGAAGAATCGGGGGGCCATTGGAGCATTTTTTAATATATATATATATATATATTTTTTTTTTTTTTGAACAGAAAAAAGTGTCCAATGCGGGAATCGAACCCGGGTCGTAGTGGTCGAAAACCAAACGGTTTAACCAGCCTTCCACCGACCCCCTCATCAGTGGTGAACCTTCCCAGCGATTTCGCCATTTTAATCTCCAGACAGCTTCAATACTGTATTTGACTGTTTCAAAATAACTTTATTAGGTACCGCTTAAAAAGAGCAACCTATCTTATGTTATTCACAATGAATACTATGAACAAGTTCTTTACATATAAAAAAGTGTACATTGCGGGAATCGATCCCGGTTCATGGCTATCGGTAATCGAGGGTTTTAACTACTGGTCCACCGACTTATGTATTAGAACTGGTTCAAATCACATTAATAGGTACCGCTCAGCAAGAGCAACCTAGTTCATGATAATTGAACAATGAATAATATGTGAAGGTTATTCACATATTAAACAAATTTTAACGCGGGATTCAATCCCGGTTCATGACTGTCGGGAACCGAGGGTATGTATTAGAAGGAATTGCTGTATACCCTACATTTGTTATTGAGTACAGTAAATTGGTGTTTTGAAAGAACTATGGACATAAAATTGTATAGATTCTTTTATTTATTGATATTCAATATTGTATTTAGCGATTCATTTCGATATTCTTTCAATATTATTCATATCATAACCTCACCTCTATATTTGGATTGAAAGCAATTATAATGGGAGATATGAATGAGAATTGAAAGCTGGGTTAACAGGATTGGGGATAAAGAAATCTTAAGAAGAGTTAATATGACCTTGTCTACTGTTGCCCTTGGTGTCTTCGGTCTCTTTGAATGACGCCATTCTATTGATGATTGTTTGCTTTCAGGATGAAAATGATGAATTCAGGTATCATCACCTATGATTATTATCTCTAAAAAGCCCCTTCTTCTCTCCTATTGTTGGATATCTAAGACTATAAAGGCGAAAAGGTAAGGTCGCCAATGGAATCGTACTTAGGACAAAGTGGCCGAAGGCAAGCCAATTAATAGACTTTTATTCCAAAGCCAACTTAAAAACACGCGTCTAACGTTACAAAAATAAAAATTTCTAATGATAATTGGACAAATATAATTTTATATTTGTAATGGGCGATATAAAAATGTGCTTATATACACTCATAGACTAAAGGAAGTTGTACCTTTCAGCATGTATATCGGGATTCAGACAATAACTCTGAAAGATACACTCATGGACAAAACTTAAGGAAGTTGTACCTTTTAGCATGTATATCGGGATTCAGACAATAATTCTGAAAGATACACTCATGGACAAGCCTTAAGGAAGTTGTACCTTTTATCGTGCATATCGGGATTCAGACAATAACTCTGAAAGATACACTCATGGACAAAACTTAAGGAAGTTGTACCTTTTATCGTGTATATCGGGATTCAGAGAATAACTCTGAAAGATACACTCATGGACAAAACTTAGGAAGTTGTACCTTTTAGCATGTATATCGGGACTCAGACAATAACTCTAAAGATACACTCATGGACAAAACTTAAGGAAGTTGTACCTTTTAGCATGTATATCGGGATTCAGACAATAGCTCTGAAAGATATACTCATGAAGAAAACTTAAGGAAGTTGTACCTTTTAGCATGTATATCGGGATTCAGACAATAACTCTGAAAGATACACTCATGGACAAAACTTAAGGAAGTTGTACCTTTTAGCATGTATATCGGGATTCAGACAATAACTCTGAAAGATACACTCATGGACAAAACTTAAAGAAGTTATACCTTTTAGCATGTATATCGGGATTCAGACAATAATTCTTAAAGAAACAAGTATTTTACTTGTATATATTTGTATTTGATACACGGTGACCTTTATTGAAGACACACGCTATAACAAAGTGTGAACAAAATTGCCTATGTCTCCTTCAAAATAGTAGAGCTCTAAAAGGCGGTAGATGAAATTGACGAAACTACTAGGAGGGTTCACCACTGATAATCCAAGCACTCTTAATGTATTTACTAACGCAGAATGAATTGTGGAAGACTGTTCTTTAAAAGCAATTTACTAAATGGTTTCAATATTAATCAAATATTTGACATGTTCAAGTGTATCTACCAACTTGTCCAACATACACCTGGTCGTTATCTCATTCTACAGTCCTTGATTCTACACACTTCCTTTATCCTTCCTTCTGTAGAATTGGAACTTCGTTAGAGTATTTCCTTATTTACAAGGTCGTTCTCTACCAGGACTCTTTCTCAATATACCTTTCTTTGTGAAAAATAGTACAAATGTGATATTGTACTGGGATAAGGTGCATAAGAAAAAAAAATGCATCTTTCATATATAATTATATATGAAAAATGCATTTTTTTTTCATAATTATGCACCTTATCCCAGTACAATATCACATTTGTACTATTTTTCACATTGTGTCGCGGTCTCACACAATTCTGGCCTTAACTACCCGTTTCATGATTTTTCAGGATGCCTTGAATGACCAATATTTTGGTCGTTGAGGTACAGCTTGCACCACGCTGATGAGGGCCAACAGCCCGAAACGCGTCCGTGGTTGGCTTTTCTTGATAAATCAAGAATGGGTATTTGGCCAATTCTGGAATAATTAAAAATCAACGAGAATAGTATATATTTATTCCGATAGATGGCGCAAGCCATCAGCAACTTTCAGTTGCACGATAAGGAGATGCCTTTTTTTCATACCTTTCTTTGTAAGTACGAAATGACACCATTAAACATTAAGTTTTCATATATACACTCATGGGCAAAACTTAAGGAAGCTGTGCTTTTTCAGCATGTATATCGGGATTCAGACAATAACTCTGAAAGATATTTATAGAAGACACACGAGATAATCAAGTGTGAACAAAATTGCCTCTGTCTCCTTAAAAAAAAATAATAATAAATAGACTACCGGTGACATCAAAGACTTTCCACTTCCTTGAATTTTGTACATGAGTGTAAAGCTAACTTCCTTACTCTCCTTACAGCAATTTAAAACTATTGGGAACACCTGGCTCATCAGTAGTGAACCCTCCCAGTTCACCAGTTTTATCTACTATACTGATTTTTAAAACTCTACTCTAGTATTGTACGATGATATTCATTTATCCGACACTAAGGGAAATATTGGTTATGATATTTAAATAAAATGTTCATACGTTTTACGTGAAAATATATTCAGCGGTAGATGTTTATGAAGCCCTCCCCCAATATTTTTTCATCATAGTAAGGAGAGTAAGAGAAGTGTTTGTTTTTTATTCTAAAAGGTAAAATTCGTGTTTATAGAGATGACGTGTAATTGCCATATGTTTGATTTATACCTTTCTTTGATCAATAAACATTCTTATTTTTCATAATACACCACGGGGGTCGGTGGAAGGCTGGTTAAACCTTTTGGTTTTCGACCACTACGACCCGGGTTCGATTCCCGCATTGGGCACTTTTTTCTGTTTGAAAAAAAAATGCTCCAATGGCCCCCGATTCTTGCAAAAGTCCAACCCCACCAGCGAGTGCAAGTAACCAAACGAGAGAGTGGCACATTTGTAAGTGCAAAGTCGAACTGCTTTTCACATGTGTAGACATGTGGTGCACTTACAGTAAAAAGCAGTCGCTAACTACCCACCATGATTAGCATGGCCTGTACCACGTGTACTAGGGATAAGCAAAAAAAATGATACACTACGAGAAGCATAGACGCCCCTGGTATGTCTCTCTAAGAGATGTTCCTTCAATAGAAGTTAGATCAAATCAGGACAATCCTTTTTTTTTATTACCCCAAGAGTACTTATAGTACAGGCTATGATAATCATGGAGGGTAGTTCAACAATTACATTTTACTGTAAGTGCATAAATATCTACAAACGTGGAAATTTTATAAACGCTCTTCCCGTTAAATACAATTTAATAATATCAATAAAGCATCCGGCGATAATTTTCATGTATAATTTTATTTCTTTAGCGCTTTCGGGTATAACTTCTAGCTAACCATACACACTCTCTCTCTCTCTCTCTCTTATACTCGATACAGATGTATAATTAGCTAGAAGTTATACTCCTAGTTGATCTTGTCCAAGAGCATGTAAGCTAGAGAAATAAAACTGTACAAGAAACTTAGCCCTGAATGCTTTGTAGAAATTCTATGCTATCCACACATGAAGAAAGTAGTTCGACTTTGCATTTACAAGTTGCTAGAGCCCCGTTTGGTTACTTGAATTCATTGATTGGGAAGGACTTGTACAATAATTAGAGGCACATTGAGAATTATTTATCTAGAAAAATATGTTCAATGCAGGATTCTAACCTAGGTTCGTTGCACAGGGCTAATTTTCATGTATAATTTTATTTTATAGCTTTCGGGTATAACTTCTAGCTAACCATATACTTATACTCTATACAGGTGTATAATTAGCTAGATGTTATACTTCTAGCTGCTCCTGTTGAAGGGGTCATGTTAGCCCTAAAACTATAGAAATAAATTTGTACAGGATATATGCAGCTTAAAACCGACGGTTTGTACTGTGGGGGCCAAGAGACTTCCTCCCAGCCTACTGGGATGACAGACCATGGCAAACATACAAGCGGGGCCATGAAATAGGAGATGACCACCGCTGCGTAGCGCGGCAGATCGGCGGAAGTCAATGAGAACCAGAATAGACATTCTAGGGTGTTGTCCATCTTGTCTCCCTCTAAAAATGTAGCTAATAAGTAACACCAATAAAACACTAACTTTGAAATACTTTCTGGGCCATCGCTGGACTAATAAATCGACACACCACAGTACCATTCGCCTACCAAACCCCTGAGGTTGTTCATGAAAGATTCCAGTTTGTCAGTCAGGTTTCAAGGTGAGGAAATGATCACCAATGATGTCATCAGGGCGAGGCTATGTGTGTGTGAGTAACGGATTCAAATAAAACCGGCCATTGGTCAACACATACGTCACGTGACTTCCTGTCCTTTTTAGTACCAGACGGGTTCCCATGTATTGACATTCTTATGAATAAAAAAAAAAAGAATTAAAGCATGAATGTTTCTTTTATACACAAGCAACCTTTCCTACTGTCCTTATTATGATGAAAAAATATTGGGAGAGCTTGGTTCATCAGTAGTGAAACCTCCCAGCGGTTTCGCCAATTTAATCTACCAGACCGTTTCTTAGAGCTCTAATACTGTATTGGATGATTCTGCTTATATATGCTACACTGAAGGGTGGAATCTTAAAAAATGGTATTTAAGTAAACTATGGACATAAGCTTTTAGGATAGTAAAATTAATAAGACAGTAGAAGTTTGTTTTGTGTTTAACTGGTTCAAAATCACATTAATAGGTACCGCTCAGCAAGAGCAACCTAGTTCATGATTATTGAAACAGTGAATAATATGTGAAGTCACATATTAAACAAAATTTTAACGCGGGATTCAATCCCTGTTCATGACTGTCGGGAATCGAGCGTGTTACCCTCTCATCCACCGACTATTGTTTTGTGTTTAACTGGTTCAAATTCACATTAATAGGTACCGCTCAGCAAGAGCAACCTAGTTCATGATAATTGAAACAATGAATAATATGTGAAGGTTATTCACATATTAACCAAATTTTAACGCGGGATTCAATCCCGGTTCATGACTGTCGGGAATCGAGCGTGTTACCCTCTCATCCACCGACTATTGTTTTGTGTTTAACTGGTTCAAATTCACATTAATAGGTACCGCTCAGCAAGAGCAACCTAGTTCATGATAATTGAAACAATGAATAATATGTGAAGGTTATTCACATATTAAACAAATTTTAACGCGGGATTCAATCCCGGTTCATGATTGTCGGGAATCGAGCGTGTTACCCTCTCATCCACCGACTATTGTTTTGTGTTTAACTGATTCAAATTCACATTAATAGGTACCGCTCAGCAAGAGCAACCTAGTTCATGATAATTGAAACAATGAATAATATGTGAAGGTTATTCACATATTAAACAAATTTTAACGCGGGATTCAATCCCTGTTCATGACTGTCGGGAATCGAGCGTGTTACCCTCTCATCCACCGACTATTGTTTTGTGTTTAAAAGAAACATTCGCGCTTAAATACTTTTATTTCTTATATATAGATAGCACGTTATATTAATTATTCAGATTGTTAGAACATTCTGGTTGTAAGCATTCATCTTCTGACTATAATTGAATAATATCAATAAGCAAGCCAGAGTTAAGTTTCTTATACTATTTCTATTTCTCTAGCTTTCAAGCTAACATGCCCTTTAATAGAGGCATCTAGAAGTATAACATCCAACTTGATAGTTATCCAGCTGGAAGTTAAACTTCTAGGTGTTTATTTTGAAGGGTATATTAGCCTGGAAGCTGTGAAATAGAAATTGTGTGAGAAACTTAACCCTGGATTATTTGTTGATATATTATTGAATTTCTGGTTGTAAACAGATTATACCGCCGTTAACAGAGAAATTTTCAGATTTTTGGAGTAGTCTTGGAATTTCCTGGAATCTTTGGTTATTTCAGTTCTCATGTCATTTTTGATTTTATAAAAGTGGTCGTTTAGTGAAATCGTCTCATATGGGAAGTAGTCTCTGATGAGAGGTCACATTGTACAATTCCAGAAAGAGAAACAATATAAAATGACGATATTTTCATTTTTTATGTGAGAAATTTGAAGAATAACGCTAGGTTTAAAATACTAAATCAGGTAAAATACCTTCACCAAGAATCCCTATAAATTGTCAACTATAAAAGTCAAACAGCTCTAATGCAATGGTACAAAGGTATAGTAGATTAAACTGACAAAACCGCTAGGAGGGTTCAATACTGATTAATCAAGCAATCCCAATATTAGCGGTACTAACAAGAAAATTTGTTTTTACATGAAAAAAATGCGTTAAATTATTTAATTTCTCAATTATAAATATGCGCAAAAAAACTCTTCTCTAAAATATACATCATTTAATTGTTTCCAGCTCAAGCTAACTTTATTATATGCTGCTCTCAAAAAGATCAACCCAGGTCATCATCATATTGGCAATAATACGAGGGAGAGACACTTAAAGAAGTTGTACCTTTTAGCATGTATATCGGGATTCAGACAATAACTCTGAAAGATACACTCATGGACAAAACTTAAGGAAGTTGTACTTTTTAGTATGTATATCGGGATTCAGACAATAACTCTGAAAGATACACTCATGGACAAAACTTAAGGAAGTTGTACTTTTTAGTATGTATATCGGGATTCAGACAATAACTCTGAAAGATACACTCATGGACAAAACTTAAGGAAGTTGTACCTTTTAGCATGTATATCGGGATTCAGACAATAACTCTGAAAGATACACTCATGGACAAAACTTAAGGAAGTTGTACCTTTTAGCATGTATATCGGGATTCAGACAATAACTCTGAAAGTTACACTAATAGACAAAACTTAAGGAAGTTGTACCTTTTAGCATGTATATCGGGATTCAGACAATAACTCTGAAAGTTACACTAATAGACAAAACTTAAGGAAGTTGTACCTTTTAGCATGTATATCGGGATTCAGACAATAACTCTGAAAGTTACACTAATAGACAAAACTTAAGGAAGTTGTACCTTTTAGCATGTATATCGGGATTCAGACAATAACTCTGAAAGATACACTCATGGACAAAACTTAAGGAAGTTGTACCTTTTAGCATGTATATCGGGATTCAGACAATAACTCTGAAAGATACACTCATGGACAAAACTTAAGGAAGTTGTACCTTTTAGCATGTATATCGGGATTAAGACAATAACTCTGAAAGATACACTCATGGACAAAACTTAAGGAAGTTGTACCTTTTAGCATGTATATCGGGATTCAGACAATAACTCTGAAAGATATTACAGTGACCTTTATTGAAGACACATGAGATAACCAAGTGTGAACAATCTCTGTTTCCTTCAAAATAATAAACGAACTCGATGAAATCAAAATATGAAACTTTCTTGAGTTTTATCTATGAGTGTATACATAGTGTGTCAATGTTGTTCGCCATCTGATTAGTTATTGCCTACTTCCCTCATATTTATGTTCTAAACGGTGAAAATATATCGGGAAATAAAAATTTTGTTACGTAAATAACTCTTTAATTCGGCTTTCAGATGACCCTTAAAAAATCTACATTGGTGAATATCTGTGATTTCAAAAAAACAAACAATTATTATTCTCTAAATATTTTAAAAGAGGTATAAAAATAGGAACAGGTTAAATCAACGTTTAGTTGATATCTGTTTCACTAGATGGGGCTCTGCCATCTAAAAAACATTCATGTTAGTGATCAACATATGCCTAATTTGTGAATTAATATCAACACCTGACATTTTAAATTTATTTTTAAAATTATTTTTCATATATAAAAAGAGGTATTAATTTTTTTAAAGAAGTTTAAAATTGATGTCGTATGTAAGACGGGTTAATATGCACTAGAATTTAATAAATACCTATTATATAAAGTAATTTAAAATACAATATGTCCAGGGTAGCCTAGTGGACATAGCATCTGCCCGGTAAGCGGAACACTGTGGGTTCGATTCCCATCCCTGGACACTTTTATTTTTCCGTTTATCATTACTCTTCACAATTCATCCTATCATACTTCATCCTTAAAGTTAGAAATAATCGCTATTTCTCTTTAAAATAAATTTCGATTTTTCGTTTAAAAGAAACATTCGCGGTATAATTGCAATTTTCGTTTTACAAATACCTATTAAGCTATTTTCTAATTTAATTTCATGTTTAATTTGTTCTATATATATGGGTGTGTCCCATAAGATACTTTGTAGATAGTAGAACGGCGTAAATTTATTCAGAATCTGCCATAACGGAGGCTGATGAATAATAGGCCGAGAATTTTATGGAGGCGTGAAAGTTGGTCTTCTCTGTTGCATAGGATGACGCTTTTACATATTTCCCTTGGTTTATCTATAAAATTGTATAGTGCTTTCCTTTTTTTACATATTTACCTTGGTTTATCTATAAAATTGTATAGTGATCTTCTTCTTCTTTACCTTTTATTCTTGTTTTATCTACTATATTTATCTACTCTATATTTTCCTTGGTTTATCTATAAAATTGTATGGAGCTTTTCTTTCTTTTTTTACATATTTTCTTTGATTTATGGATAGTGATTTTCTTCTTCTTTTTACCTTGTATTCTTGGTTTATCTATTATTTAGAGAGAGAATGGTGGGTTTTTAAATATATTTTCCTTGGTTTATCTATAAAATTGGATAGTGCTTTTCTTTTCTTTTTTACCTTTTATTCTTGGTTTATCTACTATATAGGATGGTACTTTTCTTTGGTACGTATTTTCCTTGGTTTATTTATAAATTGGATAGTGCTTTTCTTTCTTTTTTACCTTTTATTCTTGGTTTATCTACTATATAGGATGGTACTTTTCTTTGGTACGTATTTTCCTTGGTTTATTTATAAAATTGGATAGTGCTTTTCTTTTTTACCTTTTATTCTTGGTTTATCTACTATATAGGATGGTACTTTTCTTTGGTACGTATTTTCCTTGGTTTATTTATAAAATTGGATAGTGCTTTTCTTTTTTACCTTTTATTCTTGGGTTATCTACTATATAGGATGGTGGGCTTTTTCACGTCTTTTCCTTAGTTTTTTTATCTACAATAAAGGATGATGCTTTACCTTTCTTTGTTACATATTTTCCTTGGTTTATCTATAAAATTGGATAGTGCTTTTCTTCTTCTTTTTACCTTTTATTCTTGGTTTATTTACTATTAAAGATGGTGGGTTTTTAAATATATTTTCCTTGGTTTATCTAATATAAAGGATGGTGCTTTACCTTTCTTTGTTACATATTTTCCTTGGTTTATCTGTAAAATTAAATGGTGTTTTTTTCTTCTTTACATATTTTCCTTGGTTTATGTTGCACAAATTTCATCATTCCCTTCTCCCTGTGGGAACTGATAAAGTGTGTCATCAGTAATTAAAATCTTAATTAATCTAATTACCCCTCTCTCTCTCTCACCATTTATTACTGGGAATGATTCAGCATCTGATTGTGTTGTCCATGCTCCAGTTTTACCATTGTTATTATTATATAGGTCACATGTTGTCCCTCGAGATAACTTAAGATGCAGGACTTGTAGTATGTTGGTAGGTTTTGGAATAACAGAGTAATACATGTGAACAAATAATTAAAAATAAAAAAGGTCAGGTGTTAATATTGAAAACAAATTAGGCATATTCTGTCCATTAACATGAGCGTTTTCTTAGATTGCAGAGAGCGCCATCTAGTGGAACAGAAATCAACTAAACGTTGATTTAACCTGTTCCTTGATATTTGGCTTACCCAATTTTTTGATAAATCAAGAAAAGCCAACCACGAAGAGAGATACATATAGATGGATTTTTTTGCTGGGAGTAAATTATTCTATAAAAGCATAGAGCGCCTCTCCCGTCAAAATAAAAGTCAAAACTAGACCCATCGAGTCGGTAACAAAACCAGCATTGGCAAACTGAGAAGCGTCCACCTAGAGACCATGGTTTCAGGCTAATGGCCCTCGTCAGTCTAGGGCGGACTTTATTCTATGAGATCCATACGGGATCTAATGGAATCTTCACAATCCGCCAAAGAGGTGTTTAGCTGGTAAAGTGACTGAGCCAAATCTATGGCCAAAATATAGATGAAGTTGTGGCTTTGTCACCAACTCGAGGCCGCTAATTTGCGGCGACGGTTATTGACCGCCAGTTTGAGGTGACGGTCAATATATAGCGTCTAGTTTTGATGTTTATATTGAGGCGCCCTATGCTTTTATAGAGAGATATTTATGAAATAGCATAATGGATAACGGTTTTGTCAAGATATTTAAGTCTTAAACACAAGATTCTCCTGGAGTAAAGAATGAAGGAATGAGAATGATATGCATTTGTGTACAATCGGGGATCCCCAAAAAAGAAACGAAATTGTAATGTTGCACTTCTTGCACTTGCAGTACCAGGATGCACCGTTAGGAAGCTACTGTAAGACCTCTCCTGAGGGTCAAGAATCTAAGTTTCATTGTAAAGACTACAAAGCAATAACACACCATCTATATATAACAAATGAAGACATTAAGACGCGAATGTTTCTTTTCACAAATAATTCAAACTTCTACTGTCCTTACTACGTTGAAAAAATATTGAGAGGGCTTGGCTCATCAGTGGTGAACCCAATATTTTTTTTCAACGCAGTAAGGACAGTAGAAGTTTGATTTATTTGTTGAGAAGAAACATTCGCGTCTTAATGTCTTCATTCATTATAAAGACTGTACGGGAGATATATCTAGGGATCGAATTTTCTTGAAACAACTTGATGATGTGTCAAGACCTCTCATCTAATAATCTTCACTATTACAGTAAGGTCTGTAGACACAATATTTGATAGTATAATAAACATATATATATAACCAAAATATATATTTTTGCTTATCCCTAATACACGTGGTACAGGCCATGATAATCATGGTGGGTAGTTAGCGACTGCTTTTACTGTAAGTGTACCACATGTCTACACATGTGAAAAGCAGTTCGACTTTACACTTACAAATGTGCCAGAGCCCCGTTTGGTTACTTGCACTCGATGGTGGGGTTGGACTTTTGCAAGAATCGGGGGCCATTATAGCATTTTTTTTAACAGAAAAAAGTGTCCAATGCGGGAATCGAACCCGGGTCGTAGTGGTCGAAAACCAAACGGTTTAACCAGCCTTCCACCGACCCCCTTGTTATTTATAATAATTAAACATTAAATTCATGGAGAATAAACCTAAATAGGTTTCTAATTTTGATGTCACCTAGGTCTTTTTTTTTTTTTTTGGTAGGATACAGAGTCAATTTTGTTTACACTTGGTTATCTCGTGTGTCTTCAATAAAGATCACTGTAATATATTTCAGAATTATTGTTTGAATCCTGATATATATACTGAAATCTTTAAATAAAAAGGACATATATTGAATCAAAATATCATTTATTTTACCAATATTTCAGTTGGCTGAATGCCAACCTTTATCAAGGTATTATAACATTTTAATGTGTGTCAACAACAAACTCAGCGCCACATAACGTCAATAGAATTAATTTTTAAAAATATTTTGCTTATATTCAATGGGGAGAAAAAAAATGTTGAAATATTGGTAAAATAAATGATATTTTGATCCAATATATGCCTTTTTATTTAAAGATTTATTTATCGATTGCTCTATTTTCAAAACACAACTTCCTTAAGTTTTTTTTTTTTGTCCATGAGTGTATATTCAAAAGAATTGAATAATTTATTTTGTCTTTTTTGAAAATGTTCAATATGGGCTTCGAATCTAGTTCTTTTTTGACCGTAAAAGGATCATTTTTTCACCATCTATTCCCCCTAAAAATTACTCAAAAATGTTGAAGTAAGGAGTATGTGGTAAGTAAATGCAGTGGGCGTCGAGTGCAATAGTTCGATCAGTTGGTACATTGCAACAGTCCGCGGGGGTGAGAGCCCCTCCCGCCTACACAGACCTTGGGACGTGACATTTACCTTGGACGTGGGAGGTGACATTCTGCAACTCCCTAAACCACATCTTGTAGAACACTCACCCACATTGTACTTATTTCTCACCTTCTTTGTTTGTAGTTTTTTGATCTAAAGAAGGATAAAACTGGTAGTAGTTCATTCATCATTACCCTCTTTACATTTTGTATTGGGATGATGGACAAAATACATTGTTCTTATGTATATTTAAAGGTAGATATGCTACACTTTGGGTACATAACTATAACGTCTCATTCAACGTCCAAATTTCTGGTGGACCACTCACCCACATTGTACTTATCCCTCATCTTCTTTTATAGTAGTTTTGATCGAAAGAACGAAACAATTGATGTATGATAGTAGTTCTTTCATCATTGCTATTATCTTCACAATTTTTACTGGAGTGATCAACAAAATACATTGTTTTAATGTGAGAGATGCTACATTTTGGATATATATAACTATATATTTATATTAATTCGCATTCAACATACACACGTCTAAATGTCTGGTGGAAAACTCACCCACATTTTACTTATCCCTCACTTTCTTCGTTAGCAGTTTTTGATCGAAATAAATATATAACTGGTGTAGTAGTTCATTCACCATTACTACATCATTACTTCATCATCATATACATACATCATCACTACTGACTTGTACGGTTTCTTCCTTCAAAATATGTGTGATGGAAAAGGAATAAAGGTTGTGCGTTTCCTCTCTTGTTCGTCGACCTCCAAAAAGGCATTTCGTCAATTTCTGTTCTCCCAATTTCTCTAATCCTAATTATTCTGCTAAGGATTCTTTAATAAACTAATATTGACTCCCTGAATCCAACAAAACATAAATAATTTTTGATGTTTCAGAGCTACAGATTTTTGCTCTCACTGTCATTAAAAGTATTTCGGACGAAAAGGACTGTGTGAGCAGAGAACAGAGGACTTTTGGTTTTGTACTGAAGAATTGGTTTTTTTTTTCTCTTTACTACTTCCTCCATCTTCCGAGATTGAGTCCCTTCTTGAGTTGTTTTGGTGTTGTTTAATGGGAGAGATGCTACACTTTGGGTATATAACTATATATTTATATCAATTCTCATTCAACATCCAAATGTTTGATGGAAAACTCACCGACATTTTACTTATCAGAACTACATGAAAACTTTCTCCATTGAGTATTTAAAATAGTAATGAAAATTAAGGAGAAAATATTTTTATTCAGATAAACGTGTGACAAGCTTTTTACTTATCACATATTCTTTTATAGCAGTTTTTTAATCGAAAGAAATATAAAACTGGTGTAGTGGTTCATTCCTTTTAACTGCTCTTCACCTTTATCTATGACTGTCCGAACTTTACAGAAATGAGACATCGATTGTTCCCTGATCTAAATGATTTAACTTTCTTACATCAGCCACTTTGTCTATATAAATTGTATGAACTCTGTCGATTAATACATGAATTAATTCTAAGTTATAATAGGTTTGTTGTTTTGTTTGTTTTCTTTGTAATAAGCGCAAAAACTTTA
>CP092876.1:18461306-18520980 GCA_030710605.1 Cordylochernes scorpioides | reverse complement strand
ATGATTTTCATAGCCTGTACTATAAGTAATATTGGGATAATAAAAAAAAAGGATTCTATAAAATAATCCCTTGAATCAATATTGAGTAAAATCAATCATTCCTCCAGGGAAAAGTGTCTTTTTCCCTGGAAGAATGATTGATTTTACTCAAAAAAGGATTGTCCTGATTTGATCAAACTTCTATTGAAGGAACATCTCTTTGAGAGACATATCACCAATGTCTATGCTTTCAAGCAGTGTACCATGAAAATACCAATGTTTATTGATCAAAGGAAGGTATAAATCAAACATATGGCAATGACATGACATCTCTATAAACACGAATTTTACTTTTTCAAATAAAACAAACTTTTTTCTTACTCTCCTTTACTGCGATGAAAAAATATTAGGAGAACTTGCGGTAGAGCATTTCCCAATATATATATTTACGTGTAAAAAAAGCACAAATGTGATATTGTACTGGGATAAGGTGCATAATTATGAAAAAAGGCATTTCCTTATCGTGCAACTGATCGCGCAAGCCATCAGCAACTTTCAGTTGCACGATAAGGAGATGCCTTTTTTTCATATATTTAGTGTAAAGCTTATGAAAAGTTTACTTAAATATCATAACCAATATTTCATCTAGTGTCGGATATATGAATACCATCGTCCAATAATAGAGTAGAGCTTTAAAAATCAGTATAGTAGTTAAAACTGGTGAACTGGGAGGGATCACTACTGATGAGCCGGGTGTTCCCAATAATTTTAAATTGTTGTAAGGAGAGTAAGGAAGTTAGCTTTACACTCATGGACAAAATTTAAGGAAGTGGAAAGTTTTGATGTCACCGGTAGTCTATTTTTTTTAAGGAGACAGAGGCAATTTTGTTCACACTTGATTATCTCGTGTGTCTTCAATAAATATATTTCAGAGTTATTGTCCGATTCCCGATATACATGCTAAAAAGTACAACTTCCTTAAGTTTTGTCCATGAGTGTATCTTTCAGAGTTATTATCTGAATCCCGATATACATGCTGAAATGTAAACTTCCTTACGTTTTGTCCATGAGTGTATCTTTCAGAGTTATTGTCTGAATCCCGATATACATGCTGAAAAATACAATTTCCTTAAGTTTTGTCCATGAGTGTATCTTTCAGAGTTATTATCTGAATCCCGATATACATTCTGAAAGGTAAACTTCCTTACGTTTTGTCCATGAGTGTATCTTTCAGAGTTATTGTCTGAATCCCGATATACATGCTGAAAAGTACAACTTCCTTAAGTTTTGTCCATGAGTGCATATATGAAAACTTCATGTTTAATATTGTCATTTCGTACTTACAAAGAAAGGTATATTGAGAAAGAGTCCTGGTAGAGAACGACCTTGTAAATAAGGAAAGACTCTAACGAAGTTCCAATTCTACAGAAGGAAGGATAAAGGAAGTGTAGAATCAAGGACTGTAGAATGAGATAACGACCAGGTGTATGTTGGACAAGTTGGTAGATACACTTGTACATGTCATTTATTGAATTAAATTGAAACCATTTAGTGAAATTGCTTTTAAAGAACAGTCTTCCACAATTCATTCTGCGTTGAGAAAATACATTAAGAGTGTTTGGATTATCAGTGGTGAATTCTCCTAGTGGTTTCGTCAATTTCATCTAATAGACCGCCTTTTAGAGCTCAACTATTTTGAAGGAGACAGAGGCAATTTTGTTCACACTTTGGTTATCTCACGTGTCTTCACTAAAGGTCACCGTGTATCAAATACAAGTATATACAAGTAAAATACTTGTTTCTTTAAGAATTATTGTCTGAATCCCGATATACATGCTAAAAGATACAACTTCCTTAAGTTTTGTCCATGAGTGTATCTTTAAGAATTATTGTCTGAATCCCGATATACATGCTAAAAGATACAACTTCCTTAAGTTTTGTCCATGAGTGTATCTTTCAGAGTTATTGTCTGAATCCCGATATACATGCTAAAAGGTACAACTTCCTTAAGTTTTGTCCATGAGTATATCTTTCAGAGTTATTGTCTGAATCCCGATATACATGCTAAAAGGTACAACTTCCTTAAGTTTTGTCCATGAGTGTATCTTTCAGAGTTATTCTCTGAATCCCGATATACACGATAAAAGGTACAACTTCCTTAAGGCTTGTCCATGAGTGTATCTTTCAGAATTATGTCTGAATCCCGATATACATGCTAAAAGGTACAACTTCCTTAAGTTTTGTCCATGAGTGTATCTTTCAGAGTTATTGTCTGAATCCCGATATACATGCTAAAAGGTACAACTTCCTTAAGTTTTGTCCATGAGTGTATCTTTCAGAGTTATTGTCTGAATCCCGATATACATGCTAAAAGCTACAACTT
This sequence comes from Cordylochernes scorpioides, assembly GCA_030710605.1. Classification (NCBI taxonomy): domain Eukaryota; kingdom Metazoa; phylum Arthropoda; class Arachnida; order Pseudoscorpiones; family Chernetidae; genus Cordylochernes; species Cordylochernes scorpioides. Next base: position 18,518,618 of record CP092876.1, on the reverse strand, counting down.
CCTTAAGTTTTGTCCATGAGTGTATCTTTCAGAGTTATTGTCTGAATCCCGATATACATGCTAAAAGGTACAACTTCCTTAAGTTTTGTCCATGAGTGTATATAAGCACATTTTATATCGCCCATTACAAATATAAAATTATAATTGTCCAATTATCATTAGAAATTTTTATTTTTGTAACGTTAGACGCGTGTGTTTAAGTTGGCTTTGAAATAAAAGTCAATTCATTCTCATTGGCTTGCCTTCGGCCACATTGTTCCAAGTACGATACCATTGGCGACCTTACCTTTTCGCCTTTATAGTCTTAGATATCCAACAATGAAAGAGAAGAAGGGGCTTTTTATAGATAATAATCATAGGTGATGATACCTGAATTCATCATTTTCATCCTGAAAGCAAACAATCATCAATAGAATGGCGTCATTCAAAGAGACCGAAGACACCAAGGGCAACAGTAGACAAGGTCATATTAACTCTTCTTAAGATTTCTTTATCCCCGATCCTGTTAACCCAGCTTTCAATTCTCATTCATATCTCCCATTATAATTGCTTTCAATCCAAATATAGAGGTGAGGTTATGATATGAATAATATTGAAAGAATATCGAAATGAATCGCAAAATAATATTGAATATCAATAAATAAAAGAATCTATACAATTTTATGTCCACAGTTCTTTCAAAACACAGATTTACTGTACTCAATAACAAATGAAGGGTATACAGCAATTCCTTCTAATACATACCCTCGGTTCCCGACAGTCATGAACCGGGATTGAATCCCGCGTTAAAATTTGTTTAATATGTGAATAACCTTCACATATATTATTCATTGTTCAATTATCATAACCTAGGTTGCTCTTGCTGAGCGGTACCTATTTATGTGAATTTGAACCAGTTCTAATACATAAGTCGGTGGACCAGTGGTTAAAAACCCTCGATTACCGATAGCCATGAACCGGGATCGAATCCCGCATTCGACACTTTTTTTTTTATATATGAAGAACCTGTTCATAGTATTCATTGTGAATAACATAAGCTAGGTTGTTAATTTTTAAGCGGTACCTAATAAAGTTATTTTGAAACAGTCAAATACAGTATTGAAGCGGTCTGGAGATTAAAATGGCGAAATCGCTGGGAAGGTTCACCACTGATGAGCTCTTCCTCTTTCAAATATTAATTATTCTATATACAGTTACGAGCGTCATTCTTCGTCGCCTCTGTCACGGTTTGCTTTTTTTTTTTTTGGAATGGCGCCCTCCTATTGGTCGGCTACGATCACGCCACCTTTGCACCCCCCCCCCCCCATTTTTGTAACTATTGTGTTGGAGCGGGTCGCTCCTTAAATAAATGCATATATTAGTTAATAACCAAATGGAATCCTCTCTTTCTTTTTCCCAGTAAGAGACGCCTACGGAAGCCAACAGTACATAGACAGATAAAGCACATAGGCTATAGTTATTAACTAACATATGCATTTATTTAAGGCGCCAAATTATAATTGTAACAAATAGTATTTGAATCAAAACATTCAATCGGGTAAAACACGGGCGTTGCCCGGGTCATTCGGCTAGTTGAAGTATAAGGGCTGTAGAAATCGATTTTAAATATATATGCTAACAAATAGCGCGCCTTTGAAATATATTTATGATTTTCAGCCAATTTTACCAAGATTATCTATTGTAGATCTATTTCTACACGTTACTTAAGAGACATTAAAAAAAAATCACAAAAATTCTTTGAAATCTCCCAGTAGAATATCAATAGGAGATGCCACCCGACAGACACGTGACACATCAACGTCCACATATCAACTGCCTTCTCCATAAATCTCTGCTTTTTTAAATCTTTGTCATCTTGTGTCCATAACTCTATATCTCCAGGGACAACACGATCTGGAACATGTACTTTACCATGTTCTTTTTTACCATCTTGTAAACATAGCTTGTATATTTAAATTTAAAAATAAAAACACTAAACGTTTAATAATTGGTAACTACATCTAGAGATTCTCTACTACTATATTGAGGGAAATTTACCGTCGAACTTTAATAATTCAAAGCCCAAGGAATCAAAGAAAAATCGGATTATCCAAAAATTAGAATTAAAAACGTTTTGAATAAAAGGCTTAAAAGTCTAGGGGCCAAGATAAATAGTCAAATTAAAGACCTTTTCTAATTAAAGATGTTCGAATTACCAAGTTATACAGTATTTTGAAAGAGGAACATTTGTTGAGAAGGCTTAACTCATCGGTGGTAAACCCTCTCTGATGTTTATTTAAGTCGGTGAAATGTTAAGACCGAATTTTAGACCAGATTACAACATAAAGTTGCGGGAGGACGGCATTTATGTACCAAAAGAGACACCTCTCACGTACTGGGGTGATGAACCGAATTGTATTATTTTAATATGTGTTTTTACCGGGAGAGATGTTGGTAGATATGTGGTACGTAGCTGCCGCCAGCCTGATGGCGACATCGCCCATCTCCAAAGAAGTCGTCCGACCTCGACACACCGCTGTAAACATCTTTCCTTACTGTACGCCTTCTTCCTCCTTCACTTGTATCTTCTCTCTTCTTCATCCATATCTTCTATCTTCTTCGTTTATATCTTCTATCTTCTTCGTTTAAATCTTCTTTCTCCTTCACCTGTATCTTCTATCTTCTTCGTTTATATCTTCTATCTTCTTCGTCTATATCTTCTTCCTCCTTCACTTGTATCTTATATCTTCTTCGTCTATATCTTCTTCCTCCTTCAACTGTATCTTCTATCTTCTTCACCCATATCTTCTCTATTCTTCATCTATATCTTCCTTCACCTATATCTTCTCTCTTCTTCATCTATATCTTCTCTCTTCTTCATCTATATCTTCTCTCTTCTTCGTCTATATCGTATTCCTCCTTCACCTATATCTTCTCTCTTCTTCATCTATATCTTTTCTCTTCTTCATCTATATCTTCCTCCTCCTTCACCTATATCTTCTCTCTTCTTCGTCAATATCTTCTCTCTTCTTTGTCTATATCTTCTCTCCTCTTCGTCTATATCTTCTCTCTTCTTCGTCTATATCGTATTCCTCCTTCACCTGTATCTTCTCTCTTCTTCACCTGTATCTTCTCTCTTATTCACCTGTATCTTCTCTCTTATTCACCTGTATCTTCTCTCTTCTTCAGCTGTATCTTCTCTCTTCTTCACCTGTATCTTCTCTCTTATTCATCTGTATCTTCTCTCTTATTCACCTGTATCTTCTCTCTTCTTCACCTGTATCTTCTCTCTTATTCATCTGTATCTTCTCTCTTATTCACCTGTATCTTCTCTCTTCTTCACCTGTATCTTCTCTCTTATTCACCTGTATCTTCTCTCTTATTCACCTGTATCTTCTCTCTTCTTCACCTGTATCTTTTGTCATCTTCACATCTATATCTTCTTCCTACTTTAGATATTTTAACTGGAGAGGATTTTTTTCCTTTTATATATTTTTCGCCCAAAAGAGTACACGCGGTATACAGGCCATGATAATCATAGTGGGTAGTTAGCGACTTCTTTTTACTGTAAGTGCATCACATGTCTACGCTTGTATAAACATTCAAGGATGTGTGTGCCACCAAATACAAATGCAACAGAAGGGAAAAGAAACTTAAGATAGAAATATCTTATATTTAAATTATTCCAGAACGATTTAAATTGGAAAAGAAGAACAAAGCATAAGCAAAGAAGAACAAAGTATACTTGAAATATCAAGAAATACAGGAAAAACCTTCCCAAAAAAACAAGACTCCAAAGCTTCCCCTGCTTGTACCTTCTACAATAAAATCTCTAATAAACGATATTACTGAGATAATAAACACAATACATTGTTTTTTTTAATTGCATATTTAAACAGAGAGATGCCTCTTTTGATACATGTATACATATATAAAATAACTTTATAAAATGTCTAATTCAATAAATATTCTAGTGACAGTTAACATTCAATATATTTACAATCTTATTAAATGTGAATGTAATTGATTGAAACGTCAATAAAAATAAAACAAAAATTTCCTCTAGTCAAGAAGTTTTTATTGACGAAAAGGAATACCGACCAGACGACAACCTTCATATTTAATAAAGTGAGTCATTGACAACTCACAGAGAAATAAATTATCATCATCATTAGAGAGTTTGATGTAATTCAAGCTGTTGATGTAATCAAATGCCTTGAACTTTACCTTGATTAATGGGCGAGTCTTCACTTTTTTTTTCAATTTGTTCCATTCGTAAACAAACCCTCCCCTTGACCTTCGGCTATATTCACAGCAATGTTGTCGTTTTTTTACCTTTTGATATTGGAATTTAATCCTATCAATCTAAATTCCCCTTTCAAAAGTTAGGCACGCAACTAAAAAAAAAAGCTCAATAACCTTTTTAAAATATTGAAGAACTAATTTTTATAAATTTTCAAAAGTCATAGAACAATATTTAGAAATGATTAGAAAAGATTTTTGCATATTATATTTTACCCTGCTTGCTTGTGTTTGTCTATTTTCATATTTACATATTATTTAAAAGTCTGGGGGGAAGAAGTCTGACCACATCTCCCTGCAGTCCCCCCTCCCTGGACCCTTGGAATAATCGACCAAATTCTGGTTCGTTTCCAAGGTAACTAGCGTGGCAACGGCACTCATTTTCCAATGAAGTTGGACACGACAACAACAACATTTAAAAGTCTTATACACTCTATTTTGTAGTAAAATATATTTCAAATTAAAAGGCAATTCACTGAATATATATATATAAAAGGACGTACCTAAATCTGTGAAAGGAAAACATTTATCAATTTATTGCAAAAAAAAACAACTCATTTTAAAGTTTTTTTTTTTGTGGGGGGGGATGGGGAATAAAGTTTGAAGACAGTATAAACTAGAGTAACCGCTAGGAGGGTTCACCACCAATGAGCCAGACCCTCCCATTATTTTTTTTTTTATCATTGCTGTAATGTCAGTAGAAAATTTGGTTATTCAAAAGAAACATACGCGCGTCATAAATAATTAAAAATTACAATAATAGATGGCGCGCAAATGCATCATGTTTATATTGCCACGTGGAAAATTAGGGAAGACAAAAACTTCAGGAGGAGACAACAATTTATTTCAGGTAAGGACAAACTATGAATGGTAAACAAAATATAAGCCACGAGGAACATTTACAGAGAGTGGCAAAATATAAACATAAAAATGACCACTCTGTTAATTAAAAATAATAAAATTAATAAATACTATGTTACAATATTAAGACTGTAAAAATGCTCAATGAAAAAAAAAAAGGAAGATCGTTATTTGACCATGCGATGTGTGTGTTTGTGTAGGCCAAGGCAGACCATGCCGGGCAGTGTCCTGGGCAGCAATAAGTCCACTTACAGCACGGACTCCATCGGGAAGCGGGTCAGCTTCAACCGCTCTGTGCGTGTGAAGCGGCTGAGTGACGCCCGAGGGGACTCGCCGGACCACGAGGTGGTGACATACCGTCCACGTACCAGCCACGTGCTGGAGACACCCCCAGTCCCTCGGGACCACGTCAAGAAGATTGTGCGGCAGTTCAACGAGGAGAGATCACAGCGTGATACCATGGAACAACCATCGCCTCCTTCCAATTATATCCAGGAACGCTACGGCAAGGGTGAGACTCCTACCCGTAAGGAAAAGTTCTTTGGCAGCGTTCGCAACTTATTCTCTCGGAATAAGAATCGCGCACGTAGCGAGAGCCCATTACGATCATCAACTGTCGATGACAATGGTCATACCATCAAGTCTTCTACTAATGGGATGTCCAGACTCAACGGCTATAACAGGACTAGAAGCCAAAGTCCTCAGAGATGGAAGAAGAATTCGGAAGATGATGATGTTAGCAGCTATCGAGGACTAGATGTACTGAAAGAAGAGAAGGATCCCAGATGGCTCTATACTGGTGGAGGTCCAGCGAGAGGATTATGGAAGGATGGAAAGGACTCAGGGGTCTGGGTCGAATCCTGGACCTCTCCAGAGAAGCTGGTGGATGGGACGACAGATAAGAGAGTTGTGGTGGAGAGGGGCGAAGGTGGTGACATCGTGCGCTCCATTGGAGAATCAAGCCAGTTGTGGCATCAGCAGAAAGTGACCACGATCCTTGAAGAACCCAAAGTGCACAAGTTTATTGAGTATCCCGGTCGGAAAGACGATTCGGATAAGAAAGCGATCGAACACAAACGTGTTCGCAGCCCTGCCTCTTCTTATCGGGATACGTATAGCTCAAGCTATCGCGATTCTGGCCATGCTCGCAGCTCTACTCCAGTGTCTTACAGGGAAACTACGCCGCTTAAACTTGATAGTCCAAAGATAAGAAAGGAATCTACCCCGATACCTGTCTACCATGGTGCCTACAGTTCATCCCGCGATGCCAGCCCTGTTCGTGTTCAGCATTCGACCATGTCGAGTTCTTACCGCGATCCCATCAGCTCTACCCGCGATGGTAGTCCGCCTAGACCGCAGCATTCCACCATTTCGAGCACCTATCGTGATACTTATGGTTCAGCTCGTGATGTCAGTCCACCTAGGGCTCAGAAATCTACGATTTCCAGTTCTTACCGTGACACCTATAGCTCAGCTAGGGACGCAAGCCCACCTCGCACTCAGCAATCTACGATTTCCAGTACTTACCGTGACACCTATAGCTCAGCTAGGGACGCAAGTCCACCTCGCCCTCAGCAATCAACGATTTCCACTTCTTACCGTGACACGTATAGCTCAGCTAGGGACGCAAGCCCACCTCGAACTCAGCAATCAACACTTAGGAGCTCCTACCTGGACACAATCAGTTCTACCCGCGATGCTAGCCCACCTAGGGCCAAACACTCTACAATTTCGAGCTCCTACCGTGACACCTATGGCTCTTCACTCGACAGAATTCCAAGCAAAGGTGTAACTCAGCATTCCACAACTTCGAGCTCCTACCGTGACACCTATGATTCAGCCCGCGATAGCAGCCCAAACAAAGGCGCAACTCAGCATTCTACAACTTCAGGTTCCTATCGTGATTCCTTTAGCCCCATCCGCAACAGCAGCCCAAGTAGGGACTACCAACATTCCACGACATCCAGCTCCTATCGAGATACCTATCGGAGCGGCAGTCCTAGCCGTAGACTGACCCAGCGAAATTCCTCTCCAAGCCCTTACCGTGATACATACCGAAGCGAAAGCCCGCGAATTCCCGTGACATACACCATCCCAATCGACCTTCCAGAACACGATCGTGTGGTATACAGCGAGATTCGTGCACCCACCACAAAGAAACCAAGCGCCCTGCCAGTAAGACAAGGTTATGGAAGCGACGAAGAGGATTCCTCACCGGTCAATAGCCCAGGTGGAATCAGAGTGGACATCCTTACACCGAACGGCGCTGACTCGGGTCACGGTGCAGCAGGATCTTTACTTAGGGAGGCGACCAACAAGTCAATGACCTACGACAATTATTCAAGAAGATCAGCAAGTCCTCAGAGAGAATATAGACGTAGTGCAAGCGCTAGTCGTTCCACTTCACCAGCATTTGACCGACGACGTTATCAGGGCAGCGGTCTCGCAGCGTCGTTCCGTAGACGCCAGCAGAGTGCTAGCCCTGCTCGACAAAGACCACCTCTAGTGATGTACATCCCTGGGGTGGACCGACGGGACAAACCCTCAGATGATGACGATCGCCTCTCAGGCATCAGCATTGCTCGCAGCCAGACTGAGCTGTGCCGCCGTAACACCCTACCGAGAGGATCAACTCGTAAGTCAACCCGACGCAAGCCTGCCTAACCACCGCCAACCTTCCAACTCTACACACCAAAGGCAAACATTTAACACGTTTACTAATTTACACACGATGCACATGCTCACATAAATTCCTGATGAACATATACAAATTTATCACATTTGATTAAAAATGGCTTGAGACCTACACAATATGATTTATCCAATCTTTTTTTTCGAGTCGGGATAGCTATCTGAAGAAAATATAACCATACATTTCTATATATATGGTAATCTCTACTGGATTTTTAAGGGTCCTCGAATTTAGAGTAGAACACAAATTTAAAGAATCTAGACGTATGTCTTTACCATTGTGTGAATTAATCAATCAAAAATAAATAAAACTCAAAGAGCTAAGCATATTATAGGAAACCTCAAACTTATGATATATCTACATTACATTATGCTTATGCACATTTGAATATATGCAATTCTGAAATATTAAAAAATCTTAAACTATATGTATATTCATATGTGAACTACAAATGTTTTGTATTATAATATACAAACCAAATTTTTCGCTTCAAAATTATATATATATTTCTAATTCATATTGGGAAATTATAAACACATAAAGTTATTGATTTAAAAATAACCAAAGAATATTCGCGATTGATTAAAATAATACATTAAATTCATTAAATATTTCCTAGTCTCTATAATATTGGTCTTTTGGCTTCTTTTTGGATCTAGTCTTGATACAAACCTTTTATTATTTGAAATCCATTTTTTTCAGACAACATTTAAAAATTCTATGAAAAAATCTGATATTATTACAAAATGATATATATTTTTTTCTATTTTATGTTAATAAATACATATATATTTTTTACAAATTAAAAATAAAAGTGATGTGAGAGAACTTATTATTAAAAAATAACTTCTTTTTTTTTTACAATTTTTTAAAGGTCATCTTAAAATTTGATAATAAATTTTATGAAATATTAATGATTTTTTTAAAACAAATTTATTCTAATGTCTTCGCATTTGTTTCTCCGATGAATATTCCAGCTTGTTCATTTGTCAACGTAGTGATGATTATCCCAAATACTTCATCATTTTTCTCACTCGAAATCTCCCAAGAACTTTTGTCTTCCTTATCAGGTTCTGGATCGGAAATTACACATTTAAATAATTTTCTCCCTCTCAGAACTGCGCCAATTTTCAAAGCCCAAATTTGATAATTTGTTCCTGTTAATGGTTAAATTTTCGTTTGGGATAAAAAAATAGAATTAGACATTTTCGCCTTTTGAACTAATATAAACAAACTAATATAATTTAAATGCAAATATAAATATTAAATTTATTTAAATATTGGGTAGCTTTTAAACATGCAATATATAGATATAATTTAAATTATTTTCTATAAATACCTTAAATCTTCTCAGAAGTGCTTCAGTTTACCGATCAGAATAAACTTCTTGCATAATCTTCTGATTAAATATTTTCGCTTTTGAGCTTTAAATCAAACAACCACGCTCTGCTACCAATTGTTGACTTTGATTAGAATTTTTAATGAAACTGATTCCAAGAATTAAAATCAAACATTATATTTATTGATTTACAAGAGAGAGAACAAATATAAAAGAAAAACTAATATTAAACAAAGGAACTTTTTTTATTTCGGTTAGCGCCTATTTACTTGTGAACTTACACACATACTCTGTGGGCATAATTTATCAATTAAAAATATATACAACATAATGTAATAAAGGAGCGTTATATATATGAAAAATGATGTATTAATTATGTCTGCACACATATAGGTGAAAAATAGCCATTAAATATTTACAGCCAGATATCACTTTTGTTTCAATAAAAATATAAATTTTAAACGAAATCAAGTTGAATTTTGTTTTGAAAATAATGGTGTTTATAATTTATATGTGAAATTATTAGATTATTAATATGTTCGCGCGTCGCAATATCAAATATAAAAATACTATTTTTGTTTTATAAGGAATATCAAAATATTTTTCTCGTAAGTTTGAGGTTTTATTTTGTAATATGTGCTTTTGAAAGGTTATCAAGAATGTTTTTTTTTTAATATGAGACTGAATATGTAGTTTTTAATTTATATGAAACGGCTTTAAGAACAAGATTTCATTATATATAATTGGTATTAAAAATAATAAATATATTCTCTTTTGTTATTCACGTGTGCGTAGTAATATTTATATATAATGGAATTAAGAAATATATTTCTTATATTATTTTAATGTAAGAAATATAAGATTAAAAAAATAATTAAAAAAAGGATTGATATAATTTTTCAACTTTTCTCTGTTTTAATATGTGTGAAATTTAAGTGTTATAATATATATTTTCTATGTTTTAAATATTTTAAATTCTCAAAGTTCAATTTTATTAGCGGTATGAAGATTGTAAGATACTTTATACATATAATTTTTTCACATATAGGCGTGATATATTAATACACTGTTTATATTCTCTTTTTAACTATTTTATCGTTTTTTATATGTTGTGGATGAAAGTTTTTTTTACACAATAAAGTTATATTTTATATCATATGTGTGTCAATTTTATTCAATTATTTTCATATTGGTAAATATTTTATTTTCCATTGATCCTAAATTAAGATATATTTATAATAATATACAAAATAATTTAAGGGTAAAATACATTTTTCAGAAATATTTTTGCTCTTCTAGATTAATAGAGAAAAATGACGCTGATATATATCTGGAGAATTTTTACAATTTAAACACAATTTCGTATTTTAAATTAGTTCTATAATGTATAATATTTTATTCGAACATTCTACTTTTTAATGTGTAATTATATTTTGGAAATATATTTCACACAGGCTTTTTTTTTCTAAATTTATATAAATACAGAGATTATTAAAGATATTTTAAGACTTTAGATAAATTTTAATAACAAGAAATTTTATATTTTTTCTTTAAAATAAACCCTTCGGCTTCAATGTACACTTGTCAGGGCGATTTAACAATTATATAGATACACATTTCAATAAGAGCTTTGTGGCAATTTATGCCAAATTAAACTACCAGATCGGTAAAAATTACTGTATTGTTCGTTCTGCGTATATAGTTTATATTTGCACAAAAGCAAAAACATTAGTGGAATATCTATAATTATAGGAATTTCTTTTCACCGTTTCGTTAAACATCATATCAAAGAAAATACTTCAAATGTAGACTGTATATATAAAATGAACAATAAAATATTTGTAGTGATCTGGTAGAATAAATTGGCGAAATCATACAGAAGTTTCATCGCTGATGACCCAAGCCTCTTCCCAATTATTTTTCATCAATTCACTAAATGTGGAAATTTGTTAATTAATGATAAAAAGAAACAGGGTCCAAAATAATAATAATAATAATAATAATAAAAAAAAATTCCTTTATTATTAAAAAAAAATAAATACATTTTAAAAATACTCAAATAAAATGTGATTGCATTCATAAGAAATATAAATATAAAAAAAAACCAAACGCCATATTTGAAAGACAAAGATGGAAAAAGAAGTATTACAATGCGTTATGGCTGTTGCTAAACATTTCCAAAGGTCAAACCTCGTGACCTTGCGAGGGTTTTGTAACCTTCCAGAAATGGTAAGCCAATGTCATCCAGACGACCTACAGAGAAAGTATTTCCATATTAGCGGCGCGTCGCAAAATATTTGATTTTCTTTCTTTTTTTTATGAAAGTAGGTGTGAAGTTATAGTTTTTTAGAACATAGAAGCGTTATAAAAAATATATCGATATATAAATTAAAATAAAATTCACGCGTAGTACTCTTAAAGTTAATATAAAAACTTATTTTCTTTAGTTCTTCTTTTAACAACTATAGGTAGCATTGGTAGGGCTAATAAATAACTTTTGTTGCTAAATTTTGCGCAATAGTTTATGATAATAAATTATTTAATCATCAGGATAATACCCGTGGGCGAAGCCGGATCCAATCGGCTAGTAATTTTGTAAAAAATATATATATAAATATATATATATTTATATATAAAAAGCACATGTGCTTGTGGTCAGGAGATGCCTTCTTTATTTTTAATATATATAATCAAGAAAAGCCATCCACGAACGCGTTTCGCGCTTTTTGGCGCTCGCAGCGTGGAGTAGGCTGTACCACTGCGACCAAAAATATTTTTTGGTCCCAGAAGCTTCTTGAGAAACCAATAAATGAGCATTTAAGGCCAAATTGGGTTGGCCAAATATCAGCGAACAGGCTAAATTAATGTTTAGTTGGTTTCTGTTCCACCAGAAAGCGGTCTGCCTTCTGTAAAGCACATGTGCTCCTGGTCAGGATATGCCTTTTTATTTTTAATATTAACACCTGATCTTTTTATTATTTATTTTTCTATTGTTTTTTCACATGTTAAGCGTATATTCGCAAGTTTGGCCTATGATCGAACGGATATGCTTGAAAGATATGTAGAAATGATCTTAGAATTGTGAATTGTACTTACGTTTTAGCTCCTTTCTCTGTAGGGACCAATGTGATCTATTTACACAAAAAGCAAATTTAAATTATAAAGAAATAACGCATTTATAAAGCAATAATAAATATAATTATTAAGCCCGAAAGTTTATTTTACAAACAAAATTAGCTTTCTATTGTCCTTAACTGTGATGAAAAAAAGTCTAACTGTCTTTATCTTTATTGTGTTCGACACAGTTGTCCAGATGGAAATCTGGTCACCGAACGCCCTCTAGTCTATAAAGAGGGAGCCAAAAGCTTCCCCATGTGCCCTAGGTGCAAAACCGAAGAGACCACTCCCCAACATATACTAAATTTGCAAATATAGATAAAGAATTCTTCCTGAATTGAAATTAGACAAAAAAAATGGTGAAGGAAGACGAGTTTCTTTTATTGATGCATAGGTGCAAGCTTTCGGGTAAAAACCCTTCAACAGGCGAGCAATGAAGCGCGACTTATAAGAAATATGGTACAAATTTTTATAAATATATATTCCTACCATTTGTACCATATTTCTTATAAGTCGCGCTTCATTGCTCGCCTGTTGAAGGGTTTTTACCCGAAAGCTTGCACCTATGCATCAATAAAAGAAACTCGTCTTCCTTCACCATGTTTTTTCGTCTAATATACTAAATTGTATTGGAAAGGACAAAGGATCCCTTTACAGAGAACCAAGTAGAGTTTTTGAACTTCTTTATGAGCACGACCTCCAAGATCTTGTTTAATTTAGACTAATAAAAGGATAAGTAAAAAAAAATCTTTATTGTTTGCTGAAGAAATTTTCTCTATGCAAATATTTATATATAATTCAACTATTCTAAAATCTTATATCCATAGGTTTCTATGAATACCATAACAAAGATTCCGCTCTTTATTATCACATATATAAACAGAATCGTCCAATACAGAATTAGAGCTCTAAGAAGCGGTCTTGTAGATTAAATAAGCGAAACCGCTGGGAGATTTCAACACTGATAAGTCAAGAATTTCCAATATTTACAACAACAACAAAAAGCCTTTATTTAGGGTCACTGACCCTATACAGGATTCAGCAACAAAGCAGTGAGACAAAGGAAACAACGATATAGACAGAAGAAAAAGAAAAAAAAAAAACAAGAAAGAGAAAGAGGGAAGCAAGAAAAACAACACAAAAAGAGTAGCAGTGATTTTTCCAGTATTTTTCATCGCAGTAAGAACAGTAGAAAGTCTTCTTCTTCTTTCTTATCTCCACACTGGGTGAAGTATAATGCCTTTGTCATTAAGATTGGGAGCACTACTCAGTGGCAGGCCCACTTAGCTCCAAAAGAAATGGCCGCCTCTGACATGAGGAACAGACACCATGTGCAGCCGCTCCTAACATGGAGTACAAACGCTGCTCATCCTGTATCCCTGGATTAGGAGCCCTTACAGGATATTATCAACCGGGCCAGCTGAGCCCAGGTTTTTTAGTGAGCTTGTTACTGCTCCCCCTCCTCCTTTTTCATCCGGGCTTGGGACCGGCAAGGGCGGAGTTACAGTAGAAAGTTTAATTTGTGAATGAAACAAGCAAATCTACCCCATCTCAAGATATTGGCGTTTATACAGATCTATCCAAATATTCCATTATCAGCTTGCAAATAAGACCTTTTTTATAATACAATATAATGCGGCTTATGATTGTAGAACGAAATTAAACAATTATACCGCAAATGTATCTTTTGAACGAAAAATCGAAATTTATTTTAAGGATATTTTTCCGTTTATTATTACTCTTCACAATTCATCCTATCATACTTCATCTCTAAGGTTAGAAATAATCGCTATTTCTCCTTAAAATAAATTTCGATTTTTCGTTCAAAAGATACATTTGAGGTATAATTGTCAAATTTCGTTCTACAAATAAGACCTTTGTTTTATTTAATTACCCGTATCTTTCTTCAACAACGCTTAATATTCAAAATCATAGAATAAATGCTCAAATTCTTTAGTGATTCATTCAATTTTGGTGTTTTCCCTTATCTATATCTACACTACAATTGCTTAGGTTATCTATCATACTTGCCAAAACAAACCCATCACTCAACGATATTAAAATACAGGATGGCCCATAAATCCTGAACCCTTTTATTTTTTAATTAAAAATCAAACTAGAATATAAAAAAACTATATTTTATGGTAATAGATTTATTTACTTCAACACACAAAACGCGATACCCCGGCTAGGGATAATTGCATCGATTTACATTTTTTTAAACAGAAACAGTTATAACACACAAAGCAATAACGCGCCATCTATACATATAAAATGAAAGGATTTAAAATCACGAATGTTTCTTTTATACATAATACAAGAAGCGGTTTGGTGGATTAAATTGGCGAAACCGCTGGGAGGGTTCACCACTGATGAGCCAAGAGCCCTCCCAATATATTTTTCATCACAGTAAGGACAGTAGAAGTTTGTATTATGTATAAAAGAAACATTCGTGCTTTTAAATCCTTTCATTTTATAGAAACAGTTATAAACATATTATACAAGGAAAAGTAATCAAAATAAAAAAGAGAAACAATAATATATATTAGGAACCTGAACCTTTCAGGTTAGAAAGAAAATCATAAAAATATTTACAAAAATAGTCAAACTTATGATAATTCTCTCTGTTATTTACAAATTGATATAGATCTACAACATTCTTTACTGTCTGTTGTCTAGCGGTGAAGAAGAGTGGGCATTCCAGCAGTAAGTATCTCGAGTCCTGGAATAAGTAATAGATTAAAGTTTAAGCTTTTTACCTTAAATAAAATATAGTTTTTTATTCTCTAGTTTGCCTTTTAATTTTTTAATAAAAAAATAAAAGTTTTCGTGACTTATGGATAACCCTGTATTCATAACAGTCACTGTTAGGTAAGGCACAATTTGGATTATAGATTATAAACACAAGGTAATAAGACCAAATCCAAATAAATAGTGTGTGAGGTTTCAGTAACAGCGTTGTTACCATCTTCAGTCTTCATGGGTTCAGTACTTTTGTCTGAAGATTACAAATACAATTACAATTATTTTATTTCCAAAGCGCTATATCCCGCAAGAGATACTTGCGCCAAACAAGGATAAAAGTTTATTTACATAAGTTATTTACATTATTCAACGCATGAAAACATTAGAGATCCAGATTTTGTAGAAAATTTAGAATGTATTTACAAAATGAATTGAACATTAAATATGATTTTTTATCGGAAATCAAATTGTTAAGTTCACAAACAACTAGTTCATTCTTCATTCTATAATCTTGAAATGCTGGGCAATCGATCAGTAGATGTCTTGAGATGGTAACAACGCTGTTACCGAAACGTCACACACTATTTATTTATTTGGATTTGGTCTTATTACCTTGAGTCACTGTTGAGTTTATACATTCCTCTTATCAAAAGATGTTGTATTAATTGCATAAAAAAGTGAGATATTGTAAGAATTAATAGAAGAATATAGGCATATGGAGAAATCTATTCATTGTGTCATATATACACCGATATATTCTACTCGTCCAAATCTATATATCCATATAATTCGCATTCCTTTAGAAAAGTAAAAAAAGGTATTTTTTACTCGTATCTAAAATAAATAGAATACTTACAAACACGTTATGTTGCAGACACACAAACGATAAGATAAAAAAAAAAAGATTTGCAAAAATTACAGAATAAAAGAGAAATTTGCATATGCAGATTACATATTGGACTAGTAATATGCAAATACAAAATAAATATGCAATGCTTGATTCTACGTTTAATGATCCTGTTTGGAAAATCGACTATCTGAGTGGTGTATTACATATTTGAACACATGTTGATCAATCACTATATTATTATTAAAAAAAGTCATTTTGTTCCTTCTATATCTTAATGTATCTGAAAGATGGCCTTTACTCATTACAGTGGCCTTTATTGAAGACACGAGATAACCAAGTGTGTATACATACATGGACAAAACTTAAGGAAGTTGTACCTTTCAGCATGTATATCGGGATTCAGATAATAACTCTGAAAGATATTATAGTGCTCGTTATTGAAGACACACGAGAAAACTAAGTGTGAACAAAATTGCCTGTCTCCTTGAAAAAAAAAAAAAATAGATGACTAGAAACATCAAAGACTTTCGACTTCTTTAAGTTTTCTCAATGAATGTATAGACATCTTTTGCTGAGCAAAATGTTAGGGTTCAAATCTGAATATTCCAAGAAGACATTCTACTCAGAGAAGAATTTTAAAAATCGGCATCATTTTATTTGATGCATATTGTAACGAAGTATTTATTATTTTTATGTTTATATTTTGCTGCTCTGTAAACTTCCCTCATTGCTTATCTTTTATTTATCATTCTTAGTTTGTTCTTGCCTTAAATAAATTATTGTCTCATTCTGAAGTTTGTCTTCCCTAATTTTAAACGTGGCAAAATATATATTTCCACGTGGAAAATTAGGGAAGACAAAAAAAAAAAAAAAACTTCAGGATGAGACAGCAATTTATTTCAGGCAAGAACAAACTAAGAATGATAAATAAAAGATAAGCAATGAGGGAAGTTTACAGAGTAGCAAAATTAAAATATACAAGTATCAGAGTCATAATCAACAATCCATCAATTCTGTCACCGTTTGCTTTTGTGAATGTAATAAATACCCAAATATGGGTATTTCTTATAAGCATCGGTGGTTCATTGGCGAGAATGCTCGCCTGCCACGCGGGCGGCCCGGGTTCGATTCCCGGCCGATGCATTTTTTTTTACAATTTTTAAAACTCATTTATATTATTATTATCAAATTATACAAGTATCAGAGTCATCAATTCTGTCATCGTTTGCTTTTGTGAATGGAATGCTTTTACGTAATATACGTAACTAATATGACTGAAATTTTAGCAGTATGTATAGTAGAATTTGGAAAAACTTATATTGAATATTTCAGGTCTCTATCCCGAATATTCTTCGAGTTATTTGCAAATTTGAGTTGCAAATTTGCTCTTTCGCTCGCAAGCAGCGCCTCTAGCGGTGAAGATGGGAGGTAATATCAGCTGACCTAATGTACATGTAAAACGTGTTTTAACAGGACATAGAAAAAATATGGAAGAGATATTTGTCGCATTTTTAGCCAAGAAAAATTGAAATTGACAGGTTCTGGGCAAAATTAGTTGTTTTTTTAGTCAGAAAATGATTATGACAATATTGCTGTATCATATTTGATTATCAGATACAAAATTATATCCGGAAAAATTCCAAAAAGCAGAGACCACGGTTGAAGCCAGTTCATTTTTAGTATGCAGGAACAAAATTCTAACAGAAAAACATTCATTCGAGCAGAAGACACAGAGCCAGATCATCTCTTTATAAAAATATCGCTTCTCAGACACAAAGTTTGGAGCGGGACGTTTCACAAGAATGACATCCACGGCGCCAATTTATAATTGTAACGAATAGTATTTGAATAAAAGCATTTAATCGGGTAAAACCCGGGCGTTGCCCGGGTCATTCGGCTAGTATAAACATAAAAAGGACCACTCTGTTAATAAAAATTAATAAATACTTTGTTACAATATATTAAAAGAAAGATAATTTTTGTTTTTACAATGAATAACATCTTTACATACCAACATTGCAATCCAATATGCAAGTCTTATTACATTTTATAAACGATATATACACAGAGCGTATGACAATGTTCGAAATATCGTAAACATTGTTAACGTGTTAGAATATAGCGGATTTTGGTGTCCAGTAGAGTGTCAGGTATTACCCAATAGGAGGGGCAAAAGCCAGAATTGAGCCAAACTGGGAAGTGCTGGCAAGCAACAGTCACCTTGACCGTTATGCCCTTGTGTCATTTTTGTCGGTTCTTTGTCACCTGAGAGGAACTCCTTGTTACGGCGTCCATTCAGAGACGGTCATGGTTGGGAGACCTCTTGTTTGCACCAAACCCCAATTCTTTGAAGCAAGAATACAAACTCCAGTCTCTTAACATGAAACAACATTATAAAAATGTCCTAAAATTACTATTTAAAACCTTAAAATTACAATAATTCGCGTAAAGACAAACAAAATAAAATGTCTTAAATTACTTTTAGAACGTTTTAGAATTATTTTGATGAATACACCAACAAGATATATTTAGTATAATAAATGATATAACGTAATAAGAGGACATTTTAGTATACAATCGATTTTAAAAATTCATGTTTTTTAAAATGATACGTAATGTTTATTCAAGGTATCATATATATATATATATATATATATATATATATATATATATATATATATATATATGGCGTCTAATTTTGACGTTTATTTTGATGGGAGAGGCAACCTATGCTTTTATAAATAAATTTCCTTCCGGCAAAATTTCCATCTATATTTTGGCCATAGATTTAGCCCAGCCAGTTTGCCAGCTGAACATCTATTTGGCAGATTGTCAAGATTCCATTAGATTCCGTGTGGATCTCATGGAATAAAACTCGTCTTGGGCTCACGAGGGCCATTAGCCCGAAACCATGGTCTCTAGGTGGACGCTTCTCAGTTTGCCAAAGCTGGTGTTGTGGCTTTGTCACCGACCTGAGGCCGCTAGTTGCGGCGAGGGTCAATAGATGACGTCTAATTTTGACGGGAGAGGTTACCTATATTTTTATAGATAGATTTCCTACAGGCAAAATTTCCATATATATATGTGTTTGTGTGTGAAAAAAAAAAAAAAGGTCAGGTGTTGATATTAAAAACAAATAAGGCATATCCTGACCACATGCACACGATCTTTTTAGATGGCAGAGCGCCATCTAGTGAAACAGAAATAAACTAAATGTTGATTTAACCTGTTCCCTGTTTTTTTTAGTCAGCCCATTTTCTTGATAAACCAAGAAAAGGCAACCATGAACGCGTTTCGGGCTGTTGGCCTTCGTCAGAGTGGTGCAGACTTCGGCCCTAGTATTCGATATCCCATGAGGATGTCAGGACTGAACTACATTCTGGTAGAGCGAAATGTGATTGGTTTAATGTGTCTGATTAGGGGAAAGGTTTAGGGTTCGATTTTCAGAGAGAGAGGCGGTTCTATTTTTTATTTACGTTTTGAAAAATAAATAACACTATTTTGAAAATTTGGATATTTTACCTGATACAAACAGTAAATATGAAAAAATATTTTTATAAGCGCGTTAGTTTGTTATTATGTTGAATTGCGATTTTGTCCAGATGGCATCCATTCATTGAATATATTATTTGATAATACACGTAACTTCTATACTTGCCTATATAAAGATAAACAAACGATATATTAAGATATGTTAACCCTGGTGCTTACCTCATCAATTCTATCAGTCTTCGCAATGGGCGCCTCTATAGCATCGGCCAGAACTTGTATACATGGAGCTTCTCTGATCAATTCTTCCAGTCTTTGCAACGCGTAGCCTCTAAAACAACGGCCAGAATTTGCATACGTGAAGTCTCTCATATCAATTCTTCAATTCTTCCAGTCTTAGCAACGTGTGGCCTCTGAAACAACGACCAGAATTTGCATACGTGGAGTCTCTCATATCAATTTTTCCAGTCTTTGCAACGCGTAGCCTCTAAAACAACGGCCAGAATTTGCATACGTGAAGTCTCTCATATCAATTATTCCTGTATTTGCAACGTATGGCCTCTAAAGCAACGGCCAGAATTTGCATACGTGAAGTCCCTAATATCAATTCTTCCAGTCTTTGCAACGTGTGGCCTCTAAAGCAACGGCCAGAATTTGCATATGTGAAGTCCCTAATATCAATTCTTCCAGTCTTTGCAACGTGTGGCCTCTAAAGCAACGGCCAGAATTTGCATGCGTGAAGTCTCTCATATCAATTCTTTCAGTCTTCACAATATGCAGCCTCTAAAACAATGGTCAGAACTTGTATTCGTGGAGCCTCTCTGATTAATTCTTTCAGTATTCGTAACTTGTGGCCTCTAAAACAACGGCCAGAACTTGTATCCGTGGTACCTCTCTGATCAATTTTTACAGTCTTTGGAACGTGCGGCCTCTAAAACCATCGGCCAGATAGCAGCCGGGGCGCCGCCCTGATCAAATTTTTGAGTCAAATTCGCAATTTGCGGCTTCTAAAACCAGCCGGTAGATCTTGTAGTCGCTGTGCTTTCCTGATCAATTCCATCAGTCTTTACAACGTACGGCCTCTAGAGCAACGGCCAGAACCTGTATACATGGAGCTTCCCTGATCAATTCTTTCAGTCTTCACAACGTAAGGCCTCTAGAGAAACGGCCAGAACTTGTATACGTGGTACCTCCCGGATCAATTAATTTTTCTTTACTATGTTCGGCCTCTAAAACAAGGGCCAGAATTAGCACCCTTAGAGCCTCTCTGATCAATTATTTCAGTCTCTGCAACGTGAGGCCTCTAAAACCATCGGCTAGATAGCAGCCGGGGTGCTGCCTTGATCAATTTCTTGAGTATAAAATAAAAGGATTTAAAAGCGCGAATGTTTCTTTTATACATAAAACGAACTTCTACTGTCCTTACTGCGATGAAAAATATATTGGAAGGGCTTGGCTCATCAGTGGTGAACCCTCCCAGCGGGGAGGGTTCACCACTGATGAGCCAAGCCCTCCCAATATATTTTTCATCGCAGTAAGGACAGTAGAAGTTCGTTTTATGTATAAAAGAAACATTCGCGCTTTTAAATCCTTTTATTTTATATGTATAGATGGCGCGTTATTGCTTTGTGTTAATTTCTTGAGTCTTTGCAATTTGCGGCTTCTAAAACCAGCCGGCAGATCTTGCAGCTTCTGCGCTTTCCTGATCTACTTCATCAGTCTCTGCGACGTGCAGTCTCTGAAACAGCGACCATAACTTGCACCTTCGGCATTGCTTTTAGCATATTCTGAGCCTCCTCAAAGCACAGCTCAACACAACTGATAATTATTATATTGAGGTAAATTTTAAAGACTTAATCCAACTTATGATATTCAATATATTTCATATTTATAAACGATTTACAAATATGCATCAATCCTATTAACTTTTGTGTTCAGTAACTATATCAAATTTTCATTTAATTATATTCAGCGCCTAAATGATGTTACTAGGTTTGATTTTTAACAATCCAAACTTTTCAAATATATTTGGTTTTATTTTAGCCAAGACTTTCTACACGACTTGTTTTATTGTCCGGTACTGGAGGATGAGAGAGTAATTCTCCGTCAAAAGATTGGCTATGAAAACAATTCACCATATGTTCTAATGGCAAATGTAGTAAAAAGCAAATCAAATTGCATTAGTGTTTCACAAATTCTGGAAAACAGCACAGACAATAGACGTAACACAGATGATGGATCCAACTTGAAGAAAGGTCGATGTTAATCTCCACACTGTAGATAACTGCTATGTTTACTTCTGTATCTGGGAGAATTCTGTATGGGACGAGTATCCTTAATAAATGCTTTTTTTATAATCCAATATAATACGGCTTATGATTGTAGAACGACATTTGAAAATTATCCCGCATGTGTTTCTTTTAAACGAAAAATCGAAATTTATTTCAAGGAGAAACAGCGATTATTTCTAACCTTAGGGATGAAGTATGAAAGGATGAATTGTGAAGAGTAATGATAAACGGAAAAATAAAGTGTCCAGGGATGGGAATACCCTTTAAAAGAAACACATGAGGGATAATTTTCAAATGTCGTTCTACAAAGGTTTTTTTGTTGTTGTTGTTGTATATTAATTTTTCATAATTATATAAATTATCCTAGACCTAAACATCTTATTCATTTTACTAACAACTTTCTATGTTTTTAACATTTTATGTAATTCTTTGACCATTAAAAGAATGAAATACCTATGATCGACCGTCAATCAGTTCTCCAATGTCAACTAGACAATGGCCAATGTAGATGTCATCTTTTAGAGAAACAAGGTCGTGGCTTCTGGCGACTTTTTCCTGGTACGGAGTTACTTCTGTCATGGTAAATTGGATTTGATACTTTTATGTAAACATTGTGTTGAGCATAGAATAATAAAATCGACATCTTTTTTACTTATTCCAAGTAAAAATTGCCATGATAATCATGGTAGATAGGAATTTATGACTTCTATTACTTTCAGGCATAAGAAATTTGCGATTTACTTTTATAAAAATATTCGAAAAACCTTACGCAATTTTTTTATCTTTGAGGTACAGTTCGCACCACGCTGATGAGGGCCAACAGCCCGAAACGTGTCCGTGGTTAGCTTTTCTTGATTAATCAAGAATGGGTATTTGACCAATTCTGAAAAAAAATTAAAAATCAACAAGAATAGTTGATATTTATTCCGATAGATGGCGCAAGCCATCAGCAACTTTCAGTTGCACGATAAGGAGATACCTTTTTTTATTAACTTTTGCAATATGTTTCTTTATTACAAAAACACTGCGAGCTTTCGATCTCTTGCTCTTTTCAACAGGTAAAATTATAATCTAAGAGTTACTTCTCATATTGGAAGCGTATTAATGTTTGCATATTGTCAGGAGGACAGAGTTTCCTGGTATTCCCTCTTATCTGGACTGGACCGACCGGTCGGGGTAAACAGTGGCGCCACGTGGAAGGAGATAAAACTCAGTTTCCCCCTCTTGCTATAACTCCTGGGTCGATTTGGCTCATGTGCATAATAACTTTTATATTTAAAATCTTTCACTAATTAAATAAATATTTAAAGTAATTCGGATATCTATTTAATTATTTTTCATCGCGACAATATTTAGAAAGCAGTTCGTCTTTTGCTTTTACAATATACCAGGCTCTATTTGGTTATTTGCACTTACTGATGGTGATGGACTTGTTTAAGAAATAGAGGCTATCAAAGAAATTTTTATAGAAAAAGGTGCTCGATGCAGAATTAGACTTCGGGCTATGAGGGTTGAAAATGGCCAGTGTTGACATTATTTGACAAAGGCCAAAAAGACATTTGTGTCGTTTCCGAAGACCCCGTCATCGCCTGGAGGAAGACACTATCACGGTGGGGACCAGGTTGATTGTATATAGTTCTCTTGATCTTTTTCATGTAAATATTGACTAAGAAGTCAATAAAAGTGTTCTTATTGTCAATTGTCGTTTGTGTCGTTTCCTTCTTTAAGTACACACACACACACACACAAAGCCTTTATTAAGACATTAGTCTTATACAGATTCTCCGTACAAGGTGCAATAACAGGAAAAGAGCAGCACAGAAACCAGTAGTTCCGCAACTATATATAATTATTAGTAATAAAACGATGGCCCCTCGATGTTTCGTCATCATTCTGAGGTGTAAGAATAATAGCTTCCGAGTTCTCTTTTCTCCCTCTTTACACCTACTGCCTTGTTAAAATTTTATAGGGCCTGAGCAACTAGTCTGCTTGTTTGGGCACTGGTTAACATCATTTGGATTGACCTAAGTTGGCTGGTGTCTACCATTGAAAAGAAGCCTTCTTTAAGTAAAGAAATGAAATAAGTTATAAGTTATAAGAAGAGTTTATAATACTTTAAAGCTTGAGAGAATATACAGTATAAACAAAGCAAGAAACTTATCTTTGGAAGCCGTTTTTTTATTATTGTTTACATTTCAGAGGATTCTATCTTTCGAAGTTGGAAAATCTCCTGGATCACTATATTGTAACAAAGTATTTATTATTTTATTAGCAGAGTATTATTTTTTTATGTTTATATTTTGCTATACTCTGTATACTTCACTTTTTTTGCTTATCTTTTGTTTATCCTTCATAGTTTGTTCTTGCCTGAAATAAATTGTTGTCTTATCCCGAAGTTGATCTTCCCTAATTTTCCACGTGGCAATATTATCAAAGAACAAAATGGTGAGACAATGAGTTTCTTGTAAGGATTTTTTTTTTAATTTAGTCGAACTTTCGAGGATTTCTGTCCTTCTACAGGAATCAAAATGAGAAGATCAGAAATTTTCGAAAGCTTGGCTAAAAAAAAAAAAAAAAACGTTACAAGAAACTTTTCATCTCACCATTTTGTTCATTGAAATAAATTGTTTTTTTGTTATTATCCATCAAGTCGAGTTCAACCTTTGGTGACTATATGGATGATAAGCGCCAACAGCGCGAAACGCATTCGTGGATGGCTTTTCTTGATTTATCAAAAAATTGGGTTGCCCAAATATCACGGAGAAGCTAAATAAACGTTTAGTTTATTTTTGCTCCACTTGATGGCGCTCTGCCATCTAAAAAGCACATGTGCTTTTGATCAGGATATGCTTTCATTATTTTTAATATCAACACCTGACCTTTTTATTTAATTATTTTTCTATTGTTTTCTTATATGGACAAATGTTCTTCAATTTAATCTGTTAGTAACCATCACTGGCATCTAGTGATTTCGGTAGCTTCCTTGACCTCTTTCAGCCAGTTCATTGAAAATCTTCCTTTAATTTTCCTACAAAATCAACATCTTTTCTAATTCATTTGTTGTCATTAGGTTTCTGAATAAGTATTTGTTTATATATTTGGGATTCTAAGGATCTACCAGGATTGATTCTATTTAAGATTGATATATTTGTTCTTTTATATCTATTCATGGTGCATTTCTGAATAGCTTTATCCATGTCTACATGTTACAATATAAGAAAGCTTTTTAGTCCTTATATTTAATTTTTAATATAAAAATAACTTCTATTAAGTTAACTGCTATTATTAACTTCAATTCCTGAGTTGGAAACAAAATGACTAAAGGGGTCCTACTTTCATACCTGATGCCACCCCACACCATGAAGCCAGGGTTCTTGCTGTATGTCTTTCGACAATACAGTCCTGGTGGGATCTTTCTTGGGGCCTACGTCTAACATGTATCCTGACGTCATGAACTCCCAAACTAAATCTGGATTCATCATAAAAAATGACAGAATGAAATTATTGGGTCCAAAGACGTCTCTCTTCACACCAGCTGAGCCTGTCACTTCTGTGTCTGACAGAAAGTGGAATTCTTAACAAAGGCCGGTGACTACGGAGTTTTGCTTCAATAAGACGGTTATTAATGGTGTTCAGAGATGGTCCATTCTACACATGTAGATATTCTTGCATCATTGGTACAGTTGTTGTCCTGTCTGCTACAACCATCCTTCGAATCCTCCTATCCTCTCTCTGTTATTAGTCTAGGGCGACCTGAACCAGGTTTTATTGAACTTTTCTCTTCTTCTGACCACTGAGATCAAATCCTTACAACAGTACTTTGATTGCAGCCTACTTTAACAGCAATTTCTCTAGTCGAAATTCCACCTTCTCTGAGGCCTATGATTCTATAACTTGTAAAATCAGAATTTTGTTTGTATGACACCTTGGCATTCTACCTTGGCATTCTACAGATTTAAGATGATCTTAACGTTAAAAAAAAACATTAATTAATGATACATAGGAGGCTATTTAAATATAACTCATTCATAAATAAAAAAAAAACTAGTTTTTATGCACTTATATTTTTAGGTAGGGTTTCAGAAAATTGATCATTTACATGCCTAAATGTTCTTATTAAGTATGCAAATTTTCGGAAAATTTGATAAAGTATTTATATAATTGATACATTTCTTTTTGTGCCCAGTGTATATAAATATTTTTAAAATTTAAATTAAATAAATAATTATTTAATAAAATACATTTGAAAAGGATTTATTAAAATGCACCCAAAAAAGGAGGAATATTAAAAGTAGTTTCAAAATGGAAAGATAGATGGCGTAACCAGATTGGTAAAGGCCAGAATATCCATTTCCAAATATTTAGTTTTCAGAAGACGTGGCTCCATCTATGTACGATAAAATGAAGCTTTTTTCAAATACGAAATTATATCTTTGAAGATCCACTTAATTTTGTTTAAGAATAATATTCATCATTCCTGTTCTCACATTTTAAAATACCAAAAAAAAAAAAAAAAGGTTTATTGTATATAGCTTGAATTCGATAAATAAAAAAAATAGTGTACCAGAGAAAAAGGCACCTATCCCTTTAATTATGTATTAAAACAATGTATAATGTTTATCACCCTGGTGAAAACTTTATTAGTGGTGATAATGAATTAACCATAGCACTAGTATTTGAAAATTTCAAACATAAAACAAACCTATAAAATAAAAGGATTTAAAAACGCGAATGTTTCTTTTATACATAAAACGAACTTCTACTGTCCTTACTGCGATGAAAAAATATATAATGGGAGGGCTTGGCTCATCAGTGGTGAACCCTCCCAGCGGTTTCGCCAATTTAATCCACCAGACCGCTTCTCAGAGCTCTAATACTATATTGGATCATTCTGCTATTATATGCTACACTGAAGGATGGAATCTTAGAAATGGTTTTCAAGTAAACTATGGACATAAGCTTATAGGACAGTAGAATTACTTGAAAACCATTTCTAAGATTCCATCCTTCAGTGTAGCATATAAAAGCAGAATGATCCAATACAGTATTAGAGCTCTGAGAAGCGGTCTGGTGGATTAAATTGGCGAAACCGCTGGGAGGGTTCACCACTGATGAGCCAAGCCCTCCCAATATATTTTTCATCACAGTAAGGACAGTAGAAGTTTGTATTATGTATAAAAGAAACATTCGCGCTTTTAAATCCTTTTATTTTATATGTATAGATGGCGCGTTATTGGTTTGTGATAAAACAAACCTGTAATACCATGGTTTCGGTCTTTGACCTTCATCAGTACAGGGGCGGCATTTTACATCGAAGGATTTAATAATATCTTACAACAACAACATCCACCCAAAATGTGTACGGGTTACATCGCCCGCTCAAGTCCATCTGGGAACTTTTCCGGGCTCATCTGCAGAAGGTTCAGTGGTGGGTCTGGTAAGGAGAATAAGTCAAGAGGTGAGTCCTGGATATGTACAGGTTATATATACTGTAGTGAGGAGATAGTTAAATAAAGGTTATGAAAGTATAAATTGGAAGGGTACATTAGTGTTATAATACAGTTACAAGTTCATGGGCAGCCAGGGGAATGATGGAAGGGTTTAATTATTTTATTTATTTACTTATTCGTTTTTTATTTAGTTATTTATCATTATTTTTTTTTCGTTTTTTTTACAATATCTTTATGGTTAAAATTATGACCATATTGCCTCTATAATATAATGATACCCTACGAGAGAGGTATTATGAAATCGGTCAAATTTACCAAACAGGTATTTAAGATGGTAAAGTGGTAAAGGACAGATTTCCAGGCTAGAATACAACATAAAGTTATGGTAGAATGATATTCATGTACCTAAAGAACTTCACCGGTACTGGTCCTGCCGCTACATCAGGCCTATCATCCGGGAGGCATTTACCATCATCGGGCGGCCCCCTGACCTGCAAGGCTGGGTCTTCGGGCATGGTCTAGACGATGATGCCCTGGCCATCCTGGCATCTGCCAAGACGCGCATCTATAGGTACTTCCTCGACGCGGAACTGAGGAGTGTACAAGAAAACCTTGTCTGGAGGAGGACTCTCTCAAGGTGGGGAAGCCTTCCTTGCTGAAGATATTTGTATATATAATCCCCTACACTTTATATGCCCTTTTTACTCTTTTATTTTTCCACCTTTGTAAAATTTGATTAAAAGAATCAATAAAATTGTTCAAATTGTCAATTGTCATGTACCTAAAGAAGCAAAACTCTGCCTTTAATCTATATATATAAAAATGAATGTATGTGTGAGTGTGTGTGTGTGTCCTTTATGCCTGACCAAACCACTCATTGGAACGCCATGAAACTTTGGGAAGTTATTCAGTATAGTACTGGGAAGGTTTCTAGCAAATAAAATTTTTGAAATAACTTTTCGCTTTAAAATAATCAAGATAAATATTCTAATTTATCTGTTATAATTCAACAATCTGCTCTAAATATTATCATGATGATACGATGATTTTGTAATGTAGAAAATTAGGAAAGACAAAATTCAGGATGACACGGCAATTTATTTGAGACAAGAATAATGATACAATTCCAAGGCAAGATACTATTCCTTTAACTTCCAATTACCGAGGGAACCAATTAATATTGATTTTATTCAACTTATCGAGTACTTTTCAAGGGACTGGGAAAAAATGTTCACTTTATCGAGAGATTCGTTAGACAAACCTTTACTCGGGTAAAACCCGGGCGAAGCCGGGTACGTCCGCTAGTTATGCATAAAAACGATGCACTTGTCCATCACCCTAGTAAAGAAGCTTACTATTGGTAAGATAAAGGATGAGGCCATAAAACAGTTTTGGCAAATTCAGACAAAAAGCCAACAACATGTATACCATGGCTTCGGGCTTTGGCACTCATCAGTAGAAGGACTGATTCTATTTCATAACATTTTACTAGAGAGGTTATGTAATCGGTCGAATTTACCAAACATGTGTTTAAACTGGTGAAAAGTGTCAAATATACAGTTAAACCTGTCTATAGCGCCCTCCTCTAAATAGCTGCTGCATCTCTATAGCGCCCGATTTTAAATACGTAGTACGATGCGATTTACATTAAAAATGATCTGTCTATAGCATCCTATTTTGGTGAGTCCCAAGAGGGGGCGCTATAGACAGGTTTAACTGTAGTACGATGCGATTTACATTAAAAGTGACCTGTCTATAGCACCCCCTCTCTATAGCACCTTATTTTGGTGAGTCTCAAGAGGGGGGGGGGGGGGGGGGGGGGGGGGGCTATAGATAGGTTTAACTGTATGTAGTACGATGCGATTTACATTAAAAGTGACCTGTCTATAGCACCCCCTCTCTATAGCACCTTATTTTGGTGAGTCTCAAGAGGGGGGGGGGGCTATAGATAGGTTTAACTGTATGTAGTACGATGCGATTTACATTAAAAGTGACCTGTCTATAGCACCCCCTCTCTATAGCACCTTATTTTGGTGAGTCTCAAGAGGGGGGGGGGGGGGGGCTATAGACAGGTTTATCTGTATATATTTTATAGATAATCGATATTTTACCTAAGAACTATTGGTGTTGTTAGAAAACCTGGAAACGACTGTTGTAAAGCGGTGAAGGCCAAACTTCTATATGCTTATCGTTGGTTGACGAAGCTAAGAGGTGATAAGAGATATCAGTGATGAAATATATCCCCAGATAAGAAGGCAATTAGCTTGGATAGAATCCAACCCTCTCACACAACTATGGAGATTTGTTTGGAAGGCAAGCGGGCTTTGGTGACCGGTGGGAGTCGGGGTATGTATTTATCTCCCTTTCTATATATATCAATTCCTTTTTACATATTGGATTTTACGGAATCCTTATGAAATTTACTGATGACGATCTTATCTTGGATAAAGATTAATTATTATTGTTGATATTAAAATTAATCATTAAATATAGTAGGAAGGATGAATTCGTAACCTTTTAACTTTGCATATTATTTATTATTAATAGTAAGGAGAGAAAGATACTACATATATATATATATATATATATGTTATATAAAAATATGTTTTTCAAATATATTTCATAGATAAAATACTCTGCTAAATCGACCACCAGAGGTCGCCGTTTCCCCTATAAAAACTCATTGTTGTTGTTTCCCGTTGGCCGGCTCAAATCTTTTGTACATTATGTAAATTATCTTTTCATTTTTTTATTCTCACGCCTTAAGCCAGGCAGTACTTTTATAAAATCATGTTTGTATTTATTCCTTTAATTCAATTAAAGCAATTACTGATCAAAACAATTTTTATATTTATATTTTCAAGATTTTAACCACGACTGCATTACCATAGCATAATCCTCAAGATAAATCAAACTGAAATTTCATTTCTTTAAATTATATATATTAAATTCAAAAGACAAAAACCTCTCGCAATCAGTATATATATATATATTTTATTACCTCTATATATTAATAAGAATCTGATTTCGTTTTGTAAGAACGCCCGTTGAAGAACTAATTGTTCGAAAGCTAGCGTCCGTTATTTGTAATAATAAAAGATACTGATTGCGAGAAAAAAAACAAAAAAATAAAAATAAAAGATACTGATTGCGAGAGGTTTTTGTCTTTTGAATTTAATTTTATGCGCAAGTTTTTTGATCTTAAATTATATATATAATTTGAAACTGAGATCTTATATAAAGGTTTAGTAGTGAGGGTACCAGTACTAAGACAATCAATCACACAAAAGTACACCAGAGATTGCATGGGTCACTGCATAAGCTTATTTCCCGATCAGCCCGTGCCGTCGAATCGCCAAACCATTTGATCTCTGTCGTGGGGTTACAGAGACAGCGTCAGGGGCGATCACATACGCAGGGCAGGTCGCGAAACCGATCTTGAACAGCGGCACATGCCAGAGTTACGTCTACGAGCGGGAGAGAGGTACAAAACAAACTTAGTATATATATGAAACAAAGAACAATAATTATATACCAGAGATCCTTTTCAAACACGAGAGCTCATCTATAGCTACTCTGTGTAATATTCCAACAGTCAATTCAACAGAAAAGTCAACCACCTACGCGTTTCGGGCTGTTGGCCCTCGTCAGCGTGGTACATTATATATACTCTATAACAAAAAAAATCGACGCACCAAGAAGCAGTTGTCCGATTTATATGAAAATACGTATACAAAGAGGTTTCGACCAAACATGCAAATGATTGAAATTTGGTGGCCGATTTATGCAAAGCAAGAAATCCAGCGCATCTGAACTGCGCATCCAGCACGAGCATTCATGCCATTGGATTGAAAGAGGCTGGTTGGTCTAATCGACTAATCGCGCGATATCTGTGTCGAAGTCATGTGGCTATTAGGCGATGTTGGCAAAAGTGGGTCAACAACGGAAGTATGCAACGTCAGGACGGCAGCGGTCGACCAAGGGCAACAACAGAACGGGAGGACAGAGCAATTGCCAGAATGGCTGTCGCAGCACCGGAATCCTCGTTATCTACCATCCAACGTGTGACCGGCACACAAGTGTCCAAAATGACTATCAACAGGCGACTGAGAGAGCGGAATCTAAGAGCTCGCCGACCGTTACGATGCCTACCCCTCACACCCATGCACCGACAAGTCCGACTACAGTGGTGTCGGGAGCGATCAACTTGGAACTGCGCTGACTGGGGACGTATAGTCTTTAATGACGAGTCCCGTTTCTTACTGTGTCCTGACGACCGTCGCCAACGTGTCTGGAGACGTCCTGGGCAGTGTGTGGATCCTGGCCTTACTGTCGAACACCACACAGGTCCACAACAGGGCGTTATCGTCTGGGGTGCCATTTCATTTGATAGCAGGACCCCATTGGTAGTCATTCCTGGCACCCTGACAGCACAACGGTACGTAGATGACATTCTACGGCCTGTTTTGTTGCCGTTCCTCTCACCTCACCCCGGGCTTACTTTTCAACAAGATAATGCCCGGCCACACACGGCACGTGTTACTATGGATTGTTTTCAATCTTGCCGAACTCTTCCGTGGCCAGCAAGGTCGCCTGATCTCTCGCCCATAGAGCACATCTGGGACGTGATGGGAAGGCGATTGCAACCATCCCGGAATGTTGACTATTTAGCCCGACAGTTGGAGAAAATTTGGCAAGAAATCCCGCAGCACACCATCCGGAATCTTTATCAGTCCATGACACGCCGGGTGGCAGCCTGTATCCAGGCCAATGGGAGTCTAACGACATATTGACATTCTCAATTTGTGACGATCAAACTCTGAAATAAAACAATTAATTGTTCTGAAATTTTAATCGTTTCCCCCCCCTATACATGCTCTTTACATACACCAATTTTTGTCCTAATCTGACAACTCCTTCTTGGTGCGTCGATTTTTTGTTATACAGTGTATATACCTATGTTTTCTGCACAGAAATTGCACGTTTTCGCGGGTCTATTTTGTCTACTGAAGAGTTAACGCGTGTAAGCTTGCCGTTTTTTTACAATAAAAATATGCTGCAAGTTTATTACAAACAGATAGTAATGTTTTCCTGTTCTAAATCATAGGTTGTGCCATGCTCCAGGTATTGGGAAGGCCATCGTGAAGCAGCTCCTCCAATGTGGGGCAGACGTGGTAGCTGTTGCCAGAAACCCAGACAATCTCGCTGCCATGAAGAAAGAAGTAAGTGACCATCTTTTTACTTAACCTAACTTCACTCCACAATCTTTTAATAATTTCTTTTTTTATATAGAAAATATTTGTATATACGCTAATGGACAAACTTAAGGAAGTTGTACTTTTTACCATGTATATCGGGATTCAGAAAATAATTCTGAAATATATTTGATACATAGTGAATTATATTGAAGACGCACGAGATAACCAAGTATAAACAAAATTGCCTCTGTCTCCTTGAAAACAAAAAAAAAAAAAAAAAAAAAAAAACGACCAGCGACTTTTCAATTCCTTAAGTTTTGTCCATGAGTGTAATAAAGTGCTCTATAATATTGTTAGAAATGTGAAATTTATAGAGTCGCTGTTTCATCCCAAGTTGACCTTCGGCACATGTACACTGAGGCGGCGCCACCATATACCATGTATGACGTCACTACTTACCCCTACTTCCTGCCTGCCTGCTGCTGACTGTTTACAACTGTCATTCTATCCCTCTTTTGATTTTCTCTAAACTTGTATAACCAATAAATCAATTGGCACTCTGCTTTAACGAGTCATTCGTTAATATTTCCAATAGGTTATGGGTCCTGACTACGCCCCAAATTTGAAGAAGCAAACCTAAAGTGAAACTGCTAAGCCTAACTCGTGCTAATTATGACGCACCTTGAGAATCAAGTCCGCCAGTTCAAAGGCGAAAACTTCTCCCTTTGGAAATATCAGTTCCGACTACTATTAGAGCAAAATCAACTTTTGGATATCGTGGACGGCAAAGAAATCAAACCAGAGGTAAGTGACGCTACCTCTACTCTACAAGATGCATGGCACGCCAAAGATATCAAAGCCCGAATGCTTATATCACAGGCACTTGAATTAAGATTTCTAGAACCTTTGATGTCCTGTAAAACTGCCGCTCAAATGTGGACAAGGCTCATGTCCATCCACGAACAGAGATCAGAGATCGCAATTGGCATGTTGTGGCAAAAATCTTTTGACGCCCGAATGTCGTCATCAGAGGATGTCAGCAGCTATATCGCCAATATTGAAAATCTTAGTGCAAGAATTCAGGATGCAGGAGGAACGATTACAGATGACCAGAAAGTGGCAAAGATAATAAACTCTCTTCCTTCGAGCATGCGGTATTTCATCCCAGCATGGGAGTCTCAAGCGCCGATTACGCAGACTCTAGAGAACTTATCAGCACGTCTTCTGATTGAAGAATGTAGAAACCAGCAGGCCGATTCCTCTCAAGGTACATCATTCTACCAACAGACTAAACCAAGAATCAAAGAAGATAACATAAAGAAGACTGATTCAGGAAAGATATCAGAACTAAAGAAAAAGACTGAATGCCATTATTGTCACAAGATTGGTCATTGGTCACGGGAATGTCGGAAACGGATTGCCGACCAGCAGAAGAAAAACGAGAAGCGGAAGAACCAAGCAGGAGATTGTGATCATAAAGTTTTCAACGCTGATACCATCCTAAAGTGGAATGATTGCGACACATGGTGGGCAGATAGCGGAGCTAGCTGCAGCATGACCTTCCGACGTGAATGGTTCAAGTCCTTCACTCCGATCCACAACGATCATAGAATATACCTTGGAGACAACACTTCCGTCCTTGCAGAAGGTACAGGTGACATTGAAATCCTTGCCATGGTGAATGGAGAATGGATTGCAACATCAATCAGGAATGTGCTCTACTCTTCGAAGCTCAAGAAAAATTTGTTCAGCCTGGGAGTGTGCACTGAAAAGGGATACCGAGTAGACATCGACAAGGATGAGCTGCGCATCTACTCAAGAAAAGATCTGAAAGCAGTTGGACAACGCCAAGATGGGCTCTACAAGATGATGTTCCGAGTTACTTCATCTTCACAAGGATTTTCTGCAAAGATCAACAACCTCCAACTGTGGCACGAAAGACTAGCACACATCTCACTCACCACTATTCGAGAAATGGCCAAGAAAGGATTGATCAACGGTTTGCAACCCGAGGACATAAAAGAAGACGATTTCTTCTGTCAAGGCTGCCAAGAAGGAAAAGCTCACAGAAAGTCTAGTCATTTGTCTGAAACAAAGGAGTACAATCCTGGTGAGTTCATTCTAAGTGATATCTGCGGCCCTATGCCAACACAATCAATAGGAGGATCACTTTATTTCATTTTATTCAAAGATTATTCCAGTGGCTTTCGCCATATAGATTTCATTAGACACAAATCCGATATTTTACACAAATTTGAAAACTTTGCTAGATTCAGTTATAATCAAACAGGCAATAAAATTAAAGTGATTAGAACCGATAATGCACTAGAATATACCAGTAAAGATTTCACAAATA
This sequence comes from Cordylochernes scorpioides, assembly GCA_030710605.1. Taxonomy (NCBI): domain Eukaryota; kingdom Metazoa; phylum Arthropoda; class Arachnida; order Pseudoscorpiones; family Chernetidae; genus Cordylochernes; species Cordylochernes scorpioides. Next base: position 18,483,949 of record CP092876.1, on the reverse strand, counting down.
CTTGCAGAAAGTTCGGAATAGTGCATGAATTGTCAGCTCCATATGTTCACGAACAGATAGGGCGCGTAGAACGACATAATAGAACTATTGTCGAAGCAGCTCGATCGATGCTGTGCGCACGAAATCTTCCCGAAGAACTTTGGGCAGAAGCTTGCAATACTGCAACCTTCATTCTAAACCGAACATTCACTAAACAAGCTCCCAATACCACACCCTATGAACTCTTTTTCGGAAGAAAAGTTAGTTTATATAATCTAAAGATTTTCGGCTGTGAAGCATGGTTGCATACACCTAAAGAACGTAGAAGGAAATGGGATAAGAAATCACAAAAGATGATTTTCTTATGGTACGATAAAACATGCTCTAACTTTCGACTCTGGAACCCTTCTACTAGAAATATTTCTATCTCTAAAGATGTTACTTTTAACGAGACAAAACTCCAACATTACGAACTAGAGGGAGAAAATCTCATCCCAATAAATATTGACTTTAACCAGCCGGCACCAACGACCGAGGATGAATCACCTACAGCGCTACGGTTTTCCACGCCGTCGGGATTCCACCCGATGATAACTCGATCTAAAAAGAAAGCAGATTCTTGTAACTACCATTTTGTCGATGAGCCTTCAACCTATAAAGATGCTATGGAAAGTCCAAATGCCGAAAAATGGTTGGATGCAATGAAAGAAGAAATAAAAGCGTTAGAATCTAATAACACATGGTCACTCGAAACCCTACCAGACGGATATAAGCCAATAGGAAGTAAATGGGTTTATAAGCTAAAATCCCATCCCAACTCTACGGCACCTAAATTTAGGGCTAGACATGTAGCTAAGGGTTACACACAAAGGAAGAACGTAGACTATTTCGACACCTTCAGTCCTGTTGTCAGATATGATTCACTTCGAGTGTTACTAGCAAACGCGGCATCAGAAAGAATGTTCTTAAAACAATTTGACGTAAAGACTGCATTTTTATAGGGTGACCTAGACGAAGTCATATACCTTGACAACTCAGGACAGACACACTGGACAGCAATTAAAAGTGTATTTCGCTACTTGAAATCAACACCACAATTAGGAATATTGTACGCTAGCCATCAAGAGTTAACAGGTTACTCAGATAGCGATTATGCTAGGGACATTGATTCAAGGAAAAGTACTACAGGTTACATCTTCATGTTAAACCATGGTGCTGTTTCATGGTCAAGCCAAAAGCAATCGACAGTTGCCCTCTCGACAACAGAAAGTGAATATATTGCTGCCTGTGCTGCTACTAAAGAAATGGTCTGGCTACGCAGACTTCTTAAGGATATCGGGATTAAGATGGACAGACCCACAGTACTCAACATGGATAATCAAGCAGCCATAAAGCTAGTGCAGAATCCCGAGTTCCATAAGAGAACGAAGCACATTGATGTACGATATCACTACATTCGTACTAAACAGGAAGATGGTGAGCTGACCACAAGATATGTCAGCACTCTTCAGCAGACGGCTGACCTCCTGACGAAACCTTTGGGACCGAAACACTTCAGGCGGCTCCTAGAAAACTTGAACGTTATAAATTTCAAGAGGGAGTGTTAGAAATGTGAAATTTATAGAGTCGCTGTTTCATCCCAAGTTGACCTTCAGCACATGTACACTGAGGCGGCGCCACCATATACCATGTGTGACGTCACTACTTACCCCTACTTCCTGCCTGCCTGCTGCTGGCTGTTTACAACTGTCATTCTATCCCTCTTTTGATTTTCTCTAAACTTGTATAACCAATAAATCAATTGGCACTCTGCTTTAACGAGTGATTCGTTAATATTTCCAATAAATATCATTATAAAAAGAGAACTATGATCCATTAAAAAAATTAGCAGTTAAAAAAAAAGGAAAACACGAATATACAAACTGATAAACATTTTACCTTTTAAACATATAGGCTAAATATTAACATGGTAACAAAAACCTTACTTTTGAACACACCTGATGATTTTTTTTTAATAGATATATTTTTTATTTTAATTTATTTCAATTTAAAGCGCTATGTCCCCCTTAGGACACTTGCGCTGTCATACATGTATGACATTTGTCTATATATATATATTTACAATACTTATAGGCCGTGAATAGAATAGTCATATGATGTTAACAATGCGAAAGAGAGAAAATAAACGAGAAAAAAGAACTGTGTATAAAATAAAGAAGTGTCTGGCAATATGTACAATAAGCATAATATAAATTATCAGTTTCTTAAAAGATATTTGTTGCTATATAATTTTAAATACAGTATATCTACAAAAGGTATGGAATTTAATATACATTTCTTTACTGGAAATAAAAATACTTGGATCTGTTACGATCAAATTATTTTCGATTCTGTAGTCTTGAAAAACAGGACAATCTAGTAAAAGATGTATTGAGGTTTGTTCCTCATGCCCACAAAAACAACTCGAGTCTTCCACCGCTTTAATTCTTTTTAAAAAGTTCTGAAATTTCCATGATTAGAAATGAATGGAGAATTATGAAAGTTTGGTCGGAAATATTTTGGTATGTTGTTATGGAAGAAGTTTTGAAAAGTTTCATTTGTGTTTTTCTTTAAAGTAGCCATTTTAAATTCAATATAATCCGTTATTATGCTTGGGATATCTAAATTGTATTTTTGTTTTCCTTCTAAATTTAAATTATTTAATTCATATTTCATATATAGAGATTCAATAAAATCGTTAAACAAAGACATCTTGGCTATGCTATGTATACAATTAGAACTCGTCGTTTTATATGATTGCGTGCACCATAATAGCATTTGGTATTGAAATTTTAATTTAATTTATTTATATTTTTCTTATTTACGAATTTATACCATATCTCCGATCCAAAAGAAAGCATTGGTCTAAATATTGTTTTGTATAATGTAAGTCTCTTTTGGGTATTCAGACCCCAAGCTTTTCTTCAAATTGAGAGTAGCAGGCGTCGCTCAAAGCAAGAGTTAAAAATTCTTGAGGTTAGCATTTGGGTCATTTTTCTTCGAAATGCTTTATTGAAATATATTTTTAAACAATTAAAAATCATTAAATCATCGATACAGGGTTAAACAGAGAATATAGAAAGAATTCTTCAAATTTCTTAGCTTAGAGAGATAGGGAAGGCAATGCCAGAGAGAAATTGTGGTCACCAGATAATCGTGGAGATTGTGGCGGACTTTGTGAAGAAACATGGGAATCCGAAACGTGGTCTCATTGAGCAACTCTTTGGCATCTATGTGAGTGAGTACTGTACATTCTCTGTGGGGTATTGTACCCCCCTCTGTATCTCCTGTGGGGTATTGTACCCCCCTCTGTATCTCCTGTGGGGTATTGCACCCCCTCTGTATCTCCTGTGGGGTATTGCACCCCCTCTGTATCTCCTGTGGGGGTATTGTACCCCCTCTGTATCTCCTGTGGGGGTATTGTACCCCCCTCTGTATCTCCTGTGGGGGTATTGCACCCCCTCTGTATCTCCTGTGGGGTATTGAACCCCCTCTGTATCTCCTGTGGGGTATTGTACCCCCTCTTTATCTCCTGTGGGGGTATTGTACCCCCTCTGTATCTCCTGTGGGGGTATTGTACCCCCTCTGTATCTCATGTGGGGGTATTGTACCCCCTCTGTATCTCCTGTGGGGGTATTGCACCCCCTCTGTATCTCCTGTGGGGGTATTGCACCCCCTCTGTATCTCCTGTGGGGTATTGAACCCCCTCTGTATCTCCTGTGGGGGTATTGTACCCCCTCTTTATCTCCTGTGGGGGTATTGTACCCCCTCTGTATCTCCTGTGGGGGTATTGTACCCCCTCTGTATCTCCTGTGGGGGTATTGCACCCCCTCTGTATCTCCTGTGGGGGTATTGTACCCCCTCTGTATCTCCTGTGGGGGTATTGTACCCCCTCTGTATCTCCTGTGGGGGTATTGTACCCCCTCTGTATCTCCTGTGGGGTATTGTACCCCCTCTGTATCTCCTGTGGGGGTATTGTACCCCCTCTGTATCTCCTGTGGGGGTATTGTACCCCCTCTGTATCTCCTGTGGGGGTATTGCACCCCCTCTGTATCTCCTGTGGGGGTATTGTACCCCCTCTGTATCTCCTGTGGGGGTATTGTACCCCCTCTGTATCTCCTGTGGGGGTATTGTACCCCCTCTGTATCTCCTGTGGGGGTATTGCACCCCCTCTGTATCTCCTGTGGGGGTATTGCACCCCCTCTGTATCTCCTGTGGGGGTATTGCACCCCCTCTGTATCTCCTGTGGGGGTATTGTACCCCCTCTGTATCTCCTGTGGGGGTATTGTACCCCCTCTGTATCTCCTGTGGGGGTATTGTACCCCCTCTGTATCTCCTGTGGGGTATTGTACCCCTTCTGTATCTTCTGTGGGATATTGTACCCCCTCTGTATCTCCTGTGGGGTATTGCACCCCCTCTGTATCTCCTGTGGGGGTATTGCACCCCCTCTGTATCTCCTGTGGGGGTATTGCACCCCCTCTGTATCTCCTGTGGGGGTATTGCACCCCCTCTGTATCTCCTGTGGGGGTATTGTACCCCCTCTGTATCTCCTGTGGGGGTATTGTACCCCCTCTGTATCTCCTGTGGGGGTATTGTACCCCCTCTGTATCTCCTGTGGGGTATTGTACCCCTTCTGTATCTCCTGTGGGATATTGTACCCCCTCTGTATCTCCTGTGGGGTATTGAACCCCCTCTGTATCTCCTGTGGGGGTATTGTACCCCCTCTGTATCTCCTGTGGGGTATTGTACCCCCTCTGTATCTCCTGTGGGGTATTGTACCCGCTCTGTATCTCCTGTGTGGGGTATTGTACCCCCTCTATATCTCCTGTGTGGGGTATTGCACCCCCTCTGTATCTCCTGTGGGGTATTGTACCCGCTCTGTATCTCCTGTGTGGGGTATTGTACCCCCTCTATATCTCCTGTGTGGGGTATTGCACCCCCTCTGTATCTTCTGTGGGATATTGTACCCCCTCTGTATCTCCTGTGTGGGGTATTGTACCCCCTCTATATCTCCTGTGTGGGGTATTGTACTCCCTCTATATCTCCTGTGTGGGGTATTGTACCCCCTCTGTATCTCCTGTGGGGGTATTGTACCCCCTCTGTATCTCCTGTGGGGGTATTGCACCCCCTCTGTATCTCCTGTGGGGGGTATTGTACCCCCCTCTGTATCTCCTGTGGGGGTATTGCACCCCCTCTGTATCTCCTGTGGGGTATTGTACCCCCTCTGTATCTCCTGTGTGGGGTATTGTACCCCCTCTGTATCTCCTGTGTGGGGTATTGTACCCCCCTCTGTATCTCCTGTGGGGGTATTGTACCCCCTCTGTATCTCCTGTGGGGGTATTGCACCCCCTCTGTATCTCCTGTGTGGGGTATTGTACCCCCTCTGTATCTCCTGTGTGGGGTATTGTACCCCCCTCTGTATCTCCTGTGGGGGTATTGCACCCCCTCTGTATCTCCTGTGGGGTATTGTACCGCCTCTGTATCTCCTGTGGGGTATTGTACCCCCTCTGTATCTCCTGTGGGGGTATTGTACCCCCTCTGTATCTCCTGTGGGGTATTGTACCCCTTCTGTATCTCCTGTGGGGTATTGTACCCCCTCTGTATCTCCTGTGGGGGTATTGTACCCCCTCTGTATCTCCTGTGGGGTATTGTACCCCCTCTGTATCTCCTGTGGGGTATTGTACCCCCTCTGTATCTCCTGTGGGGTATTGTACCCCCTCTGTATCTCCTGTGGGGTATTGTACCCCCTCTGTATCTCCTGTGGGGGTATTGTACCCCCTCTGTATCTCCTGTGGGGGTATTGTACCCCCTCTGTATCTCCTGTGGGGGTATTGTACCCCCTCTGTATCTCCTGTGGGGGTATTGTACCCCCTCTGTATCTCCTGTGGGGGTATTGCACCCCCTCTGTATCTCCTGTGGGGTATTGTACCCCCTCTGTATCTCCTGTGGGGGTATTGTACCCCCTCTGTATCTCCTGTGGGGGTATTGTACCCCCTCTGTATCTCCTGTGGGGGTATTGTACCCCCTCTGTATCTCCTGTGGGGGTATTGTACCCCCTCTGTATCTCCTGTGGGGTATTGTACCCCCTCTGTATCTCCTGTGGGGGTATTGTACCCCCTCTGTATCTCCTGTGGGGTATTGTACTCCCTCTGTATCTCCTGTGGGGTATTGTACCCCCCCCCTCTGTATCTCCTGTGGGGTATTTTACTCCGTTATACAACCTTGTCTATTCTTGCAGAAGGGTTTACAGTACTCTAAAGCTCATCCTTGAAGGCTGAGTCTTATTGTAATTTAAATTTCAGAGGAATCTTAAGAGCCTACTATAGTTCAATCCCTATATGTATATTGATAATCAGAACTAACAAGGTATAATAAAGAGAAAATGGTTGTTTTCTCAGATGCCCAAAGTTGTTACGGTGACCTTGGACCTAGGAGGAGATTGGAAGACCATCCGGGACACCATTAAGGGACTTGGTATCTTCGACCTGGTGGTCAGCAATGCTGCAATACTCAGCATGGTTCCCGCGGGTAGCGCTGGGGAAGAGGATATTTTAAAGTGAGTTGACGCCATCTTACCAAAAAAGACATAAGAATATCTATAGTTCACCATTCGTGTTCAGTAATAAATGAATATCAAAAATGTTTTATTTTCATTTCAAACCTGATGAACGTGAATGATATTCTCACCGAAATGTCTATAAAATTAAAGATTTACTTCTAAATTTGGCCGAAGTGACATTTTACTATTGAAAAATAAAACTGAGTTAATGTACATAATTGTAAATACACACACACATACATACAGCTTTATTAAGACCACCGGTCTTATACAAATTCACCGCAGTAAGGAATCATAGATGGAGCTCTTATACTCCAGGTATTGCAGAAACCAACAACAGCCTCCAGGTCCGACGCATATCCAGTGGCCACAGAATCTACCGTGCATAGGTTAGCGTATCACTGAAAAGGCGAGTGTGGAATCAGCCGCGTTCTAGTCTTCGTTTTCCTCATCCAAATAGACCACAGCATTCGGCAATTCTATTAATATCCTCCTCCTTTTTTAATTAATTTTTTTTTTGTATAATATGTTTATAACTGCTCCTGTTTAAAAATGTAAATCAACGCAATTATCCCTAGACGGGATATCGTGTTTTGTGTGTTGAATTAAAATAAAATAAGCTATACTTTCTGTTTCAGAATTTTCAAAACCAATTTCTTCTCAGCAGTGAATATCTGTCAGGTAAGTTTTAATTAAGGTTACCAAATTGTATATTCCCCTTTATATATTACTTATCTCAAGCATGCGTAGCCATGATCATCATGGTGGGTAAATAGAAAATGCTTTAACTGTAAGTGCACCAAATGTCTCACATTCGCGTTTTTAAACTCTTTATTCAGACATTGTTATTAACTACATAGCATTCTTTACCTAGTACAGTAATCCCTCGTTAAGATGAACTCAACGGGAGAACGAAATACCCTTTTCGTCATTCGTATAAACCAATTCGACGAATGACGAAAAGGGTATTTCGTTCTCCCGTTGAGTTCGTCTTAACGAGGGATTACTGTAGTATTTACATATGAAAGTATCCATAGCTATATACACATAGTAAAGTCAGTTTAACATGAGGCAAAGTGTTTATTTCTTTTTTTTTATCCCTAGTACACGTGGTACAGACCATGATAATCATGGTGGGTAGTTAGTGACTGCTTTTAATGTGTGCACCACATGTCTACAAATGTGAAAAGCAGTTCGACTTTGCATTCGACTAGAGCCCCGTTTAGTTACTTGCACTCGCTGGTGGGGTTGGACTTTTGAAAGAATCAGGGGCCATTGGAGCATTTTTGGAGCACAACAGAAAAAGTGTCCAATGCGGGAATCGAACCCGGGTCGTAGTGGTCGAAAACCAAACGGTTTAAGCAGCCTTCCACCGACCCCCCAACAAAGTGTTAGATAAGCAAGTATTGTTGAATATAGAGGCATTGAGAGAATTTAGAGAAAGCAGTTCGAATTTTGGATTCAAATGTGTGATAGAGCCCCGTTGTGGCGCTACTTGTATTCATTATTTGAGGTTAGACTTTGCAAGAATCGGGGTTAATTGAAGCAATTTTTTTTCTTTAGTAAAAAGGAACCCAATGCGGGATTCTATTCCGGATCGTGGATGTCAATAATTATCCTTTTAAAACAGCAAGTAGGTAAACAGCGTGGTAAGTTTCTTTATTGGGAACTACGAGCTTTCGGACATCAGCTGCCCTTCATCAGGTACAATGGGTGGTTGGAAAAAGTGAACCAATATATATATGCAGTAAATTAGCATAAGAGAAAGCTAACTAACATCTATTTAAAATAATTAAGAAATTTACATAGGAACTAAAGATAAAAGTACGAAATTTCTAAAAAATACGAAATTTCTAAAAAATAGACTAAAAATCTGTATATGACGGATAAAAGGTAAAACACGAGAAAAAAGGATGGGAAGACAAGAAAAGCGTAGGTATCTAGGCACAATGAAGGAAGGAAGCGAAATAAGATGTCAGTGGCCAAGTTTAGAAAAAGCAGTATATTGAGGGGGGAGATCTATTTTTCTATTAAAACTAGGGATGGAGTTGGACACGAGAGCCTCCAGGACCAAACGTTGATATTTATTCTTAACTTCACTGTATACCGGAATTTAACCACTCTTTTAATCTACGCAACACGATTCCGGTATACAGTGAAGTTAAGAATAAATATCAACGTTTGGTCCTGGAGGCTCTCGTGTCCAACTCCATCCCTAGTTTTAATAGAAAAATAGATCTCCCCCCTCAATATACTGCTTTTTCTAAACTTGGCCACTGACATCTTATTTCGCTTCCTTCCTTCATTGTGCCTAGATGCCTACGCTTTTCTTGTCTTCCCATCCTTTTTTCTCGTGTTTTACCTTTTATCCGTCATATACAGATTTTTAGTCTATTTTTTAGAAATTTCGTATTTTTTAGAAATTTCGTACTTTTATCTTTAGTTCCTATGTAAATTTCTTAATTATTTTAAATAGATGCTAGTTAGCTTTCTCTTATGCTAATTTACTGCATATATATATATTGGTTCACTTTTTCCAACCACCCATTGTACCTGATGAAGGGCAGCTGATGTCCGAAAGCTCGTAGTTCCCAATAAAGAAACTTACCACGCTGTTTACCTACTTGCTGTTTTAATTTATTGAGCGTGGCTATATTATGTCTGATCCCAACCTTGTACATCTTGCCTTTTATAAGCGTCAGCTCTCCAAGAAGTCATTACAGCTGGCCCGTTGGAATTGTCACCTCCTTTTCAATCAAAAATGCCTCCAGTCCTCCTTCATACCGCCTTCTCTCAGGATCCGAGACCCCGTGAGAAACCACTACTCTTCACGCATCATCCAAAGAGCTGAAGCACAACTCCTCATCTCGAGGATCAGAGGCTCCAGATCTATGATCCGTTTTTTGCAAAAAACCATCAGAGGCCTCCTTGGTTTGCTTTCCCCGAGAATTCCCCCCGCTGAACTCTGTTCCCTTCTCCTGAGCTTAACCTCCCGAGTGGATCTTCTGAAATCCGATATAGGGCTCCGACATCAACGTAAGCTCGATTTCTGGCGCATGAAGCATGGGTTCCCTTCACCTCCCCAGTCCCTTCCTAAGGACAATATAGTGAATTTAACGGACACTGAACTCTCCGCACCACAAATATCCCTATTGAAGAAGGGCCTTAATTTCTGCCTACCCAAGAAACCTGATCTTTTGTATACTGTGAGCTGCATCGAGGCCTCACTCCAGCACCAGGCCTTGACAGATAAGCACCACATCCGCTCCACCATTACTGGCAAACTCCTTGCTGATTCAAAGAAGTCTTTTCCCTTCCTTGTGCTGTCAAGAGAGACCTCACCACCCTGAAGGCTCTAAAGAATCAACGTGACACCATCATCACTAGATCGAACAAGGGTTCACAGGTTGTTTTGGTGAAAGCGGAAGATTACAGTAAGAAAATGCTCAACATTCTCTCTGATCCTAATACATTTCAGGAAATTTCCGCTGACCGAGTCAAGGCCATTTCAGGCAATTACAGGGCATCACTCAGGCCCCTCCTTAAGAAGGGCTGCATCACCCCTGAACAATTCAAGCTTTTCACCTCCAACATCTCCAGCATTCCTTATATTTATGGGCTCCCTAAGACTCATAAGCCCGATATCCCTCTCAGGCCCATCGTCGCATATCATCTTTCGCCCGCTTTGCATTCGGCTAGATATCTTTCAAACTTCCTTAAGCCCCTTGTCAAAGCCCACAATATTTATTCCATTCAGGACTCCTCTGATTTTATCGCCAAACTAAAAAACTTTTCCCAGTCTGGCAGCCCCACTATGTCCACTTTTGACGTCACATCTCTCTTCCTAAGCCTCCCACATTCTTTGATTTTTGATGGGTTAGGCTCACTCCTCAACTCTCCTTCTGTCTCTAACAAAGATCAAAAAGTAGTTTTCGAGCTGTTCAACATCTGCTTGGGCATGAACACCCTAGAGTTTAATGGCCGCTTTTTCTTGCAGATGAGAGGCTCCCCCATGGGCAGCCCTCTCTCTACAACCGCAGCTGAGATCGTAATGTCATATTTGGACCGATGGTTAGTTTCCCAGATCCACCTAGGAGTAGTAATGTGGGCGAGATATGTTGATGACATTTTTTGTCTGCATCAGAGCACTGACCACTCCCCTATCCTGACTGTTTTAAACTCCTATCATTCCGATTTACGTTTTACCCACAATTCTTCCCGTTTTAATTGTATCCCGTTCCTAGACGTTTTAGTGGTTAACCTCCAGGGTCGTTTCCATACAACTGTTTTTCGTAAAGCTGGTTTTACCCCTTCTTACTTGCATTTTTCATCACATGCTCCCGTCTCCCATAAAATTACCACCGTAAAAACTCTTTCTAAGCGCGTTTTTACTCATTGCTCTCTTCCTTTATTCAGTAGAATCGAAAAACGGATCGTTTACCTACACCTTTTATCCGCGGGTTACCCACGTAACTTTATCGATCGACATTTTTATTCACCAAACCACGACAGTTCTATTCCTCCCCCGTTTAAAGATGTTTGCGTTCTTCCGTTTTCTACTACGAATTCCGACATCGGTTTTTATCTGCGTAAATTTGGCATCCGCACGTTTTTTAAAAAATCACCTTCCCTAGGCACATCGTTACGCCATCCCCTCACAAAAAGCTCCGTCAGGCCCAGCCCCCAATCTTCCTCCAATGCCATCTACAGAATACCGTGCAATGACTGTCCACAATCATACGTCGGAGAAACTGGCCGCACCATTGCCACTCGTGTCCTAGAACACGAACGTAACATCCGTTCCCATGATCGTAAGTCACTACTATATCAACACAGCCACGAATTTAACCACTCTTTTAATCTACGCAACACGATTCCGGTATACAGTGAAGTTAAGAATAAATATCAACGTTTGGTCCTGGAGGCTCTCGTGTCCAACTCCATCCCTAGTTTTAATAGAAAAATAGATCTCCCCCCTCAATATACTGCTTTTTCTAAACTTGGCCACTGACATCTTATTTCGCTTCCTTCCTTCATTGTGCCTAGATGCCTACGCTTTTCTTGTCTTCCCATCCTTTTTTCTCGTGTTTTACCTTTTATCCGTCATATACAGATTTTTAGTCTATTTTTTAGAAATTTCGTATTTTTTAGAAATTTCGTACTTTTATCTTTAGTTCCTATGTAAATTTCTTAATTATTTTAAATAGATGTTAGTTAGCTTTCTCTTATGCTAATTTACTGCATATATATATTGGTTCACTTTTTCCAACCACCCATTGTACCTGATGAAGGGCAGCTGATGTCCGAAAGCTCGTAGTTCCCAATAAAGAAACTTACCACGCTGTTTACCTACTTGCTGTTTTAATTTATTGAGCGTGGCTATATTATGTCTGAATTATCCTTTTATAACAATTTTCCAACGACCTCTCTCTCTCTATATATAATTTATATAATTCAAATTTGTAAGTATACTAGCCAAAAATAAACATGGCGTTACCCAGGCTTCCCATTGCTTATTGGAAACCAGCAGTTGATGCTAACAAGAAATCAATAACAAGATTGACATCTGATAAAATAGAACATATTTTATCTTCTGTGAGAGATTATATAAAAAAGTATTTCAAACGTGATTTTCCATTATAACAATCTCTCCATTTTATCTCGGTCATACTGATAAGAAGACTTTAATCTCAATACAGTTGAGAGCCTCTTTTGTAAGTTATAAAAAAGGCATCTCCTTATCATGAAACTGAAAGTTACTAATGGCTTGCACCATCTATCGGAATAAATATAGATTCTTCTCGTTGATTTTTAATTTATTCCATAATTGGCCAAATACCCATTCTTGATTAATCAAGAAAAACTAAAAATGGGTATTTAGCCAATTATGGAATAAATAAAATTAACGAGAATAGTTGATATTTATTCCGATAGATGGCGCAAGCCATCAGAAACTTTCAGTTGCACGATAAGGCGATGCCTTTTTCATAATTTATGCACCTTATCCCAGTACAATGTCACATTTGTACTATTTTTTCTTTGTAAGTGCTATGGTGAAATGGATAATACCTCTGGCTCCATAGATAAGAAGATTCCAGAGATTTGGAAAACTAATATTAAGAGACCAATTTATTTTCCTCCAATTTACCCAGATTAACCTATTATTAGCTTGATTGTCTTTATATAATTCTTCCTGTATATAAATATAATATTAGCATTAAGTTCTATTACTGTTTTTCCTCCATGTATCCTAAATCTCTGGTAAAATCGACTAAATTGAACTCTTCGAATAAAAATAGCAAAATATAACGATGATTGAAGAAGAGTGTCTTATACGAATTTTATTCGCAAGCTTTCGGACGTCTTTCTACAGGCTTTATAATGACAAAACACAATTTGTAAAGCCTGTCATTGTTAAGCCTGTAGATGGACGCATGCGTTCGAAAGCTTTCGAATAAAATTCTTGTAAGACACTTCTCTTCAATCGTCGTTATATTTTGACATCTTACATTTCTGCTTGGAGAATCTGTATAAGACTAAAATATCTTAATAAAGACTTTTGTTGTTGTTGTGGGGTATTAAGAGGAGACCAAAGCATTAACGACTATGATAAGTCTTCATCCTAATATGAAGGAGGGCAGTTACTTATCCTTGAAACTGGAAAATGCTTCTAAAAGTGGATGAATCTACTACACTCATGGACAAAACTTGAGGAAGTTGTACCTTTTAACATGTATATCGGGATTCAGACAATAACTCTGAATGATACACTCATGGACAAAACTTAAGGAAGTTGTACCTTTTAACATGTATATCTGGATTCAGACAATAACTCTGAAAGATACACTCATGGACAAAACTTGAGGAAGTTGTACCTTTCAACATGTATATCGGGATTCAGACAATAACTCTGAAAGATACATTCATGGACAAAATTTGAGGAAGTTGTACCTTTCAGCATGTATATCGGGATTCAGACAATAACTCTGAAAGATACATTCATGGACAAAACTTAAGGATGTTGTACCTTTCAGTATGTACAACTGGATTCAGACAATAACTCTGAAAGATACACTCATGGACAAAACTTAAGGATGTTGTACCTTTCAGTATGTATATCGGGATTCAGACAATAACTCTGAAAGATACACTCATGGACAAAACTTAAGGAAGTTGTATCTCTCAGCATGTATATCGGGATTCAGACAATAACTCTGAAAGATACACTCATGGACAAAACTTAAGGAAGTTGTACCTCTGAGCATGTATATCGGGATTCAGACATTAACTCTGAAAGATACACTCATGGACAAAACTTAAGGAAGTTGTACCTTTCAGCATGTATATCGGGATTCAGACAATAACTCTGAAAGATATTAAAGTGACCTTTATTGATGACATACGAGATAACCAAGTGTGAGCAAAATTTACGCTGTTTCCTTAAAAAAAAATAGACGATCGGGGAAATCAAAAACTTCTTTGTCTTCCCTAAGTTTTGTCCATGAGTTTATATATATGTTGAGGATAACTATAGGAAGGCATGGCTTATCAGTGGTGAAACTTCCCAGTGATTTCACCAATTTAATCCACCAGATCTCTAAGCTACGACTATTGTATTCTCCATTCTGATTATAAATTCAGCATAGGAAGGGTTATTCTTGGTGAGAGAAAGGGTTTCTAATAAAACCAAAAAAAAAAAGGAATTTTATAAATTTCACAAATATACTTTGCTTGTTGCACATTTTGGATGGGTCTAGCTCATCAATGGTAGATCCTCCCAGCGGTTTCGCCAGTTCAATTTATCATTGCAGTAAGGGTAGTAGAAAATTGTTTAATTTTAAAAAATAAACATACGGGTCTAAAATAGCTTCAATTTTTTAAAACAGATGGCGCGCTAATGCATCACATTCAAGGTTCTAACATGTTGTTAGAGGAGAGTGTTGACAGGTGTGTTTTTGTAGATGACAGCCCAGGCAATGGTGGAAGCTGATAGGCCAGGAGCCATCGTACTCGTGTCATCAGTTGCTGGGAAATCCGGAGGACCATGTGGGTTCTATGGTACAAGTAAAGCTGCCTTAAACCAGTTCTCACAGAACATGGCGTTTGAATTTGGCCCTAAACAGGTTAGTACATTTCTTTACTAACTTATACAACATTTTAAAAGTAATTGAATTGCTTAGGTGTTTTTATTTTTATCTTTCAGCCTTTTTCGTACTTAAAAATACACTCTCATGGACAAAACTCATGGGAGTGGAAAGTATTTTATGTCGTCGGTCGTCTTGTTTTTTTTTTTTTTTTTTTTTAAGAATACACGGGCAATTTGGTTCACACTTGGTTATCTCGTTTGATTTCAATAAAATAATTCACTAACCTAAACTAACCTAACCTAGAATAAAAAAAAAAAAACAAACGAATCTAAACTAACTTAATTTAACCTATCTGAAATTAACCTAACTTAGCGTATATACTCGTATGTACACTCATGGACAAAACTTAAGGAATTGGGAAGTCTTTATTGTCGTCATTCTTCTTCTTCTTCTTCTTCTTTTTTAAAGGAGACGGAGGCAATTTTGTTCACACATGGTTATCTCGTGTGTCTTCAATAAAAGTCACTTGTAGCAAATATCTTTTAGAGTTATTGTCCGAGTCCCGATATACATGCTAAAAGTAAAACTTTCTTAAGTTTGTCCATGAGTGTATATATTGTTATACGTGCCCGCACCAAGCCACCAATGGTCCATAGAAATGAACATCACATTCTACGGCTAGATCAATTCGCATTTATAACTCGCGTTCTTACAATTAAGACGCTATAACTAAATTATTATAATAACAGATACTGCTATAACTTTTGTTCCACTGTTATATTAAATATATAAGTTACGAAGATATCTTTTTGTGAAAAAAAATTGATAACTAAAAAAATATATGGATACTCCTTTTATATGGATTGATATTTGAAATATATCGTGTATGAAGATAATCTTCTTTTTTCCCCTACAGATTCGGACCAATTGCGTCTGTCCTGGAATCACCAACACGGACTTGATTGGTCAGTTCAAACTCCAACAAGAAATGTATAAAAAAGTCCTGGAGCAAATACCACTTCGGAGGATTTCAGGTGAGATGTGTAGTTATAGCTTAGGTCTACCCTTGTTTCTTTCTTTAATTTAAACTTTGGAGATTTGGTTATCTTCTTCTTTATTATCTCCACTCAATCATATTAGGATATCAAGTTGTGACCCTTGATGGTGTCTGTTTGACAACCATCATGACTGGGTGAAGTAGAATGCCTTTGTCATTAAGACTGGGAGCACTACTCAGTTGCAGGTCGACTTAGCTCCAAAAGAAATGGCCGCCTCTGACATGAGGAACAGACGCCATGTGTAGCTGCTCCTAACATGGAGTACAAACGCTGCTCATCCTGTATCCCTGGATTAGGAGCCCTTACAGGGTACTATCACCCGGGCCAGCTGAGCCCAGTTTTTTTTAGCGAGCTTGTTACTGCTCCCCCTCCTCCTTTTTCATCCGGGCTTGGGACCGGCAAAGGCGGAGTTTGAGAGTTGGTTCTAAATATTGAAAACGTAAAATCTCCTGATACAAAACTTTTATGACATCATTAATAATGTGTTTGATATATATTTTTACTGCCATCTATCCACAAAAATAACTAAACGTTGCTTTTTACCAAAAATTAACCAGTGCGTCATTTTTTGAGAGAATGATCAAGTAAAACCTAACAATGTACGTGTTTCGTGCTATTGGTTCTCTTCAATATAATGCTGGCTGTACATTGAAGAACCAGCGAGGGAATCTTAACTGTTTATTTGTAAAAGAAGAGTTTTTTTTTTATTATTCCTAGTATACATCATACAGGCCATGATAATCATGGTGTATAGTAGTTGGCGATATCTTTTACTCTAAGTACACCACTTGTCAACAGATGTAAAAAGCAGTTCGACTTTTACACTTACAAATGCGCCATAGCTCCATTTGGTTACTTGTACTCACTGATGGTTGAATTCTGTTTAAGCATGTTTTCGCGTATTGTGCATATTTGGTGTTTAACAATGCCGTTTTCTTCTTTTTTATAAATTTTCCTTTAGGGGTGGTGGGATTGTTGATGAGTGATATAAATCTTTGATTTCCAACAGTCACGATCCGGAATAGAATCCCGTATTGGGTACTTTTTTTCCTGAATAAAAAATGCTTCAATGGCATCCGATTCTTTCTAAAGTCCAACCCGACCATTGAGTGCAAGTAACCAAACAAGGCTCTGGCGCATTTGTAAGTTCAAAATTAGAACTGCTTTCTACATGTGGGGCACTTACAGTAAAAACAGTCACCAACTAATATACACCAAGATTATCATGGCCTTCCGATGTATACTAGGAATAATAATAAAAAAATCTTCTTTTACAAATAAACAGTTAAGATTTCCTTCGTAGGGGTCGGTGGAAGAGTGGTCTAAACCGTTGGTTTTCGACCGCTACGACCCGGGTTCGAATCCCGCATTGGGCACTTTTTTTTCCTGAAAAAAAAAAAAAAGCTCCAATGGCATCCGATTCTTTCCAAAGTCTAACCCCACCATTGAGTGCAAGTAACCAAATGTGGCTATGGCGCATTTGTAAGTGCAAAAGTCGAATTGTTTTCCACATGTGTGTAGGCATGTGTTGCACTTAGAGTAAAAGCAATCGCCAACTACTACACACCATGATTATCATGGCCTGTACGATGTATACTAGGAATAAAAAAAAAACTCTTCTTTTACAAATAAGCAGTGAAGATTCCCTTGTATGTTGGTTCTTCAATGTACAGCCAGAATTACATTGAAAAGAGCCAATAACGCGGAACACGTACATTGTTAGGTTTTACTTGATTATTCTCTCAAGAAATGACGCACTGGTTAATTTTCTGGAAAAATCAACGTTTTGGTATTTTTGTGGATATATGGTAGTAAGCATCAGTTACATTCGGTTGTACAATGATGATATGTTGTTTTTTATTTATTTATTTATCATTATGAAATAAAATTCTATACTTTTATTTTTTTAAAGGTATTATCAATGACAATCGGCATATTTCAAATACTAATTTTGTACGTCAAATTGAATTATTTGTTGTGTTTTAAGACATTATAGAGGGTAAACGTTCAACCTTGTATACACGGATTATCTTGGCCATGTACCCTCTGTGTACTTGTGGTTATAATGATTTTGTATTTATAAAAGATTTTATAAAATTTATTGACCGACAAGAGCTTTGTCTAGTTGTACCATAGCTTTATTGTAAGATTATAAACTCAAAAGTAGCTTCTTCTATAGAAAATGTTTATTTTGTTAGCTTTCAAACGACATAATTCTTCAACCGGCGATTGATGTCTACACTTGTACTATAAATTCTACATTTGAGCAGAAAATCTAAGAATATCGTTGAAAGAGACATCTGAGGCTCTAAACAATGTAAATATGTAGAAATCTGGGTATTCACCATGATTATTATGGACATGTGTGTTAGGGAGGTATAATAAGGAACAAAGTGTGTTACATAGAACAAGAGAACATATTTATTGTGCTGTGACATTTCTGACAGATACCATGATTATCATGGCCATGTGTGCTAGGGAAGTGTAACACGTTGTGTTGTACAGAGCCCGAAGACATCGCTAACGTGGTGACATTCCTGGTACCTACCATGATTATCATGGCCATGTGTGCTAGGGAAGTGTAACACGTTGTATTGTACAGAGCCCGAGGACATCGCTAACGTGGTGACATTCCTGCTGAGCGACATGTCACGGATGGTCAACGGAGTCATAATGACGGTGGACGGAGGTCATACCTGTTACATGACATGAATGGAAAATTAAAAAATAATCTGCATATCCTACTGCTTGTTTTTCATTGAAATATTACCTCATTTTGATTAGGGGTATTCAGAAAATTTTCTGAATGAAGGCTCATACATCCTTCACCATACACTGACACTAGAATATTGACCGTAGTTTCATTTTTCGCCGTGACAAAACGAATTACAGAACGGAGTTCGCAATAGGACACGTTCACCAGTGGTAGCTCCATGGAAACTGAAGCGCTACGGACTTGCGCGTACGAGTAGCTTCCAACGCATCCTATTGACCATTTCTTACACTACTAACTAATATTTACAACGTTTCGTTCGCAGAAAAAAATAGGGAAACTTATTTATTGGATGGCCCTGGTAAATTGGCAGTTTTTCATTTGCCTATCAACGTAACAGATCAAAGATCTACAAGATTTTCTCAAATTCATTGACCGACAAGAGCTTTGTCTACTTGTTCCATAACTATATTGTAAGATTATAAACTCAAAAGGAGCTTCTTCTATAGAACATGTTTATTTTGATAGATTTCGAAAGACATCGTTCTTCAACGGGCGATTGATGTCTACACCTGTACTGCAAGTTCTACAATTGATCAAAAAAGCTAAGAATATCGTTGAAAGGAAGATGACTAAAAGACACACCGTAGTTGTTATGTCTATCTACCAAATGACTGTAAATAGGTTTTTAAAAATACTATTTACATACCCAGAACAGCTGCTTTACACACCAAAGATAAAGAACATTGCGACTGCTGTGATAGAGATGTATGGAGACATCTGAGGCTCTTCATTGGACACAACAACAACACATGTCTACCCAGAACAGCAGCTCTACACACCCAAGATAGAGAACGACTGCCGCGATAGAGATGTACGGAAACATCTGAGGCTCTTCATTAGACACGACAACAACACATGTCGACCCAGAACAGCAGCTCTACACACCCAAGATAGAGGACATGCTGTGATAAAGATGTACGGAGACATCTGACGCTCTTCATTAGATACGACAACAACACATGTCTACCCAGAACAGCATCTTTACTCACTCAAGATAGAGAACATAGCGACTGCTGTGATAGAGATGTATGGATACATCTGAGGCTCTTCATTAGACACGACAACAACACATGTCTACCCAGAACAGCAGCTCTACACACCCAAGATAGAGGATATGCTGTGATAGAGATGTATGGAGACATCTGAGGCTCTTCATTAGATACGACAACAACACATGTCTACCCAGAACAGCATCTTTACTCACTCAAGATAGAGAACATAGCGACTGCTGTGATAGAGATGTATGGAGACATCTGAGGCTCTTCATTGGATACGACAACAACACATGTCTACCTAGAACAGAAGCTTTACACACCCAAGATAGAGAACATTGCTGTGATAGAGATGTACGGAGACATCTGAGGCTCTTCATTAGACACGACAACAACACATATCTACCCAGAACAACAGCTCTACACACCCAAGATAGAGAACGACTGCTGTGATAGAGATGTACGGAAACATCTGAGGCTCTTCATTAGATACGACAACAACACATGTCTACCCAGAACAACAGATTTAGACACCCAAGATAGAGAACGACTGCTATGATAGAGATGTACAGAGACATCTGAGGCTCTGCATTGGACACGACAACAACACATGTCTACCCAGAACAGCAGTTTTACACACCCAAGATAGAGAACATTGCGACTGCTGTGATAGAGATGTACGGAGACATCCGTTCATTAAACACGACAACACATGTCTACCCAGAACAGCAGCTTTAAATACCCAAGTTAGAGGACATTGCTGTGATATAGATGTACGAAGACATCTGAGGCTCTTCATTGGAAAGAACAACAACACATGTCTACCCAGAGCAGCAGCTTTGCTCATCCAAGATAGAGAACATTGCGACTGCTGTGATAGAGATGTATGGAGACATCTGAGGCTCTTCATTGGACACGACAACAACATATGTCTACCCAGAACAGCAGCTTTACACACCCAAGATAGTGGACATTGCGACTGCTGTGATAGAGATGTACGGAGACATCTGAGGGTCTTCATTGGACACGACAACAACATATGTCTACCCAGAACAGCAGCTTTACACACCCAAGATAGATGACATAGCGACTGTTGTGATAGAGATGATTTCGGGCCAGAGACTTCTCAACGAATTTATTTACGAAAAACCTTTCTTAGAAATTAAGAAAAAAGGCATCTCCTGACGTACAACTAAAAGTTGCTGATGGCTTGCACCATCTATCGGAATAAATATTAACAAATCGTTGATTTTTAATTATTCCAGAATTGGCCAACTATCCTATCTTGATTAATAAAGAAAAGCTAACTACGTACGCGTTTCGGGCTGTTGGCCCCCATCAGCGTGAGCGCAAGCTAAACTTCAAAAGCTTATTTTATATGAACTAAATATTAAAATTTATTAATTTTGAATAATAATATTCTGAATATTATTCTTGCAACTTTATCACTTTCGAGTGATGATTCATTTTTTCTAAGTGAACGTATAGAATCGCTAAATTAGATACTAATCAAAATCAATTCGTCGCTAAGTGAAAAGTTCATTTTTTAGCCATTAAATAAAAAAAAAGCTTTCGAGTAAGACTCTTTGTTAAATTAACCGTCAAAAAGCATCTGCTCTAAAGCTAATTTTATGGCTTTTTAAAAGAAATTAATCACTTAACACACACAAAAATGATTCATTTTTAAAATTTAAATTAAATTTTAATGTTTCGTTATGTATAAATAAAAAAAGTACAGTTATGGAAGGCTGGTACATACACTGTCCTGCTGTCACCATCTGACCAGAGATGACATTCTGGGACATCTAATGGTGGGAAAACACGACACAATACAACCTGATGTATCACCATAAACACTTGGATAATCGGAATTAGATGAGCTTCACAATAAATATAAATATAAATGAGACTATTAAACTGGCGAAACCGCTGGGAGGGTTTACCATTGATGAGCCAGGCTCTCCCATTAATTTTTCCATTGCAGTAAGGGAAGTAGAAATTGTTTAATTTCAAAAAGAATCTTACGCGTCTAAAATAGTTTACAATTTTGATAACAGAGGGCGCGCTAGTGTATATTAATATAAATGAGACTAATAATCTTTTAGGGGGAGAAGTCCGACCACACCTCCCTGCGGTCCCCCCTGGACCCTTGGAATATTCGACCAAATTCTTGTTCGTTTCCAAGGTGACTAACGTGGCAACGGCACCCATTTTCCAAGATAGTGGAAATTGTTGCTGCTGTGATAGAGATGCATGGAGACATCGGAGACTCTTCTTTGGACACGGCAACAACAACAACAACTAATAATATTTATATAAATATAATAAATATACTTTGTTACAATGGTTCTATAATGGTGTTGTGTGAATTAAATAAAAATAAATCATATTAAGATATCTTTATTACAAGGTTTATGTGCTTTATTAAAAAGGAGAGCCATACAAATAGTGTTATTTTGCTAAGGGTAAATTTCCATATTTATCTTTCACAAAATCCATTATATTTGCTGATTGTTGAGGCGAGAGGGACTGAAGAGGATGTTGACAGGTACAGTCCCATTTCTGCCAGGAATACCAATGGACATTTTCTTTCTTCTTGCAGATGCAGGAACTGAAGATGGGACATTCCTTTTCACAGGATTTGTTAGAGGTGAATAGGCTTTTTGCCAGATTTGCAATTTTCTCCAAAGTGTTTCTAAAACCACATACAGTCAACACATATCAGAATTTAATAAAATAGATAATGAAAATATTAAAGCATGAATGATTCCTTTACATATAAATCAAACTTCTACTGTCCTTACTGCGATAAAAAAAATATTGGGAAGGCTTGGCTCATCAGTGGTGAACCCTCCCAACTGTTTCGACATTCTTAGAAATTAGAGAATATTCTATTGGACGTAGCAAAAAGAACATAAGCAAGAAATGCATAAGAAGATAAAGGAATATTTTATATGGTAAGGGGCTAATAAAAGTGATGATACAATTTAGATAAATAAAGAAGAATAAAAAAAAAAGATAAAATCTTCACTTACTTCCCAAATTCCACCAGACGACTGAAAACCCGACCGAGGAATCCAACAACAGAAGAGAATTTGATGTTTGATTCTGTATTGAGTTCTTTGGATTCGCTTTCTTCATCAGGGGAAGGAT
>CP092876.1:18429345-18461206 GCA_030710605.1 Cordylochernes scorpioides | reverse complement strand
GGAGGGTAGTTCAACAATTACATTTTACTATAAGTGCATAAATATCTACAAACGTGGAAATTTTATAAACGCCCTTCCCGTTATGTACAATTTAATAATAGTAATAAAGTATCCAAGGCTAATTTTCTTGTATCACTTTATTTTTCTAGCGCTTTCGGGTATAATTTCTATCTAATTATACACTTATATACTATACAGGTGTATAGTTACCTAGAATTTATACTCTTAGTTGATCCTGTCCAAGAGCATGTAAGCTAGAGAAATAAAACTGTACAAGAAACAATAGCCCTGAATGCTTTGTAGAAATTCTATGATATCTACACCCGTATAAAGTAGTTCAACTTTGCATTTACAAGTTGCTAGAGCCCCGTTTGGTTACTTGAATTCATTGATTGGGAAGGACTTGTACAATAATATTAGAGGCATATTGAGAATTATTTATCTAGAAAAAGATGTTCAATGCAGGATTCGAACCAAGGTTCGTTGCACAGGGCTCTAATTTTCATATATAATTTTATTCCTATAGCTTCCGGGTATAACTTGTAGCTAACCATACACTTATACTCTATACAGGTGTATAATTAGCTAGATATTATACTCTTAGTTTCTCCTGTTGAAGGGGTCATGTTATCCCTAAAACTATAGAAATAAATTTGTACAGGAGAGATGCAGCTTAAAACCGACGGTTTGTACTGTGGGGGCCAAGAGACTTCCTCACAGCCTTGCTGGGATGACAGACCACGGCAAACATACAAGCGGGGCAATGAAATAGGAGATGACCACCACGGCGTGGCAGATCGGCCGAAGTCAATAAGAAACCAGAATAGACATTCTAGGGTGTTGTCCATCTTGTCTTCCTCTAAAAATGTAGCTAATAAGTAATACCAATAAAACACTAACTTTGAAATACTTTCTGGGCCATCGCTGGACTAATAAATCGACACACCACAATACCATTCGCCTACCAAACTCCTGAGGTTGTTCATGAAAGATTCCAGTTTGTCAGTCATGTTTCAAGGTGAGGAAATGATCACCAATGATGTCATCAGGGCGAGGCTATGTGTGTGTGAGTAACGGATTCAAATAAAACCGGCCATTGGTCAACACATACGTCACGTGACTTCCTGTCCTTTTTTAGTACCAGACGGGTTCCCATGTATTGACATTCTTCTGAATTAAAAAAAAAAGAATTAAAGCATGAATGTTTCTTTTATACACAAACAAACTTTTCTACTGTCCTTTTTGTGATGAAAAGATATTGGAACGGCTTGGTTCATCAGTAGTGAAACCTCCCAGCGGTTTCGCCAATTTAATCTACCAGACCGCCTCTTAGAAATCTAATACTGTATTGGATGATTCTGCTTATATATGCTACACTGAAGGGTGGAATCTTAAAAAATGGTATTTAAGTAAACTATGTACATAAGCTTTTAGGATAGTAAAATTAATAAGACAGTAGAAGTTTGTTTTGTGTTTAACTGGTTCAAATTCACATTAATAGGTACCGCTCAGCAAGAGCAACCTAGTTCATGATAATTGAAACAGTGAATAATATGTGAAGGTTATTCACATATTAAACAAAATTTTAACGCGGGATTCAATCCCGGTTCATGACTGTCGGGAATCGAGCGTGTTACCCTCTCATCCACCGACTATTGTTTTGTGTATAAAAGAAACATTCGCGCTTAAATACTTTTATTTCTTATATATAGATAGCACGTTATATTAATTATTCAGATTGTTAGAACATTCTGGTTGTAAGCATTCATCTTCTGACTTAAAATTGAATAATATCAATAAGCAAGCCAGAGTTAAGTTTCTTATACTATTTCTATTTCTCTAGCTTTCAAGCTAACATGCCCTTTAATAGAGGCATCTAGAAGTATAACATCCAGCTTGATAGTTATCCAGCTGGAAGTTATACTTCTAGGTGTTTATTTTGAAGGGTATATTAGCCTGGAAGCTGTGAAATAGAAATTGTGTAAGAAACATAACCCTGGATTGTTTGTTGATATATTATTGAAATGCTGTTTGTAAACCGATGATATCGCCAGTGGCAGAGAAATGTGCAGCTTTTTGGAGTAGTCTTGGAATTTCCTGGAATCTTTGGTTATTTCAGTTCTCATGTCATTTTTGATTTTATAAAAGTGGTCGTTTAGTGAAATCGTCTCATATGGGAAGTAGTCTCTCATGAGAGGTCACATTGTACAATTCCAGAAAGAGAAACGATATAAAAAGACGATATTTTCATTTTTTATGTGAGAAATTTGAAGAATAACGCTAGGTTTAAAATACCAATCCAGCTAAATACCTTCACCAAGAGTCCCTGTAAATTACCAACTATAAAAGTCAAACAGTTCTAATGTAATGGTACAACGGTATAGTATATTAAACTGACGAAACCTCTAGGAGGGTTCACCACTGATGAATCAAGCAATCCCAATATTTTTATTATTGCGATAATGACAATAAAATTTGTTTTTAACATGAAAAATTCATTAAATTATTTAATTTATCAATTATAAATATATGCGCAAAAAATTCCTTACTCTAACCTACATCTCTCAATTGTTTCCAGCTCAATCTAACTTTATTGAGTGTTGCTCTCAGAAAGATCAACCCAGGTCATCATCATATTGGCAATAATACGGGGGAGAGACACTTAAAGAAGTTGTACCTTTTAGCATGTATATCGGGATTCAGACAATAACTCTAAAAGATATTACAGTGACCTTTATTGAAGACACACGAGATAACATACACTCATGGACAAAACTTGAGGAAGTTGTACCTTTTAGCATGTATCTCGGGATTCAGACAATAACTCTAAAAGATATTACAGTGACCTTTATTGAAGACACACGAGATAACATACACTCATGGACAAAACTTGAGGAAGTTGTACCTTTTAGCATGTATCTCGGGATTCAGACAATAACTCTGAAAGATATTACAGTGACCTTTATTGAAGACACACGAGATAACATACACTCATGGACAAAACTTGAGGAAGTTGTTCCTTTTAGCATGTATATCGGGATTCAGACAATAACTCTGAAAGATGTTACAGAGACCTTTATTGAAGGCACACGAGATAACCAAGTGTGAACAACCTCTGTCTCCTTCAAAAAAATAAACGAACTCGATGAAATCAAAATATGAAATTTTCTTAAGTTTTGTCTATTTCTATATACATAGTGTGTCAATTTTATTCACAATCTGATTAGTTCTTTTCCTACTTCCCTCATATTTTTGTTCTAAACGGTGGTAATATATTAGGAAATAACAATTCTGGTACATAAATAACTCTTTAATTCGGCTTTCAGATGACCATTAAAAAATCTAAATTGGTAAATATCTGTGATTTCAAAAAACAAACAATTATTATTCTAAATATTTTTAAAAGAGGTATAAAAAGAGGAACAGGTTAAATCAACGTTTAGTTGATATCTTTTTCACTAGATGGCGCTCTGCAATCTAAACAAAAACGCTCATGTTAGTGATCATGATATGCCTAATTTGTTATTTATATCAACACCTGACATTTTTATTTATTTTTTTTAATTATTTTTCATATGAAAAGAGGTATTATTTTTTTAAAGAAGACGTGTGAGACGTATGTAAGACGGGTTAATGCTCTATAATTTAATAAATACCTATTAATCTATTGTATTATTTAATTTAATGATAAATTCTATAGCGATGTGTGTCCAATAAGATTCTTTGTAGATCGTAGAACGGCGTAAATTTATTCAGAATCTGCCATAACGGAGACCGGTGAATAATAGGCCGAGAATTTCATGGAGGCGTGAAAGTTGGTCTTCTTTGTTGCATAGGAGATGACGTTTTTACATATTTCCCTTGGTTTATCTATAAAATTTGATGGTGATTTTCTTCTTCTTTTTACCTTTTATTCTTGGTTTATCTACTATATAGGATGATGAGTTTTTATGTCTTTTCCTTGGTTTATCTACAATAAAGGATGGTGTTTTACCTTTCTCTGTTACATATTTTCCTTGGTTTATCTATAAAAATCTATAGTGATATTCTTCTTTTTTACCTTTTATTCTTGGGTTATCTACTCTATAGGATGGTGGGCTTTTTTACGTCTTTTCCTTGGTTTATCTACAATAAAGGATGGTGCTTTACCTTTTTTTGTTACATATTTTCCTTGGTTTATCTATAAAATTTATAGTGATTTTCTTCTTCTTTTTACTTTTGGGTTATCTACTATATAGGATGGTGAGCTTTTTTACGTCTTTTCCTTGGTTTATCTATAATAAAGAATGGTGCTTTACCTTTCTTTGTTACATATTTTCCTTGGTTTATCTGTAAAATTGGATGGTGTTTTTTTCTTCTTTACATATTTTCCTTGGTTTATGTTGCACAAATTTCATCATTCCCTTCTCCCTGTGGGAACTGATAAAGTGTGTCATCAGTAATTAAAATATTAATTAATCTAATTACCCCTCTCTCTCTCACCATTTATTACTGGGAATGATTCAGCATCTGATTGTGTTGTCCATGCTCCAGTTTTACCATTGTTATTATTATATAGGTCACATGTTGTCCCTCGAGATAACTTAAGATGCAGGACTTGTAGTATGTTGGTAGGTTTTGGAATAACAGAGTAATACATGTGAACAAATAATTAAAAATAAAAAAGGTCTGGTGTTGATATTGAAAACAAATTAGGCATATTCTGTCCATTAACATGAGCGTTTTCTTAGATTGCAGAGCGCCATCTAGTGGAACAGAAATCAACTAAACGTTGATTTAACCTGTTCCTTGATATTTGGCCAACCCAATTTTTTTTATAAATCAAGAAAAGCCAACCACGAAGAGAGATACATATAGATGGAAACTTTTTGCTGGGAGTAAATTAATCTATAAAAGCATAGAGCGCCTCTCCCGTCAAAATAAAAGTCAAAACTAGACGCCATATATTGACCGTCGCCGCAAACTAGCGGCCTCGGGTCGGTGACAAACCACAAAACCAGCTTCGGCAAACTGAGAATCGTCCACCTAGAGACCATGATTTAGGTCTAATGGTCCTCGTCAGCCCAGGGTGGAGTTTATTCCATGAAATCCACAAGAGATCTAATGGAATCTTGACAATCTGCCAAAGAAGTGTTAAGCTGGTAAAGTGACTGGGCCAAATCCATGACAAAATATAGATGGTTTTGTGGTTTGTCAACAGCCCGAGGCCTCTAGTTTGCGGCGACGGTCAATAGATAGCGTCTAGTTTTGATGTTTATATTGAGGCGCCCTATGCTTTTATAGATAGATATTTATGAAATAGTATAGAGAACAAAGGTTTTGTCAAGATATTCAAGTCTTAAACACAAGATTCTCCTGGAATAAAGAATGAAGGAATGAGAAAGATATGCATTTATGTACAATTGGAGATCCCCAAAAAGAAACGAAATTGTAATGTTACAACTCTTGCACTTGCAGTACCAGGATGCACCGTTAGGAAGATACTGTAAGACCTCTCCTGAGTGTCAAATGTAAGAATCTAAGTTTCATTGTAAAGACTACAAAACAATAACACGCCATCTATATATAACGAATAAAGACATTAAGACACAAATGTTTCTTTTCACAAATAAATCAAACTTCTACTGTACTTACTGCGTTGAAAAAATATTGGGAGGGCTTGGCTCATCAGTGGTGAACCCAATATTTTTTCAACGAAGTAAGGACAGTAGAAGTTTGATTTATTTGTTGAGAAGAAACATTCGCGTCTTAATGTCTTCA
This sequence comes from Cordylochernes scorpioides, assembly GCA_030710605.1. Taxonomy (NCBI): domain Eukaryota; kingdom Metazoa; phylum Arthropoda; class Arachnida; order Pseudoscorpiones; family Chernetidae; genus Cordylochernes; species Cordylochernes scorpioides. The sequence continues at coordinate 18,455,446 of CP092876.1, read as the reverse complement.
TTCATTATAAAGACTGTACGGGGATATATCTAGGGATCGAATTTTCTTGAAACAACTTGATGATGTGTCAAGACCTCTCATCTAATAATCTTCACTATTACAGTAAGGTCTGTAGACACAATATTTGATAGTATAATAAACATATATATATAACCAAAATATATATTTTTGCTTATCCCTAATACACGTGGTACAGGCCATGATAATCATGGTGGGTAGTTAGCGACTGCTTTTACTGTAAGTGTACCACATGTCTACACATGTGAAAAGCAGTTCGACTTTACACTTACAAATGTGCCAGAGCCCCGTTTGGTTACTTGCACTCGATGGTGGGGTTGGACTTTTGCAAGAATCGGGGGCCATTATAGCATTTTTTTTAACAGAAAAAAGTGTCCAATGCGGGAATCGAACCCGGGTCGTAGTGGTCGAAAACCAAACGGTTTAACCAGCCTTCCACCGACCCCCTTATTATTTATAATAATTAAACATTAAATTCATGGAGAATAAACCTAAATAGGTTTCTAATTTTGATGTCACCTAGGTCTTTTTTTTTTTTTTTTGGTAGGATACAGAGTCAATTTTGTTTACACTTGGTTATCTCGTGTGTCTTCAATAAAGATCACTGTAATATATTTCAGAATTATTGTTTGAATCCTGATATATATACTGAAATCTTTAAATAAAAAGGACATATATTGAATCAAAATATCATTTATTTTACCAATATTTCAGTTGGCTGAATGCCAACCTTTATCAAGGTATTATAACATTTTAATGTGTGTCAACAACAAACTCAGCGCCACATAACGTCAATAGAATTAAGTTTTAAAAATATTTTGCTTATATTCAATGGGGAGAAAAAATGTTGAAATATTGGTAAAATAAATGATATTTTGATCCAATATATGCCTTTTTATTTAAAGATTTATTTATCGATTGCTCTATTTTCAAAACACAACTTCCTTTAGTTTTTTTTTTTTTTGTCCATGAGTGTTTATTCAAAAGAATTGAATAATTTATTTTTGTCTTTTTTAAAATGTTCAACATGGGCTTCGAATCTAGTTCTTTTTTGACCGTAAAAGGATCATTTTTTCACCATCTATTCCCCTAAAAATTACTCAAAAATGTTGAAGTAAGGAGTATGTGGTAAGTAAATGCAGTGGGCGTCGAGTGCAATAGTTCGATCAGTTGGTACATTGCAACAGTCCGGGGGGTGAGAGCCCCTCCCGCCTACACAGACCTTGGGACGTGACATTTACCTTGGACGTGGGAGGTGACATTCTGCAACTCCCTAAACCACATCTTGTACTCACCCACATTGTACTTATTCCTCACCTTCTTTGTTTGCAGTTTTTTTTTTATCGAAAAAAGGATAAAACTGGTGTAGTTCATTCATCATTACTAGATTTACATTTTGTATTGGGATGATGGACAAAATACATTGTTCTTATGTATATTTAAAGGGAGAGATGCCACATACTTTGGGTACATAACTATAACGTCTCATTCAACATCCAAATTTCTGGTGGAACACTCACCCACATTGTACTTATTCCTCATCTTCTTTATAGTAGTTTTTGATCGAAAGAAGGAAACAATTGATGTATGATAGTAGTTCTTTCATCATTACTATTATCTTTACAATTTATACTGGAAAGATCAACAAAATACATTGTTTTAATGTGAGATATGCTACACTTTGGATATATATAACTATTTATTTATATTAATTCGCATTCAAAACACACACTTCTAAATTTCTGGGGGAAAACTCACCCACATTTTACATATATCCCTCACTATCTTTTATAACGATTTTTTGATCGAAAAAAAGGATAAAACTGGTTCATTCAGCATTACTAGCTTCACATTTTGTACTGGGGTGTTGAAAAAAATACATTGTTTTAATGTATATTTAAAATGGAGAGGTGCTAAATACTTTGGGTATATATAACTATATATTAATATTAATTCTCATTCAACACACGCACGTCTAAATGTCTGGTGGAAAACTCACCCACATTTTACTTATCCCTCACTTTCTTTGTTAGCAGTTTTTTGATCGAAATAAATATATAACTGGTGTAGTAGTTCATTCATCATTACTTCATCATCATATACATACATCATCACTACTGACTTGTACGGTTTCTTCCTTCAAAATATGTGTGATGGAAAGGAATAAAGGTTGTGCGTTTCCTCTCTTGTTCGTCGACCTCCAAAAAGGCATTTCGTCAATTTCTGTTCTCCCAATTTCTCTAATCCTAATTATTCTGTTAAGGATTCTTTAATAAACGAATATTGACTCCCCGAATCCAACAAAACATATATAATTTTTGATGTATTAGAGCTACAGATTTTTGCTCACTGTCATTAAAAGTATTTCGGACGAACAGGACTGTGTGAGCAGAACAGAGGACCTTTGGTTTTGTACTGAAGAATTGTTTTTCTCTCTTTACTACTTCCTCCATCTTCCGAGATTGAGTCCCTTCTTGAGTTGTTTTGGTGTTGTTTAATGGGAGAGAGGCTACACTTTGGGTATATAACTATATATTTATATCAATTCTCATTCAACATCCAAATGTCTGATGGAAAACTCACCGACATTTTACTTATCTCATATTCTTTTATAGCAGTTTTTTTTATCGAAAGAAATATAAAACTGGTGCAGTGGTTCATTCCTTTTAACTGCTCTTCACCTTTATCTATGACTGTCCGAACTTTACAGAAATGAGACATCGATTGTTCCCTGATCTAAATGATTTAACTTTCTTACATCAGCCACTTTGTCTATATAAATTTTATGAACTCTGTCGATTAATATAATGTATTAATTCTAAGTTATAATAGGTTTGTTGTTTTGTTTGTTTCCTCTGTGAATGGCTCAAATATTTTAATATCGCGTCTTGTTATTTAAAAATAAATCAAATCACCCTCTTTACAATTTGTACTGAAGTAATGAACAAATTTCATTGTTTCGATGTATATTTAAACAGAAAGGTGCCGCACTCTGAGTACATATAACTATGTTTATACTAATTCTTATATATAAAGTAAAAAGTACAATTTCCAGGCAAAAGACCATTTCTAAACGTCTGGTAGAACAATTATTCACAATTTACATATCCCATTTTCTTTTATAGCAATCTGGTTCAAATCACATTAATAGGTATCGCTCAGCAAGAGCAACCTAGTTCATGATAATTGAAACAATGAATAATATGTGAAGGTTATTCACATATTAAACAATTTTTAACGCGGGATTCAATCCCGGTTCATGACAGTCGGGAATCGAGCGTGTTACCCTCTCATTCACCGACTTTTTTTTTTGTTGTTGTTTTTTTATAGCAATTTTTTTTATCGAAAGTAATATAAATATATTAAAAAAAGAAAAAAAAGGGCATCTCCTTATCGGACAACTGAAAGTTTCTGATGGCTTGCACCATCTATCGTAATAAATATCAACTATACGTTGATTTTCAAATTATTCCAGAATCGAACAAATACCCTTTCTTTTCACATTGATATATAAATATGTTTATTCTCAATCATTAAGAAGAATGTAAAACTTCCAGGCTAGACAATGTCCAAATAACTGAATAAAATACATCCCTCATCCTTCCTCGAACTATCAAAAAAGAAATGGGGTATAGGAAGGGGAACCAGTAACTGTAAATGCTTTTAGTTCATATCCAAATACACTGAGTACCTATGTACCTATGATCAGAATGTGAACGTGTCCCGAAATTTTGGTATTTTTTTACAATATAAAAAATGCTCCATCCATATATAGGGCAGTTTTTTTGCCATTTTTTAATAAATTTTACTGTCAGTTTTTATCTTCAGAACTTCCTCTTTGTATCTCTATATGGATCTAGTGTTCTGGATAATTTATATTTAGTCGCAACGACTGAGTTTTTATCTACAGTGATTGGAATCTCCCCATGAGAGATTACTCAAAAGTATATGTTGTAATGTGTGGAGTCGATAACATGTCGCAGCGAGCTCCTCATCCAATATGCAGTCATGGGGCCAGAGTGGGAGCGCACTAGCGTGAAGATAAATGAAGACCACACTCATAGGAACATGGTTATCTCGGTTTAGAGGGGCAGCACCCGTGAAGGTGAGGTGGACTATGGGAGTCCTGGGACTCGCTGGTTAATCTGGCAGCATGGCGACCTATCTACACTGTCTATACTGTGTCTGTGGACTCAGAAGGAACACAGCTTATATGCAAATGGTGACGTCAGAGAGAACGGACCTTTTTGGGTGTCCGTGTCCAATCAAGGACTGGTCTGATAAATGTTTATGTTCTCTTAGCTTCTTGGACAATGTCAATGATATGTTATTTGATCTTACTGGGTGTCGCACCCTTCTTTTCCGGTGATAGATTTTATTGAACGCCATCGTGAAGTTAATTCAGGTTTGGTGTTTCCATGTAGAACATTCCTATGTATTGTATATGTACAACAAATATAATACGACATATATATATGTTATATAAAAAAATATGTTTTTCAAATATATTTCATAGACAAAATACTCTGCTAAGTCGACTACCAGAGGTCGCCGTTTTCACTATATAAAATCGATTGTTGTTGTTTCCCGTTGGCCGGCTCAAATTTTTTGTACATTATGTAAATAAGTTTTCCATTTTTTTTAGATTCTCACGTCTTAATCCAGGCATTACTCTTATCAAATTGTGTTTTTAATGTATTCCTTTAGTTCAATTAAAGCTATTTCAAATCTTCACTATTTTTATTATTATTATACTTTCAAGATTTTCACCACGACTGCATTACCATGGCATAATCCTCAAGATAATTAAAATCAAACAGAAAGTCATCTTTTAATATAATATATAATATATATTTACACCTGGTCTCTCTTGAAATAGGCCTCTTATTAGAGGTGTATTAGATAATTTTTGAGTTAACAACAGTAGTCGTTCAGGGAGGTGGTCATTCAATAGAGGGTTTACTCGTGTGTGAAAGGTTTTGCTTTATCACGACTTCTATTTCTAACTCTTCTATAGATGACATGCGGTCTGAAAATGGCATATTATACATCCCTTTATGTTTATGCTAGTTTTTTTGTTGTGAATATTATAATTAATAATATATATTATATATTTAAACAGAATAGTTAAAATATTAAATATAAGAAATTGCAATATCATCTACACCTATGTACAAAACTTAAGAAAGTGGAAAGTCCGGTGGTCGGTTTTTTTTATTATTTTTTTTTTAAAGAGTAAATAGGCCATTTTGTTTACACTTGATATCTCGTGTGACTTTAATAAAAGTCACTGTGTATCAAATATCTTTCAGAGTTATTGTCTGAATCTCGATATACATGGTAAAAGGTACAACTTCCTTAAGTTCTGTCCATAAGTGTATCTGTGTGTGTGCTGACACGATTGTAACTTGGACACTGCTTGGAGTTGAAACTTGATTTTTTCGTCGATGATTCATGACCTCCTTGGAATTACAAAAAAAAACTGACAAAAATCAAAATAAATATACACTCATGGACAAAACTTAAAGAATTTTTACCTTTTAGCATGTATATCGGGATTAAGACAATAACTCTGAAAGATATTTGATACACCTTTATTGAAGACACACGAGATAACCAATTGTGAACAACAAAATTGCCTCTGCTTCCTTCAAGTTTTGTTCATGAGTGTATTTAGATATCTTCTATAATCAGTTTCTATGAAAGTTTCGTTTTAACTGTTAGACCGATTGAAAAGCTATTAGCTCTAAAGCTTGTCTGTCCTACTCTACAATAAAAGAAATTCATCAGTAATCATTCTCGTTATTTCAATTTAGACATCAATCAGCGCTAGATGGCGGTATCTGTAGAACAGGAAAGGCGTGTAGAGAATGAAGTTCTATTTTTTATTATTTTTATTACCGTTTGTTCTCCCAGTTGGGACGCGACCTTCCCAAGGACAAGGTCTCACTGCGGCGCAATCATTGATACTCTCCAAAATTGTGAAGGACATTCTGGGACTGTTTTTGTAAATGGTATTTTGTGAGGTTTTTATGATGGTCCCGTGTATAGTCGAAAGTTTTTTGTGTCTTTTATGTTGGTTTTATGGTATTATAATACCTTTTTGTGAATTTTGTGATGGTTTCATGTGTATTGGAACGTGCTTTGTAGTCTTTTATGTTGGTTTCATGGTATTGTGAGACCTTTGTGTGAATTTTTAATAGTTTTGTGTATATTGGAACGTATTTTGTGGTCTTTCTGTTGGTTTCATGGTATTGTGATACCTTTTTGTGACTTTTGTGATGGTTCATGTATTTTTGGACGTGTTTTTTGGTATGTTATGCTGGTTTCATGGTATTATGATACCCTTTTGTGACTTTTTATGATGGTTCTGTGTATATTTGGACGCGTTTTGTGGTATTTTATGCTGGTTTCATGGTATTATGATACCCTTTTGTGACTTTTTATGATGGTTCTGTGTATATTTGGACGCGTTTTGTGGTATTTTATGCTGGTTTCATGGTATTATGATACATTTTTGTGACTTCTTTGACGTTTCGTGTATATTTCAGCGTGTTTTGTTGTCTTTTGTTGGTTTAATGGTAGTTTGAGACTTTTTTGCGACTTTTTTAATGGCTTCGTGTATATTGGAACGTGTTTTGTGTTCTTTTATGTCTATTTCACGGCATTTTAGGACCTTTTTGTGACTTTTTATAATGGTTTATGCTATATAGTAATGCCTTTGTAGCCTTTAATTAGTGAACGTGTTATATTTTAAATGTTTCTGGATCTCTTATAATGGTTTCATAGTTTTTGGGACGCATTTTGTGGATTTATATAATGGTTTCATGTGACATGTTTGAGTTTTAGGGATGGATTATATACTTCGTCAGTAATTTTCCGCTATTTTGAAATGATTTGGTTAACCATGCGATGTCTTCACGCGACGATATATAAAACATCACGAAACACACTATGTTTATACCATTGGCCCCATATTCTTGGAAAAGTCCAACTCCACCAGCGAGTGCAAGTAACCAAACGGAGCTTTGGCACATTTGTAAATGCAAAAGTCGAACTGCTTTTCACATGTGTAGACATGTGGTGAACTTACAGTAAAAAGCAGTCGCTAACTACCTACCATGATTATCATGGTCTGTACCACGTGTACTAGGGATAATAATAATAATAGTTAATACGTCTCATTTTAATGACTAGTTATTGTTAAACCTGAGTGTATAATCTTCTTTATTACAGAATTAAGTAAGTGAACGATATTACAAAGCCATCACACAGCTATAAAAAAAGACCATTAAAATGACCACTGATGAAATCACCATAAAATGAAGGTCCATTGCATGCCGTTTCATTATCTTACAGTTTCCTTACATTGCAGAATTGACCTCAAAAGATTTATCTTGAGAAATACTACAATTTGGAATTTATCTAGAGTATATACAAGTGTGCTTGTACTACTACAAGTACTTGTATACTTCAATATCCCCACAATCAGATATATATGAAAAATAGTACACCCATACCTCGCTTTGCGTCGGGGTTACGTTCCAAAAAAACACGACGCAAATTGAAACGACGCAAAGTGAAAATATGTGAAGGCGCAATCAAAAACAAAGGTGTTGCCATATTTTAGGGAAAATTTTCAAAAAAAAAAAGTCTCGAATCCAAAACAACACAATTTCGAAAATCCAACGACGCACAGTGAAAATCAGTAAAAATTAAGCAGCGACGCAACTTCGAAAAAAACGCAAAACGAAACGACGCTAAGCGTGGTATTGGTGTAAATATGTGATATTGTACTGGAATAAGGTGCATAAATTAAGAAAAAGGCATCTCCTTATCTTGTTGCAGGATATTCTCAGTTTCACGATAAGTAGATGCCTTTTTCTTAATCAGATATCTATATAGAGTTTTATTCAGAATTAGTGTTTAATTGTAAACATGCTTTTAACTAAGCCTCTCATCTCGATTCAATGCATGTCATTAAAAAGCAACGAATATCCTTGTCCCCCCTAAATAGTCTCTTTAAATTTACTAATCAATATTCGAATTCAATTTACATATATACGTAAATAACACATACTCGTACACTCATGGATAAAACTTAAGGAAGTTGTACCTTTTAGTATGTATATCGGGATTCAGACAATAACTCTGAAAGATACACTCATGGACAAAACTTAAGGAAGTTGTACCTTTTAGCATGTATATTGGGATTGAGACAATAATTCTGAAAGATATTACAGTGACCTTTATTGAAGATACACGAGATAACTAAGTGCTACAGTTAGAGACTACCTCCATAAAAGACAAAAAAAAATCCATGTTTTTGGTAGGTATATCATAGGAAGTTCTACTGAATCTCGTGTGCTTTCTTGGAACGATTTCATGAAAATCTCTCAGCATATCTTTCTCTTTAAGACGTAGCTAAAAAGTTCGTTTAATGCTCCAAATATTGATAAGAACGGGATCATTTTTCAGCAAGAAAACACTCATAGACAAAACTTAAGGAAGTTGTTCCTTTTAGCATATATATCGGGATTCATACAATAACTCGGAAAGATATTACAGTGACTTTTATTGAAGACACACGAGATAACCAAGTGTGAACAAAATTGCCTTAAAAAAATAGACGACCAGCAATATCAAAGACCATCCACTTCCTTAAGTTTTGTCCATGAGTTTAGTTCATCTCTCTCAAGAAAGGGAGTTATGATTTAGTATATCATTCGGGATATTATTTATATTTTCGGCTCGATTCTTGGCTCTTTCTCACACATTGTGTTAATTGTATAAATTCTCCGTAAACACGTGGTTTAAAACTTAAATACTATTTCCTATATTTTTATCATTCTGTTTCGCTACTCTTGAAAAGGCCCTAGTACAGGGGTTGGCAAACCTTTGAGTCGGAGGAGTCAAAAATTACAATTAACAAAATTTCAAAGTTTTTAAAGAGCCACAATATATTTTCTTGCCAACAATAAATAGTACTCGCATAATTGATATTTACATATGGAACTATATAAAGAGCTGCAACTTCACATCCAAAGAGCCGCATGTGGCTCGCAGTTTGCCGACCTCTAGTCTAATATATCCTTTTATAGATACATTATTATATTAGTAAATCAAATTTAATTGCCATCTATCGTTAATATTTTACACAAATAAATTTACTGGCAATGCGCTTCTTTTAAATATCATCAAATATTGTCTCTACAAACCTATAAGCTTATGTCCATAATTCACTAAACACCCCTAAGCTGCCTTCCATAGAAAATACAGGGTATATTCCAAACCAATCCAATACTGGTTCAAATCACATAAATAGGTACCGCTCAGCAAGAGCAATCTAGTTCATGATAATTGAAACAATGAATAATATGTGAAGTTCACATATTAAACAAATTTTAACGCGGGATTCAATCCTGGTTCATGACTGTCGGGAATCGAGCGTGTTACCCTCTCATCCACCGACTTGTTTCCAATCCAATACAATAGTAGAGCGGTCTAGAGAAATTTGGCGTAACCGCTGAGAGGGTTCACTACTGATGAGCCAAGCCCTCTCATTCAATAACTCATATCATTGCAGTAAGGTCTGTAGAGATAATATTTGATGATATTTAAAAGAAACGCATTGCCAGTAAATTTATTTGTGTAAAATATTAACATTATTATATACCAGATGAGGTCTCTCTGATTTTGATATGCATTAAGACAATGCTCTGTCATTATCACCCCAGCACAACATTTTATGGTGCTGGTAAAAAATGTGCTGCAACACCCGTTTTGATAAATTTGGACAAAAACCAACCTTTATATTAATGTGAAAAAATAGTACAAATGTAATATTGTACTGGGATAATCGTGCAACTGAAAGTTGCTGATGGCTTGCGCCATCTATCGGAATAAATATCAACTTCTGGAATAATTAAAAATCAACGAGAATAGTTGATATTTATTCCGATAGATGGAGCAAGCCATCAGCAACTTTCAGTTGCACGATAAGGAGAGATGCCTTTTTCTTAATTTATGCACCTTATCCCAGTACAATATTACATTTGTACTATTTTTTCACATTGTGTAGCGTTCTCACGCAATTCTGGCCTTAACTACCCGTTTCGTGATTTTTCAGAATGCCTTAATGACCAATTCTTTGGTCGTTGAGGTACAGCTTGCACCACGCAGATGAGGGCCAACAGCCCGAAACGCGTCCGTGGTAAGCTTTTCTTGATTAATCGAGAATGGGTATTTGGCCAATTCTGGAATAATTAAAAATCAACGAGAATAGTTGATATTTATTCCGATAGATGGCGCAAGCCATCAGCAACTTTCAGTTGCACGATAAGGAGATGCCTTTTTCATACTTTATATTAATGTTTCGGATTATGACCCTCATCAATACAGCATAGCGGCTTCGATTACATAACTTCCTACGAGAAATGTTATGAAATCAGTCGAATTTTTCAAAACAGGTTTTGTACCTCATTCTTTATCAGAACATTTAAGTTTTTTTTACTGGAGTGATATTTAAAGGGAGAGGTACCTCTCTCTCTCTCTCATTTTGTACATGGTTTCCATCCTCCCGAAACTTTATGCTGTATATCTATATATATATATAAAAGTCAATGTCTGTCTGTTTCGCGATAAACTCAAAAACTACTGAACCAATTGGTACCAAATTTTGCATGTCGCTTTTTATAAACCTGAGGAAAATTTTCGGCTACATTTTGATTAGTATTTTTGGCTATTTCTTTTTTTCATTTGAAGAACTTTTTTTTACGCGGAGTAATCCGGAATGGAATGAATACCCAAATATGGCCATTTTTTGTAAGCATCGGTGGTTCAGTGGTAGAATGCTCGCCTGCCACGCGGGCGGCCCGGGTTCGATTCCTGGCCGATGCATTTTTTTTTTTACAATTTTTAAAACTCATTTATATTATATATAATATAAATATATATTATTATATCAACTATATTAATTAAATCAAATACCTAAACACTAATATAATACAATTTTTGCCATCACACACACTTTTTTCCTGTAGTTTATGTGTTACTTCTGTATTGCTATTCTATGGCACTTCTAATATTTATTATTGATGTACTTTCAGTATGATGGAAATTGCAATCGGGGGAATTCTCGGGCGAAGCCGGGTCATACGTCTAGTATAATATATAATCTAAAATGCAAATATTTTATTTTTTAAAACCTATATTTTATTTTCAGTCATTGACTGTTCTACATTTTTGACCATAGATTTAGAAGATTCCACCTTGAATATTTGTTGTAAATATGTATAGTTAACCTACCTTTTTTTTAAATCACGAATATAGAATTCATTTTAAAAATACGTCTAGGGTAGCATAGTGGACATGGCATCTGCCCGGTAAGCGGAACATTGTGGGTTCGATTCCCATCCCTGGACACTTTTATTTTTCCGTTCATCATTACTCTTCATAATTCACCCTCTCATACCTCATCCAAAAAGGTTAGAAATAGTCAATATTTCACCTTGAAATAAATTTAGATTTTTCATTGAAAAGAAACTCATGCGGTGTAACTTAAAGTGTTGTTTTACAATCACAGGCCGCAGTGTATTATATAGGATTCATTTTATAAATTCTATATTACTGTGAAAAATAATTTTATGTGTAATTTGCTTCAAGTAATTCCGAATAAAAACTACTTGATATATAAGTAAATAATTTATTTCCTATTTTTCACGACTGCACCTTCAATTCTCTATCTTTTTCAACAAAAAAACAAAATATTCATAACATATCAACATATATAGTCACGACCGTCTTTCCTCAACAATTCCTCATCTCTGTCACGGATGCGCGCGCATCATCATTATGATCATTATCATTATCTAATGATAATAAAATTATTATTATTATTATTATATTATTATTATTTTATTATTTTATTATCAACATATATAGTCACGACCGTCTTTCCTCAACAATTCCTCATCGCTGTCACGGATGCGCGCGCATCATCATTATGATCCTTATCTTCTATAGAAGCTTCTATCTTTATAATTATGTATATTTACAAAAAGTCAATTCGCTCGCGCCTCTAGCGATGAAAATGAGGGGTAATATCAGCTGACCTAATGTACATGTAAAGTTTGGAGCGGGACGTTTCACAAGAGTGACATCCACGGCTCCAATTTATAATTGTAACAAATAGTATTTGAATAAAAACATTTAATCGGGTAAAACACGGGCGTTGCCCGGGTCATTCGGCTAGTATATATATAAGTATTTATTTCTGAAGATCATGTGTTGGTTGGAAGCTGATTTGGTAAACCTAGAGCTACATCAACCAATGATTTATCCAATTCTCGACGTTTCTATAATTCCCTGTTATTCTCCTCATTCCAACATCTGATCTTTTTTATTATTTTTTTAATATAAAGATGCACTTTTTTAGGCATATCTAGAATATTTTAAATATTGCTTAACAGGTTTATTTGTGATTTTGCGGAAAAGCATTATATATTTCTATTCATAATAAAATTGTGAAAAAAGTTTTAAAATTACAAATATATTTTCTCACAATGAGTATCTTTTTTATTACAAAACGCTAGCTTTCAAGTGATAATCGCTCTTCAACGGGCTTACTAAAATATCGACTTTATCCCATCAGAAATATTTACAAAAATTTATATATTTTTTATATATACATTTCTACAGTCTTAGAATCATATGTTTATAGTTCGTTAGAAACACAAATTTACTGTATTCAAAATAAAGTGCAGGGTATATATAATAATACCTCAGTCTCTAATAAAAAAGAGTCGGTGGACAAGTGGGTAACACTCTCAATTCCCGACAGCAAAGAACCAGGATTGTATCCCACGTTAACATTTTGTTTAATATGTGAATAACCTTCACATATAATTCATTGTTGAAAATATCATAAACTAGGTTACTCTTTTTGAGCGGTACCTAATAAAGTAGTTTTGAACCGGTCTCTAATAAAAAAGAGTCGGTGGACGAGTGGGTAACACCCTCGATTCCCAACAGTTATGAACCGGGATTGAATCCCTCGTTAACATTTTGTTTTATATGTGAATAACATTCACATATAAATTATTGTTGAAAATATCATAAACTAGGTTGTTCTTTTTGAGTGGTACCTAATAAAGTGATTTTGGAATAAGGCAAAGTCTCCAATACACAATATTGAAGTGGTCTGGATATTAAAATGGTGAAACCCTGCTGGGAGGATTCACCAATGATGAGCCATTCCCTTCCTCTTTAAAATTTTAATCATCGCAGTATAAAGGCTGTAGAAATCATGGCTATAGCGTTAAAATAAAATATGTTTATAATTTCAATATCTCTCTAGAATAGATTTATCTAAAAGGAAAAGGTGAGAAACGGCTTTTTGCTATATTAATATATACAGTTATCAGCGTCATAATCAATTCTTTCTTAATCAATTCTGTCACCGTTTGCTTTGGTGAATGGAATAAATACCCAAATATGGCCATTTCTTATAACCATCGGTGGTTCAGTGGTAGAATGCTCGCCTGCCACGCGGGCGGACCGGGTTCGATTCCCGGCCGATGCATTTTTTTTTTTTTTTTTTACAATTTTTAAAACTCATTTATATATTATACAAGAATGACATCCACGGCGCCAATTTATAATTGTAACGAATAGTATTTGAATAAAAGCATTTAATCGGGTAAAACCCGGGCGTTGCCCGGGTCATTCGGCTAGTATATATATATATATGTTGTAAATATGTTTAGTTAACTACCTTTTTTTTAAATCACGAATATAGAGAGAATTCATTTTATAAATTCTATATTACTGTGAAAAATAATTTTATGTGTAATTTGCTTCAAGTAATTCAAAATAAAAACTACTTGATAAGTAAATAATTTATTTCTTATTTTTACGACTGTACCTCCAATTCTATTTTTTACAACAACAAAACAAAATATTCATAACATATATATAAGAGAGACGGGAGAAGTTAATCTTATTTATGTGAAGAAAAAATGACCCACATGAAAAAGTGTCTTAAAAAAAATAATTTAATTAAAAGCTTTTTCGCTCCTCTGGAAGTTCTTCTTCAGACCGGAAAGCTTGCGTTAATTAAATTGTTTTTTGCAAGACACTTTCCCTGGTTGATTTTTTCTCTCAAATGTTATTATATAAGGGATTACTATTTTTAGAAAATAGTTTATGTATGTGTATTGGACAGAGTTCTTATGTATGTCATTATCATTACCCTTCACAATACATCCCTAAAGTTAGAAATAATCATTATTTCTCCTTAAAATAAATTTCGATTTTTCGTCAAAAGAAACATTTGCGATATAATTGTCAAATTTCGTTCTATTTAATTTATATCTAGGAAATTTAAATGCATTTATATAACATTCTCAATATTGTTTTGAAAATAGAGCAATCCATAAATAGATCTTTAATTAAAAAGGGCATATATTGGATCTAATATCATTTATTTTACCAATATTTCAGTTGACTGAACGCCAACCTTTTATAGACAAATAATATTTTTGAACTTAATTCTTTTGACGTTATGTGGCGCTGAGTTTGTTGGTTACGCATTTTAATATGTTATAATACCTTGAAAAATGTTGGTGTTCATCCACTGAAATATTGGCAAAATAAATTAAGATTATATAAAAGGACGTACCTGGATCTGTAAAGAAAAAAAAAATTCGCAAAATATTTCGAGAGATTGCTCCCTATTTATCAATTTATTGCACAGTTGATAAAGAGGGAGAAATCTCTCGAAATATTTTAAGAATTTTTTTCTTTCTTTACAGATCCAGGTACGCCCTTTTATATAATCTTAATTAATGGATCGCCTTTTGACTCAAAATAAATTATATTTTGATCCAATATATGCCTTTTTAATTAAAGATTCTCAATATTGAGTTGAAATAGGTAAAATTTATTTCTTTCAAAGAATATAGGTATAATAAATTATTTTGTCTTCGTCTCTTATAAAATTTATGACTTTCCAGAGGTCATATCAACAGGTTGTGTTGGATGTGGAAAAGCAAATTTACACTTTGAGGAGTTGAAAGATAAATTGCTATTTACTCTTTGTATTGCGTGTGTTTGTAAATGTGCAATACCTTCTTCGGTAAATTTCCATTTACCTTGGAGAAAGTAAACTTAATTTATTGACAAGAATTCCTCTCTCTCTATCTCTCTTTAACAGAATTCTAAATGAGGTTCGTACACTCATGGACAAAACTTAAGGAGGTTGTACCATTTAGCATGTATATCGGGATTCCGACAATAACTCTGAAAGATACACTCATGGACAAAACTTAAGGAAGTTGTACCTTTCAGCATGTATATCGGGATTCAGACAAAAACTCTGGAAGATTTTACAGTGACCTTTATTGAAGACACACGAGGTAACCAAAATTGCTTCTGAATCCTTAAAAAAAAAATACGACCGGCGACATCAAAGACTTATTATTCCTTAAGTTTCGTCCACGAGTAATTATTTGAGCAGAAGATACAACTGTGAATACCTGTAGTTATGTTTTGCCCTCAAAAGTCCTTTTCCCTGTGAATGAGTTAATTGAAAATAATATTACAAACTCTGTGTATAATGGTGCCATAAAGGAATAACCAATACATTTTATAGAGTACAATTTAAATAAAATTTAATAGATTCAGCGAGACTCAACTAGAGAAAGAAAGTATAGTTAAACCTGTCTATAGCGTCCCCTCAAAATAGCAACTCCCTCTCTATAGCGCCCGATTTTAAATACGTAGTACGATGCGATTTACATTAAAAGTGACCTGTCTATAGCACCCTATTTTGGTGAGTCCCAAGAAGGGGCGCTATAGACAGGTTTAACTGTATATAATATTTATGAATGATAAATATAATATTTGTATATATAGGGAGTGATTTTGGTTATATATAATTTTTGTTTTATGAATATAAGAAAAACTAATTAATAGATAATTTTTTTACAGGGAGTGTGTTTTGCTATGAAAATTTTTCATTATGAAGGTAAAACTAAATATTACTTTTAATTATAAATAATAAACAATATTTCTTCTATTTATAGAATTTTTCGTTATAGAGAGAATTTTCTTTATAAATATAGTGTGAGCGCGTAAAAATCATAATTAATATGTATGATGTTTAAGCTGTAAATGTTTTAATAATAAAGAGCTATATCCCCCCTATGAAAAAAAAATAATAGAGTATTGATGTTGTTGTTGTCGTGTCCAAAGAAGAGTCTTAGATGTCTCCATGCATCTCCATCACAGCAGCAGCAATATCCACTATCTTGGGTGTGTAAAGGTGCTACTCTGGGTCTAAGTCAATTTTCTGTTGTTGTCGTGTCCAAAGAAGAGTCTTAGATGTCTCCATGCATCTCCATCACAGCAGCAGCAATGTCCACTATCTTGGGTGTGTAAAGGTGCTACTCTGGGTCTAAGTCAATTTTCTGTTGTTGTCGTGTCCAAAGAAGAGTCTTAGATGTCTCCATGCATCTCCATCACAGCAGCAGCAATGTCCACTATCTTGGGTGTGTAAAGGTGCTACTCTGGGTCTAAGTCAATTTTCTGTTGTTGTCGTGTCCAAAGAAGAGTCTTAGATGTCTCCATGCATCTCCATCACAGCAGCAGCAATGTCCACTATCTTGGGTGTGTAAAGGTGCTACTCTGGGTCCATGTCAATTTTCTGCAAGGCTGCGGCCATTGCTGGGCATGAGAATATGTGAGTAGGTGTTAGTTCCACACCAGGACAGTTGTTACATGTTCTATAGGTTCTTGTGCCATCTGGATGTATTGTCATTCCTTTATAGTGTTTTGTTCTAAGTCTTGTTATAGAGTATTGATAAAAAATATATTCGACTAATATCACAATTAGAACAAGCAATGTGTATCTTTATTAAAATATAAAAAAACAAGCAAACTTTCGTGGAAATAAGCGGCTTTTTGACTGGTATTATGATCGCTAAAATGATACAAATAAAAATTAGATCCAATATGCAATTTATAGAATAGTTCATATATATATTTCCTTCTGTAAATATGCAAATAGAGTTCATATAAAAATTGTATATAAAATCTGTATTTTATTTGTCTTTCACTTCAGTAATAAGCAAGCTAGTCTAAAATCTGTTTATACACTTTAATGCTTGCTCCTTTTTTTAAGATTTTAAGAGATTGAAACACTTTTTATTGACATCTTGTCAATTATGTTTTACAAAATGAATCAATAATAATGGGATCTTTAAGAATCTTTAAGATCTACACATTGTTCATCCAACATGTACTTTTTGTAGATATATTCTTAATTATATAACAAATATCTTTTAAGAAACTGCTAATTTATATTATGTTGATTATACATATTGCCAGATATTTCTTTCTTTTGTACACAGTTCTCTATTCTCGTTTTCTTTCTCTCTTTTTCCTTGTTAATATCATATGACTATTCTCTCTTTGAGGCCTAAAATTATTGTAAATATGTATAGATACAACTGTAGAAACATGCATGTATGTCAGTACAAGTGTCCCTATTGAAACATAGCGCTTTAAATTGAAATAAATAATAACTAAATAAAATGTACTATTAATTAAAAAAGGTTATCTCTGAAAAGTGCGAATGGGGAGAAGAGAATAGGTTTCATCTTTCAAAAATCGAAGAATAAATCTATAAAGAAGTGTAGGTAGGATGACAAAGGTAGGACAGTAGGTGACAGCGGCGACATACCTGTAGTACTTGCCAGGCCAGAATGGTCGGTGTCCCAACCAATGGCCTTGACGTCAATCCCTCCAGCGGCCGGTAACTGCTCTCCAGTCTGTCTGCTAGCTGTACCTTTCAGTTAGAACTGAAGGAAGTATTGTGTTTGTCTGTTGTCTCTGCTAGCTGTACCGTTCAATCATAACTCAGGGAAGTCTTGTGCCTGTTTGTTGTTTCTGATAGCTGTACCATTCAATTAGAGCTTAGGGAAGTCTTGTTTATATATACGTATATAACATGCCATATATATAAGAAATAGAATCATTTAAACACGAAATTTTCTTTTAAACATAAAACAAACTTCTACTGTCCTTACTGCGATAGAAAAATATTGGGAGGGCAGATATCATCAGTGGTAAATCCTCCCAGTGGTTCATTACTGATGAGCCAAGCCATCCCAATATATTTTTCATCGCAGTAAGGACAGTTAAGGTTTGTTTTATGTTTAAAAGAAACGTTTATGTTTTAATTATTCTATTTCTTATATATATTAGTTTTTGTTATCGTGTCCAATGAAGAGCCTCAGATGTCTCCACACATCTCTATCACAGCAGCAGCAATGTCCACTATCTTTGGTGTGTAAAGCTGCTGATCTGGATCCATGTCAATTTTCTGTTGTTGTTGTGTCCAAAGAAGAGCCTCAGATGTCTCCGTACATCTCTCTCTCTATCACAGCAGTCGCAATGTCCACTATCTTGAGTGTGTAAAGCTGTTGTTCTGGGTAGACATGTGTTATTGTCGTGTCCAATAAAGAGCTTCAGATGTCTCCGTATATCTCTATCACAGCAGTCGCAATGTCCACTATCTTGGGTGTGTAAAGCTGCTGTTCTGGGTAGATATGTGTTGTTGTTGTGTACAATGAAGAGCCTCAGATGTCTCCATACATCTCTATCACAGCAGCAGCAATGTCCACTATCTTTGGTGTGTAAAGCTGCTGATCTGGATCCATGTCAATTTTCTGTTGTTGTTGTGTCCAATGAAGAGCCTCAGATGTCTCCGTACATCTCTATCACAGCAGCAGCAATGTCCACTATCTTTGGTGTGTAAAGCTGCTGCTCTGGGTCCATGTCAATTTTCTGTTGTTGTCGTGTCCAATGAAGAGCCTCAGATGTCTCCATGCATCTCTATCACAGCAGCAGCAATGTCCACTATCTTTGGTGTGTAAAGCTGCTGGGTCATGTCAATTTTCTGCAAGGCTGCGGCCATTGCTGGGCATGAGAATATGTGAGTAGGTGTTAGTTCCACACCAGGACAGTTGTTGCATGCCCTATAGGTTCTTGTGCCATCTGGATGTATTGTCATTCCTTTATAGTGTTTTGTTCTAAGTCTTGTTATAGTTTTTGTCAGATTTCTCTCTGAGTTTATTTCACATATTTGATCTTTTTTTTTTTGTTGTTGTTGTTGTTTAATTATCTTGTATTTTGCCAGAGCATCATCGTCAAATAATGACATTTGTTCTTTCCTTTGGCTAAGCTTTCTGGCTTCCTTTGCCAATTCATCTGCCATATATATTAGTTCTCTGTAGAAAGTAGAACCTCTCGTTATAGAAATTGATCTTCGAATACAGATACATATGTGACCTCTTTTGGAGGTTGTCTCTCATTGGAGATTAGATTTCAACAAGACATTTTTGATTTTATCAAAGTTGTCACTTAGGGAGATGCTCTTTCATCAATTGGTTCGCTAATTAGAAGTTTTACCGTATTTATGACTAAAAGTGTGATCTGCAATATATATAAAGTTTTAACAATAAAATGGACTAAAAAAATATTTGAAATGATCGATGAATTTTGAAAAATAGAGGGAAAGTATATTCTTATCATGAAACTAAAAGTTATAATGGCTTGCAACATCTATTGGAATAAATTATTGAGTAATTATCAATCTTTTAATTTTCCAGAATATTGACCAAGAATATTTCAGTTTGGCGGCATGATAAGAAGATGCTTTTTTTATTTAACTATCTGATTCACTTTTTTTTTTTTAATATGGGATCTTAAAAATATCGATTTTCGTTTATAATTCGCATACATTTTATTTATTTATTTATCAAATCAGACGCGATATCCCTACAAGGGATGCTTGCGTCAATAACAACACTAAATTCAGATACTATATTACATTAAAAAAATTAAATAATTACAAGATTTGAAAAGATAAGAAAGAGGACATTAAAATCATTCTTGATTCTACATCACAACCAACAAAACAAATAAACCAAAAATATACAAATAGGTAATAATTAAGGTTTTTTTAACCAAGAGAGAAAATCATAGATATATTTACAGAGTTTTCTAAATTTAAAATACGAGTCCTTACTATTTACAAACATAAAAAGATCCTTGTATTCGATGTTTTCCCGGTTTCTGTAGTTCTGGAAGATTGGGCACTCAAGAAGCAGATGTCTGGAATCCTGCTTCCTCTTTCCACATAAACATCCCGGATCGTCTATAGCTCCTATTCGAAACAAAAAATATCCGAAATTTCCATGACCAGTAACGAATTGCACATTGTAAAAATTCTTTGGAAAATCAGTTTTAAAACTGTTCGTTGATTTTTTTGCGTAGGTTTTCTTTATTGGCTCTCATTCTACTTTTTTTTCTTTTTATAAGAACGTTTTAATGACGTATTGTTTGTATACCTACTTAAGGAGATCTTATATTTTTAACTTTGATTTTTTTCTTACTTTTTCTTTCTTTCTTACTCAGTTCCAGTACCATCCTGGAATTTCATAAATTGTTTTGTATGATGCATTAATTGGTCATTTGTTACAATAAATCGAAACTATTTTAGATGTGATTTTTGTAAATTAAACAATTATTTCTACTGCCAATGATAAATTAATGGGAAGGTCTACCACTGATGATCCAGATTCTCCCATTGATTTATGATTGCAGTAAAAGCAGTGGAGAAAATTATTTAACTTTAAAAGAACCATACGCGTCTATGATTCAATTTCTTAGAATTGTTTTGTATTTGTTTATAATAAATTATAATTGAGTTACACGGTATTTTTTTTTAATGTCTTTTATTATATTAATAAGTATCATTTGAATGTTATGTTATGAAAAGAAGAAATTGGGACATATATCATCTCCAAAAAATATGGTTACACAGAAATAAAACACATGAATTCTGTGTGTTTGGAGAGTTCCTATAGAAATTCAACAATGGGAATCTTTTTCGGCTTTTACCTTTCACTCGGTAATATTCTAGAAGACTTTATGGTGTCGCAATGCGAGTTCTTTCTCTAAGTTTCTCGCTGGTTCTCCCCTGAACTAAGAACAAAGTGCACGTAACAAACTTCCGCATTGCGTGCAGTTACATATATGCTCGGCCTTGCTCCGCCGTTTGTGAACGGAGCCTTGAGCTGAATTGCTTCCTGGTTACCTTAAACATAGCCCTCGTCCTGAAGAGACAACTTTTGTTCTTGGAACATCTTGAGAACTTCTTTAGCGTCTACAGAGAATTCTGTTATTATAACTGCGATCGTTGTTTATCTAGCCATTGATGTATGTCTTCTTGCCAGGCGTCTCCGACAATGTCCGGAAAAGCTCTTATCATTGTTCCTAACAATAGAATTTGCCAACAATGCGTCCTTCATTTGTTTGTTTCAAGAGTGCCAATATATACTGTCTGTCATCCTGAATGGATTTGAGAATCTAGAAATCATCAGGGGATAACTTCAGCTTTGTTTTCCTAATCTTGATTTTCTGGTCACACACATGATCATGAATGATTCTTACTTCCTAAGGTGGTTGAATTTCAATGATAAATGAACATGTGGCGGCCACAACACGTCTCAGGGAGCGCGTGAGTTTAAAGAACTCCTCGGCCCGCGCGTGACATTCAGGACGCTTGGCACGCGAGCTGTTCGAACAACAAGGCTTTCTCCCAGCGGCCGTTATTTCTTTCCTCTCTTTATTTCGGGCTTTAAACATATTTGGAATATTTAAAGAATGCTCTCTACTGCAGACTATAATCCAAATCTTGGGACTAACATTGATCCAACGAATGTTAATCAAATTTACTGATTTTGAAGATGCACTCGACGAATTTAACGTCCCAGTGTTCAAGACGATTAATTCTCCAGCTTTACATTGACATCGCCCTCTTTGCGGTCCCCCCTGGACCTTTGGAATATTTGACAAATTCTGGTCCATTTCCAAGGTGACTAACGTGGCAACGGTACCCATTTTCCAATGAAGAACAAACACCCAAGATAGAGAACATAGCGACTGCTGTGATATAGATGCATGGAGACAACTGACGCTCTTCATTGGACACGACAACAACATTACATCACATCTTGTTCATTTTTCATCAAATTTACGGTCTTGAAGATGTACTCAACGATTTTAACATCCCAATGTTCAAGATTTCTTCTCCAGCTTTACATCACGTTCATTTTAATCACTTACAATGTTCTCTTGTGAAAACTTTCAACGATTACATATTGCAATATTTAACATTCCTCGTCTTCTAATGAGGATTAACATTTAAATGGTAATAAACTTTTCACATTAGAACATCGGCGAATCTTCTTCATTCGCTAGGAATTCTTCCCCCACAAGGTTCTGTGGATTCCTGAGCTAAGATCCAGGACTACAACGTTGTTCTTGCACAGCTACAAGATAACGGTCAGAAGATATTGAATCTGCCAGCCCCGAGAAAAGGCGATCAGAACAAGAAACTCGATCCAGGAAAATTGTCTTTAAAAATTTGCTGGAAGTGATGGAAGCTCTCTGGAAGCATTGAGTGACCAGTATTTTCTCTTCGTCCGCAGCCTCTTCCACGTCGGACAGGTAAGAAGAAATTACTCCTTAAGACGTTGCTACTTGTACAGGCATCTTCCCTGAGACAATAGCTATCCTTAGGATCTATGTTCTGTTTATTTATTGTTCTCTTTATTGTTTGTTTTGAATAAATCAAGAGATTCAACATACTTTTTATATTTAAATTTTATTGCCATCTATCGTTAAAATTTTACACAAATAAATTTACTGGCAATGCGTTTCTTTTAAATATCATCGAATATTATCTCTACAGACCTTACTGCAATGGTATGAGTTATTGAATGAGAGGGCTTGGCTCATCAGTAGTGAACCCTCTCAGCGGTTTCGCCAAATTAATCTCTAGACCGCTCTACTATTGTATTGGACTGGTTTTGTTATATACCCTGCATTTTCTATGGAAGGCAGCTTAGGGGTGTTTAAGGAACTATGGACATAAGCTTATAGGTCTGTAGGGGTACATACATATAATTTCAAGGTATTGCATCGAGCAAAGCTCTTCCGCAAAATATGTTTTCATAACCAATATATATTAGCAAATTTAAATTTTATTGCCATCTATCGTTAAAATTTTACACAAATAAATTTACTGGCAATGCGTTTCTTTTAAATATCATCAAATATTATCTCTACAGGAAGAGCTTTGCTCGATGCAATACCTTGAAATTATATGTATGTACCTCTACAGACCTATAAGCTTATGTCCATAGTTCCTTAAACACCCCTAAGCTGCCTTCCATAGAAAATGCAGGGTATATAACAAAACCAGTCCAATACAATAGTAGAGCGGTCTAGAGATTAATTTGGCGAAACCGCTGAGAGGGTTCACTACTGATGAGCCAAGCCCTCTCATTCAATAACTCATACCATTGCAGTAAGGTCTGTAGAGATAATATTTGATGATATTTAAAAGAAACGCATTGCCAGTAAATTTATTTGTGTAAAAAAAAATAATAATACTTTTTATATAGCATTATGTAAAGGCCTATCATACTAGACAGTTTAGAGAATACAGTAAAACCTGCCTTAGAAGTCCACTGTCTTAGAGTTTTCTATATATTTTAAGCCTTCAAAAAGGCTAAATGTGTTAATTATCCTATATTAAGTTATATATATCATCATTGAATTTTAATAAGAATAGTTTAACCTAAAACTATAATAGAACCTATTATTATAACCAAATTTATATTCAAATTGTCTCAGTAATCAATGTCTTGCGGGTATATTTTTGTTTGGAGCCAAATGTAAACTTCCAAGATAGGTTTTACTGTATTGAGAGCTGAAGAACAATGATCGTATGTGATTTCTGCTATTCAAAATGCCAAAATTTCACTGCGATGGTAACAGGGGTATTTGGGAACATATCGTTTGCAAAAAAAAAGAGGCAAAAGCTAACAGCAACGAGTTTCTTTATTGAAGATTGAAGAGATATAAGAGTCTTGCGAGCTTCTGGACAATAGGATCCTTCAACAGGTGGAGGTGTCTTGTCCATGGAGCATATCAGATCTTTGTTGAGGAGACTGCGCATATGATCCCACTTTCCTTCAACAGGTAGTAATACGAATACAATAAGCTAGAGGAGTAAGAAATGACATCTATACATGTAGTAATTTGCATAGGTATAAATATTTTACAAGATTATTGATTATCATTTTATTTTTAGTGTAAAATGTGTTTGCATATAGATTTGCTGTGGGTTTTGAAAAGAAGGATAAATAAAAGGAATCTAGAAAGTCAGAAATTATGAGAGTTTTTTAAAAACATAAGAGGAAAATTCAGAGATTAATAGTCGAGATGTATATGGGTAGGAAACAGGTTGGGTACTGTTCTGATTAAAGATATGCAGGTACTGTGATGAGAGGTCAATTTTGAAGTTTATGCTATTGACTTTTGTTAGGGGGGTTCGTTCCATGCTCCAATTTTCGTTAAAGCAACTATTGGCTGATCTTCTGTGGCGAAATGTATTTAGAGGTGCTGAGGGTTGGTGGGCGGCCTAAAAGGAAGGAAGGCGAGATGACGGGAGAAAGATAAACTTGCCCCCAAGTAGGTCACTGGCCGTTATCACTGCCACTACACGCTGTTGTTATTTATAGAGGTCTACTTGAAGCTTGAGCACATAAGCATCGGTGGTTCAGTGGTAGAATGCTCGCCTGCCACGCGGGCGGCCCGGGTTCGATTCCCGGCCGATGCATTTTTTTTTTTTTTTACTAGAAAATGTTTTATTATTATTATAGAAATGCATATTTAAGCTCGTTTTTTTTTTTTTTATTAATATATACACACACCGTAAAAAAATATTCACAATGATAGACTCTTTTGATAATAAACCCTCTCAAGAAGAGACTTGGAGTATCTATGTAGGTAGTTCCTGTTAGATCACACAAACACTTACTAATCTTACAAAAAAGATCACTCAGAAAATAAAACAGATTCCAAGAAAACAGAAAGGCGTTGTAATTTAAGAATTTATGTCGAATAAAACTGAATAATTTTACAACTCGAATGTCAAAAAAAGATTGTTAATTTTTAGGTTATTTTAATAGGTTTATATGAATGAAACTAATTATAAAGATTTCCCTTAATGGCATATATATTCTTCCTTTATATTAAAAAGAAATAATATTAAATGATTTCATCTCAACATACTATCGAAGTAAAAGATGGTATTGACTAGCCCGATCAATTTTCTAGGAAAAAAATCCACATAGCGGTTTTCTTCCTGACTTTTGCTTGGCCTTACAGGATCTTAACTTCCTTCTTAAATCCTATATTCCACGTTGAATTAGCTATCCTTAAGACCCTGCCAACATTTATCTTTAAGTATCTTCCACTTATTTCTCTCCGTGTAACCAATATTGTCACGTAAAAAATTGGGAAAGACAACTTTCAGGATGGAATGACAATTTATTTATGGGTGGTATAAAAAAACAAATTAAAATTTATAAAATTCCAAAGAGGCAATGAGGCAAGTTTACATAGTAGAAAAATATATAAATATTAAAATGTATATGTTCTTAAAATATTAAATATTTTGATACAATGCTCCTTCCCTATGGGAGCTGTGATTCATAACTTGAAGATCTTGTTGCTTCTTAAATGGATCTGACGTGTTTTCTGTCATGGATTCGGTCGAAGTTTTGGAAGTTTGTTCCTAGTACTCTGCGTAATTTTTTGCGCTTTGTCCTCCTATCGTCGTCTATAGGGACATCGTCTTATTGAAGGGAAGTCTTGGCTTTGACACGGCAGTGGAATCCTGGAGTCAGTAGCCGAAAAAATGTTGTTCACAGTACTAATGGCCTCAAGGTCTGCTCAGCGTTCTTCGGTTTGTCTTTCATAAACTACCCAATATCTCCACCAATAGACCACGTAGAAAGTTAGAGAAGAAAACTTCAGAATAAAACGGCAATTTATTTAAGTTAAAAGAAATTTCTAAAATATAACAGAGACAAGTTTACCGAGTCGAAAATATGAATATCAAAATTTATAATATGTTAATAAAAAATAACTTGATAATATT
>CP092876.1:18366156-18429245 GCA_030710605.1 Cordylochernes scorpioides | reverse complement strand
ATATCGCGCCTTGTTATTTAAAAATAAATCAAATCACCCTCTTTACAATTTGTACTGAAGTAATGAACAAATTTCATTGTTTCGATGTATATTTAAACAGAAAGGTGCCACACTCTGAGTACATATAACCATGTTTATACTAATTCTTATATATAAAGTAAAAAGTACAGTTTCCAGGCAGAAGACAATTTCTAAACGTCTGGTAGAACAATTATTCACAATTTACATATCTCATCTTCTTTTAGAGCAATTTCTTATCTAAAGTAATATAAATATATTAAAAAGAAAAAAAAAGGGCATCTCCTTATCGGACAACTGAAAGTTTCTGATGACTTGCACCATCTATCGGAATAAATATCAACTATTCGTTGATTTTTTAATTATTCCAGAATTGGTCAAATACCCATTCTTTTCACATTGATATATAAATATGTTTATTCTCAATCATTAAGAAGAATGTACAACTTCCAGGCTAGACAATGTCCAAATAACTCAAGAAAATACGTCCCTCATCCTTCCTCGAACTAACAAAAAAAATGGGGGGATAGGAAGGGGAACCAGTAACTGTAAATGCTTTTAGTTCATATCCAAATACACTGAGTACCTATGTACCTATGATCTGAATGTGAACATGTCTCGGAGAATTTTGGTATTTTTTTACAATATAAAAAATGCTCCATCCATATATAGGGCAGTTTTTTTTTGCCATTTTTTAATAAATTTTACTGTCAGTTTTTATCTTCAGAACTTCCTCTTTGTATCTCTATATGGATCTAGTGTTCTGGATAATTTATATTTAGTCGCAACGACTGAGTTTTTATCTACAGAGATTGGAATCTCCTTATGAGAGATTACTCAAAATATATATGCTGATTACAACTGGAGCCGATAACATGTCGCAGCGAGCTCCTCATCCAATATGCAGTCATGGGGCCAGAGTGGGAGCGCACTAGCGTGAAGATAAATGAAGACCACACACATAGGAACATGGTTACCTCGATTTAGAGGGGCAACACCCAGGAAGGTAAGGTGGACTATGGGAGTCCTGGGACTCGCTGGTTAATCTGGCAGCATGGTGACCTGGTCTATACTGTGTCTGTGGACTCAGAAGGAACACAGCTTATATGCAAATGGTGACGTCAGAGAGAACGGACCTTTTTGGGTGTCCGTGTCCAATCAAGGACTGGTCTGATAAATGTTTATGTTCTCTTAGCTTCTTGGACGATGTCAATGATCTGTTATTTGATCTTACTGGGTGTCGCACCCTTCTTTTCCGGTGATAGTTTTTATTGAACGCCATCGTGAAGTTAATTCAGGTTTGGTGTTTCCATGTAGAACATTCCTATGTATAACATATTGTATATGTACAACAAATATAATACGACCTATCTATATTTACCTGGTCTCTCTTGAAAGAGGCCTCTTATTAGAGGTTTTATTAGATCATAGCAAATCATTTTTGAGGTGGTAGTTTAATAAAGGGTTTACTCCTGTGTGAAAGGTTTTGCTTTATCACGACTTCTATTTTTAAGTCTTCTATAGATGACACACGGTCTGAAAATGGCTATATTATACATTCCTTTGTTTTTATGCGAGTTTTTTTTATATTATAATAAATAACATATATTATATATTTAAACAGAATAGTTACACTATTAAGTACAAGGAATTTCAATATCAACTACACTCATGTACAAAACTTAAGAAAGTGGAAAGTCCGGTTGTCGTTTTTTTATTATTATTATTTTTTTTTATTTTAAAGGAGAAATAGGCGATTTTGTTTACACTTGGTTATCTCGAATGTCTTCAATAAATATCACTGTGTATCAAATATCTTTCAGAGTCTGAATATCGATATACATGATAAAAGGTACAACTTTCTTAAGTTCTGTCCATAAGTGTATCTGTGTGTGTGCTGGTACGATTGTAACTTGGACACTGCTTGGAGTTGAAACTTGATTTTTTCGTCGATGATTCATGACCTCCTTGGAATTACAAACAAAACTGGCAAAAATCAAAATAAATATACACTCATGGACAAAACTTAAATAATTTGTACCTTTTAGCATGTATATCGGGATTTAGACAATAACTCTGAAAGATATTTGATACACCTTTATTGAAGACACACGAAATAACCAATTGTGAACAACAAAATTGCCTCTGCTTCCTTCAGGTTTTGTTCATGAGTGTATTTAGTTATCTTCTATAATCAGTTTCTATGAAAGTTTCGTTTTAACTGTTAGACCGTTTGAAAAGCTATTAGCTCGAAAGCTTGTCTGTCCTATTCTACAATAAAAGAAATTCATCAGTAATCATTCTCGTTATTTCAATTTATACATTAATCAGCGCTAGATGACGGTATCTGTAGAACAGGAAAGGCGTGTAGAGAATGGAGTTCTATTTTTTATTATTTTTATTACCGTTTGTTCTCCCAGTTGGGATGCGACCTTCCCAAGGACAAGGTCTCACTGCGGCGCAATCATTGATACTCTCCAAAATTGTGAAGGACGTTCTAGAAACGTCTTTGTAAATGTTATTTTGTGAGGTTTTTATAATGGTCCCGTGTATAGTCGAAAGTTTTTTGTGTCTTTTATGTTGGTTTTATGGTATTATAATACCTTTTTGTGAATTTTGTGATGGTTTCGTGTATATTGGAACGTATTTTTTGCCTTTTATTTTTGTTTCATGGTATTATAATACCTTTTTGTGACTTTTTATTATGAATCCGTGTATATTTGTACGTGTTTTGTGGTCTTTTCTGTTGATTTCATGGTCTTATGAGACCCTTTTGTGACTTTTGTGATGGTTTCATGTATATTGGAACGTGCTTTGTGGTCTTTTATGTTGGTTTCATGGTATTGTGAGACCTTTTTGTGAATTTTTAATGGTTTTGTGTATATTGGAACGTATTTTGTGGTCTTTCTGTTGGTTTCATGGTATTGTGATACCTTTTTGTGACTTTTGTGATGGTTCATGTATTTTTGGACGTGTTTTTTCGTATGTTATGCTGGTTTCATGGTATTATGATACCCTTTTGTGACTTTTTATGATGGTTCTGTGTATATTGGGACGCGTTTTGTGGTCTTTTATGCTGGTTTCATGGTATTATGATACATTTTTTGTGACTTCTTTGATGTTTCGTGTATATTTCAGCGTGTTTTGTTGTCTTTTGTTGGTTTAATGGTAGCTTGAGACTTTTTGCGACTTTTTTAATGATTTCGTTTATATTGGAACGTGTTTTGTGTTCTTTTATGTTGATTTCATGGCATTTTAGGACCTTTTTGTGACTTTTTATAATGGTTTATGCTATATGGTAATGCCTTTGTAGCCTTTAATTATTGAACGTGTTATTTTTTAATGTTTTAGGGATCTCTTTTAGGATTGTTTCGTAGTTTTGGGGACGATTTTGTGTATTCAAGTGACATGTTTGAGTTTTAGGGACAGATAATATACTATACGCCTATCTTCGTCAGTAATTTTCCGTATTTAGAAATGATTTGGTTAACCACGCGACAATATATAAAACGTTCACAAAACACACTTTATGGCTAAAATTTCAAATATATACACACAAATTTATATAAGTATATACTATATATGTACATTTCTCTAAAAATTAATTAGCAACAAAAAAGAGTCGGTGGACAAGTGGGTAACACCCTCGATTCCCAACAGCCATGAACCGGGATTGTATCCCGCGTTAACATTTTGTTTAATATGTGAATAACCTTCATATATTATTCAAGAAATTGGGTTGGCCAAATATCAGGGAACAGGCTAAATCAATGATTAGTTGTTTTCTGTTCCACCAGATGGCGTTCTGCCTTCTGTAAAGCACATGTGCTCCTGGTCAGTATATGCCATTTTTATTTTTGATATTATTCATTGTTGCAAATATCATAAACTAGGTTTCTTTTTTTTTTTTTAGAAGTAACTAATAAAGTGATTTTGGAACAAGAATTAGCAATAAATGAGTTCTAATAAGTATAATAAGAATGTTAAGTAGATTTGAACTTTAAATATATAACGGAGGGATGTTTTATTGATACTGTTACTATTTTCAACTGATATGTATATGCATCAAGTTGGTGAAGAAATTCCATCCAAAAGTTTCTATAATTCCTTCTGATAATAATAATTATCGGGTTGATCGAATCCCGCATTGGGCGCACTTTTTTCTAATTGAAAAAAAAAATTCTCCATTGGCCCCATATTCTTGCAAAAGTCAAACTCCACCAGCGAGAGCAAGTAACCAAACGGAGCTTTGGCACATTTGTAAATGCAAAAGTCGAACTGCTTTTCACATGTGTAGACATGTGGTGTACTTACAGTAAAAGCAGTCGCTAACTACCTACCATGATTATCATGGCCTGTACCACGTGTACTAAGGATAATAATAATAGTTAATACGTCTCATTTTAATGACTAGTTATTGTTAAACCTGCGTGTAATCTTCTTTATTACTGAAGAAGGTAAATGAACAATGTTACAAAGCCATCACAGAACACAGCTATAAAAAAAGAGAACAGCCATTAAAATGACCACTGATGAAATCACCATAAAATGAAGGTCCATTGCATGCCGTTTCATTATCTTACGGTTTCCTTACATTGCAGAATTGACCTCAAAAGATTTATCTTGAGAAATACTACAATTTGGAATTTATCTAGAGTATATACAAGTGTACTTGTACTACTACAAGTACTTGTATACTTCAATATCCCCACAATCAGATATATATGAAAAATAGTACACCCATACCTCGCTTTGCGTCGGGGTTACGTTCCAAAAAAACACGACGCAAATTGAAACGACGCAAAGTAAAAATATGTGAAGGCGCAATCAAAAACAAAGGTGTTGCCATATTTTAGGGAAAAAAATTAAAGACTCGAATCCAAAACAACACAATTTCGAAAATCCAACGACGCACAGTGAAAATCAGTAAAAAATTAAGCAGCGACGCAACTTCGAAAAAAAACGCAAAACGAAACGACGCTAAGCGTGGTATTGGTGTACATATGTGATATTGTACTGGGATAAGGTGCATAAATTAAGAAAAAGGCATCTCATTACTTGTTGCACGATATTCTCAGTTTCACGATAAGGAGATGCCTTTTTCCTAATCAGATATCTATATAGAGTTTTATTCAGAATTAGTGTTTAATTGTAAACATGCTTTTACCAATCCCTCTTATCGATTCAATGCATATCATTAAAAAGCAACGAATATCCTTGTCCCCCCTAAATAGTCTCTTTAAATTTACTAATCAATATCCGAATTCTTTTTTCATATATACGTAAATAACACATACTCGTACACTCATGGACAAAACTTAAGGAAGTTGTACCTTTTAGCATGTATATCGGGATTCAGACAATAACTCTGAAAGATAAACTCATGGACAATACTTAAGGAAGTTGTACCTTTTAGCATGTATATCGGGATTCAGACAATAACTCTGAAAGATACACTCATAGACAAAACTTAAGGAAGTTGTACCTTTTAGCATGTATATCGGGATTGAGACAATAACTCTGAAAGATACACTCATGGACAAAACTTAAGGAAGTTGTACCTTTTAGCATGTATATCGGGATTCAGACAATAACTCTGAAAGATACACTCATGGACAATACTTAAGGAAGTTGTACCTTTTAGTATGTATATCGGGATTCAGACGATAACTCTGAAAGATACACTCATGGACAAAACTTAAGGAAGTTCTACCTTTTAGCATTTATATCGGGATTCAGACAATAACTCTGAAAGATACACTCATGGACAAAACTTAAGGAAGTTGTACCTTTTACCATGTATATCGAGATTGAGACAATAACTCTGAAAAATACAGTGACCTTTATTGAAGACATACGAGATAACTAAGTTTTACAGTTAGAGAGTACCTCCATAAAAGACAAAAAAAAAATCATGTTTTTGGTAGGTATGTCATAGGAAGTTCTACTGAATCTTGTGTGCTTTCTTGGAACGATTTCATGAAAATCTCTCAGCATATCTTTCTCTTTAAGGCGTAGCTAAAAAGTTCGTTTAATGCTCCAAATACTGATAAGAACGGGATCATTTTTCAGCAAGAAAACACTCATAGACAAAACTTAAGGAAGTTGTTCCTTTTAGCATATATATCGGGATTCATACAATAACTCGGAAAGATATTACAGTGAATTTTATTGAAGACACACGAGATAACCAAATGTGAACAAAATTGCCTCTGTATCCTTCAAAAAAAAAAAAGAATAGACGACCGGCGACATCAAATACTTTCCACTTCCTTAAGTTTTATCCATGAGTGCAATTTCTTTTTCTTTCAGAGAGAAAGGGAGTTATGATTTAGTATATCATTCAAGATATTATTTATATTTTCGGCTCGATTTTTTTTTTCAAATAATAATAATTTCTCAAACATTGTTTTAATTGTATAAATTCCCCGTAAACACGTGGTTTAAACCTTAAATACTATTTCCTATCTTTTTATTATTCAGTTTCGCTTCTCTTGAAAAGGCCCTAGTACAGGGGTTGGCAAACTTTTGAGTCGGAAGAGAGTCAAGAATAACAATTTACAAAATTTCAAAGTTTTTAAATAGCCACAATATATTTTCTTGCCAACAATAAAGAGTACTCGTATAATTGATATTTACATATGGAACTATATAAAGAGCTGCAACTTCACATCCAAAGAGCCGCATGTGGCTCGCAGTTTGCCGACCTCTGATCTAGTATATCCTTTTATAGATACATTATTATATTAGTAAATCAAATTTAATTGCCATCTATCGTTGATACTTTACACAAATAAATTTACTGGCAATGCGCTTCTTTTAAATATAATCAAATATTGTCTCTACAGACCTATAAGCTTATGTCCATAGTTCACTAAACACCCCTAAGCTGCCTTCCATAGAAAATACAGGGTATATTCCAAACTAATCCAATACTGGTTCAAATCACATAAATAGGTACCGCTCAGCAAGAGCAACCTAGTTAATGATAATGGAAACAATGAATAATATGTGAAGTTCACATATTAAACAAATTTTAACGCGGGATTCAATCCCGGTTCATGACTGTCGGGAATCGAGCGTGTTACCCTCTCATCCACCAACTTATTGTCGGGAATCGAGCGTGTTACCCTCTCATCCACCGATTTATATCGGGAATCGAGCGTGTTACCCTCTCATCCACCGACTTATTGTCGGGAATCGAGCGTGTTACTCTCTCATCCACCGACTTATTGTCGGGAATCGAGCGTGTTACCCTCTCATCCACCGACTTATTGTCGGGAATCGAGCGTGTTACCCTCTCATCCACCGACTTGTTTCCAATCCAATACAATAGTAGAGCGGTCTAGAGATTAATTTGGCGAAACCGCTGAGAGGGTTCACTACTGATGAGCTAAGCCCTCTTATTCAAAAACTCATATCATTGCAGTAAGGTCTGTAGAGACAATATTTGATGATATTTAAAAGAAGCGCATTGCCAGTAAATTTATTTGTGTAAAAATATTGACATTATTATATACCAGATGAGGTCTCTCTGATTTTGATATGCATTAAGACAATGCTCTGTCATTATCACCCCAGCACAACATTTTATGATGCTGGTAAAGAATGTGCCGCAACACCAGCTTTGATAAATTCGGACAAAAACCAACCTTTATATTAATGTGAAAAAATAGTACAAATGTAATATTGTACTGGGATAATCGTGCAACTGAAAGTTGCTGATCGCTTGCGCCATCTATCGGAATAAATATCAACTTCTGGAATAATTAAAAATCAACGAGAATAGTTGATATTTATTCCGATAGATGGAGCAAGCCATCAGCAACTTTCAGTTACACGGTAAGGAGAGATGCCTTTTTCTTAATTTATGCACCTTATCCCAGTACAATATCACATTTGTACTATTTTTTCACATTGTGTAGCGTTCTCACGCAATTCTGTCCTTAACTACCCGTTTCGTGATTTTTCAGAATGCCTTAATTCTTTGGTCGTTGAGGTACAGCTTGCACCACGCTGATGAGGGCCAACAGCCCGAAACGCGTCCGTGGTTAGCATTTCTTGATTAATCGTATTTGGCCAATTCTGGAATAATTAAAAATCAACGAGAATAGTTGATATTTATTCCGATAGATGGCGCAAGCCATCAGCAACTTTCAGTTGCACGATAAGGAGATGCCTTTTTCATACTTTATATTAATGTTTCGGATTATGACCCTCATCAATACAGCATAGCGGCTTCGATTACATAACTTCCTACGAGAAATGTTATGAAATCAGTCGAATTTTTCAAAACAGGTTTTGTACCTCATTCTTTATCAGAACATTTAAGTTTTTTTTACTGGAGTGATATTTAAAGGGAGAGGTACCTCTCTCATTTTGTACATGGTTGCCATCCTCCCGAAACTTTATGCTGTATATATATTATATAATCTAAAATACAAATATATATTTTTTTAAACCTATATTTTATTTTCATTCATTGGCTGTTCTACATTTTTGACCATAGATTTAGAAGATTCCACTTTGAATATTTGTTGTAAATATGTATAGTTAACCTACCTATTTTTTAATTCACGAATATAGGATTCATTTTAAAAATACGTCTAGGGTAGCCTAGTGGACATGGCATCTGCCCGGTAAGCGGAACATTGTGGGTTCGATTCCCATCCCTGGACACTTTTATTTTTCCGTTCATCATTACTCTTCATAATTCACCTTCTCATACCTCATCCAAAAAGGTTAGAAATAGTCAATATTTCACCTTGAAATAAATTTAGATTTTTCATTGAAAAGAAACTCATGCGGTGTAACTTCTAGTGTCGTTTTATAATCACAGGCCGCAGTGTATTATATAGGATTCATTTTATAAATTCTATATTACTGTGAAAAATAATTTTATGTGTAATTTGCTCAAGTAATTCCGAATAAAAACTACTTGATATATATAAGTAAATAATTTATTTCCTATTTTTCACGACTGCACCTTCAATTCTCTATCTTTTTCAACAACAAAACAAAATATTCATAACATATCAACATATATAGTCACGACCGTCTTTCCTCAACAATTCCTCATCTCTGTCACGGATGCGCGCGCATCATCATTATGATCATTATCATTATCTAATGATAATAATAATAATTATTATTATTATTATATTATTATTATTTTATTATTTTATTATCAACATATATAGTCACCACCGTCTTTCCTCAACAATTCCTCATCGCTGTCACGGATGCGCGCGCATCATCATTATGATCATTATCTTCTATAGAAGCTTCTATCTTTATAATTATGTATATTTACAAAAGGTCAATTCGCTCGCGCCTCTAGCGGTGAAAATGAGGGGTAATACCAGTACATGTAAAGTTTGGAGCGGGACGTTTCACAAGAGTGACATTCACGGCTCCAATTTATAATTGTAACAAATAGTATTTGAATAAAAACATTTAATCGGGTAAAACACGGGCGTTGCCCGGGTCATTCGGCTAGTATCTAATAAGTATTTATTTCTGAAGATCATGTGTTGGTTGGAAGTTAATTTGGTAAACCTAGAGCTACATCAACCAATGGTAATTCAGTGACTCGATGTCATTCTCCTCATTCCAACATCTGATCTTTTTTATTATTTTTTTTTTAATATAAAGATGCACTTTTTTAGGCATATCTAGAATATTTTAAATGTTGCTTAACAGGTTTATTTGTGATTTAGCGGAAAAGCATTATATATTTCTATTCATGATAAAATTGTGAAAAAAGTTTTAAAATTACAAATATATTTCTCACGGTGAGTTTCTTTTTTATTACAAAACGCTAGCTTTCAAGCGATAATCGCTCTTCAACGGGCTTACTATAATATCGACTTTATCCCATCAGAAATATTTACAAAAATTTATATATTTATTTTAGATATACATTTCTACAGTCTTAGAATCATATGTTTATAGCTCGTTCAAAAAACAAATTTACTGTATTCAAAATAAAGTGCAGGGTATATATATATATATAATAATACCTCAATCTCTAATAAAAAAGAGTCGGTGGACAAGTGGATAACACCTCGATTCCCGACAGCCATGTTAGCCATGATTGTATCCCGCGTTAACATTTTGTTTAATATGTGAATAACCTTCACATATAATTGATTGTTGAAAATATCATAAACTAGATTGTTCTTTTTGAGCGGTACCTGATAAAGTGGTTTTGAACCGGTCTCTAATAAAAAAGAGTCGGTGGACGAGTGGATAACACCCTCGATTCTCGACAGTCATGAACTGGGATTGAATCCCGCGTTAACATTTTGATTAATACGTGAATAACCTTCACATATTATTCATTGTTGTAAATATCATAAACTAGGTTGTTCTTTTTGAGTGGTACCTAATAAAGTGATTTTGGAACAAGGCAAAGTCTCCAATACACAATATTAAAGTAGTCTGGAAATTGAAATGGCGAAACCCTGCTGGGAAGATTCACCAATGATGAGTCATGCCCTTCCTCTTTCGATTTTTATTCATCGCAGTATAAAGGCTGTAGAAATCATGGCTATAGCGTTAAAATAAAATATGTTTTTAATTTCAATATCTCTCTAGAATAAATTTATCTAAAAGGAAAAGGTGAGAAACGGCTTTTTGTTATATATATTTATATGTTGTAAATAGGTATAGTTAACATACCTATTTTTTTTAATTCACGAATATAGAGAATTCATTTTATAAATTCTATATTACTGTGATACATAATTTTATGTGTAATTTGCTTCAAGTAATTCAAAATTAAAAACTACTTGATAAGTAAATAATTTATTTCTTATTTTCACGACTGCACCTTCAATTCTATTTTTTTACAACAAAACAAAATATTCATAACATATATATAAGAGAGACGGGAGAAGTTAATCTTATTTGTGTGAAGAAAAAAATCATCCACATGAAAAAGTGTCTTAAAAAAATAATTTAATTAAAAGCTTTTTCGCTCCTCTGGAAGTCCTTCTTCAGACCGGAAAGCTTGCGTTAATTAAATTGTTTTTTCAAAACACTTTCCCTGGTTGATTTTTTTTCGCTCAAATGTTATTATATAAGGGATTACTATTTTTAGAAAATAGTTTATGTATTGGACCGCGTTCTTATATATGTCATTATCATTACCCTCCACAATACATTCCTAAGGTTAGAAATAATCGTTATTTCTCCTTAAAATAAATTTCGATTTTTCGTTCAAAAGAAACATTTGCGGTATAATTGTCAAATTTCGTTCTATTTAATTTATATCTAAGAAATTTAAATGCATTTATATAACATTCTCAATATTGTTTTGAAAATAGAGCCATCCATAAATAGATCTTTAATAAAAAAAGGCATATATTGGATCAAAATATCATTTACTAATATTTCAGTTGGATGAACGCCAAACTTTTATAGGCAAAAATATTTTTGAACTTAATTTTATTGAGGTTATGTGGCGCTGAGTTTGTTGTTTACATTAATATGTTATAATACTTTGATAAAGGTTGGCGTTCATCCACTGAAATATTGGTAAAATAAATTAAGATTATATAAAAGGACGTACCTGGATCTGTAAAGAAAAAAAATTTCGCAAAATATTTCGAGAGATTGCTCCCTTTTTATCAATTTATTGCACAGTTGATAAAGAGGGAGAAATCTCTCGAAATATTTTGAGATTTTTTTTTCTTTTTTTCTTTACAGATCCAGGTACGCCCTTTTATATAATCTTAATTGATGGATCGCCTTTTGGCTCAAAATAAATTATATTTTAATCCAATATATGCCTTTTTAATTAAAGATTCTCAATATTGAGTTGAAATAGGTAAAATTTATTTCTTTCAAAGAATATAGGTATAATAAATTATTTTGTCTTCGTCTCATAAAATTTATGACTTTCCAGAGGTCATATGAACAGGTTGTGTTGGATGTGGAAAAGCAAATTTACACTTTGAGGAGTTGAAAGATAAATTGCCATTTACTTCTTGTGTTGCGTGTGTTTGTAAATGTGCAATACCTTCTTCGGAGGTTTTCCAAAATTTCTATTTGACCTTGGAGAAAGTAAACTTAATTTATTGACAAGAATTCCTCTCTCTATCTCTTTAACAGAATTCTAAATGAGGTGTGTACATTCATGGACAAAACTTAAGGAAGTTGTACCTTTTAGCATGTATATCGGGATTCAGACAATAACTCTGAAAGATACACTCATGGACAAAACTTAAGGAAGTTGTACCTTTTAGCATGTATATCGGGATTCAGACAATAACTCTGAAAGATACACTCATGGACAAAACTTAAGGAAGTTGTACCTTTTAGCATGTATATCGGGATTCAGACAATAACTCTGAAAGATACACTCATGGACAAAACTTAAGGAAGTTGTACCTTTTAGCATGTATATCGGGATTCCGACAATATCTCTGAAAGATACACTCATGGACAAAACTTAAGGAAGTTGTACCTTTTAGCATGTATATCGGGATTCAGACAATAACTCTGAAAGATACACTCATGGACAAAACTTAAGGAGGTTGTACCATTTAGCATGTATATCGGGATTCCGACAATATCTCTGAAAGATACACTCATGGACAAAACTTAAGGAAGTTGTACCATTTAGCATGTATATCGGGATTCAGACAATAACTCTGAAAGATACACTCATGGACAAAACTTAAGGAGGTTGTACCATTTAGCATGTATATCGGGATTCCGACAATATCTCTGAAAGATACACTCATGGACAAAACTTAAGGAAGTTGTACCATTTAGCATGTATATCGGGATTCAGACAATAACTCTGAAAGATACACTCATGGACAAAACTTAAGGAGGTTGTACCATTTAGCATGTATATCGGGATTCCGACAATATCTCTGAAAGATACACTCATGGACAAAACTTAAGGAAGTTGTACCATTTAGCATGTATATCGGGATTCAGACAATAACTCTGAAAGATACACTCATGGACAAAACTTAAGTAAGTTGTACCTTTTAGCGTGTATATCGGGATTCAGACAATAATTCTGAAAGATACACTCATGTACAAAACTTAAGGAAGTTGTACCTTTCAGCATGTATATCGGGATTGAGACAATAACTATGAAAGATACACTCATGGACAAAACTTAAGAAAGTTGTACCTTTCAGCATGTATATCGGGATTCAGACAATAACTCTGAAAGATACACTCATGGACAAAACTTAAGGAAGTTGTACCTTTCAGCATGTATATCGAATTCAGACAATAACTCTGAAAGATATTACACTCATGGACAAAACTTAAGTTAGTTGTACCTTTCATCATTTATATCGGGATTCAGACAATAATTCTGAAAGATACACTCATGGACAAAACTTAAGGAAGTTGTACCTTTTAGTATGTATATCAGGATTCAGACAATAACTCTGAAAGATACACTCATGGACAAAACTTAAGGAAGTTGTACCTTTCAGCATGTATATCGGGGTTCAGACAATAACTCTGAAAGATACACTCATGGACAAAACTTAAGGAAGTTGTACCTTTTAGCATGTATATCGGGATTCAGACAATAACTCTGAAAGATTACACTGACCTTTATTGAAGACACACGAGGTAACCAAGTGTGAACAAAATTGCCTCTGAATCCTTCAAAAAACGATCGGCGAAATCAAAGACTTACTATTCCTTAAGTTTTATCCATGAGTAGTTATTTGAGCAGAAGATACAGCCGTGAATACCTATAGTTGATTTATGTTTTGCCCTCAAGTCTTCCTGCCTGTGAATGAGT
The DNA here is from genome assembly GCA_030710605.1 of Cordylochernes scorpioides. Lineage (NCBI taxonomy): Eukaryota > Metazoa > Arthropoda > Arachnida > Pseudoscorpiones > Chernetidae > Cordylochernes > Cordylochernes scorpioides. The sequence goes on along the minus strand of CP092876.1, from coordinate 18,415,441 downwards.
TAATTAAAAATAATATTACAAACTCTGTATATAATGATGCCATAAAGAAATAACCAATATATTTTAGGGAGTACAATTTTAATTAAAATATAATGGTTTTAGCGAAACTCAACTAGAGAAAGAAAGTATAGTTAAACCTGTCTATAGCGTCCCCTCAAAATAGCAACTCCCTCTCTATAGCGTCCGATTTTAAATACGTAGTACGATGCGATTTACATTAAAAGTGACCTGTCTATAGCACCCTATTTTGGTGAGTCCCAAGAGGAGGCGCTATAGACAGGTTTAACTGTATATAATATTTATAAATGATAAATATAATATTTGTATATATATAGGGAGTTATTTTGGTTATATATAATTTTCGTTTTGAGAATATAAGAAAAACTAATTAATAGATAATTTTTTACAGGGAGTGTGTTTTGCTATGAAAATTTTTTCTTTATGAAGGTAAAACTAAATATTACTTTTATATATAAATGATAAACAATATTTTTCTTCTATTTATAGAATTTTTCCTTATAGAGAGAATTTTCTTTATAAATATAGTGTGTGAGCTCAAAAAAATCATATTATTTATGATGTTTATGTGTAAATGGTTTAATAATAAAAAGCTATATCTCCCCTATGAAAAAATAATAATAGAGTATTGATGTTGTTGTTGTCATGTCCAAAGAAGAGTCTCAGATGTCTCCATGCATCTCCATCACAGCAGCAGCAATATCCACTATCTTGGGTGTGTAAAGCTGCTGTTCTGGGTCCATGTCAATTTTCTGTTGTTGTTGTTATGCCCAATGAAGAGCCTCAGATGTCTCCGTGCATCTCTATCACAGCAGCAGTAATATCCACTATCTTGGGTGTGTAAAACTGCTGCTCTGGGTCCATGTCAAGGCTGCGGCCATTGCTGGGCATGAGAATATGTGAGTAGGTGTTAGTTCCACACCAGGGCAGTTGTTGCATGCTTTATAGGTTCTTGTGCCATCTGGATGTATTGCCATTCCTTTATAGTGTTTTGTTCTAAGTCTTGTTATAGAGTATTGATAAAAAATATATTTGACTAATATCACAATTAGAATAAGCAATGTGTATTTTTCTTAAAATATAAAACAAGCACACTTTAGTGGAAATAAACGGCTTTTTGACTGGTATTATGATCGCTAAAATGAGACAAATAAAAATTAGATCCAATATGCAATTTATAGAATAGTTCATATATATATTTCCCTCTGTAAATATGCAAATAGAGTTCATATAAAAATTGTATATAAAATCTGTATTTTATTTGTCTCTCACTTCAGTAATAAGCAAGCTAGTCTAAAATCTGTTTATACACTTTAATGCTTGCTCCTTTTTTTTAAAGATTTTAAGAGATTGAAACACTTTTTATTGACATCTTGTCATTTATGTTTTACAAAATGAATGAAGAATAATGAGATCTTTAAGAATCTTTAAGATCTACACATTGTTCATCTAACATGTACTTTTATATATATATTTTAATTATATAACAAATATATTTTGAGAAACTGCTAATTTATATTATGTTGATTATACATATTGCCAGATATTGCTTTCTTTTGTACACAGTTCTCTATTCTCGTTTTCTTTCTCTCTTTTTCCTTGTTAATATCATATGACTATTCTCTCTTTGAGGCCTAAAATTATTGTAAATATGTATAGACACAACTGTAGAAACATACATGCATGTATGTCAGTACAAGTGTCCCTCGGGGGACATAGCACTTTAAATTGAAATAAATAATAACTAAATAAAATGTACTATAAATTAAAAAAGGCTATCTCTAAAAAGTGCGAATGGGGAGAAGAGAATAGGTTTCATCTTTCAAAAATCGAAGAATAAATCTATAAAGAAGTGTAGGTAGGATGACAAAGGTAGGACAGTAGATGACAGCGGCGACATACCTGTAGTACTTGCCAGGCCAGAATGGTCGGTGTCCCAACCAATGGCCTTGACGTCAATCCCTCCAGCGGCCGGTAACTGCTCTCCAGTCTGTCTGCTAGCTTTCAGTTAGAACTGAAGGAAGTATTGTGTTTGTCTGTTGTCTCTGCTAGCTGTACCGTTCAATCATAACTCAGGGAAGTCTTGTGCCTGTTTGTTGTTTCTGATAGCTGTACCATTCAATTAGAGCTTAAGGAAGTCTTGTTTATATATACGTATATAACATGCCATATATATAAGAAATAGAATCATTTAAACACGAAATTTTCTTTTAAACATAAAACAAACTTCTACTGTCCTTACTGCGATAGAAAAATATTGGGAGGGCAGAGATCATCAGTGGTAAATCCTCCCAGTGGTTCATTACTGATGAGCCAAGCCATCCCAATATATTTTTCATCGCAGTAAAGGACAGTTAAGGTTTGTTTTATGTTTAAAAGAAACGTTTATGTTTTAATGATTCTATTTCTTATATATATTAGTTTTTGTTATCGTGTCCAATGAAGAGCTTCAGATGTCTCCACACATCTCTATCACAGCAGCAGCAATGTCCACTATCTTTGGTGTGTAAAGCTGCTGATCTGGATCCATGTCAATTTTCTGTTGTTGTTGTGTCCAAAGAAGAGCCTCAGATTTCTCCGTACATCTCTATCAGAGCAGTCGCAATTTCCACTATCTTGAGTGTGTAAAGCTGTTGCTCTGGGTAGACATGTGTTGTTGTCGTGTCCAATGAAGAGCCTCAGATGTCTCCGTACATCTCTATCACAGCAGTCGCAATGTCCACTATCTTGGGTGTGTAAAGCTGCTGTTCTGGGCAGACATGTGTTGTTGTTGTGTACAATGAAGAGCCTCAGATGTATCCATACATCTCTATCACAGCAGCAGCAATGTCCACTATCTTTGGTGTGTAAAGCTGCTGATCTGGACCCATGTCAATTTTCTGTTGTTGTTGTGTCCAATGAAGAGCCTCAGATGTCTCCGTACATCTCTATCACAGCAGCAGCAATGTCCACTATCTTTGGTGTGTAAAGCTGCTGCTCTGGGTCCATGTCAATTTTCTGTTGTTGTCGTGTCCAATGAAGAGCCTCAGATGTCTCCATGCATCTCTATCACAGCAGCAGCAATGTCCACTATCTTTGGTGTGTAAAGCTGCTGCTCTGGGTCATGTCAATTTTCTGCAAGGCTGCGGCCATTGCTGGGCATGAGAATATGTGAGTAGGTGTTAGTTCCACACCAGGACAGTTGTTGCATGCCCTATAGGTTCTTTTGCCATCTGGATGTATTGTTATTCCTTTATAGTGTTTTGTTCTAAGTCTTGTTATAGTTTTTGTCAGATTTCTCTCTGAGTTTATTTCACATATTTGATCTTTATTTTTTTGTTGTTGTTTAATTATCTTGTATTTTGCCAGAGCATCAGCGTCAAATAATGACATTTGTTCTTTCCTTTGGCTAAGCTTTCTGGCTTCCTTTGCCAATTCATCTGCCATATATATTAGTTCTCTGTAGAAAGTAGAACCTCTCGTTATAGAAATTGATCTTCGAATACAGATACATATGTGACCTCTCTTGGAGGTTGTCTCTCATTGGAGATTAGATTTCAACAAGACATTTTTGATTTTATCAAAGTTGTCACTTAGGGAGATGCTCTTTCATCAATTGGTTCGCTAATTAGAAGTTTTACCGTATTTATGACTAAAAGTGTGATCTGCAATATATATAAAGTTTTAACAATAAAATGGACTAAAAAAATATTTGAAATGATCGATGAATTTTGAAAAATAGAGGGAAAGTATATTCTTATCATGAAACTAAAAGTTATAATGGCTTGCAACATCTATTGGAATAAATTATTGAGTAATTATCAATCTTTTAATTCTCCAGAATATTGACCAAGAATATTTCAGTTTGGCGGCATGATAAGAAGATGCTTTTTTTATTTAACTATCTGATTCACTTTTTTTTTTAATATGGGATCTTAAAAATATCGATTTTCGTTTATAATTCGCATACATTCATAAAATGAGTAAAAATTATTTGGAAAATCAGTTTTAAAACTGTTCGTTGATTTTTTTGCGTAGGTTTTCTTTATTGGCTCTCATTCTACTTTTTTTTTTCTTTTTATAAGAACGTTTTAATGACGTATTGTTTGTATACCTACTTAAGGAGATCTTATATTTTTTAACTTTGATTTTTTTCTTACTTTTTCTTTCTTTCTTACTCAGTTCCAGTACCATCCTGGAATTTCATAAATTGTTTTATATGATGCATTAATTGGTCATTTGTTACAATAAATCGAAACTATTTTAGATGTGATTTTTGTAAATTAAACAATTATTTCTACTGCCAATGATAAATTAATGGGAAGGTCTACCACTGATGATCCAGATTCTCCCATTGATTTATGATTGCAGTAAAAGCAGTGGAGAAAATTATTTAACTTTAAAAGAACCATACGCGTCTATGTTTCAATTTCTTAGAATTGTTTTGTATTTGTTTATAATAAATGATAATTGAGTTACACGGTATTTTTAATGTCTTTTATTATATTAATAAGTATCATTTGAATGTTATGTTATGAAAAGAAGAAATTGGGACATATATCATCTCCAAAATATGGTTACACAGAAATAAAACACATGAATTCTGTGTTTTTGGAGCGTTCCTATAAAAATTCAATAATTGGGAATCTTTTCGGTTTTTACTTTTCACTCAGTAATATTCTAGATGAATTTATGATGTCACAATGCAAGTTCTTTCTACAATTTTCTCACTGGTTCCCCCTAGAGCTAAGAACAAAGTGCACGTAACAAACTTCCGCATTGCGTGCAGTTACATATATGCTCGGCCTTGCTCCGCCGTTTGTGAACGAAGCCTTGAGCTGAACTGCTTCCTGGTTACCTTAGACATCGTCCTCGTCCTGAAGAGATAACTTTTGTTCTTGGAACATCTTGAGAACTTCTTTAGCGTCTACAGAGAATTCTGTTATTAGAACTGCGATCGTTGTTTGTCTAGCCATCGATGTATGTCTTCTTGCCAGGCGTCTCCGACAATGTCCGGAAAAGCTCTTATCATCAATCCTAACAATGGAATTTGCCAACAATGCGTCCTTCATTTGGTTGTTTCAAGAGTACCAATATATACTGCGTGTCATCCTGAATGGATTTGAGAATCTAGAAATCTTCAAGGAATAACTTCAGCTTTGTTTTCCTAATCTTGATTTTCTGGTCGCGCGTGATCATGAATGATTCCTACTTCCCATGGAGATTGAATTTCAATGATAAATGAACATGTGGCGGCCACAACACGTCTCAGGGAGCGTGTGAGTTTAGAGAACTCCTCGACCCGCGCGCGACATCCGGGACGCTTGGCACGCGCGCTGTTCGAACAACAAGGTTTTCTCCCAGCGGCCGTTATTTCTTTCCTCTCTTTATTTCGGGCTTTAAACATATTTGGAATATTTAAAGAATGTTCTCTACTACAGACTCTAATCCAAATCTTGGGACTAACATTGATCAAACGTATTTTCATCAAATTTACTGATTTTGAAGATGCACTCGACGAATTTAACGTCCCAGTGTTCAAAACGATTAATTCTCCAGCTTAACATTGACATCGCCCTCTTTGCGGTCGTCCCTGGACCTCTGGAATATTTGACAAATTCTGGTCCATTTCCAAGGTGACTAACGTGGTAACAGCACCATTTTCCAATGAAGAGCAAACACCCAAGATAGAGAACATTGCGACTGCCGTGATAGAGATGCATGGAGACATCTGAGGCTCTTCATTGGACACGACAACAACAACATTACATCATTACATTACATTTAACTTCCCAATGTTCAAGATTTATTTTTCAGCTTTATATCACATCTTGTTCATTTTAATCACATACAATGCTCTCTTGTGAGAATTCGCAACGATTACCTATCGCAATATTAAACATTCCTCATTTTCTAATGAGGATTAACAATCGGATGATGTGCTAAGCTTTTCACATTAGAACATCGGTGAATCTTCTTCATTCGCTAGCAATTCTTCCTCCACAAGGTTCTGTGGATTCTGTTGGCTTCCGTAGGCGTTTCTTACTGGGAAAAAGAAAGAGAGGATCCAATGAAATAATTTAGTAGTGTTTATTAAAACAAAATCATAATAGTGAACAACAAATATAACAGAGAGTACCGTCGTCTTCCGGGTATTCCTTCTACTGGGGAGCTCGGATTCTATATTCTGTGCGTTTATAATCTGTTTATCTGTGGCTCTCTGGTCGGGATGGCGCCTACATTCGGCCATTCCTGGATTTCAATCGTCCTCGATTGAACCTTGCGTTGCAGGAACGTCGTGGGTTGCGTCGGGGGGTATCTTCTACTTCTGGCTCCTCGTCCGGACTTTCTTCTGTAGCTGAGTCATCTTCTTCACTGTGCCAAGACTTTAGTTGACTGATATGGGCCGTTGTCGTGTAGAACCGTCCACTGGTTCTTTCGCTTAACTGAGTCACTCTATACGTGTCGCTTGGCAGAACCTCGGTAATTATCAAAGGTCCTCGATATTTGGGTTGTGCCTTGGTTGGTTCACCCGTCATTTTGGGTACATGCCTCATCACTACAATTTCTCCTACTTCGAATTGGATTGTACGGCACCTCTTCTTATCGTAGTATGTCTTCATAATTTCTTGTTTGTTCTCAATTTGGGATCTCACACTCTCTTGAATTCTATCCGGCTCGGTCCATGGGTCCATGTCTTCGTCGGCTAATCTTCTAAGTATCCCATCGTGGAATCGAGGGGAATAGCCGTGGAGTGTTTCGAACGGTGTTTTATTCGTCGTCTTGTTCACCGCATTGTTCAGGTCTCGCTCTACCTCCTTGATCTTCAGGTCCCAATCCTTCCGTCGCGGATCCTCGATACTGGTTGCTATAGTGGACAATACTGTTCGGTTCACTCTTTCGACCATCCCGTTCCCTTGCGGATGTTTCGTAGAGTTCAGAGTATGATGTATTCCATTTCCTCGACAGAATTCTTCAAATTGCCTTGAGGTAAAACATGACCCTCTGTCGCTGATGATCTTGTCGGGTAGTCCGAAATCATTCACAAAACTTTTCATTACCTTCAGGACGTTCTGCGTCGATGTATTCCTTACAGGGCTTAATCGGACAAATCTTGTCAGATTATCGACAATCACTAAAAGTTCCTGGTTACCTTTTGTACTTCTCACGAAGGGGCCTACGTGGTCCATGTGTACGATGGAAAACGGTCTCTTGCCTGACTTAATGGGATGTAGGAAGCCTTGTTGTTTTCCACCGGGAACTTTGTTAAATAGACACTCGAGACACATAGCCACATGGCGTCGAACGTACCTCTTCATTGAAGGAAACCAGTACAATTCCTTAATTTTGTTGACAGTCCTATCAGTCGCAAAATGTCCCATTAGATCATGGAATTTGACAACTAAGCTTTTCCTCATACTTTTGGGTATAACATACAGGGCTCGTTCCTCTTCTCCATTTTTCACCATGCGGAAAAGTCTGCCTCCTTTGTAGCTGTAGTCGTTAATTCTATTTTGTTCTCCTACTGTCCTATCACACGGGTCCTTTCGAAAGATCTGGATCAGGTCTCTCAATTCAGGGTCGGAATGCTGAATCATCAAGATTTGTTCTTCCAGTGTGATTGTGAGGCACACTTCAAGGTTTTTCTCCACGATTTCCTCCATCGTGTCTCTAGGGTCGTCGACTGGAGCTCTACTCATTCCGTCTACGTGGGCCATCTTCTCCCCTGGTTTATGTCGAATTTCGAAATCGTATTCCTGAATCAGATTGTACCATCGCGCTATCTGAGGATTTGTAGTCTTCTTCGCGTTCATGTAGACCAGTGCTTGGCAATCTGTAACCACTGTAAACTTGATTCCTACGAGGAACTGACGTAGTCGATCCAAGGTCCACACTATCGCCATCAGCTCCAATTTGCTTGAGTGGTACATCTTCTCGGCCTCTGTTGTCTTCTTGCTCACACAGTAGACCAAGCGCCATTTGCAGTCTTCGTCCATCTGTAGCACCATTCCTGCTAATCCCTCAGCACTCGCATCGCAATGTACTTCTGTCTTGAGTTCAGGGTTGTAATGAGCTAGTACCGGATATTCGACCAGATCCTTTCGTAGTCCTCCAAATGACCTTCGCTGTTCTTCCTTCCATTCAAATTGTGAACCTTTCTTCGTAAGTCTGCTTAGCGGTTCTGCTTTCCTCGCGAAGTCCTTTACAAATCGTCTGAAGAAGTTCGTCAGTCCCAGAAAGCGTCGTATGTCGTGGACATTCTTGGGTTCTGGAAATTCTTCTATCGCTTTGATCTTTCTTGGGCCTGGCTTAAGTCCGCCTGTACTGATGACATACCCTAAGAACTCAACTTCCCTCCTTCCGAACTCACATTTGGAGGGTTTCAGTGTCAACTTCGCTGATCTTATTCTTTCGAGGACTTCCCTCGACCTTTCGATCATCTCCCGCCAATCTTTTGCCGGGATAATCACGTCGTCGAGATAGCAGAATGCCTTCTTGTTCAGCAGCGGACCTAGGACAATGTGCATCAGTCTTTGGAATTCAGCTGGTGCGTTGGCGAGTCCAAAAATCATCCTTTCGAATTGACCTGTATCATCTGGGGTGATGAATGCTGTCTTTAATTTTGCCTTATCGGTCAGTGGTATCTGCAAATATCCATGCGCCAGATCCAGAGTGGTGAAGAATTTCGCATTCCTTAGGCCTTCCAGAAGGTCGTCTATCCTTGGTAATGGGAACTTGTCCTTAACTGTTTGAATGTTGAGTCTCCTATAATCTACCACCAGACGATGATCTCCAGTTTTCTTCCTCACAAGTAGGACGGGACTAGCGTAGGGTGATCTAGTTTCCGTGACTATTCCATTGTCCTTCCACTCTCTGACAATCTCCCTGATTGCTTCGCGTTCACTTGCAGTCGTCTTATACGGTCTCAGACAGACTGGCTTGCTTCCATCAACCTCCTTAATGTCCATCTTGGTGACATCGGTGCACCCTAATTCCTCCATGCCAAGAGCGAAACAGTCTCTATACTCGTTTACTACATCTAGGATTTCTTGTCTCTCTTTCGAAGTCAGAGAATGATTGACGTTGATGTCCTCAGGCAGTATGGGGCGCTTACGTTTCATTTGGTCTTGTCCTTCCCTCTTCTCTTCATTTTTAGTCTGAAACGAATCCTCTGCGACGTCCAGGTTAACAACAATATCATCAAGGTTCAGTAGTTCAACTCGCCCTACACATTGGTTCTTCCTTACTCTCAACTTGCCCTTGCCAGCTGAGATGATGGGTACGGTCGTCTTTCCATCGACCACTTCCAATAGGGAATCGACACAGGCGTCATCTACTCCTGTGAACAATACATATCCGTCCTTTACCTCGTCTGTGATTGCACTTGTAAAGTTAATGGAGTCGCTCTCCAACTGAACAGTTTCGGTTGCTCTCAGTTCGATGCGACGCGACTTGATTTCTTCTTGCAGATTAGCAAACGGAAATTCGGATGAATAGCCAATATGCAAGTTTTTACCAATTCTGGCGAAGGATACGTAGGGCAGATCTGTCCATGTTCTTCCAATTAATAGGTCATAGGGTTGGGCATCATCGTTGACAATGAATACAGTGATTTCCCTTCCGACGATGCCATCAATCTCCAGGTCGACTGTCGTCTTCCCAACGGTCCTGGCAGCTGGTGCAGTCTGGTTACCGATGCCGTACAGACTAGTCGAGTCTGGTTCGATGTCGACGCTGATCCTCCTTGCGACCGATTCTCTCATTAGACAACTGCTGCTCCCGGTGTCTATCATTGCCTTCACGGTTTCCTTGTTGTCGATCTTGACATCCTTCAAATATACATCTGGCGGGACAGTCTCCAGTCCTTCGACTTCCAGGTTGGCTACTTTTAGTCCTTCTTTGGGTCTTGTGCAATTCCTTTCCTTGTGTCCCGTTTGACCGCATCCTCGGCATGTCAACGTAGTCCTGGGTGCTGGGCAGTCTCTGGCAATGTGTCCAAACTGATTGCAGTTGAAGCACTTCGGTTCTCCCTTGTCGTTTCTGATTGCACGGTTGACCATTCTCCTCGAGGTGTTAGGATACTTTTCACTGATTTCGTTCCTTGCAGCCTCTCTACTCGAAACATTCGTTCCTTGTTCAGTCTCTTTAACTTCGCTTCGGTTGGGAAATCTCGCAGATTTCTGCTGAAACGACGGTGGTGTGGTGTGTTTCGAATTCCAATGCGGAGGTCCCATCTCGGTGCGAACATTTTCGTACTCGTCCAGTTTATCCGCCAACTCATCTGGGTTGTTTAACTTGGTCCAATCGTCAATGAGATGATTACGCAGCACATTTGGAACTTTTTTCTTTAGCTGGTTAGTGACGGACAAATCCTTTAGGGCGTCGAAATTTTCCACGTTCATTCCTTCGATCCATTCGTTGAAATATCCTCGCAATTCGAAAGCGAAGTCTCTCCAGGAACCCTTTTGAGATCTCTCGTGCTTCTCGAATTTTTGTCTGAATTGTTCGGGGCTCAACTTGTACCGTTTTAGGAGCAACCTTTTCACGAACCTATAATCGCCGCTTTGTTCTTCTGTTTCCCGAGCGATTAATTGAGTCATTTCGTAAGGTAGCAATCCTAGGAGGCTGAACGCCCATTGGTCTTCATCCAATCCTAGTCGCTTTGCCTGTCTTTCGAAAAGAATTAGGTAAAAACTCAAATCATTGTCCTTCGACTCGTACTTGGGCATCAGTTTACGTATCTCGTAATGTGCGTCATTGCTGGTACTTCGAGACGTATCGTTGTTTCCGCGTGTAGTCTGGATGCGCAGCTTCTCAAGCTCGAATTCCATTACCATTTGTTCTTTTCGTTCGATTCGTTTCCGATCCTCGATTCGTTCCCGTTCTATACGTTCTGCTTGCTCTGTTTGTGCTGTTTGTTCCATTCGCTCCCGTTCTGCTCGTTCTGTTTGTTCCCGTTCCTCGATCAGAGTCTCCAACAGTTGCTTTGCGAATTCTTCTTCGTAAGATTGACTATTCAGGATAAGGCGTTTTAAGTCGACGATCCTGCTCTCTGGCGGTACTACCTCGCCGAGTTCATACGCCAACTTGCTCAAATCGCATTTCCTTACTTTCGCTAAGTAAGTCATGTTTTTCAAAAGGAAAAATAAACAAGGCAAAGTTTTTTTTTTTTTAAATAAACAAATAAAACTGACTAAACCAGATACGTACTGTTTCAATTATTTCTTTCAACGAAATCAACTTTTCTTTGGTAATTTTGAGACAATACCTTTTTTTTTCTTTTTACCGCGATACTTTGCGATAATACTTTTTATTTGTTTCTTCAATTTACTTTAAAAATACTTTCTTTAGAATACTTTACTTTACTTTAAAATACTTTCTTTAGAATACTGTACTTTACTTTAAAATACTTTCTTTAAAATACTTCACTTTACTTTAAAATACTTTCTTTAAAATACTTCACTTTACTTTAAAATACTTTCTTTAAAATACTTTCTTTAAAATACTTCACTTTAAAATACTTCACTTTACTTTAAAATGCTTACTTTAAAATACTTCACTTTACTTTAAAATACTTTCTTTAAAATACTTCACTTTAAAATACTTCGCTTACTTTAAAATACTTTCTTTAAAATACTTCACTTTAAAATACTTCACTTTACTTTAAAATGCTTACTTTAAAATACTTCACTTTACTTTAAAATGCTTACTTTAAAATACTTCACTTTACTTTAAAATGCTTACTTTAAAATACTTTCTTATCGAGATGATTTTGCAATAATATTTTACCGAGGTGACTTGTAATAATACTTTTAGGAATAGGTAATTAAATTTCGTACATACCATGCAACTCCTCTTACGTTGATCGGTCACCGCGCCACGTCCTTCTCGTTTCCAAATTATTCCAGTGAATCTTCAATTTTCTTCAGGACTATCCCACTTCTGAATTTCTGTTGGCTTCCGTAGGCGTTTCTTACTGGGAAAAAGAAAGAGAGGATCCAATGAAATAATTTAGTAGTGTTTATTAAAACAAAATCATAATAGTGAACAACAAATATAACAGAGAGTACCGTCGTCTTCCGGGTATTCCTTCTACTGGGGAGCTCGGATTCTATATTCTGTGCGTTTATAATCTGTTTATCTGTGGCTCTCTGGTCGGGATGGCGCCTACATTTCCTTGGCTAAGATCCAGGACTACGTTGTTGTTCTTGCATCGCTACAAGATATGGTCAGAAGATATTGACAGCCTCGAGAAAAGACGATCAGAACAAGAAACTCGATCCAGGAAAATTGTCTTTAAAAATTTGCTGGAAGTGATGGAAGCTCTCTGGAAGCATTGAGTGACCAGTATTTTCTCTTCGTCCGTAGCCTCTTCCATGTCTGACAGGTAAGAAGAGAAATTGCTCCTTAAGGCATTGCTACCTGTACGGGCATCTTCCCTGAGACAATCGTTATCCTTAGGATCCATGTTCTGTTATTTGTTGTTCTGTTTATTTTTTGTTTTTTTTTTTTTTTGGTTGACTCAAGATATTCATAATACTTATTTTATATAGCATTATGTAAAAGTCTTTCATACTAGGCAGTTTAGAAAACACAGTAAAACCTGCCTTAGAAGTCCACTCTCTTAGAATTTTTCCTTTCTTAGAAGTCGCCTATTTTGAGAGTTTTCCTGCGTTAGAAGTCACATGGCTTGGGATTTTTCCTGTCTTATGAATCCATTTTGAGTGATTTGTGTTCCCATTAATTTAATTTTATTAGGCAAACGAACCTGTCTAACGCGTTCACTTCTATATATTTTAAGCTCCTAAAGGCTATAAATATTAAGATCATAATTGAATTATAATTCATTTTAGGTCTTATTGTAACTCATTTTTATTCAATCCCCCCTTAGAACTCAACCTGTCTTGAGAATGTATTTTTGCTTTGAACCAAATGGAAACTCTCAACACAGATTCTACTGTAGATGGAAAATTTGCCGGGAGGAAAATCATCCATAGACTGACGAGGGCCATTAGCCCGAAACCATGGTCTCTAGGTGAACGCTTCTCAGTTTGCCAAAGCTGGTGTTGTGGCTTTGTCACTGACCCGAGGCCGCTAGTTGCGGCGACGGTCAATAGATGGCGTTAGGTTTTGACGTTTATTTTGACGGGAGAGGCGCCCCCCCCCCCCCCCCCCCCCCCCCCCCCCCCCCCCCCCTATGCTTCTATAGATTCTACTGTATTGAGAGCTGAAGAACAAGGATCGTATGTGATTTATGCTACTTTCTCATGATGTCAAAATTCCCCTTCGATGATACAAGGGGCATTTGTGAACATATTGCCACGTGGAAAATTAGGGAATACAAAAACTTCAAGATGAGACAACAATTTATTTCAGGGAAGGACAAACTATGAATTGTAAACAAAAGCCACGAGGGAAATTTACAGAGTCGCAAGATATAAACATAAAAATGACCACTCTGTTAATAAAAAATAATAAAATTAATAAATACAATGTTACATAAATAAAATTAATAAATACTATGTTACAATATTGTTTGCAAAGAGACAAAAGGCTAACGGCAATGAGTTTCTTTATTGAAGAGGTATAAGCTTGGCAAGAGCTTTCAGACTGTAACGTCCTTCAACAGGCTGTAATACCAATACAAGTAACTAGAGGAGAAGTAAATGATATATATACATGTAGTAATTTGCATATGTATAAATATTTTACAAGAATATTGATTATTATTTTAATTTTAGTATAAAATGTGTTTGCATATAGATTTGCTGTGGGTTTTGAAAAGAAGTATAAATAAAAGGAATCTAGAAAGGCAGAAATTGTGAGTTTTTCAAAAACACAAAGGAAAATTCAGAGATTAAGAGTCGAGTTGTCTATAAGTAGGAAACATATTGGGTACTGTTCTGATTAAAGATATGCAGGTACTGTGATGGGAGGTCAATTTTGACGTTTATGCTATTGACTTTTGTTAGGGGGGTTCGTTCCATGCTCCAATTTTCGTTAAAGCAACTATCGGCTGATCTTCTGTGCCGAAATGTATTTAGAGGTGCTGAGGGTTGGTGGGCGGCCTAAAAGGAAGGAAGGCGGGATGACGGGAGAAAGATAAACTTGCCCCCAAGTAGGTCACTGGCCGTTATCACTGCCGCTACACGCTGTTGTTATTTATAGAGGTCTACTTGAAGCTTGAACACATAAGCATCGGTGGTTCAGTGGTAGAATGCTCGCCTGCCACGCGGGCGGCCCGGGTTCGATTCCCGGCCGATTCAATTTTTTTTTTTTTACTAGAAATGTTTTATTATTATTATAGAAATGCATATTTAAGCTCGTTTTTTTTTAATTAATATATACACACACCGTAAAAAATCTTCATAATGAGAGACTCTTTTGATAATAAATCCTCTCAAGAAGAGACTTGGAGTATCTATGTAGGTAGTTCCTGTTAGATAGATCACACAAACACTTACTAATCTTACAAAAAAGATCACTCAGAAAATAGAACAGAATCCGAGAAAACAGAAAGGCGTTGTAATTTAAGAATTTATGTCGAATAAAACTGAATAATTTTACAACTCGAATGTCAAAAAAGATGATTAATTTTTAGGTTATTTTAATAGGTTTATATGAATGAAACTAATTATAAAGATTTCCCTTAGTGGCATATATATATTCTTCCTTTATATTAAAAAGAAATAATATTAAATGATTTCATCTCAACATACTATCGAAGTAAAATATGGTATTGACTAGCCCGATCAATTTTCTAGGAAAAAATCCACATAGCGGTTTTCTTCCTGACTTTTGCTTGGCCTTACAGGATCTTAACTTCCTTCTTCAATCCTATATTTCACGTTGGATTAGCTATCCTTAAGACCCTGCCAACATTTATCTTCCACTTATTTCTCTCCGTGTAACCAATATTGTCACGTAAAAAAAATTGGGAAATACAACTTTCAGGATGGAATGACAATTTATTTATGGGTGGTATAAAAAACAAATTAAAATTTATAAAATTCCAAAGAGGCAATGAGGCAAGTTTACATAGTAGAAAAATATATAAATATTAAAATGTATATGTTCATAAAATATTAAATATTTTGATACATTGCTCCTTCCCTATGGGAGCTGTGATTCATAACTTGAAGATCTTGTTGCTTCTTAAATGGATCTGACGTGTTTCTGTCATGGATTCGGTCGAAGTTTTGGAAGTTTGTTCCTAGTACTCTGCGTAATTTTTTTGCGCTTTGTCCTCCTATCGTCTATAGGGACATCGTATTCTTGAAGGGAAGTCTTGGCTTTGACACGGCAGTGGAATCCTGGAGTCAGTAGCCGAAAAAATGTTGCTCACAGTACCCATGGCCTCAATGTCTGCTCAGCGTTCTTCGGTTTGTCTTCCCTAAACTACCCAGCATATCCACCAATAGACCACGTAGAAAGTTAGAGAAGAAAACTTCAGAATGAAACGGCAATTTATTTTAGTTCAAAGAAATTTCTAAAATATACCAGAGACAAGTTTACAGAGTCCAAAATATGATTATCAAAATTGATAATATGTTAATAAAAAATATCTTGATAATATTATTTTCCCTTCATTTTTGCTCTGCCCTCCAGAAACCTGGGTTATAAATATTTCATTTTTTGTTGTTTTTGTTCTCGGTTCCAAAATCACTTTACTAGGTACCGGTCAAAAAGAACAACCTAGATTATGATATTTACAACAATGAATAATATATGTGGAGGTTATTCAAATATTAAAACAAAGTGTCCAATGCGGATTTCGATCCTGGTTCATGGATGTCGGGAATCGAGGGTTTTACCCACTTGTCCACCGACTTCTTTATTGTTTTTGGTCTAAAAATAGAGATATGCGTAAAACATAATCTTAAAATTAAAATAAAAACATAAAGCCTCCAGGGAAAAGATTCTTTTAAAAATATTTTTTTTATTTAAAAAATATCTCGAGCTTTCGTGCAAGTAAGCCCTTCTACGGGAGAAAATGCTTTACATGATTAATATGCAATTCTTTGATGTAACGATCTCAAGGGAATATTGGACATATTATATGGTTGTAAACAATATATAGGTGTATGCGTGTATATGTGTGTATATATTTTAAATTTAATGATGTAACTGTAAATAAAATTCAAATAATATCTCTATATGTAAATAATATTTATTAATCTTTCTAAGTTACTTTCTGTGTATCTTTCCATGTTGAATATTTTATTTGTTATATTTGTATGTACATTTAGCGCAAGTGTCCCTAGGGGGACATAGCGTTTTGAATTGAAATAAATAAAAATGATTAATATGCCAATAAAATATTATTTAAAATTAAATAAAGTCCATTGATTGATTATGGGGTGTGCCCATAACCCCCAAGTGAAGCACGCGCAACAGAAAGCCCGCGTTGATTATGCCTTGAAACAAATGTAAACAATCAATGGACTTTATTTAATTTTAAATCATATTTTATTGGTGTATTGATCATGTAAAGCATTTTCTCCCCTAGAAGGGCTTATTTGCCCGAAAGCTCGAGATATTTTTTAAATAAAAAATATTTTTAAAATAATCTTTTCCCTGGAGGCTTTATGTTTTTATTTTAATATTAATTCAAGGGATTATTTTATCGAGAATTGTGAAAACATAATCTCTCAACATTTTCGGTCAATAATTAACAATAAATAGCCCAATAGTTGGGAGCTAGAAACTGTGTCATTATTGTGGATTTGAAACTGGGATGGGAACGTCAACAAAAGTCGGTACAAGGAAATCCATCTTGCAACATACGAATTGCCCCATTTATTCTCCACACACCGAGATTTCTACTAAAATGGTGAACCAAGGTGAATGGCTGAATCATCAAGTCTGTTGAGTACATAGCCTTTCTTTAATGAAGCAATAGGTATCAGGTAATATCAGTTGTTGTTTCTTATCCCCTTATGTAAAGATTACACGAATTCCATGAGTTCATGCTCCTCGAGCTGTTTTATGATGAGCAGCGGCCTCTCCCAAAAGTCCTGTTTAGTGCATCTAATGCAAGCCAAAATGTGTTCTGGAGCTGCAGGTGCCAAGCTACATTTTGGGCAAGTGGGGTAGATTTTGTTATTATTTTCTATCTTCACAATGGCTTGAGATGGCCTGTTCCAAATCTTGTTAGTGTTGTTTGATGCTGTCTATTTCTGATGTTCAGAGCTCCTCCTGGGTTCACTCCACTGTACCAACTGTGCTTAGGTGGGATCCTCCAGTTGGTGTTTATTTTTGTTTTGGCTATTGTTTCTATTTCTTTAAAAGTTAGTTTATTTTTCTGTGGTAATATCAGTAAATTATTTTATTTGCATATTGTTACGTCTTCCTGTATGTCTGATTTTGTCTCTACTGTAAACTGATCCATTGCTTTATTGTAAACAAGACCAGAGCGAGTAGTTAGAGAATAATTTTATTTTAACAAGGAAAGTATTTACAAAATTTGTTGTTGTTGTTGTTATTGTCGTGTCCAATGAAGGGCCTCAGATGTCTCCGTACATCTCTATCACAGCAGCAGTAATGTCCACTATCTTGGGTGTGTAAAGCTGCTGTTCTGGGTCCATGTCAATTTTCTGTTGTTGTCGTGTCCAATGAAGAGCCTCAGATGTCTCCGTACATCTCTATCACAGCAGCAGTAATGTCCACTTTCTTGGGTGTGTAAAGCTGCTGTTCTGGGTCTATGTCAATTTTCTGTTGTTGTTATGTCCAATGAAGAGCCTCAGATGTCTCCGTACATCTCTATCACAACAGCAGCAATGTCCACTATCTTGGGTGTGTAAAGCTGCTGCTCTGGGTCCATGTCAATTTTCTGTTGTTGTTGTTGCCGTGTCCAATGAAGAGCCTCAGATGTCCCCGTGCATCTCTTTCACAGCAGTCGCAATTTCCACTATCTTGGGTGTGTAAAGCTGCTGCTCTGGGTCCATGTCAATTTTCTGTTGTTGTTGTTGCCGTGTCCAATGAAGAGCTTCAGATGTCCCTGTGCATCTCTATCACAGCAGTCGCAATGTCCACTATCTTGGGTGTGGAAAGCTGCTGCTCTGGGTCCATGTCAATTTTCTGCAAGGCTGCCGTCATTACTGGGCATGAGAATATGTAGGTAGGTGTTAGTTCCACACCAGGACAATTGTTACATATCCTATAGGTTCTTGTGTCATCTAGATGTATTGTCATTCCTTTTACAAAATTTGTCATATCGACAAATACAACTGAGAGATATCTAAAAAAAAATACAAATAAAATGCTGACATCATGTGATAACAAAAAATAAATAAATAATAAGTCGGTGGACAAGTAGGTAACACCCTCGATTCCCGAAAGTCATGAACCGGGATCAAATCCCGCGTTAACATTTTGTTTAATATGTGAATAACCTTCACATATTATTGATTGTTACAATTATTATAAACTAGGTTGCTCTTATTGAGCGGTACCTATTAAAGTGATTTTGGAACAAGAACATCATGTGATTGATGATGATTTCACCGAGTAGACCACCACATTCTGTGACAATATCAATCGAACTTGATCTTCTCATTGATGTAAACTGGACTCCTGGAGCCACATTAAAAAAAAGTCGCCAAAACTGTCTCATGGTTGGTCTTCACACTTTAACATTTAATGTTGGCAGTGGACATCCATATGATCAGGTGTCACCATCTTGATTACAACTTGAGAAGATTCTGCAGGTCTTCTGGGATAAAAGTGCTTATGCCAAGTATATTGGCTGCTTGAAACCTTTTTAGATGGTAAGTAAGGTAGCTAAGAAAGTCCGAACTTCTTATGCAAATATCTTTATCTATAAACATATTGTATGATAACCAAAACCAAACATATTATTTCCAATCTTTCCAAGAGGCCACAAACTAAGATCCAACAGTGTTGTTCCCATTTTCAAAGCTAATTGAATAAAAATTGAATTATTTTACTAAAAAATATGATAAGGCACAATTTGGATTATAGATTATAAACACAAGGTAATAAGACCAAATCCAAATAAATAGTGTATGAAGTTTCAGTAACAACGTTGTTACCATCTTCAGACAAAAGTACTGAATGTATTTTTCTAGTACTTTTTTTCCCTGTACTTCATTCAGTACTTTTGTCTGAATATGGTAACAATGCTGTTACAGAAATTTATTTATTTGGATTTAGTCTTATTACCTTGTGTTTAAAATATAATTAAATACATCAAAAAAGAAATCAACCATTAAGAGAAAAAGCATCTCATGTTCATGCAACTATGACTGTCGCCATCTATCAGAATAAATATCAACTAATTATTGTTGTTTTTATATAATTCCAGAATATTGGCCCCCAAACCTTTTCTTGATAAATCAAGAAAAGCCAACAATACATACGAATTCCAGGCTTTTAGTCCCTATATTTATTTATGCTTATGAGGTGATACAGCAGCGTATTTACAATTAGAGAGGAGACAAAATGAATTAAATCTAGAAAAAAGAAGTGAGGACATATCGGTCATTAAAGTCTGAGAGGCAAGGCCTTCAGCCAGTTCAGGGCTTCCGGGGTGACAGAATGGAGATTTGAGATTCCTCCATTGAATTTGTACAGCGGGCAGTCATCTAGTCCCTCAATTAGTGGGATGTAGGCTGTCCAACCATTACCTTTTACAGAAAACAAAACAAAATTCAATAACTCTGAAAGATATTACAGTGACCTTTATTGAAGACACAAGATAACCAAGTATGAACAAAATTGTCTGTGTCTCCTTCATAAAAAAATTATACAACCGGCGACATCAGATTTCTTACTTCCTTAAGTGTTGTTGATGTGTGTACTATATATATATGTAACTTTTTTTTCAATTCGCATTTACAGAAAATTGTTTCACTCTTTTAAAACCTACATTAAGTACTATGGAAGACATTATTTACCTTGAAGAAATCATAGATGGTGTGTACGTTCTCTTGCAATAACCAACTGGCCAATAAAACGTCACAAAAAATGTTTTACGTTAATAATACTCACAATTAACTATAACTCCTCCGCCTTTGCCGGTCCCAAGCCCGGATGAAATAGGAGGAGGGGGAGCAGTAACAAGCTCACTAAAAAACCTGGGTTCAGCTGGCCTGGCTGATAGTACCCTGTAAAGGCTCCTAATCCGGGGATACAGGGCGTCTGTTCCTCATGTCAGAGGCGGCCATTTCTTTTGGAGCTAAGTCGGCCTGCCACTGAGTAGTGTTTCCAGTCTTAATGACAAAGGCAGACGCATTCTACTTCACCCAGTCATGATGGTTGTCAAACAGACACCATCAAGGGTCACAACTTGATACCCTAATATGATTGAGTGGAGATAAGAAAAAAGAAGAAGACAATTAACTATAACTATATGATAAATGTGTGTGTTAGCCAAATTATACAATAATAGGTCAAGTAGATTGAAGATATTCAAGTCTAGATGACACAGAGCAAGAGAATGTACCATAAAGATAGAGGCTGCCTGGCCAGCATTCATAGTTCTCAAAATTAAAGATACTTCAGCCAGTAAATCTTTTCAAAAAAATGTATCGGCTGAAGTATCTTTAATTTGAAGAAGAATGTACCATATTTTGAACTTTTCTCAACTACACTCATGGACACAATAGCCAAAACAAAAATAAACAAGAACTGGAGGATCCCACCTAAGCACAGTTGGTACAGTGGAGTGAACCCAGGAGGAGCTCTGAACATCAGGCCGCTGCTCATCATAAAACAGCTCGAGGAGCATGAGCTCGTGGAATTTGTGTAATCTTTACACAAGGGGATAAGAAAAAACAACAACAACGACATTCATGGACAAAACTTAAGGAGAAGTCTTTGATATCGCTAGTCATCTGTTTTTTTTTGAAGGAGACAGAGACAAATTTGTTCACACTTGGTTATCTCGTGCCTTCAATAAAGGTCACTGTAATATCTTTCAGAGTTATTATCTGAATCCTGATATACATGCTAAAAGGTACAACTTCCTTAAGTTTTGTCCATGAGTGTATATTTTGTTTATTTAATAGATTTCTTATTATTCCATTTTTCTCTTTTAAGACTAAATAAGACATATCCTGGCCACTCCCATGAGAATTTTAGATACAACCAAAAACTCTGATCCCTTGGGTGTTGAATTGAAGAAGTTGTGGGCTGTACATTGAAGTAGCACGCCATCTGTTATAATTTTTCTTTTTTTTAAATTATCCCTAGAACACATGGTACAGGCCATGATAATCATGGTGGCAACTGCTTTTAGTGTAAGTGCATCACATATCTAGACATGTGAAAAGCAGTTAGACTTTACTTACAAATGTGACAAAGTACATTTGGTTACTTGCACTCGCTGCTGAAGTTAGACTTTTGTAAGAATCGGAGGCCATTGGAGCAATATAAACTACTAGACGAATGGCCCGGGCAACGCCCGGGTTTTACCCGAGTGCGAATATATTTTAAAAACGTTTTAATCTTCATCTAGATCTTCATCTTGTCTACACCTTGTATACATCTTGCTTCCTAGGGTTGCCTAGAGTGGCCGCTATAGACAGGGTGGTCTGTATAGACATGTGGATGTATCACACAGCTGATAACAGGGTTGCCTAGAGTGGCCGCTATAGACAGGGTGGTCTGTATATACAGGTGTATGTATCACACTGATGATAACAGGGTTGCCTAAAGTGACCGCTATAGACAGGGTGGTCTGTATAGACAGGTGGATGTATCACACAGCTGATAACAGGGTTGTCTAGAGTGGCCGCTATAGACAGGTGTATGTATCACACAGCTGATAACAGGGTTATCTAGAATGGCCGCTATATACAGGGTGGTCTGTATAGACAGGTGGATGTATCACACAGCTGATAACAGGGTTGTCTAGAGTGGTCGCTATAGACAGGGTGGTCTGTATAGACAGGTGTATGTATCACACTGCTGATAACAGGGTTGCCTAAAGTGACCGCTATAGACAGGGTGGTCTGTATAGACAGGTGGATGTATCACACAGCTGATAACAGGGTTGTCTAGAGTGGCCGCTATAGACAGGTGTATGTATCACACAGCTGATAACAGGGTTGTCTAGAGTGGCCGCGCTATAGACAGGGTGGTCTGTATAGACAGGTGTATGTATCACACTGCTGATAACAGGGTTGTCTAGAGTGGTCGCTATAGACAGGGTGGTCTGTATAGACAGGTGGATGTAACACACTGCTGATTACAGGGTTGCCTAAGGTGACCGCTATAGACAGGGTGGTCTGTATAGACAGGTGGATGTAACACACTGCTGATAACAGGGTTGTCTAGAATGGCCGCTATAGACAGGTGTATGTATCACACAGCTGATAACAGGGTTGTCTAGAGGGGGGCAGGGAGGACACGTGTTCGCCGGCAGCCAATGGGCGCGCATTCTATCCGTGAGCTTCAGACAGAATAAGGCAATTATATATATAGATTGCAGTAAGGGTAGTAAAAAATTGTTTTAATTCAAAAAGAATCATATAAATCAAAAATAGTTTATATTTCTTATAAAAACCTGATGATAGGCTAACGCCTGAAAGCTTGCCAAATTGCAGAATAAAAGAAACTTGTTGCAAAAAAAAAACTTTTTCTTCCTTATATTTCTTATATTCACATGGTAATAAGACCAAATCCAAATAAATAAATAGTGTGTGACATTTTGGTAACAGCACATGCTGTAGTAAAATTTCTCATTCAGTACTTTTGTCTGAAGATGATAACAACGCTGTTACTGAAATGTCACACACTATTTATTTATTTGGATTTGGTCATATTACCTTGTGTTTATAATCTATAATCCAAATTGTGCCTTATCATTATTTCCTATATTGAAAAGAGAGTATGGTAAAATGAGAGAAATTGTGATATAAAAACAGAGAAAATAATTTTTTTTAATGACCTTGGAAGAGAACAGCTATATACAGAGATATACCAAGAGACTATATACATGAGTTGAGTTGACGGGGAAGTTTGAAAATACTATATACAGGGATATTATAACAAATCTTGAGATGGGATCTTCTTCAAAGCTTGATACTTTGACCTATACACACACATATATATATTAGATAATATAAATCCAATATATGCCTTTTTATTATCTAATGAATTAAATATGGATTGCTCTATTTTCAAAAAAAATATATATATATATGTGATGATTTAAGACCATGGAATTGTTGTAAATAGTCTAAATATCCACTACCACATGTTCCACCCCATGACTGTATATAACTTCTTATGTACTGCACATAGAAAGCCTCAACTAACATCAATCTGTACCGCGTAAGAATCTAATAAAGTATTGCAACTGTACAGATAGAAGGAATGGAGAGAGACAGGAGAAAGTTAAGGTTAAAACAAATCAGGCTTAGAGGATCGTAGAAGTCAAACCTAAGAGGTAGGCCTAGAAGAGAACATAATTATTAATAACGCCACAGTTAACCTTCTGACCCCGGACACCCTGCGAGCTAAGTTTAAACCAATATTTCCGGACAAGACAGGACGTATCTTGTGACCAGAAGTTATAAAAGTTTGAGAGACGCCCAATTTCCGGAACAAGACCGGACGTATTCTTCCGTCAAAGAGATAAGCCAGGCCCAATCAGAAGACAACACCTAAGTAGGTCAACCAATAGCCCACTACCACGTGAAAAAGTCCCACCAATTAGGAAAGAATCACCTAAATAGGTCAGCCAATTAAAAAGCAGCAAGGTCGTGGTGTTAAATCGAGGCCCTAGAATTGTCAGTTTTCGCTTGGATTCCAACGGTAACACTTGCTCTAAAATCTCTCTCTCCTCATTCCTTCTTGACGTCAGACGCTTCTTAGTGGAATCTCTGTTTGTTTATTTCACCTTTGGCCCAGCTGTGTCGCCTTCCACCACGACTGCACGGTAGAGTTGACATCGAGGTTCGTCTAGCATCAGGTAACACTGGTCCCAGAGGTCCCAAGATATCACAGACTCCCCCGTAACGAAGAGTCGACAGGATAGTGGACGCCAAGGTACAAGTAAGCAAATAGACCACTGTCTGTACAGAAAGATGGAACAGGGAAGAGAGGAGAATCCAAAGGAACCAATGGAGTCCGATCCCGACTCCGAAAGTGGCGGAAGCCCCACTTTTCCGAAGAAAGAAAACACTCTCGGTAGGACGCAGGAAGTTCCCCCCGGCCAGGAAGACGTCACACCCCCGCCGCCGGTGTCAGATGTCCTGGGGAGTTTAGCCAGGACGATATATCAGCTCTCCTCGGCGACAGGACTATCGCGGGATGTGGAACTACCGCGTTACGATGGTTCGTACGAGGCGCAGAGCTTCTTCGACAACTACGACGCCCAAGCTGATCTGGCCCAACTACACTACACCGACCGACTGAGAAGGCTTCCCAACCTCCTACAAGGTAAGGCCCTGCACTACTTCCGCAGCCTAAAATTAGACAAATTATATTACGTTGACGCAAGGCAAGCCTTGATAGACCTCTTTCCTGAAACCACAAACGCGTCATTTGCCCAATTCTTGGCCATTAAGTTGACAGATCGCTCCTCGTTAGAGGAATATTATCAAAAAAAGACGGTGTGTGGCCTACAGCTGAACCTTCCCCACAAAATCCTTTTAGAATCCCTGACTGATGGGTTACCCGTCGCTGATCAGCGCATTGTCGCTGCCGTGCAACCGAACACCCTCCAAGCGTGGTATAGTGTAGTATCGCGCGTAAGAGGAACCCACAGTGCGTCGCAAGTGTGCCAACAGACGACCAGAACAACGCCCAACCCTTCCTTCGCACCGTCACCGAGGTACAGTGCTCCGCGACCATGGTCAGCGCGACCCAACTACTCTGCCAACCCACCCCCTTCATCCTGCAGGTATTGTGGCGCCATGCACTGGCACGCCCAGTGCCCCAAACGGCCTGCACAGAGCCGTCCAAGACCTGTGTACCGAGCCACAACTTATCCGCAGCACGACAGAACTGTGTTGTCCTCTCCCGCACCCTTCCAAGTTAACAACACGCGAGCGCATGTTACCCGCTCCCCTGATCCTCTCTACACCACGAGCCCAGCGCAAGCAGTGAACCCTAGCTGTCCCATAGGTACCTCGACCACGGCACCAAAACAGGCCTGTTCCGACGCCCAAGACAGCACAACAGTAGGTTCCTCCTCACATAACTTTCGTTGAACAATTGCTCGTTCGAGCTGAACTGCCCAATAATGTAAACCTTCCTCTACTACTTGATACAGGAGCATCTATCGATATAATTAGTCGGAATACTTTTAAAATAATAGAAACCAATTTGCAAAAGAAAATACCTGTTCACCCATTTAACTTAACTATTAATGCCATAGCTAACAATATTTTCACCATAGGTTATATCTTTTTAAACGTAAAAATAGGTAACATAACGCAGAACCTAAAATTCCATATTATAGATGCCCCCTTGCCTTTTGGCATATTATCCCTTAACTCCATAAAAAGATTTCTACTAATTATAAACTGTCCTCAGCTACTCCTGTATCAAGATAATGTACCTCTACCAACTACCTTATACAAATTCACCTCGTGCAAGCAACACGTGTCCCATGGACAGGTTAATACAACTGTCCCATTTACTAAATCTTCCCCTCCTGGAACGGGTTGCTCACACGTGGTGAACTCCAACACTCTTATTTGGCCTCAATGTAATGTTCCTGATCCTATTGTCAACGCCTCTATGTCCTCCTCTTGCATATCTTTGGACACAAGTAACCTAGGTCACTGTCCCTATAATTTACACAAGGTACTGCATCAATTTACACCCGTTTTCGCCGCCAATAAATACGACGTCCCTAAGCTTAAAATACCTCCCGTAAAAATCAATACTACTTCGGACAAGGTAATTGCCTTACGTCCTTATCGCGTACCCCTAAATGACCAACTTGAAATACAAACACAAATCGAACACATGCTTGAACACGGTATAATTACAACCTCAGTATCTCCCTATGCCAGTCCTATTACGCTTGTCACCAAACGTGACAAATCAAAACGCTTTTGTGTTGACTATCGTAGGATTAATGAAATCATTGCACCAGACGTCCATCCTCTCCCCTTGATAGAGAATATACTCGACAAACTCTCACGCGCCAAATATTTCTCCTCAGCCGACATATCTTCTGCCTACTGGCAGGTCGAAATAGATCCCAGTTCCCGTCACCTTTTAGCTTTCGTGACATTAGACGGGCAATACGAATTTTGTAGGCTTCCTTTTGGGATGCGCAACTCACCACAGATTTTTGAACGTGCAATAAACCAAATATTCCAAAAATATAAGTTAAACTTCATAGCCCACTATTTCGATGATTTTATTATCTTTTCGGATACCTTAGAAGAGCATATTCAACACGTAGAAAAATTCCTGGAGATCTGCCAACAGGAAAATATTAAACTAAACTATAAAAAATGTGAATTTTTGAAGACATCAATAGAATTTCTAGGATACACTGTTAAGAACGGAACTTACACACCGCAGACCCGTAACCTCGATATTATTAACGCTATCAAACCTCCCTTCAACCAAAAAACATTACAGTCCTTTTTAGGAGCCGTCAACGTATATAACAAGTTTATACCAAATTATGCCCGTCTCAGAACCCCACTCAACAATCTACTTAAAAAGGACACTAAATGGCAATGGGACGACAAATGTCAACAGGCATTCACGGCTCTCAAGGAGAGCTTAACACGTAAGCCCGTATTACATCTGTATCAGGATGGCTTACCCTGCCGCTTGTACTGTGACGCCTCCACCCAGGGAATCGCAGGAATTCTCAAACAAGTACATCCGGATGGAAAAACTCATCCCACACAGTATTACAGTAGAGCACTACGTCCTCACGAACGCAACTATACCATTTCAGAGCTAGAATGCTTAGCGATCGTAGAAAGCATCGAAAAATTCCGCATCTATCTATCCGGTACCAAATTCACTGTCTACTCCGACCACCAAGCCCTACAATGGCTTAAAACTATTAAAAACCCGTCAGGACGACTTTTTAGGTGGAGTTTAAGACTATCCACTTACGACTATGAAATACAGTACCTCAAGGGAACCCAGCAACACGAGGCCGATTTGCTTTCTCGCAATCCATTTTGTGGATTTATCAGTGCCCGTACTATTAAGAAACACCAACCGAATATCACAGATACCAGTGTCGCTGTAGACGTCAACGGTCTACACACCATACGGCGTAAAGGTGTAAATCGAATAATAATACCCGAAGCTCTTCAACACTCGCTTATGAACCAGGTTCACAGCGAATACAACCATCCCGGTATCTCCCAAATGACTCGCCTAATCTCTACTCAGTATTACTGGAAAGGTATGGCCAAGACCATACAAAAATTTGTAAATTCCTGTCATACCTGCCAAATCATCAAAAGACCCAAAGGTAAACCTTATGGCACCTTAGGACAAATTCCCCCACCACAACAGCCATTCGATTTAATATCAATAGATACAATAGCCGGATTTTCGAAATACGGACACTCCAAGACGTATCTCCATGTTATAGTGGATCACTTGACCAGATACGCTTGGGCATTCCCATCGAAATCTACAAGTACCTTAACGTACATCCAAACCCTAAAAAAGGTACTACAACAAGGGTCTCCAAAACGTCTACTTTCGGATAGAGCGCCCGCATTCACCTCCGAAAAATTCCGCAAATTTCTGCTATCTCGTGGGATACAACCACTGCTTACCACCAGTAACAATCCGCAAGCTAACGGATTGATAGAACGATTGAACGCCACCATCACTGGAAAACTAAGGTTACTTTATCTCGAAAACCCGAAGACATCTTGGACCAAACTAATTAAACAAGTTGTCCAAATCTATAACCAATCCCCGCACACCGTCACAGGTTTCCCACCGATCTTCTTGATGTTTAATAGCATCCCACCAGAACTAAAAAATCATTACAACCCGTTCCCCGACGTACAGAAGGCTAGGCAACTCGCCTCCAGCAGAACACAGCTTAAGCATGAAAGGGACAAACAAAGATATGATAAAGGTCATCAAGCCCCTCATTTCGAGATTGGTGACCTAGTCCTCGTAAAAAATTATAAACATCCCGATACGGGAAAATTGGCACCATACTTCACAGGTCCGTTTACAATTATAGAAATAATATCCCCAAACGTAGTCCGAATTAACAGACCCAATCGACCCCTAAATAAAGAAGATGATACAGTTCATGTGAACAAACTTAAATACTATACAGAAGATATCTTATTCCTCACGCCCCAGCCTCTAATTCCAACACCTCGCGTAACACCTGATGTCCACTTGAAAGAATTCGGCCATTTATGTCCCACAATATTTGACGCGCAGAAATCCCGTCTTATACCCCCGACTTGCTCAGCGCCTTTTCTGCACCTTAATGCAGAGATCTACCAATAAGTTGAAAGAAAGCAAGCAAGCCCCCTCGCTCCCTCCCTGACCTACATCCGGAATCGCATTAAAAATAGCTTCGCTCCCCCTCGCCCCCCCCGAGCAAACAAACAGCCGACATCTTGTTACATCCGTCGCCACCCCGTGTTATCTAATGAACTTTCGCCACCTATTAAATTAAATATTAGTGCGTGCCAAAGACAACACTTTACCTACAAAAATCACACACACCCACATAAGTTTAAAAAAACGACAACATTAGGACTCAGTAAGTTTCACAGTTAGAAACAATGTGATCCACGAGTCGCGTCAAACATAAAACAAATTCGATAAGTTAGAAAAACTTAGGCCAACAAGACCAAAGATATCAATCGAGGACAATTTAAAGCTCTCTCTACCCATCCTAAAAAAAAAAAAAAACAGGTACATTACGTTTGGCCTACAACTTTCCATTCTTTCACGATATATAATTTCTATATATAATCTTACTTGCTCTTCCTTCTCGATGAACATTTTTTAAAAATTTTTCATTTTAATATCCTTTATATAATCATTATATAGCTCTTATAATTGTTTTTTTTTTACGTCAACCAATTAGTTTAGATTATTGTCTTTTTTTATTTTTCTTTATCAAAACTTATTTACTTTTGCTTTATGACTCTATTTTATAATCAACTTTATATTTTATCTTTCATATCATATCTAATAATCTCAAGTTTATATTTCATGTTTATATCACTAATTTGCATTTATCATTTTATATTTTTTCTCACTTTATAAATTAGATGTTATTTACATTGTTTCACCTTCCGCTACCATGTCAATGCTATCGAGTATATTATTGCTCATTATTTTTTTTTTCATTTAATATTTTCACTTTCTATTACCCCTTATATACTGCTGTAGTGTGTAAATCTTTGTATCATATCATCACTATTTTTACTTTTTTTTTAAGATTGCTTTGCATTTAACTTCGCCATTCTATTTTCGATTTTTCAAATCCTTTAACGCTATATGCAAAGCCTTAATTTCGCAATTTCATATCTCAATGATATATTCTTTTATAATCAAACTAAAAATCATGATCTAAAAACAGGGCAATCTTCAATAACCTCTTAAACAACCACTTTAAAGGTTACTTCTTAAGAATTACTAACATTCCTTTTCCGCAGGAACTTTTAACTCCTTCGCAGGCTAGACTTGACCTACTTTGATTTCGTAATTAACAATCTTGACACATCGTCCCCCAGATTTACCTTCTCCCAACTTCTGGCTTGGATACGTGCAAATTGTATTTTTTTTTATTCCAGGGCACATCTTTTTTTTATTTTACTCTTTTTCTCGCTAAGCCCCTGACGACTCTAATTAAAACTTTGATTTCTGGTCACTGATCTTCGCCCTCTTTATCCTGCATGCGTAAGTCTTAACGACTAATTACTAAAACCCATAACAATCCCCTTATCTTACTTTTCGATTGTGGTACTGTAACTTTATTAGGTCCTTAAATTTACATGTGAAACATGGCCTAGGTTTTCCGCGCCGTGCACATTAAATGGTTTGGGACTTGAGTCAAAGTGACCTTGCCTCAACCAAGTAATAACTAACCCCTCAACCCTTTCTAACGCCCATCACGAAAAGATCATGATTTACCCATCCAATCATTTATATTTTTACCTATAATCATTATATGTTCTCTATTAAATATTTTATTCATATTTTTATTTTTACTTGTATGTTTAATATTAGTTGTTTATGCTTTATTATCTCTTATGGATATACAGAAATCAACCCCATGTTATATACCAACTCATTTCAATTAATTTTTAAAAATTACTTCCTTAATCACAGTCTTCCTATTCCGCTCTCTTAAATCCCTCCATATGAACCCTCTCACATCCGGGGCCATCTGTGATGATTTAAGACCATGGAATTGTTGTAAATAGTCTAAATATCCACTACCACATGTTCCACCCCATGACTGTATATAACTTCTTATGTACTGCACATAGAAAGCCTCAACTAACATCAATCTGTACCGCGTAAGAATCTAATAAAGTATTGCAACTGTACAGATAGAAGGAATGGAGAGAGACAGGAGAAAGTTAAGGTTAAAACAAATCAGGCTTAGAGGATCGTAGAAGTCAAACCTAAGAGGTAGGCCTAGAAGAGAACATAATTATTAATAACGCCACAGTTAACCTTCTGACCCCGGACACCCTGCGAGCTAAGTTTAAACCAATATTTCCGGACAAGACAGGACGTATCTTGTGACCAGAAGTTATAAAAGTTTGAGAGACGCCCAATTTCCGGAACAAGACCGGACGTATTCTTCCGTCAAAGAGATAAGCCAGGCCCAATCAGAAGACAACACCTAAGTAGGTCAACCAATAGCCCACTACCACGTGAAAAAGTCCCACCAATTAGGAAAGAATCACCTAAATAGGTCAGCCAATTAAAAAGCAGCAAGGTCGTGGTGTTAAATCGAGGCCCTAGAATTGTCAGTTTTCGCTTGGATTCCAACGGTAACACTTGCTCTAAAATCTCTCTCTCCTCATTCCTTCTTGACGTCAGACGCTTCTTAGTGGAATCTCTGTTTGTTTATTTCACCTTTGGCCCAGCTGTGTCGCCTTCCACCACGACTGCACGGTAGAGTTGACATCGAGGTTCGTCTAGCATCAGGTAACACTGGTCCCAGAGGTCCCAAGATATCACATATATGTCGTATCCATCGTGGTCGAATGGAAGAGTGCGACCGTAGCGCATGCATGCTTTGAAAAAGAACTTGTTCCACACTCATGAGCGCATGCACGCGGCGGCATCCGTAGCATTCTCCCACACGCGCTGGCTCCCACATTTATTTTGTACAGATTTATAGATGGATGTCTTTGTATTTACATTTTAACATATTAATTATGGCGAAAATAAATTATATCTATTGGGCATTAGGCAAATTATAACATATATATATTTTTTAAATTATATTTTGATCAATACAGTAGAACCTCCCTGTAAAGGACACCTAATTGCAGAGCCAAAATGTCCTTTAGGTATAGGTGAACTCTTACCAGAGAGTTGTTAAATAGTAAAAATGGTAATTTTGCAAATGAAAACTGTCTTTTGTGGAGAGGTGTCCGTTAGTGGGGGTGTCCACTAAAGGGAGGTTCTACTGTATATGCTTTTTAATTAAAGATCTATTTATGGATTGCTCTATTTTCAAAACACACATACAGTAGGACATTCCTTTAGCGGACACCTCTCCAAAAAAGGACAGTTTTCATTTGCAAAATTGCCATTTTTACAATTCAGCAACTCTCCGGTAAGAGGACACCTCTCCCTAAAGGACACTTTGGCTCTGCAACTAGGTGTTGACCTTTACCAGGGAGGTAGTTCTACTGTGAAAGGAAACAAAGGTGAAGAGATGACAACCTACCATTGAAGAATCCTATGTAGATGCTGACGGAGGTGGTGCTGCATCCTTTTGGGATCTTGCAAATTGCTGAGCTAGGAGTTAAGGAAAATACACGAGTACATACAATACAAGGGGGGGTAACAACAACACAACAATCCCATAATAAAATAAACTGTTTGTGACATTTCAGTAATGGTGTTGATACCATCTTCAAGCATATATTATAGTGAGATAATACTCAAAACTTTTTAAAAAATCCCAGTAGAGTAGAACCTCCCTTTAGCGTACACCTCTCTACAAAAGACAGTTTTCATTTGAAAAAATTACCATTTTTACAATTTAACAACTCTCCGGTAAGAGAATACCTCTCCCTAAAGGACACTTTGCCTCTGCAATTAGGTGTTGTCCTTTACAGGGAGGTAGTTCTACTGTATATAAAAATGATTTGGTCTTAAAATCAAGAGAATCGACTAATATTCACAAGCAACACATAGCGCCATCTCTATCTGTGAAAAAATCAACATTTTTTTGCATGAGAGAAACAATAAAAATGTCAATAAGCAGCACAAAAAAGCATGTCAATCAATCGTTAATCTAAACACCAATCTAAATAAACACAAGGTAATAAGACCAAATCCAAATAAACCAAGACACAGATACCAACCAACAATACTGAGTAAAATACCAACCAACAATAATAGGTAGAATACCAACCAACCATAAGAGACTAGAAACCAACCAAGCAAGCCTACAATGAAGCACCAGATACCAACCAACAATAATGAGTAAAATACCAACCAACAATAATAGGTAGAATACCAACCAACCATAAGAGACTAGAAACCAACCAAGCAAGCCTACAATGAAGCACCAGATACCAACCAACAATAATGAGAAAAATACCAACCAACAATAATAGGTAGAATACCAACCAACAATAATAGGTAGAATACCAACCAACCATATGGGACTAGAAACCAACCAAGCAAGCCTACAATGAAGCACCAGATACCAACCAACAATAATGGACCATATACCAACCAACAAAACATAAACAGTTCAGGCCAACAATATTGAACCAAAGGATACGACCACCATGGGCTTGTCGTAGATCTTGTAGCCGTTGACATGGCGGATGGCCCGCTGGGTCTGTTCCTCTGAGGCCAGGTTGATGAAAGCCTGGCCCTTCATACGACCTTCCTTCATCAGCACAATGTTGAAGCTGCCACACAGCAGCAGCTATTCAGTACCTTACACCTTGTCATGACAGTCTGTTGCAAAATCAATGGCATAAATTGGCTTTTTCTAAAAGCATTAAAACACAATGATCTTCTCTTAACAAACATCTCTTAGCAAATAGACAGATTCAAAATGTTAAAAATAAACTAATGCTCCAACAAAATTTCTTTGGACAAAAAATTTCAACCAGTATATCATTTTTTAAAAACTTATTCCAAGTATCAGAAGTAATCTTTACACACGGGGATAAGAAACAACAACAACATGTGGTACATGCCATGATACTCATGGTGGGTAGTTAGTGACTGCTTTTACTGCAAGTGCACCACATATCTACACATGTGTTTCATCTTTGTCAGAGAGAGAAAGAGTCTTATATGGTTACTTGCACTCTCTGTTGAGATTGGACTTTTGCAAGATTTGGAGCCTTCTTTCCCTTCATAAAAAAAAGTGCCCAATGGGGGATTTGATCTTGGGTCATTGCTGTTGAAAATTGATGGTTTATACTATTTTATACCATGATACTATGATAAGGAGAAAGATCTCTTTAAAAATCCTGAGTTCAACTGACCCGGTTGATAGACCTCAACAAGGGTCACTCTCCAGGGATACGGAGGAGCTGTGTCTGTACTCATGTTAGAGTCGGCAGCAAAGGCTTCCATGTTAGGAACGGCCTCAAATTACAGGCAAAGTCAGACTTTCACCAAAGTGGGCCTGGATCATGGTTCCATGATCAACAAAAGCTGCACCCCATTCCATGAGATCAAGCTCAAGGAGCATGAAATCATGGAATTTATGTAATATTTGCACAAGGAGATAAGTAACAACAACAACAATGATACTGCGGAGTAATACTGGAATTACAACGGCTTCACTAAGTTCCTAAACAGGTGTTTTGGAGCATTCTATAAAAAAAGCTATAGATGGGAGGAACAACTTACATTTCCTTTTCTGCCTGAGAAGAAGGATCGATGAACTGTCCAAATATCCTGTAGAGATCCTGCAAACAAAGAC
The DNA here is from genome assembly GCA_030710605.1 of Cordylochernes scorpioides. Classification (NCBI taxonomy): domain Eukaryota; kingdom Metazoa; phylum Arthropoda; class Arachnida; order Pseudoscorpiones; family Chernetidae; genus Cordylochernes; species Cordylochernes scorpioides. Next base: position 18,381,345 of record CP092876.1, on the reverse strand, counting down.
AGTGTTAGCTAACAGTCTCTCATCACATTTGCAGAAAATACTGTAAAATACTTAATCAAGTACTCTGTAAAAAGTTTTCTTTAAAAATTTATTGGTATTTGCAGAATGGTTGCAAGGTTATCCCACTATGTACTAAGTGAAATTCTCAACCTGCAATCCCAAACCACATTATTTACTGTATTGGCTCATCCATTAATGAGCTCTACTCATCCCCAGTAGACACCAACAACAAGCTCTCTACAAGCTTGATACCCTGATATGATTGAGTGGAAATGAGAAAGAAGAAGATTAGTATTTGCAAGCTTTCAAGAAAAAAAATACTTCTAGAAGAAAAATGCCTCTAGAAGAGTTTTTTAACTCAAAATCTTGTGAATATTAATTGATTGGTAAAGAAACCTGTCTCTTCTCTTTTGTGGAGTACTTGATTAAGTATTTTAAAATCGTCTCTCTCAGCGCACACACCCACCTTCTCTGTGACATGTTTGGCAAGGTTCTTGAGGTAGAGCCTGGTGCTGGGAGTCCCGGGGGAGTAGTTGCGGAATGCCGACAGATGTTTCATCTCTGTAGACATTACAACACAGATGTATGTGTGTAGAATATCAGAAATGGTGCATTATAACCATCAGCGCAAGCACACCTAAAACAACAACCTTTCTTTTTGGCTTGCATTATAGATGCCCTAAACAGGATCTTTAGGAGAGGCTGCTGCTTATCATTAAACAGCTCGAAGAGCATGAACTCAATGAATTCTTGTAGTCTTTGCACAAGGAGATAATAAACAACACAACAACAAGCTTTCTCCCTTTTATCCTCTTTTTTTATACTGTAACATCCTGTTAAAACGAACCTGGGATATAGCCTATCTTCCCTTATAACAACGAATCTGAAATAAATCCCCTATTTTATAATACTGTGAACTATATCTATAATGAACCATGGTGAACCACAGATTCAATCCCATTAAGGTTCACTATAGATTTACTGTAATAGCATTAAAAAAATACAGAAGCATCCCAGGAGAGAAGAAACTGCATAAAACTTGGTCTCTCCAGGAGATGTGTCTTATCAGGGAATCTTTCAGTAAACAGACCTCTCATGACTTGGGCTGACATGACACAAGAGTCTCTGATAAGACACCAACACCAGGATAGACTGTTAATGTTGTTTCTTATCCCCTTGTGTAAAGATTATACAAATTCAATGAATTCATGCTCCTCGAGCTATTTAATGACTAGCCGAATGACCCGGGCAACGCCCGTGTTTTACCCGATTGAATGTTTTTATTCAAATACTATTTGTTACAATTATAAATTGGCGCCTTAAATAAATGCATATGTTAGTTAATAACTATAGCCTATGTGCTTTATCTGTCTATGTACTGTTGGCTTCCGTAGGCGTCTCTTACTGGGAAAAAGAAAGAGAGGATTCCATTTGGTTATTAACTAATATATGCATTTATTTAAGGAGCGACCCGCTCCAACACAATAGTTCCAAAAACCAAAAAGTGAGTGGGGGGGGGGCAAAGTGAAAAACAAAGTGTTTCGCGTAGTGGTGGCGTGATCGTAGCCAACCAATAGGAGAGCGCCATTCCAAAAAAAAAGCAAACGGTGACAGAGATGAAGACATGACGCATGTAACTGTATATAGAATAAGCAGCGGCCTCTCCCAAAGGTCATGTTTATTGCATCTAATACAAGCCAAGATGTGTTCTGGAGCTGCAGGTGCCAAGCTACATTTTGGGGCAAGTGTGTTAGATTTTGTTATTTTCTATCTTCAATTTCTTGAGATGGCTTGTTCTAGATCTTGTTAGTGTTGTTTGGACTGGGTTAAGACATATTTTAGGTGATGTCTCATGGGAGACTCTGTTGCTATTAGTGTCCATCCAGTCTAAATCTTGTTAGTGTTGGCATTTACAGACTGGTAGTTCCACTGTAATAAGATTTTAAAAAAAGAGAGAGTAACAGACAAACCTCTGATTGAAATCTTATTCTTCTCCAGTTCATCCAGGGAGATGAAACTTGACGGAAGGTCATCAGTGGGGGATTCCTGTTCTCCCTGAGACTTGGGAGGTTCCTCAGCCGGGGCGATGGTGCCAAATCCTCCTTGTTCTACTTCCTCAGTGGTAGTGGTTCCTGCGTAATAACATGTCATGATCACTCAGTCTTATAACTCTGTATATTTGTCTGCCTTAAAATCCACACAATTTGGTTTCATTTTCTAATACAGTAAAGCCTTTATGAGAGGACACCCCCACTAGAAAACACCTCTCTACAAAGGACATTTTTCATTACTAAAATTACCATTTTACTATTTAACAACTCTATGGGGAGGGGGTCGGTGGAAGGCTGGCTAAACCGTTTGGTTTTCGACCACTACGACCCGGGTTCGATTCCCGCATTGGACACTTTTTTCTGTTTTAAAAATAAATAAAAATAAATGCTCCAATGGCCCCCGATTCTTGCAAGAGTCCAACCCCACCAGCGAGTGCAAGTAACCAAACGGAGCTCTGGCACATTTGTAAGTGCAAAGTCGAACTGCTTTTCACATGTGTAGACATGTGGTGCACTTACAGTAAAAGCAGTTGCTAACTATCCACCATGATTATCATCATGGCTTTGAGATAAGAAAGAAGATAACATACTATTTATTTATTTGTTCTTATGGCCTGTACCACGTGTACTAGGGATAAGTAAAAAAAAAAACTCTATGGTAAGGGGACACCTCTCCCTAAAGGACACTTTTGCTCTGTAACTAAGTTTCTTTTATAGGGAGGTTCTACTGTAGTTATCTCTGGGTGGGAGGGAGGAAGATAAAAAAAAATGTCTGTCTTAAATGTATCTTAAACAATCCTTAAGAGACCTTGTATCGAGAATTGAATGCCCAATCTAAAGAAGGAAAGAAACCAGGCCCAATTTAGATTATAGATTAGAACTACAGGGTAATAAGACCAAATGTAAATAAATTAATAGTGTATGACACTACAGCGTTGTTACCGAAACATCACACACTATTAATTTATTTGGTACCTTGTAGTTCTTCTTTCTTATCTCCATTCAATCATATTAAGGTATCAAGCTTGTAGAGCTAGGTGAAATAGAATGCGTCTGCCTTTGTCATTAAGACTGGGAGCACTACTTAGTAGAAAGCCGACTTAGCTCCAAAAGAAATGGCCGCCTCTGACATGAGGAACAGACGCCATGTGCAGCTGCTCCTAACATGGATGACAAACGCTGCTCATCCTGTATCTCTGGATTAGGAGCCCTTACAGGGTACTATCAGCCAAGTCAGCTGAGCCCAGGTACTTGTAGTTCAAAGAGGCAAGCAGGTAATTCTCACCTATCTCAGCAGGGATCTCGACAGAAATAGCAGTTGGGGTGATAATGCTGATCTTCTTCTGTGCAGGAATGGAGGAGGAAGGTTCGACTGTTGGCTGCTGAGACGGGGCGGATAGCATTTGTTCCAGTCTGGGTTTCTTGATGGTGGGAGGTCTGGTAGTTCTCAGGGCCGGACGTTTTGTCACCCGGGGCCTGTTGACAACACAGTTTGATGACACTGAAGGTGCTACATTGGGTAGATACCAGGTTGATAAATCTCTCAAGACAGCTGCTTTATGTCAGGAGTATCAATGAAAAAAAAATGGAAATAAAATTAGAACCATCTAGTTCTCACGAGTTTCCCTTCTTTTTTACTTTAAAATGCTAGCTTTCAAGTGATAATCACTCTTTAATGGACTTAATTTTTTTTAAAAAGATTATTTATTACTAATATATGTGCACGCAGCATAAATATATTTACAACTAAAATTCAAATTTTAGTTGATAAATTATAAGGCACCAATGACTCACCATTTATAAATAAGAAATGAAAGCATTAAAACACAAATATTTCTTTTAAACATAAAACAAAAACTTCTTCTGTTCTTACTGTGATGAAAATATATATTGGAAGGACTTGGCTCATCAATGGTGAACCCTCCCAGCGGTTTCACCAATTTAATCTAGTTGTAAATATCTACCACTGCATGTGTATATTTGTAAACATTTTTTGTAAGAAATAGTTGATGTTTCTTTTTTTTTTTAAGAAAGCCCATTAAAGTGTGATTATCACCTGAAAGAGCTAGCATTTAAAAATGTATGTGATAATTTGTGTTGTTGTTGTTGTTGCTTATCCCCTTGTGTAAAGATTACACGAATTCCATGAGTTCATGCTCCTCGAGCTGTTTTATGATGAGCAGCGGCCTCTCCCAAAGGTCCTGTTTAGTGCATCTAATGCAAGCCAAAATGTGTTCTGGAGCTGCAGGTGCCAAGCTACATTTTGGGCAAGTGGGGTAGATTTTGTTATTATTTTCTATCTTCAATGGCTTGAGATGGCCTGTTCTAAATCTTGTTAGTGTTGTTTGATGCTGTCTATTTCTGATGTTCAGAGCACCTCCTGGGTTCACTCCACTGTACCAACTGTGCTTAGGTGGGATCCTCCAGTTCTTGTTTATTTTTGTTTTGGCTATTGTTTCTATTTCTTTAAAAGTAAGTTTATTTTTCTGTGGCAAGGGTTCTTTTGTGCCTTTTTTTGCTAGCACATCAGCAGCTTCATTGCCTTCAATTCCAACATGTGAGGGTATCCATTGAAGGTGGATTTTTGAGGTTTTTGAGAGTTTTTGGAGATAGCCAATTATGTTCCTGCTTACTTTGTCTCTAAGTTCCCCTGTGTGACTCAAGTGTTGTATGGCACTTCTACTATCAGTAAGAATCCAGATATCTTGATAATTAGTATTTCTGATGGATTTTAAGGCTTCATAGATGGCTATAAGTTCTGATCTGAAGACTGAGCAAAAATCTGGGTTTCTTCTGTTCATTTTCTCAATGCCATTTGTGGTTTTGATGAGACAGCCACTGCCAGTGTGTCCTAGCTCGTCTCTGCTACCATCGGTATAAATAGTTATTGCATTTTTAGGAATGTTATTAATTATTTCTAATGATAATTGTTTTAAGTATTCTGGATTTTGGCATTGTTTGTTGGTGGGTTCATTTAAAGAGGCATTAAAAATAACATTTTGTAGTGGTTCGCATGGAGAAATTTTTTCTGCTAAATAATTTTTTTCTACTTTATATTTTAAAAATCCATTTCTTTTGGCCAGGTGGAGAGGGCCTTCTTTTTTGAGTCTTAGATTGGATTCCCAATTAAGTATGTAATTGGAAGTTCTGTGTTTGTTTCCATAACTCTTGATTTTGTTTATATATTTTGGCAGATTGTAGCTTCTTCTATCCTTTAAGGGCATAATGTCTGCCTCGTAAAGTACAATATCGTTAGGGCAGGTATTTCGAAGACCTGTAATAATTCTAGCTGCACTTAGTTGTATCCTTTCCAGTGATTTTAGATTTGTTTCAGATGCTGTACCATAGATTTGATATCCATATTCCAGGATAGGTCTAATTAGAGATGTGTAAGTTAATTTTAGTGTGGTTGCATCGGCTCCCCAATCTCTTCCTGAAATATATTTCAGGATTTTTAGTCGGTCTCTTCCTTTTCTAATAACTTCTTCAATATGTTTACTGGAGTTAATTTCTGGATCCAGGGTGTAGCCAAGATATTTAGGATGTTTATTATATTGCAATTGTTGTTCTTTCAGAATAATTTTTGGTCTTATTTTGTAAAGTTTCTTATCGGTAGTAAAAAGACAGGTTTCAGATTTTTGGGGGTTAAATTCTAATTTATGTTTATTAGCAAATTTTTCTAGGTGGAAAAGAGTCTTGTTTAAATCTCTTTCAGCTTTTTTCCAGTTAGTATTGCTGCTCCATAGAATAATGTCATCAGCGAAAAGTCCAATATTGGTTTTATGTGAAATTTTTTCTTCTATGCCTGCAATAAATAGGGTGAAGAGAGTTGGGCTAAGGACTGATCCTTGTGGTAATCCTTGGTACAATTTGAAGGTTTTAGAAAGAGTGCCATTATATTTGACCCTGATGTATCTATTTTTAAGAAAATCTTTTATCCAAGTGATAGCTTTTCCATCAATTTTGAAATGTTTGTATAATTTTGTAATTAACTTGTTTTTCCATACCTTATCAAAAGCTTGTGTAAGGTCTAAAAAAGCAGCTATTGTGTGGTTAGTTGGTTTTCTGTTTTGTGCATCTTTTACCTTTTGTGTGAAAAATAAGAGTTGGTCTATTGTCCCATGTCCTTTCCTAAATCCATATTGTTCTTCTGGTAAGAGATTTCTTGTGTCAAGGTGGTAGGTAAGTCGTCTGAGTATAATTTTTTCCATTAATTTGCAGCAAATACTTGTGAGGGAGATAGGTCGATAGTTTTTTTGGGTCATCAGCAGATTTTTCAGGTTTTTTAATAGGAATTATTGTTGCAGTTTTCCAGTCTTGAGGCAATTTTCCAGTTTTCCAGGAGTTATTGAAAATATCAAGAAGTCTTTCTTTGCCATTTTTGCCCAAGTTTGATATCATTTGGCCATGGATTCCATCTGGCCCAGGAGTCTTGTTTAGGTCAGTGTTTTCTAACGCATAATCTAGCTCTTTCATATTGAATTTTTCATGGAAAATATTATGAGTGCTGGTGAAATTTTTACAGTCATGAATAATCTTTCGGGCCTTTTTTTCAACTTTCTTATCTTTTATTTCAAATTTGATTTTACTACTTATTTGATATGAATTACCTAAAAGATTAGCAGCATTTTTGTCATTAGTTGCTGGGGTACCATCTGTATTCTTAATCATATTTGTGTTTTCAGTTTGTGGCTGGGCTCTGTCAATTTGTTTTGCCAAATGCCAAAGTTTTGTATTTGGGTTTCTTGGGTTCAGGTTTTCACAAGTTTGTTTCCATTTTTCCCTTTTCATATTTACGTATAACCTTTTTATTTTTGCATTCACAATGTTCAGTTCAGTTCTACTATTTGTTTGGTTTTGGGTGCACTTTTTTTGTAGTTCATTTCTTTTAGTTATAAGTGTTTGAATATCTTTTGCCTGGTGTGTATAATTTGGAATCCATTTCTTAATATTACCTCTTGGTATTGAAACTTTGGCTGCTTTAATAATGGTGTTTTTGAAAGATATCCAATTTTGTTCCAGATCTTTTATTCTAGTGGGTGCTTTTCTAAAGTCTTCATTGGTGTTTTGCTGGTAAAGATTCCAATTAGCCTTTTTGAAGTTCCAGAATTTTTCTTTAATTGAGCTGGTTTTGGTCTTGGTGCTAATTTCTATCAAAATAGGCAAATGATCACTTCCAATACTTTTTAATATTTGCCATTTGCATTTGTGGAAAATGTCAGGACTGGAGAAACTTATATCAAGGGCTTGTGCAGTATTATAACTGTAGGAATGGTGGGTAGGATTCCCATCATTTAAGCACATGAAGGCATTGTCGTCAAATAAGTTTGAAAGTATTTTGCCTCTTGGGTTTGGCGTGGAACATCCCCATAGTTGATGTTTGGCATTAAGGTCACCTACAATAATAGTGTTGTCTGTAAGAAATTGAGCCATTGTTCCATCGTCAATAAGTTTATTGTTTGGTGGGTGATACATATTGAATATGTTGATGGTTTTGTTTTGATTGAGGTAGACTTTGATACCTTGGGCTTCGAGGTCTGATGTGTTTGGAATATTGATGGCTATGTCTTCATAGTACAAATTCTTGATTAAAAATGCAAGGCCACCCCCTTCTTTATTTCTGTCTTTTCTGAGGATATTGAAGTTTTTATATTTGAGATTGTACTTTTCATTTAATTTGGTTTCCTGTAGGGCTATAATTTGTATCTTTTGTTTTTCAGCTATTTCCATTATTTCTTCTAATTTTATTTTTGTTGCTGTTGAGCACAATCCATTTATGTTGCACTGCAGAATGCTCAATTGCTTGGAAGTTGCAAAGTGTGAAGTTTGTGGAGACTGTATTATACTTATCGGACAGAACCCTCTACCTAAGTCCTGAACGCGCCCCTGTTTATTCTGCGCGACGGGCGATGCAGCATGCAAATCAACATCTGATCTCATGGAATGGGGTATAGGGGTGCAGCTTTCGTTGATCATGGCACCATGATCCAGGCACACTTTGGTGAAAGTCTGACTTTGCCTGTAGTTTGAGGCCGTTCCTAACATGGAAGCAGACGCCTTTGCTGCCGACTCTAACATGAGTACAGACACAGCTCCTCCGTATCCCTGGAGTGGGACCCTTGCTGAGGTCCATCAACCGGGTCAGTTGAAGTCAGGATTTTTAAAGAGGTCTACTCCTCTTCTAACAATGCTGCTGTTGGTCCGCGACTGCTTATTTGTCAGAGTATATTTGTATATAGCAATATGTAACTACACCACAATCTATGCAATGTATCGTCAAAAGATTTAATAAAAGTTAGGCTTCGCGAAAAGGGAATAACAATTAACAGGATTGCATCATCCAGGAAGATTGCAATCATGGCGAAAATGGAGGTACTAAGCCAATCACAGTTAAGCATGACCAACTAATAGCGAATCAGAAGCAAGCACGTAGAAAGATTTCCACCAATGAGAAGCCGAGATAGTAAATGATGATGATCTCGGACAAGAAGTAGGGAGAAGGTAGATGACCGGGCTAGAAGCAAGGTGTGCTCAACTTAGGCTTCAACCAAAGTAAAGTCCTCTCGATCATGTGAAAGGCCAGGTACCTCCTCCAGTCTAATCACTCTCTCCCTTTCGCAAAGTCCAGGTTCTATCCCATCCAGGTGTGCTCGTTATTTCCCCTGTGGAAACCCACCATTCGACCAAGACTGCGCCATCAATCATCAATTCAACAGAATCCGACATAGGATTCACCACAATTCACCAATCCCACAGTAAGTCGACAGGAGTCAACGGGATCTTACATAGGTAAACAACAGGATCCGACATGATTTTTTTTATTATTCTCCCTAGTAAACACATGTGGTACAGGCCATTCTTTTTTATAAAAAGAAACTTTTCACCGGAAGCCTAATGTTATGGTAGAATGTTACAAAGTACAAATATTATGTTACAAGATAATAGGACTGAATTAATAAATTGTATGTGGTATTTCAAAAAAAGTCGGTGGACGAGTGGGTAACCCCCTCGATTCACGACAGTCATGAACCGGGATTGAATCCCGTGTTAAAATAAGTTTAATATGTGAACAACCTTCACATATTATTCATTGTTCAATTATCATGAACTAGGTTGCTCTTGCTGAGCGGTACCTATTTATGTGAATTTGAACCAGGTGGTATTTCAGTAGCAGAGTTGTTACCATCATCAGAGAAAAGTATGCTGTTACCGAAACATCACACACTATTTATTCATTTGGATTTGGTATTATTACCTTTTGAATTTTCACCTCATCAACTTGGTGTTTTTATAAAGAAGAGAAAGAATAGTGGAGAGCATGTAGACAGAGAGAGGGTGGGTCAGTGGAAAGGTGGTCTAAACCATTGTTTTTTTGACCGTTATGACCTGGGATCAAATCCCGCATTGGGAACTTTTTTCTAATTAAAAAAAAAAAAAATGCTCCAATGGCCTCCAATTCTTGCAAAAGTCCAACCTTCCAAGTAACCAAACGGGGCTCTCTGGCATATTTGTAAGTACAAAAGTGGAACTGATTTTCACACATGTAGATAGGTGATGCACTTACAGTAAAAGCAATCGCCAATTTCTACCCATCATGATTATCATTGCCTGTACCACGTGTACTATTCCCCTGAAGAGAGTTGGGAGTGTGGAAATAAACTATAGGTTGATGTCGCTGTGTTTTTTTTCACTGTAAGTGTACTAGGGATATAATTTTAAAAATAATAATACAGTTAAGTCTAAAACAACACTTAAAGTTACACCGCATGAGTTTCTTTTCAACGATAAATTAAAATTTTATATCAAGGTGAAATATCGACTATTTCTATCCTTTTTGGATGAATTATGAAAGGGTGAAATATGAAGAGTAATGACGAACGGAAAAAATAAAAGGGCATCTGCCCGGTAAGCGGAACATTGTGGGTTCGATTCCCATCCCTGGACACTTTTATTTTTCCGTTCGTCATTACTCTTCATATTTCACCCTTTCATAATTCATCCAAAAAAGGATAGAAATAGTCGATATTTCACACCTTGATATAAAATTTTAATTTATCGTTGAAAAGAAACTCATGCGGTGTAACTTCAAGTGTCGTTTTACAATCACAGGCCGCAGTGTATTATACAGTTAAGTCTGTCTATAGCGCCCCCTCTTGGGACTCACCAAAATAGGGTGCTATAGAGAGGAGGTGCTATAAACAGGTCACATTTAATGTAAAATGTTTACATTTTAATGTTTAAAATCCGGCGTTATAGAGAGGAAGGCGCTATTTAGAGGGAGCGCCATAGATAGGTTTAACTTATTAGATAGTAAAAAGTAGACAGTAGCCATTGCCGGTCCCAAGCCCGGATGTAAAAGGAGGAGGGGGAGCAGTAACAAGCTCGCTAAAAAACCTGGGTTCAGTTGGCCCGACTGATAGCACCCTGTAAGGGCTCCTATTCTTGGGTTACAGGATATTCAGCAGCGTCTGTTCTCCATGTTAGGAGCGGCTGCACAGGGCGTCTGTTCCTCATGTTAGAGGCGGCCATTTAATACCAGGTCAAAGTCCAAGTTACACCTCTCTGTAGGTGACCTCGGGGAAATGCTGGATAAAACCAGCGCTCTAACGTAACTGGCATATAACCTATAGGAGGATAAGTAAAAAAAAAAAAAAAGATAGTAAAAAGGCATATATTGGAAGCCTTTTTACTATCTAATGATTTAAGTATGGATTGCTCTATTTTCAGAACAGGTTTAACTGTAATCCAATTTGCACCTCATCAACTAAGTGTTTTTATAAGGTAAGAGAAAGAATAGGTGGAGATTAGATAGCATGTAAACAGACAGAGTAGAATACTGACTGGACCACTCTTGGCTGCTGACTCTCCTGATCTGACTCCAGCTCTGACTCAGATGTAGATGACGGAGGTGGAGGAGGGAGAGGGGGCAACTCAGGTTCAACAGCAAACTCTGAGTCAGGGTGAAGAGGAGGTGTAGGGGTCAGGGGGCCAAAGGGACTGGGTAAGTTCATCTTGTTCATCAGGTGTATCACCTGCACCACCATCTTGACATTGTAACCATGTCTCAAGCCATTGAAGATAAAAAATAACAACAAAATCTACCCCATTTGCCCAAAATGTAGCTTGGCACCTGCAGCTCCAGAACACATTTTGGCTTACAATAGATGCACTAAACAGGACCTTTAGGAGAGTCCGCTGCTTATCTTAAAACAGCTCAAGGAGCATGGACTCATGGAATTCGTGTAATCTTTACACAAGGGGATAAGAAACAGCAACAACATGTTATCACAGGGTAATAACTGCTTAACCAAAATTTTATGTTGTTATTTTTTTGCCTATCCCTAGTACACGTGGTAAAGACCATGATAATCATGGTGGATAGAGGTTGGCGACTGCTTTTACTGTAAGTGCATCACATGTCTACACATGTGAAAAGCAGTTCGACTTTGCACTTACAAATGTCTCAGAACCCCATTTGGTTACTTGCAAAGTTGGACTTTTGCGAGAATCGGAGACCATTGGAGTATTATTATTTTTTTTTAATCAGAAAAAAGTGCCCAATGCGGGAATCGAACCCGGGTTGTAGCGGTCGAAAACCAACGGTTCAGACCATCCTTCCAACAGCCCCACACTTATGTTGTCATACCCACATGGTACGTAAAACTTGGGAACATTGGAATTGTTATAACCAAGTAAAGAAAACTGTTATAATGAGGTTCCACTTTGTAGATGGGGTTGCCTGATAGAAATATTGATCAATAAAGAAAAATATATATCTCACTCATCAATGATGAGGTACAATTTGGATTATTTTGAAAATAGAGCATTCCATAAATAAATCTTTAAAGAAAAAGGCATATATTGGATCAAAATATCATTTATTTTACCAATATTTCAGTTGGCTGAACGCCAACTTTTATCAAGGTGTTATAACATATTAATGTCTGTCAACAACAAACTCAGCACCACATAACGTCAATAGAATCAAGTTTAAACTTAATTCTATTGATGTTATGTGGCGCTGAGTTTTTTTTTTTGTTTATTTATTTTATTTAAAAATTTGGATTATAGATTAGAAACACAAGATAATAAGATAATACCCAAATAAATAAATTGTGTATAACATTTCGGTAACAGTGCTGTTGCCATCAGACAAAAGTAATGAATCCTATGGTAACAAGGTTGTTACCGAAACGTCACACACTATTTATTTGGGTATGATCTTATTTCCATGTGTTTCTAATCTATAGTCCAAATTGTACCTTATCATTGATGGGGAAGATATATTTTTGGGGGGTCGGTGGAAGGCTGGTTAAACCGTTTGGTTTTCAACCACTACGACCCGGGTTCGATTCCCGCATTGGACACTTTTTTCTGTTTAAAAAAAAAAATGCTCCAATGGCTCCCGATTCTTGCAAAAGTCCAACCCCATCAGCGAGTGCAAGAAACCAAATGGGGCTCTGGCACATTTGTAAGTGCAAAGTCGAACTGCTTTTCACATGTGTAGACATGTGGTGCGCATACAGTAAAAGCAGTCGCTAATTACCCACCATGATTATCATGGCCTATACCATGTGTACTAGGGATAAGCAAAAAAAAAAGATATATTTTTTCTTTATATTTTAATGATAGAGCACAATTTGGATTATAGATTATAAACACAAGGTAATAATTTATTTATTTGGATTTGGTCTTATTACCTTGTCTTTATATTTTAATAAGCCAATATTTCCTTCATGCAAAATTCCCCATCTACAGAGGTTCCTACCTCATTTTAACAGTCTTCTTTTAACATAAAACTTTTGTTATAAAATCTTAATGTTCTCAAGTTTTACATACCATGTGGGTATAACAACATGAAATTTTGATAAAGCACAATTTGGATTATAGATACAAGAAAATAAGACCTAATAAATTAATAGTGTGCGACGTTTTGGTAACAGCGTTGTTGCCATCATCAGACAAAAGAATAAATGAATTTTTTTGTTTGATGATGGTAACAACGTTGTTACCGAAATGTGACACACTATTAATTTATTTGGATTAGGTCTTATTTTCTTGATAAGGCAAAATTTGGATTATAGATAATAAACACAAGGTAATAAGACCAAATCCAAATAAATAAATTGTGTGCGACGTTTCGGTAACAGTGTTGTTACCATCTTCAGACTTCAGTACTTTTGTCTGAAGATGGTAACAACGCTGTTACCAAAACGTCACACATTATTTATTTATTTGGATTTGGTCTTATTACCTTGTGTTTTATTTTCTTGTAACATAAAGTTTTGGTTAAGCAGTTATTACAGCAAGGTGTTCAACAAAACTGTACATTAAAAATTACTTACAGCCGAACCACCCCTTGCTATATCAACATCACACAAGATTTTGTTTGTGCTATAACCATGTTGCTGTTATAACCACAGTTGAATAAAATATTGGTGTTTAAAACTTGTGTTGTTGTTGTTTCTTATCCCCTTGTGTAAAGCTGACTGCTATAGGGCGCGTCCCCAGGTGGCGGATAGGGGAACAGCCTTCAGATATGAAGGCCTGCTGTGAAACACAAGCAGAATAACTCTGACAAATAAGCAGTCGCGGACCAACAGCAGCATTGTTAGAAAAGGAGTAGACCTCTTTAAAAATCCTGACTTCAACTGACCCGGTTGATAGACCTCAGCAAGGGTCCCACTCCAGGGATACGGAGGAGCTGTGTCTGTACTCATGTTAGAGTAGGCAGCAAAGGCGTCTGCTTCCATGTTAGGAATGGCCTCAAACTACAGGCAAAGTCAGACTTTCACCAAAGTGTGCCTGGATCATGGTGCCATGATCAACGAAAGCTGCACCCCTACACCCCATTCCATGAGATCAGATGTTTAAAACTTGTGACTTTAGAATCAGGATGAAAAAGAGGCTGCTTTAATGTGGTTCTATTTGTATTTGGTCTTATTACTTAGTAAATAACCTTATCCCTTTGTTGAAACTTCCAAATATCAAAAAATTAATTTTTTAAACACAGTAGAACTTCCCTGTAAAGGACAACACCTAATCGTAGAGACAAAATGTCCTTTAGGGAGAGATGTCCTCTTACTGGAGAGTTTTTAACTAGTAATACAGTAGAACCTCCCTGTAAAGGACAACACCTAGTTGCAGAGTCAGAGTGTCCTTTAGGGAGAGGGTGTCTTTTTACCTGAGAGTTGCTAAATAGTGAAAAATGGTAATTTTGCAAATGAAAACTGTTCTTTGTTGAGAGGTGTCTTCTAGCTGGGAGTGTCATAGAGGTTCTACTGTTCTTTGCCAGTCTCAATAATATAAGTTGATCTGTGTGTATATATGGGGAGGATATAAAAGAAGAGGGAAGGACCTGGGTGTAGAAGCTGGGAACAGAAGCCAGGGTGTTGGAGATGTTGGCCAGGACAATGGGACTTGGAGGAGGGTAGCTGTACCGCAGCAGTGGGGAGGGGAAGTAATTCAGTCTGCACCGCAAACCTGCTGTCAGGAACTTAAAACCACAGGAACCAACTAAAAAACATGGATATACACACACACACACACAAACAAAAGCCTTTATTAAGACACACTGGTCTTATAGAGGATTCTCCCCGAGATTACAAGAGAGATAGGCCTGTGAAAGTGGGGAATATACAGAAGAAGAAAAAGAAAAGATTATGTAAGTATGATATATACATAAGTAATAGATTTAAAGCGTACGAGGATGCGTTTCTTATAAGTTTTAATAAAGGCGAGCTTTCGGGTCAATAACCCTTCTACAGGACATCATATTAAATAAACTTGCATCTTATATATATATCCATATTGAGAAAAATTAGCATATATACAAGAAAAACAAACGTATTAGCAAATTAGTGAGAAAAGTAACAGTAAGAAATATCCGCGTGCCCCGAGCATGCCAAGTGGAGTTAGAGGATTCCAACCTTCTTTACTATGATATATACATACACATACATATATACAACATAACAACAAAAGCCCCCATTAAGAAAAAACTTGGATATACAGTAGAACTACCTCTCTAAAAAACACAAGGTGATGAAAACTCCTTTGAAACAACAAGGCTAGAGGTGGGACATCACTCACTCACCCAATATCTGGACCAATCTCGTGCAGACGCCGGGTGAAGTCC
>CP092876.1:18341401-18360457 GCA_030710605.1 Cordylochernes scorpioides | reverse complement strand
GGCCATCTCAAGAAATTGAAGATAGAAAATAATAACAAAATCTACCCCAATTGCCCAAAATGTATCTTGTTGTTGTTGTTGTTTCTTATCCCCTTGTGTAAAGATTACACGAATTCCACGAGTTCATGCTCCTCGAGCATCTCATGGAATGGGGTATAGGGGTGCAGCTTTCGTTGATCATGGCATCATGATCCAGGCACACTTTGGTGAAAGTCTGACTTTGCCTGTAGTTTGAGGCCGTTCCTAACATGGAAGCAGACGCCTTTGCTGCCGACTCTAACATGAGTACAGACGCAGCTCCTCCGTATCCCTGGAGTGGGACCCTTGCTGAGGTCTATCAACTGGGTCAGTTGAAGTCAGGATTTTTAAAGAGGTCTACTCCTCTTCTAACAATGCTGCTGTTGGTCCGCGACTGCTTATTCGTCAGTTATTCTGCTTGTTTCGCAGCTGGCCTTCATATCTGAAGGTCGTTCCCCTATCCGCCACCTGGGGACGCGCCCTATAGCAGTCAGCTCTGCCACGTGTACTAGGGAAAATGTATCTTGGCAGATACTGCTCCAGAACACATCTTGGCTTGCATTAGATGCACTAAATAGGACCTTTGGGAGAGGCCGCTGCTTATTATCAAACAGCTTGAGGAGCATGGAATTTGTGTAATCTTTGCATAAGAAACAATAATAACAGTCTATCCTGGAGGTGGTCTTATCAGAGACTCTCCCTAGTCATGTCAGGCCAAGTCTGAAAAGTTTGTCTACTGGAACAGATTCTCTGATAAGAGACCACCTCCAGGAGTGGCCAGGTTTTAGGCAGTTTCTGCTCTCCTGGGAAACTACTGTACTTTTCTAATGCTATACAGTAAAACCCTTCTATAATGAACCCCAATGGATTGAATATGTGGTTCACTATAGCTATGGTTCAGTATATACATGTTATATTAAAATATTATTTTATTTAAAATTATATTTCATAGATTCAAGCACTCTGCTAAATCGACCGCCAGAGGTCACACCTTCCCTATAAAAACTCATTGTTATTGTTTCCCGATGGCCAGCTCAAAACTTTTGTACATTATGTAAATAAGTTTTTCATTTTTTTTATTCTTACGCCTTAAGCCAGGAAGTACTTTTTATAAAATTATGTTTTTCTATATTCCATAAGCTAATTAAAGCAATTACTGAGATCAAAACTGTTTTATATTATTATATATACTTTCAAGATTCAACCACGACTGCATTACCATAGCATAATACTCAAGATAATAAAAAAAATCAAGCAGAAAATATCTTTTTTATTAATATAATATATATATAGATAGCCATAATTCATAGTATATAGCCATAGTTCATTGTATTATAAAATAAAAATGGGGTTTATTTCAGGTTAGTTATAACAGGAGGTTCTCTATATTCCAGGTTCATTTTAGCAGGATGTTACTGTATAAAAAAAAGAGGACAAAAGGGGGGCTTGCATTAGATGCACTAAACAGGACCTTTGGGAGAGGCCGCTGCTCATCATAAAACAGCTCGAGGAGCATGAACTCATGGAATTCGTGTAATCTTTACACAAGGGGATAAGAAACAACAACACAACAACAGGACAAAAGGGAGAAAGCTTGTTGTTGTGTTGTTTATTATCTCCTTGTGTAAAGACTACACGAATTCATTGAGTTCATGCTCTTCGAGCTGTTTAATGATAAGCAGCAGCCTCTCCCAAAGATCCTGTTTAGGACATCTAATGCCAAGTCTAGCATCTAGTGCCAAAAAGAAAAGTTGTTGTGTTGTTTATTATCTCCTTGTGTAAAGACTACAAGAATTCAATGAGTTCATGCATCTCGAGCTGTTTGATGATAAGCAGCTGCCTCTCCCAAAGATCCTGTTTAGGACATCTAATGCCAAGTCTAGCATCTAGTGCCAAAAAGAAAAGTTGTTGTGTTTATTATCTCATTGTGTAAAGACTACAAGAATTCCATGAGTTCATGCTCTTCGAGCTGTTTAATGATAAGCAGCAGCCTCTCCTAAAGATCCTGTTAAGGGCATCTAATGCAAGCCAAAAAGAAAGGTTGTTGTTTTAGGTGTGCTTGCGCTGATGGTTATAGTGCACCATTTCTGATATTCTACACACACATACATCTGTGCTGTGATGTCTACAGAGATGAAACATCTGTCGGCATTCCGCAACTACTCCCCCGGGACTCCCAGCACCAGGCTCTACCTCAAGAACCTCGCCAAACATGTCACAGAGAAGGTGGGTGTGTGCGCTAAGAGAGACGATTTTGAATTACTTAATCAAGTTCTCCACAAAAGGTTTATTTACCAATTAATTAGTATTCACTAGATTTTGAATTGAAAAACTCTTCTAGAGACTGATAAGGCACAATTTGGATATATTTGGATATAATATTCATCATGTGTTTATCTCATCTGTTTACCAGATAAATATCTTCTTCTTATCTGTTATCTTGTTTACACACTTGATAACAGGAACTATTTAAAAGCATGCTGTGGTAAAATTTTCTCATTCAGTACTTTTGTCTGAAGATGGTAACAACGCTGTTACTGAAACGTCACACACTATTTATTTATTTGGATTTGGTCTTATTACCTTGTGTTTATCTTCTAGAGACGTTTCTTCTAGAAGAGGTTTTTTTTTTTTTTCACTTGAAAGCTTGCGAATACTATTCTTTTTCTTTCTTATCTCCACTCTATCATATCAGGGTATCAAGCTTTTTGATGGTGTCTGCTAGGGATAAGTAGAGCTCATCAATGGATAAGCCAATACAGTCAATGATGTAGTTTGAGGTTGCAGCTTGAGAATTTCACTTAGTACATAGTGGGATAACCTTGCAACCATTCTGAGTATATCAATAAATTGTTAAAGAAAACTTTTTTCAGAGTACTTGATTAAGTATTTTACAGTATTTTCTGCAAATGCGATGAGAGACTGTTATCTAACACTGTCTTTGTTTGCAGGATCTCTACAGGATATTTGGACAGTTCATCGATCCTTCTTCTCAGGCAGAAAAGGAAATGTAAGTTGTTCCCCCATCTATAGATTTTCTTATAGAATGCTCCAAAACACCTGTTTAGGAACTTAGTGAAGCTATTGTAATTCCAGTATTACTCCTCAGTATCATTGTTGTTGTTTCTTATCTCCTTGTGTAAATATTACATAAATTCCATGATATCATGCTCCTTGAGCTTGATCTCATGGAATGGGGTGCAGCTTTTGTTGATCATGGAACCATGATCCAGGCACAATTTGGTGAAAGTCTGACTGTCTGTGATTTGAGGCTGTTGCTAACATGGAAGCCTTTGCTGCTGACTCTAACATGAGTACAGACACAGCTCTTCCATAAATCCCTGGAGAGGGACTCTTGCTGAGGTCTATCAACCGGGTCAGTTGAACTCAGGATTTTTGAAGAGATCTTTCTCCTTATCATAGTATCATGGTATACAATAGTAAAAACCATCGATTTTCAACAGCAATGACCCAAGATCAAATCCCCCATTGGGCACTTTTTTTTTATGAAGGGAAAGAAGGCTCCAAATCTTGCAAAAGTCCAATCTCAACAGAGAGTGCAAGTAACCATATAAGACTCTTTCTCTCTCTGGCAAAGATGAAACACACGTGTAAATATGTGGTGCACTTGCAGTAAAAGCAGTCACTAACTACCCACCATGAGTATCATGGCATGTACCACATGTTGTTGTTGTTTCTTATCCCCCTGTGTAAAGATTACATCTGATACTTGGAATAAGTTTTAAAAAAATGATATACTGGTTGAAATTTTTTATCCAAATAAGTTTTTTGACGCATTTAACATTTTGAATATGACCATTTGCTAAGAGATGTTTGTTAAGAGAAGATTGTTGTGCCTTAATGCTTTTTAAAAGAGCCAATTTGTGTCATTGATTTTGCAGCTGAATGTCATAATGACAAGGTGTGAGGTACTGCTGTGTGGCAGCTTCAACATTGTACTGATGAAGGAAGGTCGTATGAAGGGCCAGGCTTTCATCAACCTGGCCTCAGAAGAACAGACTCAGCGGGCCATCCGCCATGTCAACGGCTACAAGATCTACGACAAGCCCATGGTGGTCGTATCCTTTGGTTCAATATTGTTGGCCTGGACTGTTTATGTTGGTTTTGTTGGTTGGTATCTGGTCCTTTATTGTTGGTTGGTATATGGTGCTTCATTGTTGGCTTGCTTGGTTGGTTTCTAGTCCCTTATTGTTGGTTGGTATTCTACCTATTATTGTTGGTTGGTAATTTACTCTTTATTGTTGGTTGGTATATGGTGCTTCATTGTTGGCTTGCTTGGTTGGTTTCTAGTCCCTTATTGTTGGTTGGTATCTGGTCCTTTATTGTTGGTTGGTATATGGTGCTTCATTGTTGGCTTGCTTGGTTGGTTTCTAGTCCCTTATTGTTGGTTGGTATCTGGTCCTTTATTGTTGGTTGGTATATGGTGCTTCATTGTTGGCTTGCTTGGTTGGTTTCTAGTCCCTTATTGTTGGTTGGTATTCTACCTATTATTGTTGGTTGGTAATTTACTCTTTATTGTTGGTTGGTATATGGTGCTTCATTGTTGGCTTGCTTGGTTGGTTTCTAGTCCCTTATTGTTGGTTGGTATCTGGTCCTTTATTGTTGGTTGGTAATTTACTCTTTATTGTTGGTTGGTATTTGGTCCACCATTGTTGGTTGGTAATTTACCCATTATTTTTGGTTGGTATCATGGCCATTATTGTTGGCATGGTATCTTGAACCATAATTGTTGGCTTAGTTAGTTGGTATCTTTCCCTTTGTTAATTTTACTACAATCTCTTGCCCTTTATTGTTAATTTTTAAATTCCACACAGCGGTGCACATAGCACCCTTTACTTGATAGATCTTATATTACCTCCCCTGTTGAGAGAGAGGGATAGTAAAAGACAACACCTAGTTGCAGACCCAAAGTGCTTTAAGAAGAGGTATCCTCTTCCTGGAGAGTTGTTAATTTGTAAAAATGATCATTTCGGTGATGAAAACTATCCTTTGTAGAGAGGTGTTCTCTCATGGAGGTTCTTCTGTATCAGGAATTTTTAAAAGTGTCTTTTGGATGCTGTAAAATATATCCTAATTGTTCACACTCATTATTTTCTTCTATTAAAAAAAAAAAAAGGGCCACATACCTTTCTATAGCCACCAAAGGGAAGATGATAAAATATTGGTAGGGCTTGGCTCATCAGCAGGGAATCCTTCCTGCAGTTTAATCTAGTGGACACATTCCTCACAAGTAGAATATTACAATGGGTGATAAGGCACAATTTGAATTATAGATTATAAACATAAGGTAATACAGCCAAATCCAAATAAATAAATAGTGTGTGATGTTTCAGTAACAATGTTGTTATCATTTTCAGACATTATTTATTTGGATTTGTTTTTTTTTTTTTGCTTATCCCTAGTACACGTGGTACAGGCCATGATAATCATGGTGGATAGAAGTAGGCGACTGCTTTTACTGTAAGCGCACCACATGTCTACACATGTGAAAGCAGTTCGACTTTGCACTTACAAATGTGCCAGAGCCCAGTTTGGTTACTTGCACTCGCTAGTGGGGTTGTAGTGGTCGAAAACCAAACAGTTTAACCAGCCTTCCACCGACCCCCCAATGTAGATTTGGTCTTATTACCCTGTGTTTGTATTTAGATTGGTGTTTAGATTAAGGATTAATTGACATGCTTTCTTGTGCTGCTTATTGACATTTTTATTGTTTCTCTCATGCAAAAAAATGTTGATTTTTTTTCACAGACAGATGGCGCTATGTGTTGCTTGTGAATATTAGTCGATTCTCTTGATTTTAAGACCAAATCATTTTTATATACAATAGAACCTCCCTGTAAAGGACAACACCTAATTGCAGAGGCAAAGTATCCTTTAGGGAGAGGTATCCTCTTACCGGAGAGTTGTTAAATTGTAAAAATGGTAATTTTGCAAATGAAAACTGTCTTTTGTAGAGAGGTGTACGCTAAAGGGAGGTTCTACTGTACTGGGAATTTTAAAAAGTTTTGAGTATTATCTCACTATAATATATGCTTGAAGATGGTACCAACACACCATTACTGAAATGTCACAAACAGTTTTTTTTATTATGGGATTGTTGTGTTGTTGTTACCTCCCCTTGTATTGTATGTACTTGTGTATTTTCCTTAACTCCTAGCTCAGCAATTTGCAAGATCCCAAAAGGATGCAGCACCACCTCCGTCAGCATCTTCCTAGGATTCTTCAATGGTAGGTTGTCATCTCTTCACCTTTGTTTCCTTTCACAGTAGAACTACCTCCCTGTAAAGGTCAACACCTAGTTGCAGAGCCAAAGTGTCCTTTAGGGAGAGGTGTCCTCTTACCGGAGAGTTGCTGAATTGTAAAAATGTCAATTTTGCAAATGAAAACTGTCCTTTTTTGGAGAGGTGTCTGCTAAAGGAATGTCCCACTGTATGTGTGTTTTGAAAATAGAGCAATCCATAAATAGATCTTTAATTAAAAAGCATAAACAGTAGAACCTCCCTTTAGTGGACACCCCCACTAACGGACACCTCTCCACAAAGGACAGTTTTCATTTTCAAATTTACCATTTTTACTATTTGGCAACTCTCTGGTAAGAGTTCACCTCTCCTTAAAGGACATTTTGGCTCTGCAATTAGGTGTCCTTTACAGGGAGTTTCTACTGTATTGATCAAAATATAATTTAAAAAAAATATATATGTCATAATTTGCCTAATGCCCAATAGATATAATTTATTTTCACCATAATTAGTATGTTAAAATATAAATACAAATTAATCCATCTATAAATCTGTACAAAATAAACGTGGGAGCCAGCGCGCGTAGGCGAATGCTACGGACGCCGCCGCATGCATGCGCTCACGAGTGTGGAATAAATTATTTTTCGAAGCATGTATGCGCTACGGTCGCGCTCTTCCATTCGACCACGATGGATACGACATATATATATATATATTAAAAATAAAGAAGGCATCTCCTGACCACGAGCACATGTGCTTTTTAGATGGCAGAGCGCCATCTAGTGGAGCAAGAATAAACTAAACGTTTATTTAGCTTGCTCCGTGATATTTGGCCAACCCAATTTCTTGATAAATCAAGAAAAGCCATCCACGAACGCGTTTCGCGCTGTTGGCGCTCGTCAGCGTGGAGTAGGCTGTAACCACTGCATCCAAAAATATTTTTAGGACCCAATGGCTTCTTGAGAAATCGAAAAATGGGTATTTAAGGCCAAATTTGCGTAAAGACGCTTAACACATGAGAAAACAATAGAAAAAAAATAAAAGATAAGTGGGTCAGTCCAACAGCGCGAAACGCGTTCGTGGATGGCTTTTCTTGATTTATCAAGAAATTGGGTTGGCCAAATATCACGGAGCAAGCTAAATAAACGTTTAGTTTATTCTTGCTCCACTAGATGGCGCTCTGCCATCTAAAAAGCACATGTGCTCGTGGTCAGGAGATGCCTTCTTTATTTTTAATATCAACACCTGACCCACTTATCTTTTATTTTTTTCTATTGTTTTCTCATATATATATATGTTTTGAAAATAGAGCAATCCATATTTAATTCATTAGATAATAAAAAGGCATATATTGGATTTATATTATCTAATATATATATGTGTGTGTACAGGTCCAAGTATCAAGCTTTGAAGAAGATCCCATCTCAAGATTTGTTATAATATTCCTGTATATAGTATTTTCAAACTTCCCAGTCATCTCACTCATGTATATAGTCTCTTGGTATATCTCTGTATATAGCTGCTCTCTTCCAAGTTCATTAAAAAAATTATTTTTACTGTTTTTCTATCACAATTTCTCTCATTTTACCATACTCTTTTCAATATAAGAAATATAAACTATTTTTGATGCGTATGATTCTTTTTGAATTAAAACAATTTTTTACTGCAATAATTTATATTTCCTATAACAGATGTTATGCTAATGCATCATATCAATATTTTTCAATGTACAGACCCACTTCTTTAATTCAACATCCAAAGGAATCATGGTTGAATTAAAGTTGATGTTGAATTTGCATATAATTTGTTAAATTATAGTGATGCAAATGTTGGTGACTAACACATCAAATTGGAAAATATTGGTCCATATTGTTAACAAAGTCAATTTGATATACACTAACAATTGTAGGCGCCATCCCGATCAGAGAGCCACAGATAAACAGATTATAAACGCACAGAATATAGAATCCGAGCTCCCCAGTAGAAGGAATACCCGGAAGACGACGGTACTCTCTGTTATATGTGTTGTTCACTATTATGATTTTGTTTTAATAAACGCTACTAAATTATTTCATTGGATCCTCTCTTTCTTTTTCCCAGTAAGAAACGCCTACGGAAGCCAACAGAAATTCAGAAGTGGGATGGTCCTGAAGAAAATTGAAGATTCACTGGAATAATTTGGAAACGAGAAGGGCGTGGCGCGGTGACCGATCAACGTAAGAGGAGTTGCATGGTATGTACGAAATTTAATTACCTATTCCTAAAAGTATTATTACAAGTCACCTCGACAAAAGTATTATCGCAAAGTATCGCGGTAAAAGTATTATTGCAAGTCATCTCGACAAAAGTATTATCGCAAAGTATCGCGGTAAAAGTATTATTGCAAGTCATCTCGATAAAAGTATTATCGCAAAGTATCGCGGTAAAAGTATTATTGCAAAATCATCTCGATAAAAAGTATTATCGCAAAGTATCGCGGTAAAAAAAAAAAGAAAAAAAAAAGTATTGTCTCAAATTACTAAAGAAAAGTTGATTTCGTTTAAAGAAATAATTGAAACAGTACGTATCTGGTTTAGTCAGTTTTATTTGTTTATTTTAAAATTTTTTGCTTTGTTTATTTTTCCTTTTGAAAAACATGACTTATTTAGCGAAAGTAAGGAAATGCGATTTGAGCAAGTTGGCGTATGAACTCGGCGAGGTAGTACCGCCAGAGAGCAGGATCGTCGACTTAAAACACCTTATTTTGAATAGCCAATCTTACGAAGAAGAGTTCGCAAAGCAACTGTTGGAGACTCTGATCGAGGATCGGGAACGAATCGAGGAGCGGGAACGAATCGAGGATCGGAAACGAATCGAGGATCGGGAACGAATCGAACGGGAACGAAAAGAACAAATGGTAATGGAATTCGAGCTTGAGAAGCTGCGCATCCAGACTACACGCGGAAACAACGATACGTCTCGAAGTACCAGCAATGACGCACATTACGAGATACGTAAACTGATGCCCAAGTACGAGTCGAAGGACAATGATTTGAGTTTTTACCTAATTCTTTTCGAAAGACAGGCAAAGCGACTAGGATTGGATGAAGACCAATGGGCGTTCAGCCTCCTAGGATTGCTACCTTACGAAATGACTCAATTAATCGCTCGGGAGACAGAAGAACAAAGCGGCGATTATAGGTTCGTGAAAAGGTTGCTCCTAAAACGGTACAAGTTGAGCCCCGAACAATTCAGACAAAAATTCGAGAAGCACGAGAGATCTCAAAAGGGTTCCTGGAGAGACTTCGCTTTCGAATTGCGAGGATATTTCAACGAATGGATCGAAGGAATGAACGTGGAAAATTTCGACGCCCTAAAGGATTTGTCCGTCACTAACCAGCTAAAGAAAAAAGTTCCAAATGTGCTGCGTAATCATCTCATTGACGATTGGACCAAGTTAAACAACCCAGATGAGTTGGCGGATAAACTGGACGAGTACGAAAATGTTCGCACCGAGATGGGACCTCCGCATTGGAATGCGAAACACCTCATACCACCGTCGTTTCAGCAGAAATCTGCGAGATTCCCCAACCAAAGCGAAGTTAAAGAGACTAAACAAGGAACGAATGTTTCGGGTCAAGACGCTGCAAGGAACGAAATCAGTGAAACGTACCCTAACACCTTGAGGAGAATGGTCAACCGTACGATCAGAAACGACAAGGGAGAACCGAAGTGCTTCAACTGCAATCAGTTTGGACACATTGCCAGAGACTGCCCAGCACCTAGGACTACGTTGACATGCCGAGGATGCGGTCAAACGGGACACAAGGAAAGGAATTGCACAAGACCCAAAGAAGGACTAAAAGTAGCCAACCTGGAAGTCGAAGGACTGGAGACTGTCCCGCCAGATGTATATTTGAAGGATGTCAAGATCGACAACAAGGAAACCGTGAAGGCAATGATAGACACCGGGAGCAGCAGTTGTCTAATGAGAGAATCGGTCGCAAGGAGGATCAGCGTCGACATCGAACCAGACTCGACTAGTCTGTACGGCATCGGTAACCAGACTGCACCAGCTGCCAGGACCGTTGGGAAGACGACAGTCGACCTGGAGATTGATGGCATCGTCGGAAGGGAAATCACTGTATTCATTGTCAACGATGATGCCCAACCCTATGACCTATTAATTGGAAGAACATGGACAGATCTGCCCTACGTATCCTTCGCCAGAATTGGTAAAAACTTGCATATTGGCTATTCATCCGAATTTCCGTTTGCTAATCTGCAAGAAGAAATCAAGTCGCGTCGCATCGAACTGAGAGCAACCGAAACTGTTCAGTTGGAGAGCGACTCCATTAACTTTACAAGTGCAATCACAGACGAGGTAAAGGACGGATATGTATTGTTCACAGGAGTAGATGACGCCTGTGTCGATTCCCTATTGGAAGTGGTCGATGGAAAGACGACCGTACCCATCATCTCAGCTGGCAAGGGCAAGTTGAGAGTAAGGAAAAACCAATGTGTAGGGCGAGTTGAACTACTGAACCTTGATGATATTGTTGTTAACCTGGACGTCGCAGAGGATTCGTTTCAGACTAAAAATGAAGAGAAGAGGGAAGGACAAGACCAAATGAAACGTAAGCGCCCCATACTGCCTGAGGACATCAACGTCAATCATTCTCTGACTTCGAAAGAGAGACAAGAAATCCTAGATGTAGTAAACGAGTATAGAGACTGTTTCGCTCTTGGCATGGAGGAATTAGGGTGCACCGATGTCACCAAGATGGACATTAAGGAGGTTGATGGAAGCAAGCCAGTCTGTCTGAGACCGTATAAGACGACTGCAAGTGAACGCGAAGCAATCAGGGAGATTGTCAGAGAGTGGAAGGACAATGGAATAGTCACGGAAACTAGATCACCCTACGCTAGTCCCGTCCTACTTGTGAGGAAGAAAACTGGAGATCATCGTCTGGTGGTAGATTATAGGAGACTCAACATTCAAACAGTTAAGGACAAGTTCCCATTACCAAGGATAGACGACCTTCTGGAAGGCCTAAGGAATGCGAAATTCTTCACCACTCTGGATCTGGCGCATGGATATCTGCAGATACCACTGACCGATAAGGCAAAATTAAAGACAGCATTCATCACCCCAGATGATACAGGTCAATTCGAAAGGATGATTTTTGGACTCGCCAACGCACCAGCTGAATTCCAAAGACTGATGCACACTGTCCTAGGTCCGCTGCTGAACAAGAAGGCATTCTGCTATCTCGACGACGTGATTATCCCGGCAAAGAATTGGCGGGAGATGATCGAAAGGTTGAGGGAAGTCCTCGAAAGAATAAGATCAGCGAAGTTGACACTGAAACCCTCCAAATGTGAGTTCGGAAGGAGGGAAGTTGAGTTCTTAGGGTATGTCATCAGTACAGGCGGACTTAAGCCAGGCCCAAGAAAGATCAAGGCGATAGAAGAATTTCCAGAACCCAAGAATGTCCACGACATACGACGCTTTCTGGGACTGACGAACTTCTTCAGACGATTTGTAAAGGACTTCGCGAGGAAAGCAGAACCGCTAAGCAGACTTACGAAGAAAGGTTCACAATTTGAATGGAAGGAAGAACAGCGAAGGTCATTTGGAGGACTACGAAAGGATCTGGTCGAATATCCGGTACTAGCTCATTACAACCCTGAACTCAAGACAGAAGTACATTGCGATGCGAGTGCTGAGGGATTAGCAGAAATGGTGCTACAGATGGACGAAGACGGCAAATGGCGCTTGGTCTACTGTGTGAGCAAGAAGACAACAGAGGCCGAGAAGATGTACCACTCAAGCAAATTGGAGCTGATGGCGATAGTGTGGACCTTGGATCGACTACGTCAGTTCCTCGTAGGAATCAAGTTTACAGTGGTTACAGATTGCCAAGCACTGGTCTACATGAACGCGAAGAAGACCACAAATCCTCAGATAGCGCGATGGTACAATCTGATTCAGGAATACGATTTCGAAATTCGACATAAACCAGGGGAGAAGATGGCCCACGTAGACGGAATGAGTAGAGCTCCAGTCGACGACCCTAGAGACACGATGGAGGAAATCGTGGAGAAAAACCTTGAAGTGTGCCTCACAATCACACTGGAAGAACAAATCTTGATGATTCAGCATTCCGACCCTGAATTGAGAGACCTGATCCAGATCTTTCGAAAGGACCCGTGTGATAGGACAGTAGGAGAACAAAATAGAATTAACGACTACAGCTACAAAGGAGGCAGACTTTTCCGCATGGTGAAAAATGGAGAAGAGGAACGAGCCCTGTATGTTATACCCAAAAGTATGAGGAAAAGCTTAGTTGTCAAATTCCATGATCTAATGGGACATTTTGCGACTGATAGGACTGTCAACAAAATTAAGGAATTGTACTGGTTTCCTTCAATGAAGAGGTACGTTCGACGCCATGTGGCTATGTGTCTCGAGTGTCTATTTAACAAAGTTCCCGGTGGAAAACAACAAGGCTTCCTACATCCCATTAAGTCAGGCAAGAGACCGTTTTCCATCGTACACATGGACCACGTAGGCCCCTTCGTGAGAAGTACAAAAGGTAACCAGGAACTTTTAGTGATTGTCGATAATCTGACAAGATTTGTCCGATTAAGCCCTGTAAGGAATACATCGACGCAGAACGTCCTGAAGGTAATGAAAAGTTTTGTGAATGATTTCGGACTACCCGACAAGATCATCAGCGACAGAGGGTCATGTTTTACCTCAAGGCAATTTGAAGAATTCTGTCGAGGAAATGGAATACATCATACTCTGAACTCTACGAAACATCCGCAAGGGAACGGGATGGTCGAAAGAGTGAACCGAACAGTATTGTCCACTATAGCAGCCTTCATCGAGGATCCGCGACGGAAGGATTGGGACCTGAAGATCAAGGAGGTAGAGCGAGACCTGAACAATGCGGTGAACAAGACGACGAATAAAACACCGTTCGAAACACTCCACGGCTATTCCCCTCGATTCCACGATGGGATACTTAGAAGATTAGCCGACGAAGACGTGGACCCATGGACCGAGCCGGATAGAATTCAAGAGAGTGTGAGAACCCAAATTGAGAATAAACAAGAAATTATGAAGACATACTACGATAAGAAGAAGTGCCGTACAATCCAATTCGAAGTAGGAGAAATTGTAGTGATGAGGCATGTACCCAAAATGACGGGTGAACCAACCAAGGCACAACCCAAATATCGAGGACCTTTGATAATTACCGAGGTTCTGCCAAGCGACACGTATAGAGTGACTCAGTTAAGCGAAAGAACCAGTGGACGGTTCTACACGACAACGGCCCACATCAGTCAACTGAAGTCTTGGCACAGTGAAGAAGATGATTCAGCTACAGAAGAAAGTCCGGACGAGGAGCCAGAAGTAGAAGATACCCCCCGACGCAACCCACGACGTTCCTGCAACGCAAGGTTCAATCGAGGACGATTGAAATCCAGGAATGGCCGAATGTAGGCGCCATCCCGATCAGAGAGCCACAGATAAACAGATTATAAACGCACAGAATATAGAATCCGAGCTCCCCAGTAGAAGGAATACCCGGAAGACGACGGTACTCTCTGTTATATGTGTTGTTCACTATTATGATTTTGTTTTAATAAACGCTACTAAATTATTTCATTGGATCCTCTCTTTCTTTTTCCCAGTAAGAAACGCCTACGGAAGCCAACACAATAACAACTAAATTAAATTAAAAAGGCTGATTGGGATTCAAAAGGCTCTAAAGTTGAAGTATATAATTTCTCTATATATCCTCTTCTACTCAGAGAATCTGTATAAGACCGAAGAACTATAAAGACACTTTTTGTTTTTAAAGTATGTATTGACAGTCCAAGTTCCGCCAAGAGATCAACACCACAGAGGTCCGTACGTCTCTTGACCTCACGGACAATACAGCAGCTACATTATGCACTCATGATATGTCAATTATCCCAAACAAGAACCTCATCACAAGCCCAAGTGTCAAGATCCCAGGTTTTTCCCTCCCTCGACGAGAATGGGTGCTTCTAAACCGCTTTAGGACAGGTCAGGGAAGGTGTGCAGAGCTGATGAAGTTATGGGGCTACACCAAAGATCCAAATTGTGCCTGCAACGTCCCACAATCAATGTCCCATATACTAGATGACTGCCCGCTGTACAAATTCAATGGAGGAATCTCCAATCTCCATTCTGTCACCCCGGAAGCCCTGAACTGGCCGAAGGCCTTGCCTCTCAGACTTTAATGACCGATATGTCCTCACTTCTTTTTTCTAGATTTAATCCATTTTGTCTCCTCTCTAATTGTAAATACGCTGCTGTATCACCTCATAAGCATAAATAAATAACAGTCCAACATAAAATCTTTTATCATTAGGATGAAATATAAATACTCTTTAATTCAACCGACTTTAAAACACTTACTTTATTAATTCAACTGGTTTTTCTTACTCTCAATTAGTCTATTTATACTCATGAACAAACTTAAGGAAGTGGAAAGTCTGATGTCGCAATCATCTTTTTTTTTTTAAGAAAACAAAGGCAATTTTGTTAACACTTGGTTATCTCGTATCTTTAATAAAGGTCACTGTAATATATTTCAGTGTTATTGTCTGAATCCCGATATACATGCTAAAATGTACAGCTTCCTAAGGTTTTGTCCATGAGTGTAATTGGATTGGAGTTATAGATATAGTAAATTTGATGCATTGAATGAAAAAACACACAAGAGAACTCTATAGTGCATTTTTAAAACCTTGCAAAATTTATAGTTTTTACTTGATTCTGAGAGAATTAAAAGATATTTTTTGAAGCATCAATCTGACTGTGTAGTGTGCTTTATTCTAAAGAATTGTTCCAAAATTTTTACAAAAACTGCCTATTTATAAGATCCACTTTTAGTTGAACACATGTAAAGAGATAAAAGTTCTTCCTTTACTATCAATATCTGTTTCTTTCCTGAAGTCAGTTTCTGCTGTTATTGTTTCTTATCCCCAAATATTAAACAAATTCCATGAGTCCATGCTCCTCAAGCTGTTTAATGATAAGCAGCAGACTCTCCATAGGTCCTGTTTAGTACATCTAAAGTCAGTTTCTAGTTTTCCTCAGCTATCTAAAAGAATGCCAGCCTGAAGTTTGGGGAAAATTGATGTAAGAAGAAAGAGAGGAAGACCTCCAATGAGCTGGCTGGAAGAGGGCAAGAAGGCTACCGGAAGGTCACTAGGTGAGCTATGAGTGACGGTCGTTAACACATTAGAGGATATTTGTTCACATATCTCCAATCTACTTGACCTATTATTATCTACTTTGGCTAACATTTATCATGTAGTTCTGATTAATTGTAAGTATTATTAAGGTAAAACCTTTTTTGTGACATTTTATTGGCCATTTGTCTGTTTTTTTTTTTTTTTAAGGCGACAGAGATTGTTCACACTTTATTATCTTGTGCGTCTTCAATAAAGGTCACTGTAATATCTTTCAGAGTTATTGTCTGAATCCCGATATACATGCTGAAAGATACAACTTTCTTAAATTTTGTTCATGGTGTATTTCAATTTTTAGTTAATTAATCTGGGTATTGGTCAATACTGTTGGGCCTTAGCTTGAAGTCTCTTGGAAATATGTACATGTCATCACAGTATGTTTGTAGATAAAGATATTTGCATAAGAAGTTCAGACTCTCTTAGCTACCTTACTTACCATCTACAAAGATTTCAAGCAGCCAACCAACTTGGCATGAGCACGTTTATCACAGAAGACCTGCAGAATCTTCTCAAGTTATAATCAAGATGGTGACACCTGATTAGATGGATGTCCACTGCCAACATTAGATGTTAAAGTGTGAGGATCAGTGGAAGGATAGTCTAAACCGTTGGTTTTCAACCGCTACGACCCGGGTTTGATTCCCGCAATGGACACTTTTTTATGTTAAAAAAAATGCTCCAATGGCCCCCAATTCTTGCAAAAGTCCAACTCCACCAGCGAGTGCATGTAACTAAATGGGGCTCTGGCATATTTGTAAGTGCAAAGTCGAACTGCTTCTCCACTTGTGTAGACATGTGGTGCACTTACAGTAAAAGCAGTCGCCTACTTCTAACCACCATGATTATCATGGCCTGTACCACGTGTACTAGGGTAAGCAAAAAAAAAAGTGTGAAGACCAACCAGGAGACAGTTTTGGCAACTTTTTTTTCTGTTGCTCCAGGAGTCCAGTTTACACCAATGAGAAGAATAAGTTCGATTGATATTGTCACAGAAAGTGGTAGTCTACTTGGTGAAATCATCATCAATTACATGATGTTCTTGTTCCAAAATCACTTTAATAGATACCGCTCTAAAAGAACAACCTAGTTTATGATAATTGCAACAATGATTAATATGTGAAGGTTATTAACATATTAAACAAAATGTTAACGCGGAATTTGATCCCGGTTCATGGCTGTCGGGAATCGAGGATGTTACCCACTTGTCCACCGACTTATTATTATTATTTTTTTTTGTTATCACATGATGTCAGCATTTTATTTGTAATTTTTTTAGATATCTCTCAGTTGTATTTGGCGATATGACAAATTTTGTAAAAGGAATGACAATACATCCAGATGGCACAAGAACCTATAGGATATGTAACAACTGTCCTGGTGTGGAACTAACACCTACCCACATATTCTCATACCCAGCAATGGCCGCAGCCCTCCAGAAAATCGACATAGACGCAGAGCAGCAGCTTTACACACCCAAGATAGTGGACATTACTGCTGATGTGATAGAGATGCATGGAGACATCTGAGGCTCTTCATTGGATAAAACAACAACAACAGAAAATTAACATGGACCCAGAGCAGCAGCTTTACACACCCAAGATAGTGGGCATTGCTGCTGCTGTGATAGAGATGTACGGAGACATCTGAGGCTCTTCATTGGACACGACAACAACACATATCTACCCAAAACAGCAGCTTTACACACCCAAGATAGTGGACATTGCGAATGATGTGATAGAGATGTACGGAGACATCTGAGGCTCTGCATTGGACACGACAACAACACATATCTACCCAGAACAGCCGCTTTGCACAACCAAGATAGTGGACATTGCTGCTGCTGTGATAGAGATGTACGGAGACATCTGAGGCTCTTCATTGGACACGACAATAACAACAACAACAAATTTTGTAAATACTTTCCTTGTTAAAATAAAATTATTCTAAAACTACTCGCTCTGGTTTTGTTTACAATACAGCAATGGATAAGTCTACAGTAGAAGCAAAACCAGTCATACAGGAAGACGTAACAATACGCAAATAAAATAATTTACTGATATTACCACAGAAAAATAAACTTACTTTTAAAGAAATAGAAACAGTAGCCAAAACAAAAATAAACACGAACTGGAGGATCCAACCTAAGCACAGTTGGTACAGTGGAGTGAACCCAGGAGGAGCTCTGAACATCAGAAATAGACAGCATCAAACAACACTAACAAGATTTAGAACAGGCCATCTCAAGCCATTGTGAAGATAGAAAATAATAACAAAATCTACCCCACTTGCCCAAAATGTAGCTTGGCACCTGCAGCTCCAGAACATATTTTGGCTTGCATTAGATGCACTAAACAGGACTTTTGGGAGAGGCCGCTGCTCATCATAAAACAGCTCGAGGAGCATGAACTCATGGAATTCGTGTAATCTTTACATAAGGGGATAAGAAACAACAACTGATATTACCTGATACCTATTGCTTCATTAAAGAAAGGCTATGTACTCAACAGACTTGATGATTCAGCCATTCACCTTGGTTCACCATTTTAGTAGAAATCTCGGTGTGTGGAGAATAAATGGGGCAATTCGTATGTTGCAAGATGGATTTCCTTGTACCGACTTTTGTTGACGTTCCCATCCCAGTTTCAAATCCACAATAATGGCACAGTTTCTAGCTCCCAACTATTGAGCTATTTATTGTTAATTATTGACCGAAAATGTTGAGAGATTATGTTTTCACAATTCTCGATAAAATAATCCCTTGAATCAATACTAAAATAAAAACATAAATCCTCCAGGGAAAAGTTTCTTTAAAAAATATTTTTTATTTAAAAAATATCTCGAGCTTTCGGGCAAGTAAGCCCTTCTAGGGGAGAAAATGCTTTACATGTTCAATACACCAATAAAATATGATTTAAAATTACATAAAGTCCATTGATTGTTTACATTTGTTTCAAGGCATAATCAACGCAGGCTTTCTGTTGCGCGTGCTTCACTTGGGGGTTATGGGCCCACCCCATAATCAATCAATGGACTTTATTTAATTTTAAATCATATTTTATTGGCGTATTAATCATGTAAAGCATTTTCTCCCGTAGAAGGGCTTACTTGCCCGAAAGCTCAAGATATTTTTTAAATAAAAAATATTTTTAAAAGAATCTTTTCCCTGGAGGCTTTATGTTTTTATTTTAATTTTAAGATTATGTTTTACGCATATCTCTATTTTTAGACCAAAAACAATAAAGAAGTCGGTGGACAAGTGGGTAAAACCCTCGATTCCTGACAGCTATGAACCGGGATCGAAATCCGCATTGGACCCTTTGTTTTAATATTTGAATAACCTCCACATATATTATTCATTGTTGTAAATATCATAATCTAGGTTGTTCTTTTTGACCGGTACCTAGTAAAGTGATTTTGGAACCGAGAACAAAAACAACAAAAAATGAAATATTTATAACCCAGGTTCTCCTGGAGGGCAGAGCAAAAATGAAGAGAAAAT
>CP092876.1:18065372-18341301 GCA_030710605.1 Cordylochernes scorpioides | reverse complement strand
ATACCGAATTGACAATGCAATAAAGAATCACTAGCAAATCTGTCGTCATTTATTCATAAGTATTTCATTTATTTGGTGAAATCAGGTTTCGGGAACTGTTTCAACAAAAATACCTACTTTATATGAATAAAACAAATTTATTTTTCGTTTCTTTTCATTTAAAGTGATAATTTTCGAATAAATATTGCCTTAGTATGGAATGAGCATTATCATTTTACAAATGAAAACACCAAGACGCGAATGTTTCTTTTCAAAAATGAATCAAACTTCTACTGTCCTTACTGCAATGAAAAATTGTATTGGAAGGGCTTGGTTCATCAGTGGTGAACCCTACCAGTGGTTTCGACAATTTAATCTACCAGACTGCTTCTTTAGAACTCTAATACTGTATTGGATAATTCTGCTTTTATATGCAACACTGAAAGGTGGAATCTTAGAAATGGTATTTAAGAAAACTATGGTCAAAAGCTTCTAGGACAGTAGATTTACATTTAAAATATGGTAGATTAAATTGGAGAAACCGCTGGAAGGGTTCACCACTGAAGAGCCAAGCCCTCCCAATACAATTTGTTCATCGCAGCAAGGACAGTAGAAGTTTTATTCATTAGTGAAAAGAAACATTCGCGTCTGGTGTTTACATTTGTATTATATAGATGGTGCGTTATTTCTTTGTATTACATTATCATTTTGGAATAGACTTAATCTAGTGGGACATGATGTGTAGAGCAAAAATGATTGATATTCTTATGCAAATTATGGTGTTTGGGGTAATAAAGCAGAGGGATCGTGTTTTAATATACATTCATGGACAAAACTTAAGTGGATGTCTGCCGGTAGCCTGTTTTTTGAAGGAGACAGAGGTTGTTTACACTTGGTTATCTCGTGTGTCTTCAATAAAGGTCACTGTAATATCTTTCAGAATTATTATCTGAATCCCGATATACCTGCTAGAAGATACAGCTTCTTTTTGTTTACGAGTGTATATAAATATATTTCAACATCGCAATTACAGGATTGGCATGTCACTCTCTAAAAAAAATCAATTCTTTCAAAAGTGTTTATGAACCCTTTTCCGGAAGCGCGTACGATCATCATTGATCAGAGACAAAACCAACTTCTATCAGTGAATATGGGTTCCTTTAATCATTGAATCACTTTCTGAACTGGCGCTAATGGACCTCTTCGACATCTAAGGTACATTTATCATGAATAATTTTTCTTTATATTTTATATTCAATACATATCAAATTATTTTATAAGCCTCCTATCAAAATTTTATCTGTTTATTTTAATTATTTCACATTTTAAAATGTATATAATCTTGAAATATTAAATGTAGAGGGCTTGGAGAAGGGAGGCTTCGACACCGGGCCCTGCAGGGTGTCCTGATGACGTCCACCATTGATCCTCAAGAGGCAGGTGGCTCGACGATGCCCTTGACGGTGGCATTTGCTACACCTAACGCCATAGGTGATGTAGGCAGGCGTCGATTCTCCTTTCGAGACGATCACCAGTTTTACAGGGAGCTGATGGAGTTTCAATCCTTCATTTAGAAGGATGAAGGCCTCTCTGTTGCCGGTGGTCCAGGTGTAGCCACCACTCGCCACTACCTCATAGGTCAGGGAGACAACCCTGCAGTAGGGCCGCAGCGCCGCGACGATGTCTTCATCTCTTATAGCAATTGGAAGGTTCCCAACCACTATTTTCTCCGCGCATTTCCCGTAGGGGAACACTTTGAGGAGGGTGTTTCCAATGGTGAGGCCCTCCTCTGATAGGCGCTCCGCCTTCTCGGTGCTCTCCAGCCTGAGCAGAACCTGGCCGGACATCTTCATCAGCTGGAAGACGGCGCCCCTTCCCAGAATCTCCTCCAGAACCTGGATATACTGCACAGGACCGAAATCCAAGCAGTATTCAACATAGCAGCATTGATCAAAAGAATCTGCTGCCGATCTTGCTTTGCTCAGCGCCTGCTTCTGTCGACTGTTCTAAACTAGCGTCACAGGGTCTCTTGTCGCCTTCCTTGGTGGTTGAGGCGGCCTTACTGCGGTGGTATCATCCTTTGGTATCTTCACAGGCTTATCTAGGGAATCACCTTTCCTCTTAAAGCCTTTAGGTTCTTTATTGCCTACGGAGGTAAACTCCATTTCCGAGGCATCTACCCGATCGGCCCAAATTGCATATTTTTCATTTATTACAGCGGAAATATTTAAATATTCTCGCTTGGTATCAATATTTGATTTTTTTAATTTTTTAATAAATTTCCTTTATCCGCCGATAACTCGGCCATTTCTTGATCTTTCTGGATTTGACTTACACCAGTCGAAAGATCTTGATTTGAGCTTTCCGCCAATAACCCAAAAGGGTTGACAATTTCAATCATATTTGTTCAATTAGAAAAATAATTAAAATACATTCTTTTAGGGTTAAGAAAAGAACGTTAAAGAACACGCCAGGCCGGCGGGGTAAGCGGGAACACGCGTGCGCGTCCGCGCCTCTCGAGAGATGCATTAAATAGATGTGCAGTTGTTATAAGCAGTCGATATGGATGCATATCGATGGATGATATGGATGCATACAGAAGTCAGGATCTAGAAGCAAGAACCCGTGAGACCAGAAAGGAAAGTCCGAGGTCCAAATAAATAATGTGGAAAAAAGAGAGTTTCAAGATTGTCCCATAAAATATTATTCCGATAAAAATAAAAACAAATGACTATGCAATATTGCAGAAAATTCCAGGAGCACAAATATTGTGAATTAATTTTGAGACAGAAGACAAAACACCTGCAAAATTTCAGTATATATATTATATGGATTTGTAGGATGGTTGTTGCGTGATGTGTTGGTGTGGCTTGTGGAAAGGCCGCTGATAAAATTATAATTAAAATTAATTTATTTAAAGCCAGAAATATAAAAATAGAAAAGAAACAACGGTTGAAGTAACGGCCGTTGGAGCTAGCCTAGATGTTTACCGCGTGAATGCCAGATCAAGTGTCGGGAGCGCCAGTCGCTAGAAAGTTCCGGATGACGCCCGCGCATGCGTAGTGACGTGTTCTCCCAACACGTGCTTGCCGAGGCATAGTGGGGGCCGCCATTTTTCTGCCCGTATGTGTTTTGAAGCTTTGTCCCAGTTCGCTGAAGCAAAGTGCGGTCGCCACACTACTCCCCCTCCAGTAGGATCTTTAAAGATCCTATGTAGTCGTAGAGGGAACTCTTGGTAGGGTGCCTTGTTGGGTTGGGATCTGGTCTTGGGGGCTTGAGGGAGGCACCTGTCCTTTTCAAATGTTGTCCGGATGTAATGGGTGGCGACCATCTTGTTAGCTTGCAGGGACACGATGGGTTGCTCAGCGATGGGTGTAGTCGCCGCGAGTACCGGTGGAGCTATTGGTATTGGGGAAGTAGTGACTCTTGATTCAATAGGAGGTAATGACTGTTGGAGAGTGTTTTGAGGTTGGATAGGTTGTAGTACCGAAGTTTGGGCGGGCTGCAAGTGGAAAGGAGTCGTTGCAGCAGCGTTATTGGTTTCTTCTAGGAAGAGTGGATGTTTCTTCTCGCAGGATGGAAGCAAGGGCTCTTCATGAGACGGCAGCTGCTGGGGCAAGGGGTCTTCATGAGATGGCGGCTGCTGGGGCAAGGGATTGTCACTGTGCACTGGGGTGGAGAAAACAGTTTCAGGGGGGCGCGAGATGGTGTTTGAAGGAGGGTTTGAGCAGAACGATGAGGAGTCCAGGGATGAAGAGTCACTCAAAGAGCTGGAGGGAGAAAGCAAGGTGGAGCTTGAGTTGGTGTCTTCAACGTTATGGACTGTAGTCACCAGGGCAGTTGTTGTGACATTCATGTCACAGGGAAAATCCGTCTGCTCCAGGTGTTGGAGGCTATTGGAGGTGGGAGTACAGGGATCACAGTGCTGAGATGGAGGTGGCTTGGACAATTCGACCAGGATAATCGAGGGTCTCTGATCAGCAATGGGCTTAGTTTCTGAGACTTGAGCTGTTCGCACCTGGCGTGACCGGCCAAATCGCAGGAGAAGTCGTTCTTTGAGCGCCGCATATTTTCCTGAAACTGGTGGGTTTTCTACAATGTCGTAGACGCAGATGAGAGCTAGTCTATCTAAATTAACGATAATTGTGTTATACTTGAAATTGTCGTCGCTGGCGATGTTTGCGAAAATAAAGGCAGCTTCCAGTTGGTTGAGCCACAATGGAATGTCTTTGGCAAGAAGGGTGGAGCTCGAAAAATCAATTTTGATATTTGAGATGGGGTGAGTTCCATCCTGAATGTTTGAGCGTCCAAGATTTGCCCTTGACGTTGGCCGTTAATTCTTCATTCGAGTCGTCCGGCTCACCAATTTTGTAGGATGGTTGTTGCGTGATGTGTTGGTGTGGCTTGTGGAAAGGCCGCTGATAAAATTATAATTAAAATTAATTTATTTAAAGCTAGAGAAATATAAAAATAGAAAAGAAACAACGGTTGAAGTAACGGCCGTTGGAGCTAGCCTAGATGTTTACCGCGTGAGTGCCAGATCAAGTGTCGGAAGCGCCAGTCGCTAGAAAGTTCCGGATGACCCCCGCGCATGCGTAGTGACGTGTTCTCCCAACACGTGCTTGCCGAGGCATAGTGGGGCCGCCATTTTTCTGCCCGTATGTGTTTTGAAGCTTTGTCCCAGTTAGCTGAAGCAAAGTGCGGTCGCCACAGATTATCAAACTTATTTACATATTTTGAGTCAAAAGGCGATCCATTAATTAAGATTATATAAAAGGGCGTACCTGGATCTGTAAAGAAAAAAACAATTTTTTTTTCTTAAAATATTTCGAGAGATTGCTCCCTCTTTATCAATTTATTGCACAGTGAATTTAATTTACAAATTATTGTACATCATATGAAAATAAATTTGTCATTGGTCAAATTATTTTTTTTCAATAATTATTTTTGACCAATGACAAATTTGTTTTCATATGATGTACAATAATTTGTAAATTAAATTCACTGTGCAATAAATTGATAAAGAGGGAGCAATCCCTCGAAATTTATTAAGAAAAAAAAATTTTTTTTTTCTTTACTGATACAGGTAGGCCCTTTTATATAATCTTATTTACATATTTTACATAGAAGGAATATGGAGCTTGATCTCCTGATTATGTTAAAGAAGATTTTAGTGGTGTGAAAGAAGTTAGATTTTTTTTACGTCGACATATTTTGAGTTTAATTATTCTTATAATTTTCCTTAGCAATGTGTTAAAGTGTGCTATACTTTATTATTTAGCTTAAGATAAAACTTTAATGAAATTCAGAGCTGGCTGTCGTTCTAGACCAGTCATAGAACGGGTTAATGATCTAGTATTCAAATAATCAATAAAAAGTTTCCGAAATACAACTCAGTGTAAATAATATTGTTACGACGCTTTTCAGAGGTCGTTGTATGCGTACTAGGTTCAATGTAGGTTCGTTGTAGATATAGCTTAGTGCGTTATACTTTATTGCCAGGAGCTGTTAATGGAATTGAGAATTAGGTATACTTAGATGGTCTCAAATATATGCCATCAGAAGGATCCTCCTTGTCTACGATCGGATCCCGTCCAGATCGGGCACGCTTCTCTGGTACCGTCTTGTAGGATCATCCACACGCTCAGGAGGCAACTCACCGCAGATATGACCAGACTCTGTCTCCTCCCTTTCACGAATTCGTTTTTGGAATTATACAAGAACATAGGTCTATTATATACTGTATATATAATATACCTTATAATATAATTATAAAATACTCTGTTTATTTGATTTATTTTTGATTGTTTGGATTTGACAGCACTGTAATTTTTGTTATGAATATATTAAAAAGTATTTTTAATATCTACACCTGACCCACTTATCTTTTATTTTTTTCTATGGTTTTTTCATATTAAAAAGTGTATGTTTAACACTAGAAAGATATATAATTAAAATTTGTTTCTTAATTTGGTAAAGCATATTTATTTATTTAATCGAAGAGAGAGAGAGAGAGAGAGAGAGAGAGAGAGAGAGGAACATCACATATACCATATTGTAAAAATGGATGTCCAAGATTCCAGAATAAAGTTGGGGGAAGTTGGTTGAACTTCAACTCTACTCTGGAATCTTAACTTCTTGTATATCTTGTCATAAATTTTACAATATATAATAGAACTGGGTTCTTGTATAATACCCACGAAGGTAAATGACATGAACTGTCAACGATCAAAACACAGAAAAAAAAATTATTGACGAATTAATCTTTAAAATATAATCATATATTTATAAATAGAGAGATATTCATAATACAGGTTCCTGTGGATCGAAGAAATTATCCCTATATATAGTCACGATCGTCTTTCCTCATCGCTGTCCTCAATTCCTCATGTCACGGATGCGCGCGCATCATCATTATGATCATTATCATTATCTAAGGATAATAATAATAATAATTATTATTATATTATTATTATTATTTTATTATCATCCCTATATATAGTCACGACCGTCTTTCCTCATCGCTGTCCTCAATTCCTAATGTCACGGATGCGCGCGCATCATCATTATGATCATTATCTTCTATAGAAGCTTCTATCTTTATAATTATGTATATTTACAAAAAGTCAATTCGCTCGCGCCTCTAGCGGTGAAAATGAGGGGTAATACCAGCTGACCTAATGTACATGTAAAGTTTGGAGCGGGACGTTTCACAAGAGTGACATCCACGGCTCCAATTTATAATTGTAACAAATAGTATTGGAATAAAAACATTCAATCGGGTAAAACACGGGCGTTGCCCGGGTTATTCGTCTAGTATCTATATATATATAAATGAATGTTTGTATGTTTGTTTGTATGTCCGGTATACAAATTCGCAGTAGTTCACTAATTCAAACCAAAATTTCCATACATAGGTAAAAAAATACGGGGAAGACGATAGGCTATTTTTAAAAATATATAAATCAATTATTAAAACTATATATTTTTAGACAGAAAATGATGATGACGATATTGCTGTATCATGTTTGATTATCAGATACAAAATTATATCGGGAAAAATTCCTAAAAGCAGAGACCACGGGTGAAACCAGATCATTATTTTGTACGCAGGAACAAAATTCTAAAAGAAAAACATTCATTCGAGCAGAAAACAAAAGCCAGATCATCTTTCTAGAAAAATATCGCTTCTCAGACACAAAGTTTGGAGCGGGACGTTTCACAAGAGTGACATCCACGGCGACAATTTATAATTGCAACGAATAGTATTTGAAAATCAAAATAATATAATTTTCAAATATCGTTGTGAAAATTCATATATTTATTTTTATATTTTAAAAACACACAAAGTTTGGAGCGGGACGTTTCACAAAAGTGACATCCACGGTGCCGATTTATAATTGTAACGAATAGTATTTGAATAAAAACATTTAATCGGGTAAAGCTCGGGCGTTGCCCGGGTCATTCGGCTAATATATATATATATTTAAAAAAGATGCATATATTGGATTTATAATTATTTTATTGTTCCAATATTTCGAGGGGCCTGGTTCAAATTCACATAAATAGGTACCGCTCAGCAAGAGCAACCTAGTTCATGATAATTGAACAATGAATACTATGTGAAGGTTTTTCACATATTAAACAATTTTTAACGCGGGATTTAATCCCGGTTCATGACTGTCGGGAACCGAGGGTGTTACCCACTCGTCCACCGACTTTTATTTCGAGGGGCAGGCAACTCGCCTCTCTTTATCGAGGATGTTTGTGTTTTTCACTAAAACATGCTAGCACGCGTACAACCTTCTCGTTCTACAAGGCCAATGAAAGAATTGTATATACAGTAACGCTAATTTTATGAAGTTTTTTTTTTTCGAAATTGCATTGTGTGCACTTACCGTAACTTTGTTAGTAATAAAAATTTCTCTCTCAATACTCAATACTTTTGTAAAAAAAAGTAAATAAAATTATATATATATAAAAAAAAAAGAACGCAATCAACTTGAAAAAAAAAAAAATGCAGAACGCTCATTGGTCGCTTAATTGGCCTGGTGTTGTTATTTCGCCTCGTATTTACTCCGCGTAAAAAAAAAGTAATTCAAATGAAAAAAAAAAAAGGCAAAAATAATAATCAAAATGTAGACGAAATTTTTCCTCAGGTTTTTAAAAAGCGACATACAAAATTTGGTACCAATTGGTTCAGTAGTTTTTTTTCGTGAAACAGACGACAGACATTGTCTTTTATATATAAGAAGATTATAGATAAATATATATTTATAACCCAGGTTCTTCAAGTGACAGATACATACATACACATTTAGAAGAACGTAAAAATGTTTTTAATTAAAAAGGCATATTTTGGATCGAAATATCATTTATTTTACCAATATTTCAGATGGCTGAACGCCAACCTTTATCAAGGTATATGTATATGTATATGTACATAGTGTGTCAACAACAAACACAGCGCCACATAACGTCAATAGAATTAAGTTTAAAAAATATTTTTGTTTATATATTCAATGGGGAGAAAATTTTATATATATATATTCATTTTATGGACATTAAAATGCTTTAATACTTAAAAACGCATTTTTCCTTTTATGTCTTTGTTAAAAGTTGTCGTTTATTTAAAATGCAATCACGCTTATAATATATATATTCAATGTCTTCAAAGATTTTATTTGTATGATATCATTTTGAAAAAATATTTTCTCATTTTCAATTGATAATTTATTTCAAATTTCACAATAATATTTTAAAATATATTATTGATGTTTTTTTTTTATTTAACCAACTTTGCAAATATTTTATGCGCTTTATGTTTTCGATAAAAATTTTTAGCACATCATTTATTTTATATATAATGTTATTTTTATTTTATTTTAACATGAAAAAATCTTTTTACACATAATAAAATACTTGTAAATATAAAATAGGCTATATTGTTAATTTTCTAAATATTCGCATCTTTAATTGACAATATTTATTTTGTCCATAATATATATCAAATATTTTTTCCTCCTCATTGAATATAATAAAAAAAATATTTTTTAAGTTTAATTCTATTAAAGTTATGTGGCGCTGAGTTTGTTGTTGACACACATTAATATGTTATTAATACCTTGCAAAAAGGTTGACATTCAGCCAACTGAAATATTGGTAAAATAAATAGCATTTTGATCCAATATATGCCTTTTTTAATCAACTGGTATATACATAGTTGGCGTAGTGCGCTCCAGGAACCTGGGAAATAAATATATCTCTCTGTGAATATATAATTATTTTAAACTTAAATTTTTGATGATGAAAAGATTATATATTTCTCATTTTCTTT
Source organism: Cordylochernes scorpioides (assembly GCA_030710605.1). Taxonomy (NCBI): domain Eukaryota; kingdom Metazoa; phylum Arthropoda; class Arachnida; order Pseudoscorpiones; family Chernetidae; genus Cordylochernes; species Cordylochernes scorpioides. The sequence continues at coordinate 18,331,985 of CP092876.1, read as the reverse complement.
TAAGCCTCTGCATTCGAAAGTGAGAAAAATTATTAAATTGATTTCAAAATATATTTATTTTCTCTCAAAAATGAATCTAAATAATATATGGAATGAAGGGGTGCTATCTATTATTCGAGAACTCAATATCCCAGGTGATATTTCTAAAACTGAGATGCTTCTGAAGGCAATTAGAGATTACCAATCGGAACACAAATTCGATAAATCAATAATCATTTTGAAGTTGGAGGCAACTGTAATGGAAAGCCTCGACAATGTTTCTTTTAATTTGAGTCGCAGAAAGGGTCATATTTTATTGTTGACATTTTATATCGAATGGAATTCACACAAAGTTGTAATAAAGAAAATGACTTCCATTATCTCAACACTCTATGGTGTAGAGGAAGCTGAACAATTCATGAATATATTTGGAAACGAAATTTGGAAACAAAAGATATTAGATGTTCACATTTATAGAATAATCAAAACAATCTTTGATATGCATCACGATTCTCAGAATAAGAAGGCTAACTATATAGCAAGTGTAAAAAATGATTCATCGAGATTTATATCCCACATTTATTATTTTGATATAAAAACTAATAACCGTTATAATTCGTGGTTGAATTATCTTGCAATTCCATATACAAATATTTTTATCGAGCATTGCCAACGTCTTAATTATGATCTTCTGGTATCAAAAAATCCTGTTGAAATATGTAAGTATATAAAACACGAATTAAAAAGCTTTGATGCGAAAGATGTATATAAATTAGAAAACTGCCTTGGAATCTATATGTTCGATACATTAGTCTTCGACAAGTTAATTTCGGGAACAGAGAGGCCTAAGCCAACTCAGAAATTGATGAAAATATATTTTGGTGTCTATTACGAACTAGGTAGTGAATATTTGAAAAATCATTTTGTTAATAAATTGGTAGCAACATTTATGGAAACGTATTTAGGATCGGAATTCAATTTTTTACCAATGGTAAATGCTACTGTAACATATATGAATGGGGTAAAGGTTAATGGTCTGAAATATAAATTTGCAAAAATATTAATGGAAACCTATTTAGAAAGTTTATATACAAACTGTATATATAGAAAAACCTCCTTTATTAAAATATTGGTGTCATCAATTGATTTAGTCATTCAAAATATGTGGACTGATTGGGAAAATGATGAAAAACGGAAAAAACATTTGAACAGCACCATTTTTGAAACGCTAGGATATTTAACTAATCACCTTGAAGAATTGGAGGATGAGTATGTCAAGTCTTTAGTCAAAAGGTTGAGGAAAACTGCTTCAAAAATTTCTATTACGCTTGAAGCAAAAATATTAGCTAAAATGATGGATATAACCAAATACGGATTTAGAAAGGTGTTCCAGGTTATGAAAGATATTGAAGCAAGCAAGAAGATTAATATCAAATATTCAAGAATATTTAATAAAGAACCATCGTGTGTCTCTATGAAAACTGAAGTATATAAATATGATCTTATATCCTTTAAAAGCGAGTCTTTTCTGGACAGTATGAATCTACCAGAAGAATTGAAGAATAGCAAAGATCTCTATTCAAAGCTCTATTTAAATTTTTCCAACCTTAATGGCAAATCGAAAAAACTACAATTCCTTTCATTCCACGGTTCTGTAGAAATGAGTCTTGGTTACAGAGATGAACAACAAGTTATTATGAAACCTATCCAGGCTGTGACATTGCTTCAATTCCAGGAAACTGATTCTATAGATTTATTGAAACTTCAAGAATTAACTTTGATTGACAAAGTTACTTTGGCGAAAGCGGTTCAAGGGCTGGTTGAAGTAGGACTTCTAAAGTTGAACACTAAAGTTCTGTGTGAAAAATCCAATATTAGCATCAATTTGCAGATGAAAACTAAGGAAAAGATCTTGAATGTTCCTCTACCTGACTTCAAGATGGAAGAACCTAAATTTCAAGGTTCTCTGAACCTTTCAACCCAAGCTGCCATCGTCAGGTCGGTCAAATCCCACCATCCTCATCCTGTCACCTACCAGATTCTTTTGGAAGAAGTCCAAGGCCGAGTACAGAAATATTTTACCTTGGATGAGAAGATTTTCCAAGTTGCCCTCGCCCATTTAACAGAGCGGGAACATATCAATGTTGAGAATGACAAATATAGCTACCCTGTTTTTTAAACAAGTTTCATCAAATAAACTGAAGGAATGATCCGTTAAACCACTGGGTCTAGAACGATAGCCAGCTAAAAACTTATTAAATCTAATTCTAATAAAGCTCATTAACAAAAATACGTTTGATTTATATAATATTGTAAATCTTTTTTTTTTAAATAAATTGATAACATAACGAATGGCTCTACTCAACACTCTTATATTTATTTCAATAATATTGTCACTGTAGAGAAGACAAGTATTCCAAAAGCTTAATTAAAAAGAATTATCAATTAATTAAACCTATATATTGCAAAATGGGTCAAAAGGTTTTTTCAAGTGGTAATTTACAAGCATGGTAAGGGGTGATGACTAGGTAAATTTTTATGATGATATACTACTCTGATCAAAACGTTTCGACACTTTGCTCATAAAATCCTGGAAGCTCAATGTATTTCCTCCCGGTTTGTGGCAAACGCAAGCGTCGTCCTTGGCTTGGAGACCTGCCAATTTTAAAAAATCACGCGCCACAACAGCGCGAGCAGCGGCTGTACGAAGTGAAGCCATTTCGCCCGTGCTTCGATTTCGTTAGTCACCGAAATGGAGGATCAACGAATTTGCATCAAGTTCTGTGTGAAAAACGGATTCAAGAGTGCCGACATTTTTTGAATGTTGCAAACAGCCTATGGGGATGCTGTCATGAGTCGAAGACGAGTTTTCGAGTGGTACAAGCGCTTCAAGGAGGGTCGGGAAGAGACCGCCGACAACGAGCGTTCCGGGAGACCGTCCACATCAACCACGCCTGAAAAAGTGGACAAGGTGTTGGAACTGGTGCGTGAAGACCGACGAATAACTGTCAGGGAGGTCGCCGAAGAAGCAGGGATATCATTCGAGTCGACTCAATCGATAATGAAGGAGATTCTGGGAGTGAGAAGACTCAACGCCGTTCTCGTTCCCAAAGATTTGACTTTTGATCAAAAGAACACCCGGAAAGAAACGGCCAGTCTCAATCTCGAAGCGACAACCGACGATCCCGAATTGCTGAAGAGGGTCATTACTGGAGACGAAACATGGATTTACGGCTTTGATTCGGAAACTACCCAACAGGCATCAGAGGGGCGCTTCAAAAATGAGCCGAGACCAAAGAAAGCGAGAAAGGCTCCCAGCAAAGTCAAGGTCATGTTGACGGTGTTCTTCGACTACCAGGGCATCGTTCATCATGAATTTCAACAACAAGGCTCTACAATAACTGCTGACTCCTACCTGGGAGTTTTGAGGCGATCGAGGGAAGCGATTAGGCAGAAACGCCTGGAGCTGTGGAGGAGCAAGTCGTGGATCCTCCACCACGATAACGCGCCGGCGCACACAGCCCTCAAAATCTCGAAGTTCCTGCAGGACCACTGAACCTCTGTGTTCCCCCAACCCCCCTACAGTCCCGATTTGGGCCCCTGCGACTTCTTCCTTTTTGGAAAGCTCAAAAAAGTTAAAGGGTGGGAAATTTCATAGCATAGAAGAGATCAAAGTGGAATTGAAGAAGGCCAATCCGAAAACAGACTACCAGAGGTGTTTTGCCGACTGGAAAAAAAGGTGGCTGAAGTGCATCGCGGCCAACGGGGACAATTTGAATTTGGTAGAATAATAAAGTTTTTTAAACTAAGGAGCAAAGTTTTGAAACTTTTTGATCAGAATAGTATGATATAATTGAACTATGTGTGTTTGGTAACAATGTCATAAAAGGTAAGTTACATGACCGAGGATCATCATAATAACTTCAAAGATATTTCAAAATATGTCAAGATTCTCTGGAATGAATGTTTGACCAAAATAATTATTTGTAAAAAAAAATAATAACTATTTACCTATAAAATTATTTATCTTAAAAGTCCTTATAACCTGAGTAATGCCAGGAATTTATTCGAGTGTATAGTATAAAATAAAATGATATTATTTAAATCAAAATACAGTTAAACCTGTCTATAATATGATGAAAAAATCTTACGCTTTTAAAATAGTTTCTAATTTTGAAACCTGTCTTTAGCGCCCCCTCTTGGGACTCACCAAAATAGGGTGCTATAGAGATGGGGTGCTATAGACAAGTCACTTTTAATGTAAATCGCATCGTTATACGTATTTAAAATCGGGCGCTATAGAGAGGGAGGCGCTATTTAGAGGGGGCGCTATAGACAGGTTTAACTATATATATATTTTTTACAAAAAAATATCCGGTTTCGCTTGGTTTCTTTATAATTGAAGGTTTCCCCATAAAAATATTTTAACAAATATTGTTCATTATAATCATATAATTTATTATCACTCTAAGAGGTGAAATAATTGAAAAAAAATTTAGAATAAAACACAAAGTGATGATGATAATTTTAATTATACAGTTAAACCTGTCTATAGCGCCCCCAAAATAGGGTACTATAGAGAGGGGGTGCTATAGACAGGTCACTTTTAATGTGAATCGCATCGTACTACGTATTTAAAATCGGGCGCTATAGAGAGGGAGCGGCTATTTAGAAGGAGCTCTATAGACAGGTTTAACTGTAGATTAATTGGAATACTCATGAGTAATAACACTGGTCAACAACATTTTTACCCAAGAGAACCTGATGGTGTTTCTAGTGTAACTTTTCATGCTGAGCTCAAAAATCTAATCAGAAATTTTCCATCACCCATGGTTTTTGCGTGACAGCCTTTTTTTGGTATTAGTATAAATACAGCAAAAAAAGCTAATTATTTTTAGAGGGTTATTAATTAAAAGTTACAAAAACCTTAATTTATCTTTATAAGAATTTATTAAGTAGAGGGTGGATGTTTTCTCGAAAACTATTTTTTTTAAATCAAATATTCGTTAAATAAACGAAGCAAACTTTCACTCAAATCGTTAAGAGTGTACAAAACATCTCTTCCGTGATATACGCCCTTATTGCCTCCGCTGAAGGGCCAGGACTTCCTCATCGGAACATATATAAACCTCCGCAAACCCGGAGATGTATAGTCACTTTACCATCCGCGGTAGCCCTCGTCAGTTGTCTTCAAAGTCCACCTCATCGACCATGTAGACCAGTAAGAACTCTTATTAAATCTCCATCTTTTGCTGCTAGCTTGACCCCTATCTGTTCACTGAACATTCCTAGTACAACTGTGTCCCTTCTGTTCTGTGTGGACATTCCCAAGTCTTCCACTCTGCCTCGACAACGACTGCCTGTAATCCGTGAGCACTGTTAAAAGTCTTCCAAGGTGCAGAGAGGTACTGGAAAACTCTCCACACCCTGACTGTCTCTCTCGGTTACTACAGGATTAAATCTCTCGGTTACCACATATATATTATTAAAGAATTAATTTTAAAATAATTACAGCTAAATCTGTCTATAACGCCCCCTCTTGGGACTCGCCAAAATAGGGTACTATAGAGAGGGGGTGCTATAGACAGATCACTTTTAATGTAAATCGCATCGTACTACGTATTTAAAATCGGGCGCTATAGAGAGGGAGGCGCTATCTAGAGGGGGCGCTATAGACAGGTTTAACTCTATATCTTTATAGAAAGAGAGATATTTATAACCCAGATTCCTGGAACGCATATTCATTTTTTAAATAATGAATAGAATATATTTCAATCAATATTTTTACGTCTTTGTATTCAAATTATAAAAAAAAATTATTAAATTAATTTCAAATTATTTATTTTCCTCAAAAATGGATCTAATCAATATATGGAATGAAGAGGTGCTACCTATTATTCAAGAGTTCTATATCACCGAGGAAATTTCTAAAACTGAGATGCTTCTGAAGGCAATTAGCGATTACCAATCGAAACACAAACTCGATAAATCAATAATCATTTCGAAGTTGAAGGCAAATGTAATGGGAATCTATGACAATTTTACTTCTGATTTGAGTTGCAGAAACGGCCATAGGTTTTCTTTTCCCTTATATTTTTCATGGATGGCATTCCAACCTGGAGTACTGAAAATGACTTCCATTATCTCAACCCTCTATGGTGTAGAAGAAGCTAAAACTTTCATGGATAATTTTGGAGACCTAACTTCGAAACAAAAAATATTAGATGATCACAATAATAGAAAAATCGAAAAACTCTTTGATCTGCATCACAGTTTAAAAAATATGTTATCAAACTACAGAAGACATTTAAAAGAAGCTTCATCATTATTTATTTCCTACTTTCATAATTTTGATGAAATAACTAACGGGTGTTATAAATCGTGTTTGAATTATCTTGCAATTCCATATACGAATATTTTTATCAAGCATTGCCGAAGTCTAAATTATGATATTCTGGGATCAAATAATCCTGTTGAAATATGTAAGTATATCAAACATGAATTAAAAAACTTTGATGAGAAAGATGTATATAAATTAGAAAACTCCCTTGGAATTTATATGTTCGATACATTAGTCTTTGAGAAGTTAATTTCGGGGACAGAGAGGCCTGAGCTAATTCAGAAATTGATTGAAAAATATTTTGATGTCTATTACCAACTAGGTAGTGGATATTTGAAAAATCATTTTGTAAAAAGATTGGTTGAAACTTTTATGGAAACGTATTCAGGATCGAAATTGAATTTTTTACCAATGGTAAATGCTACTGTAACGTATAGGAAAAAGGTAAAAGTTAATAGTTTGAAATATAAATTTGCAAAAATCTTATTGGAAACCTATTTAGAAAGTCTATATACACTCTGTATATATAGAAAAACATCCTTTATCGAAATATTGGTGTCATCAATTAATTCAGTCATTCAAAATATGTGGACTGATCGGAAAAATGATGAAAAACTGAATAAACATTTGAACACCACCCTTTTTGAAACGCTAGGATATTTAACTAATCACCTTGAAGAATTGGAAGACGAGTATGTCAAGTCTTTAATCAAACGATTGAGGAAAACTGCTTCAAAAATTTCTATTATGATTGAGGAAAAGATATTAGCTAAAATAATGGATATAACCAAATACGGATTTAGAAAGGTGTTCCAGGCTATCAAAGATATTGAAGCAAGCAAGAAGATTAATTTCAAATATTCGAGAATATTTAAAAAAGAATCATCGTGTGTCTCTATGAAAACTGAAGTATATAAATATGATATTTTCTCTTTTGAAAACGAGTCTTTTCTAGACAGTATGAATCTACCAGAAGAATTGAAGAATAGCAAAGTTCTCTATTCAAAGCTCTATATAAATTTTTCCAACCTTAATGGCAATTCTAAAAAACTACAATTCCTTTCATTCCACGGTTCTGTAGAAATGAGTCTTGGTTACAGAGCTGACCAACAAGTTATCATGAAACCTATCCAGGCTGTGACATTGCTTCAATTTCAGGAAACGGATTCTCTATATTTCTTGAAACTTCAAGAACTAACTTTAATTGATAAAGATACTCTGGCGAAAGCGGTTCAAGGGCTGGTTGAAGTAGGACTTCTAAAGTTGAACACTAAAGTTCTGTGTGAATTATCCAATATTAGCATCAATTTGCAGATGAAAACTAAGGAAAAGACCTTGAATGTTCCCCATCCTGACTTTAAGATGGAAGAACCAAAATTTCAAGGTTCTCTGACCCTTTCAACCCAAGCTGCCATCGTCAGGTCGGTCAAATCCCACCATCCTCATCCTGTCACCTACCAGATCCTTTTGGAAGAAGTCCAAGGCCGAGTACAGAAATATTTTTCCTTGAATGAGAAGATTTTCCAAGATGCCCTCGTCCATTTAACAGAGCGGGAACATATCAATGTTGAGAATGACAAATATATCTACCCTGTTTTTTGAAAAAAGTTTCATTAAATAAACTGAAGGAATGACCCGTTAAATCATTGGGTCTAGAACGATAGCCAGCTCAACACCTTATTAAATTTAATCTGAATAAAGCTCATTAATAAAATATATGTTTTGTTTATTTATTTATATCAAAACACACGCTATATTCTATGTGGATATATGCATGTAAATGTTTAATATATTCTATGTAAATAGTTCAACATATATATTCAAATTATTTATAGTTTTAGAGAGAGAGAGAGAGTAGAAGTTATTTAAATTTACATTTTATAGCAATATATTATACAAGAAATAAAGGTTATTTACACACATATCATCAAAACTTCAATATATATTTAGAATTACAACCACTAAACCAGTGGCACAAATATAGAATATATAAATAATAATAATAATAACAGCAATAAAAAACTACTAATTAAAACTATAAATATCAATTCTTAATGTAATTCAGGTCCATGGCATTTGGGATAGAGTCTGCAGAATTTGTTAAATTTTCTATATTCTTCTTTACTGGAAACCGTTTGGCTTAAACTAGAACTGTTCATTTGACATTGTGCTCTCAAATATGCAACAAGTGGGCACCGGATTAAGATATGATCAGGGTTGTGATCTTGTTCACATAAGCAGATTGAAGAATCAATTCGGTATAAGTATGTGTTAAATCTCCATGCCCCATAAAAAATTGTATATTATAAAAATTTGGCTGGATAAATTTGGGTAATCTTGAGTTTTCAAAAAATTCTCTGAAATTATCTTTAGAATCCTCATAGTATTTTTCATTTATAAAGTTGGATATTATCATTCTTTTTGCTGGATCATTTCTATTATAATCTATTTCAACTTTAAGTATGTTTGACATAATGAAATCCGTAATTTTAGGTATTCTTGCGAGAACATAAGTACAATTCGAAGATGTTGTATTATAAGCTTGTAAACAGTGTTTAAGAATTTTATACTGTAGTGAATCCAATTTGTTTTTATATCTCGTGTTTATATATGGGTGCCAGATTGTTGAACCATAAGTTATGGTGCTTCGAAATAAGGTCTAATATAATGTTAATGATTGTCTACTATCCAATCCCCACGATTTGTTTATTGAACCAAGAAGATATCCACTAGATCTAGTTGTTTTTGCAATAACGATGTGTGTGAGGTATAAAATCTAATTTGTTCTTGTTTCAATGATTCTTGAAAGGCAATCCTAGTATTTTTAGGTTTTCAACTGGTTTGACAAGATTATAATGCAAGTTAATTACATCGTTTTTACAATTGAATAAATGTAAAATCTTTGTTTTCTGTCTTGATATTTTAAGTTTGTTGTTTTCTCACCACATTTATTTTTTCTATTGAATTTTAAATTGTAATCTTAAGATTTGTTATATCTGTATTCCAATATATTACCCTTAGATCATCTGAATATCCAAAAATGTCTCTAATAGTTTCTTGAAAGTTGGTTAATAGATCATTCATTATGATGTTCCAAATTGTCGGAGATAAGGGCCCTCCTTTCGAATCCTTTACTTAGTTTTTTGGTGAATTCATTCGAAGAGTACCTAAATCTTCCAGTTAGTGAAGTAGGAATTCATGAAATTTATTATTGATGCTGGTATATTATCATTATCGAGTCTTTTTATCACCATAGGCCACCAAGTATTGTCAAAAGCTCCACTAATATCTATTACAATTATAGCGGTTTATGTGTTGTATTATTATATTTATTCATATTATATTTTAACCTCTATTTAATGTAAGTTCACGTGAAGAAATTGATTACATATGATTGACATTAACAGATGATGGATGCCTCAACTCAAGAGAGAGAGATATAGAAAGCTATTTATAACCCAGGTTCTTGGAGCGCAGAGCGCCAACTACCCGGGGAGTCCAGCTCATTAATATGGATTAGTGTTGAGCTCTTTTACTCGCGTCCTGTTTGATTGTTGAGTTGACCCAGTTGACCAGGCATTTTCATGCTAAGTTTGAGTGTGGGAGAAATAACGATTAATCATAACTTAGGGATGAAGTATGAAAGGATGAATTGCGTAAGTTTGAGTGTGGAAGCTGGCCATAGATGTAGGAATGAGGTGGGTAAGCCCAAACAGGTTAGCTGTTTGCATTCTATGTCTCAGGAATTCTGGACAGATGAAGAGAAAGTGATCATTTATCTGTGGCTCTTCTGAACAGTGGATGCAGGTAGGGTCTGTTTCGGGATGCTCATGTGTAATGTCTGCCAGTACATGGCCTTGGCCTGTGAGGATGGCGTTGGTGGGCTCTCCATGGCGGATATTTGATAGAAATATGATGAGATGGCTTAGAGTGGCAGCCATTCTCCAGACGGATCTGGTCGAATGGTCTTAGGAATATAATACAGTCGTTGATGATAGAGCAGGTTTGCGTGTTAGGTTTCGAGCATGAGTTCGAGGCAGAGTGGATTATGTGTGTGGTAGACTAGAAGTAGGGGCAATTTACGCTACACTGTCTACTAGTTCATTGCCATTGAATCCAATGTGTCCGCGTACCTAACACAGGCTTTTGAGAGGATCTCTCCTAAGGTCTTTTGTTATTTTCGCCACTAGCAATGTGCGTATTGGTGCTCTGTGGAGCAGATAGCAGCTAAAGCGTATCTATAGTCCACTGAACTTAAAGTCCAATCTTCTGTCTTCAGGTCCATTTTGGGTGTTCTCCCAGCAGGACGAATTTATATTCTCGGTTTAATATCCACGACTGATTGTATGAGGCGTTTCCCCCATATGGACAGAAATAGACCATTCCAATGCTAACAAACAGCCTACTTTGCGGCTCAAGTCTGAACTTTGGTAGTCATACTGAGTCGATGCGGAGTTGCTCTCATTTTCTTTGAAACACTGCAGTTGCTCCAAGCACTCTTGACCAAAAAATTGAAGTGAATTGATTTTACAAATAAAATATCAAACGAATAGACAGAGTTGAGACATATTTATAATGATAAAATGTCTTGAGAAGAACAGTAGTGCAAATTTAATACTGTAGAGTCCCCTTTCCTTAAGAGGCTGCCTAAAATTCAGAAGGTTAAATTGACTTCTCCTAGAGGTGGTCTCATCAATTTATTTAATGCTAGATAGAATCTTTGATGAGAGACACCTCAAGAGGGATGATTTTAGTCAAATATTTAGGTGGTCCTTCTTGGTAACCTCTATTCAAATATATATTAACATCTGATTATTATAAATTTTAAAAATATTTCTGTAGTAAATAGTAAAATCCTAAGCATTTCTCGTAAACACGTAAATTTTTCTACATAACCTATTTTGGCCATGGATATGATTCTAAGCTATTTTTTTTAGAAACAATTTTAGTTGTAATTTAATTCCCCAAAAAAGTGAATATAAAAGGAAATAAATTTTATTAAAAAACTATATCTTATCTTTATATCTTTTATATATATAGCCGCTTTTTACATGACTATGGATAACTGTGAAAGTTTTTGAAATACCTAGTGTTAAAGATATAATAGAACCATGTGTGTTTGGTTATAATCTCTTAAAAGGTAAGCTACACGAACGAAAATCAAATTAGTAAGAAGAATCCAATAAATTTTCCAATAAAATAATATACAGGCATACAGGATTGGGAAAAGCTACAAAGGTTAAAATGACATGTCTTGAGCAGAACAGTAAATAAAAGTAGCTACAGTAGAGGCTTACTCGATAGACTGTCTAAAAACGTGACTTTACCAGCCACTGGGAAACAGAATTGGTCTCAAACCAAATAGTCTTTATTCTCAGTTAGAATATGATTATTGACCATTTTCGAAGAGACCAGTTTGGCCATAAATTTAGGTGGTCTCTCATTTAAGACTGAATATACAATTAAACCTGTCTATAGTGCTCCCTCTAAATAGCGCCCGATTTTAAATACGTAGTACAATGCGAGATTCACATTAAAAGTGAACTGTCAATAGCCCCCCCTTTCTATAGCACCCTATTTTGGTGACTCCCGAAAAGTGGTTCTATAGATAGGGGTAACTGTATATATCAATATCTCTCTTTATTTATTAAATATATAAATAGAAAATAATAAAGTCCTAGATGAGCAATGTTCATATTAAATAGTGAAATAATATATCTAAATTAAATGTTTTTTAGTTGTTTATTTGACAAAATTTCGGCGATTGACTGTTACTCTCCTCATGGGAACGGGTTTATAAGTTCTAGCGTCTATTTATATGTATCCATGGATATAGAATCCATTAAAATAGGTTCTGATATCCGACTGACATATATTTTATCTTCCATAGTACACGTAGACTATTGAAATCATGTCTGGTAGTAGCTTGTGACTGATTTTACTCTAAAACATGTTTACACATATAGAAAGCTGTTCGACTTTTGTACTTATAAATGGGTCAGTGCCCCCGGTTTATTATTGCACTCAATGGTGGTGTTGGACTTTTTCAAGAATCGGGGCGCATTGGAGAAATATTATTAATGTTTTTTAATTTACCAATCTTTGCAAACATTTTATGCGCTTTAAAATTTCGTTAACAATTTTTCAGTACATCATTTTTTTTATATATAATACTAGCGGACGTACCCGGCTTCGCCCGGGTTTTACCCAAGTAAAGGTTTGTCTAACGAACATTTGTTAAAACAATTCTCTATAAACTTATTTAAAAAAAAAGATATATTTTGATAATTTGAAACTCGTAAATTTGAATCTCTCGATAAAGTGAACATTTTTTCCCGGTCCCTTGAAAAATACTCGATAAGTTGAATAAAATCAATATTAAATGGTTTCCTCGGTAATTGGAAGTTAAAGGAATAGTATCTTGCCTTGGAATTGTATCTCAAATAAATTGCCGTGTCATCCTGAATTTTGTCTTTTCTAATTTTCTACATTACAAAATCATCGTTTTATCTAGTGAACATTTTTTCCCGGTCCCTTGAAAAATACTCGATAAATAACTTTGACTTGTGCTAAATTAATAGGTAGAAAACCTTACTTTTGATAAATAATCTTTAAGATAATAAACTTAGTGATAATAAAACTTATAGATAAAAAAACTTGTTATCATCGTCGCAATGGGGGCGCTGCTTGCGAGTTAAATCTACAAATCTGCAAATAATTCAAAGGATATTTAAGATATTCAGGAAATTATTTTTCAGAAACCTTCCCAGCACTATACTAAATAACTTCCTAAAGTTTCATGGCGTTCCAATTAGTGGTTTGGTCAGGCATAAAGGACACACACACACACATTCATCCTTATATCTATAAAAATGAAATGCGAAATCGATGTTTGTTATCGCATCACGCAAAATCTACTGACTCAATCATTATGGAATTTCGCATGTAGGTAGCTGAAGATTTCGTTTAACATATAGGCTATTCAAAAAACTACAAAGGTTAATGTAGTTTTTTTTTTAATTATTTAACTGAAATGGATTAGGTCCCGCCTTTTGCCGCTTGGCGCCGCACTGGTCGCGACGAATTTGATTGGTTAATAATTTTACACTTATTTTGTTTGTTTACACGCTGCATTATTCAAAAGGTAAGATCTATATATATATAAATGAATGTATGTGTGTGTGGTCTGTTTGTCCTTTATGCCTGACCAAACCACTCATTGGAACGCCATGAAACTTTGGGAAGTTATTTAGTATAGTACTGGGAAGGTTTCTAGCAAATAAAATTTTTGAAATAACTTTTCGCTTTAAAATAATCAAGATAAATATTCTAATTTATCTGTTATAATTCAACAATCTGCTCTAAATATTATCATGATGATACGATGATTTTGTAATGTAGAAAATTAGGAAAGACAAAATTCAGGATGACACAGCAATTTATTTGAGACAAGAATAATGATACAATTCCAAGGCAAGATACTATTCCTTCAACGTCCAATTACCGAGGGAACCAATTAATATTGATTTTTTTCAACTTATCGAGTATTTTTCAAGGGACCGGGAAAAATTTTCACTTTATTGAGAGATTCGTTAGACAAACCTTTACTCGTGTAAAACCCGGGCGAAGCCGGGTACGTCCATACAAGAATAATGATACAATTCCAAGGCAAGATACTATTCCTTTAACTTCCAATTACCGAGGGAACCAATTAATATTGATTTTATTCAACTTATCGAGTATTTTTCAAGGGACCGTGAAAAAATGTTCACTTTATCGAGAGATTCGTTAGACAAACCTTTACTCGGGTAAAACCCGGGCGAAGCCGGGTACGTCCGCTAGATATATATATTTATTTAAACTCTTTGGAAATATTATTGTTTAGAAATATTTTTCTAATTTAATTGATACTACGTTTTTTTAGATAAGGTACACTATTTGATTCTCATAAGGAATATTAAAATTTTATATTATATATTCATATACTCATTTACGATTTAAATTATTGTTTGAAAATATTTTTATAATTTAATTGATACTACATTTTTTTAGATAAGGTATACTGTTTGATTCTCATAAGGAATATTCATGTTATATTATATATTCATATAATCATTTACGATTTAGAGCAGTGCATTCTATATTTTTTCTTTTTCATATTTATTGCAAAAATTATGTTTTTTTCTGTATAGCTTGCTACATATATTTTACTATATATGTTTGTTCCATGCAATAGTGTTATACTTATTAGCGTTTATATTGTAAGCAGCTTCTATGCATTTTTAATAACTGCTTTTTTTAGGGGTAGGCTCAATTTATTGGGCAGTTTTTTTCAACCAAATTAGACTTTTTTTTTAGGCCTTCTTCCATTTGTCTTTTTTTTTTGTTTTGCTATCATTTGTTTAGGTAGTATTTATATTTATCTGTTTCATAATATGTAGCTGCTCATATATATCTATATAGGCTCAATTTATTGGGCAGTTTTTTCAACCAAATTAGACTTTTTTTAAGCCTTCTTCCATTGTCTTTTTTTTTGTTTTTGTTTTGCTGTCATTTGTTTAGGTAGTATTTATATTTATCTGCTTCATAATATGTAGCTGCTCATATATATCTATATATGTTCTACTCATATTTATTGTGCATATTTTTTCAGCAAATTATACTTTTTTCTTTACGTCTTCTTCCATTTGATTTTTTTTATCAGTTGTTTTACGTTTTCACTGAGTTTTATGCATTTTCCCCCTCCTTTCAGATTATTTCTATGCATTTTTTTATTTTGGCCTTAGTCATGAGTCGAGCTTATTTTAATACACTATTTTTTAATTTTTTTCTTCATTCTCAGCCCTTGATGTTTTACATTTTTCAGTTATCCTTATTTTTATTTTTACTAATGCTTTGTGTTTGTAGGTATGCCAAGCCATAGGAGAAGCAATCTTTCTCAGCGTTCCAATAGCTCTAGGGTTCAGCATGCTTACAGACTGCGCGAGACCAGAGGACAGAATATTCGAAGATTGCGTGCACAGTCCGCGCGTCAAGCCGCTGTGCGGTCGTTAGAGACACCTGATCCCATCCATTCTCGCTTACAGGCGCATTCAGAAATATATTCTTCTACTCGGAGGAATACTAGAACAAATAATTTTTTCAGCAGCGTTTGGTCTTCTATGGAAAATGCAGGTTTTAATTATTCTGTTGCTGTTGAATACTTTAAGCACCCTTTAATTTCCCTTGGGATGATGGACACTACATGCAGGTTTTGTGGGGCCTTAAGATGGAAAGATTAGTCTTCTGGAATGTGCTGTTCAAACGGGAAAGTCCGTTTGCCATTAATTAACTACCTCCCGAGCCACTTCGCAGCCTATTATCTGGAGAGAATTCTGATTCAGTCCATTTTTTTGTGTAATATTCGCAAATATAATTCCTGCTTTCAAATGACATCATTTGGAACTGAAAACCAAACCACTCTGTTACTTTTCCAACCACATTTTCTATCCAAGGCCAGGTCTACCACAGAATAGGTTCACTTATGCCATCTGAGAATCAGCCAAGTAGATTTCTTCAGATCTATTTTATGGGCAATGATGATGATGATGATGATGATATTCAGACTGATCGAAGATGCCAGCAAATACAGGGAGTACGTCGTAATATTGTACAGGGTTTACAGCGCATGTTGCACCAACACAATCTACTGGTTCAACAGTTTAAAACTGCACTTGAAAATCTCCCCAGTGATGCATACAGAGTTATTGTAAATGCTGATCGGACACCTCCTGGTCAACATCCTAGACGGTATAATGCTCCTACAGCTAATGAGGTTGCGGTTGTCTTAGCTGGTAATCAGTTTGGCTCACGTGACATTGTTTTACGTCAGCGAGATAATTTGCTGCAACATGTTAGCGACACACATCGCTTTTATGATGCCCTTCAATATCCTTTAATTTTCTGAAAAGGCCAAGAAGGATATTCTTTTCATATTCCTCAGATCGACCCAAACACTAGACAGCCTTTGTCAAATAAAGTGTCTTCTATGGATTTTTATGGCTATTTTATTATGGTTCGCCGAAATAGTCCAAATGTCATTGTTCAATTTGGCCAGCTCTTTCATCAATTCCTGGTCGATATGTATGCTAAGGTAGAAAGTGAACGTTTGCGCTATATTACGCTGCACCAGAGAAACTTGCGTGCAGAGAGTTATATTCATTTGCGCGATGCCCTGTCAACTGATGCAAATATTAACCCTAATAGCTTGGGTCAAAGGATCATTTTACCATCAAGTTTTGTCAATAGTCCCAGGTATTTGGCAGAATATACGCAGGATGCTTTTTGTTATGTTCGGAAATTTGGGCGTCCAGATTTTTTTATTACTTTTACAAGTAACCCCTCTTGGGAAGAGCTATCTGCAGCGTTGCTACCAGGACAAAAACAGCTGGATAGACATGATATCACAGCTCGGGTTTTTCGGTAAAAATTAGTTAAATTTATTGGGGCTCTAACAAAAGGCCAATTGTATGGAGCAACAGTTGCGTGGATGTATTCTGTTGAATGGCAGAAAAGGGGACTTCCTCATGCTCACATATTAGTTTGGCTAGCAAATAAGCTCCGTCCCACTCAGATAGACTCTGTTATATGTGCTGAGTTTCCAGATCCTATTCAAGACCCGCTATTGTATAACATTGTGGTTAAGAATATGATACATGGGCCTTGCGGTGAGTACAACCCTGTGTCCCCCTGTATGAAGAATAGTAGCTGTTCTAAAAAATATCCAAAACAGTTTTTGCTGGAAACCCAGACTAATGAGAGTGGTTATCCTTTATATAGGAGACGCGCACCTGAAGCAGGTGGCTTTACTGCAAAGGTTAAAATACGTGGACGCGAAGAGGTCACAATTGACAATCGTTGGGTGGTGCCTTATTCTCCATTGCTATCGAAGATGTTTTGTGCACATATCAATGTTGAGAACTGTAGTTCTGTTAAGGCAATAAAATATATTTGCAAATATGTCAATAAGGGCAGTGATCAAGCTATTATTAATTTACGCAGAGAAGGTAGAGGTCCTGACCCTCAAAATGAGGTGAGAATGTATCAGTGTGCCAGATACATAAGCAGCAATGAAGCTGTTTGGCGTCTTCTCAGCTTCCCTTTACACCAACGCCATCCAGCTGTTATCCATTTAGCTGTGCATCTTGAGAATGGAGAACGGATATATTTCAATCAAAACACTCTTGCCCATCGAATGCGTAATCCACCAAGGACAACCCTGACTGAATTTTTTTCATTATGCCAAACTGATTCCTTTGCTAGGACCCTGCTCTATCCAGATGTTTCCCAATACTACACTTGGAATTCTTCTGCCCACGAATGGAGAAGGCGCGTTCAAGGCAAGCTGGTCGAAGGACGGCCTGGAGTGAAGAGATCAGACACTATTGGACGGGTTTACGCTGTGCATGTCAGTAACTTTGAATGCTTTTGTTTACGTATGTTACTACATAACATCAAGGGACCAACTTCCTTCGCATATTTGAAGATTGTTAATGGCAGTCAATACGAAACATTTAGAGAAACATGCGCAGCTCTTGGATTATTGGAGAATGATAACCATTGGGTTGTCACAATGGATGAGGCCGTTCTTTGTCAGGCTCCTACAAGAGTAAGGCAATTGTTTGCCATATTAATTTCTACGTGCACAATTTCGAACCCTCAGCAGTTATGGATTACCTATAGAGATGAGATGGCAAGTGATATTCTTCATCGTTATCAGCTTCTCGATTCCTCCATCAGGTATAATGATCTGATATATAATGAAACATTGTGTAACATTGAGGATCGTATCGTATATATGTGTGGGAAGAAACTGCAGGAAATTGGCTTAAGAGCACCCAGGAGAAATGTGGTTACCAATTCTGACATTTTGAGAGAACTTGCGTATGATACGGCAGAACTTGAAGACAATGTTGCATTCATGCTGCCCAAACTCTTGCCAGAACAAAGAAGAGTTTTTGATGCTGTTTTATCAAAAATTAATTTGTCACAACCCATAATTATATTTTTAGATGCGCCGGGGGGAACAGGTAAAACATTTCTTTTGAATCTTCTATTAGCAATGGTTAGGAAGGAACAAAATATTGCCATTGCTTTTGCTTCCTCAGGGATAGCTGCAACATTGCTTGCGGGCGGAAGAACTGCACATTCAGTGCTGAAATTACCTCTGACTTTTGCAGAGGGCCAGACTGCTGTTTGCAATATACGAAAAAATAGTGATAAAGCTTCACTCTTACGTAGCTGTAAGTTGCTGGTTTGGGATGAGTGCACCATGGCCCATAAAATTGCCTTGGAAGCCCTTGATCGGACATTACAAGATATCCGTGATGATCCACAACCCATGGGTGGTTTAGTAGTGCTTTTGGCCGGTGATTTCCGACAGACTCTTCCAGTAGTCACTAGAGGTAGACCTGCTGATGAGCTGAATGCCTGTTTAAAGTCTTCTTATCTTTGGAGCCATATTGTGAAAATGCACCTCACAGTCAACATGAGAGTTCAACTCCATAATGATACCACTGCTGCACAATTTGCAGACGAACTCTTAAAGATAGGAGAAGTCAACTAGAAACTGATTCCGAGGGTAATATCCAGCTTTCAAATACTTTTTGCCAAGTGGTGGAATCTTCAGAAAGTCTGTATGAAAAAGTTTTCCCTAATATAGGTGTAAACTATTTATCTGAAGAATGGTTATGTGCCCGCACTATTTTAGCCCCCAAAAATAGCACTCTGTGCTAGAAATAAATAATACAATATTAAATTCAATCCCGGGTGAAAGCAAAATCTATAGATCAATTGATACAATGGTTGATCCTGATGAATCTGTGTCGTATCCCCCTGAATTTTTGAATTCACTAGAATTGTCTGGTACACTACAACTCTGGGCACTAATGTTCTCCAGGCTCGAATTTTAACTGGCTCTTTTCGAGGGGAAGAGGTCCTTATTCCTAGAATACCTATTATTCCAAATGATCTGCCTTTTAATTTTAGACGCTTGCAATTCCCAGTTATGGTTGCCTTTGCTATGACAATTAATAAATCTCAGGGTCAAACATTGCAAGTAGTTGGTGTGCATCTTGAGTCTCCCTGTTTCTCGCATGGGCAACTCTATGTAGCATGCTCCCGTGTTTCCAGCCCTAAAAAATTATTTGTCTTTAGTTCTACTTTTAGCAAAACACGCAATATTGTTTATCAGGGGGCTTTGATCTAGATTTTGACAATTTTGAAAGAGATTTCTTCGAATAATGATTTTGGGAAGCTTGACTTTTGTAAATACATAATTTGTGAATAATTTGTTATCATTATTGCTCTACTGTAGTTTCATCAATAAAGCTTTTTTTACTTTATTTTATTTTAAATTTTTCACTTTAATTCATTTACATAACTCTATTCTTGAAATTTTTTTTTTATTTTTTATGGTATCAACATTTCTGGTTCAATTAAGGTTTTTGTTAGCCTGCAACACACCTTATCATAGCTCATTGCATTTATCAGGATTACTTTGCTGTTTTGATTTTTACACCATTAGTATTTTCATGCCTCTATAATATTATATTTGTTTGCAGAATTTTATAGACAATTTGGTTTGGGTTATGTACATTAAGAATTTGTAAAAATATAAAGGTCAAAGTTTCACAACAAAAAAAAATTTTGGAACACCATTTCTCTCCCATTTAATTTAATGATGCTTCATTTATGATTTTTAGAATTGCATTATTTTTATGCATATTATTTTTAAAAATTTGTGTTAGCAAGACATGGAATATTGTTAAGTTAATGTAATATTAACAGAAACTTTACCAACCCGTGAAACGTTAGCTCCAGTCTTTTACTGCTGGGGGCAGCACTGTTAGAGCTAATAAATGCTTTCGATTGGTGCTTACTTTTACATGCTGTTTGTTTTTAGACTAAATTGATACACATCAAGTTAGCATTTTTTCATGCTTCAAAAGTTAAGATTATATTTTTAACGTTTCATAATACTTTTCAAATTAAAGCCGGAAATAATATTGCTTTTTCCCATCCTGCAGGTCAACATTACACTGCAACATGCTATCATAACTCTGGCTTTTGGCATTGATATTTATATAATGTGAAAGTACTGTTTGCTACCTTAAGCTCTGGAGAGATTATAATGTGTCTACAGATCCATCATGTGGAAATCACACCATAGTGAAAATGCATTTAGCTCGTAGCAATGTATCACATTTGTAGACATGTGGTGCGCTTACAGTAAAAGCAGTCGCTACCTACCCACCATGGTTATCATGGCCTGTACCACGCGTACTAGGGATAATTAAAAAAAAAAAAAGGAAACAAGACCGAATACAAATAATTACATTATGTGTGGTTTCAGTTACATTTTGTCTATCTTCAGACAAAGGTACTAAATACATTCAGTAATTTTGTCTTTATATGGCAACAATGCTGTTACTGAAACATCACACATATATAGATATTTTTTTTATTTGGTCTTACTTTTTTGGTATTTTTAAAATTGCCCTTGACTATTAGAAAATTATGCAAATTTCCTTTTTATTTTATATACCATTTTAAAAATTGTATTCTTTTGTTAAAATATCCAATTTCCCACACTTTTCTAAAACTGCTACAATAACTAATACAAAATTCTTCCAAGTCCAGGTATTTCAATATTGCAGAAATATATTACATTTATAAAAGTTGCTTAACTATTTAGATATGTAAATGCTGGATTAGGTGCCCTTTAAAATGTTTGCTCTGGCTGTTTCTTCTTGGAAAGCCGAGAGTGAAGTGGACAAAGTAAAATTTTCAGGTTGTGCCGACCATTTTCCTTTATTCACACTAATCATTAGATTTTTTTTCAATTTATCAAGAATAAAAGCCCAGTTTGGTTACTTGCACTCACTGGAGGGGTTGGACTTTTTCAAGAATCAGGAGCCATTGGGGCAATTTTTTTTTTCAGAACAAAGTGTCTGAATCTGCATTCGATGATCCCGGGTCATGGTTTTTAAAAATTAACAGTTTAGACCACTCCTCCAAACAGCACTCTATTAATTAGATGTGTTTGTGAAATGGATCCTATATTTCAGATTTTTTTACAAGCATTTTCGATATTGCTGTTTGCAATTTATCTCCATTTTGCTGAAAGAAAATTAATTACATTGAGTTTACAAACAGTTGGGGCCTCTATTCATTCATGAGTAAACCTCGCTCGAACACTACCCAGGCGAAGCCGGGTCCAGTCGGGTAAAACCCGGGCGTTGCCCGGGCCATTCGGCTAGTTTATATATATATACTAGCCGAATGACCCGGGCAACGCCCGTGTTTTACCCGATAAATTGGCGCCTTAAATAAATGCATATCCTAATCCTAATCAATCCGTCATAGGCCGCCTCTGTCACGGATGGCCGGCGCCCTCCTATTGGACGGCTACGATCACGTGTCATCGTTGGCGCGTAGGTGATCTTGAGTGACGTAATGCCCCCCCCCTGCCGGCGGCGCGCGCCCGTTGGCTGCCGGCGAGCACGTGACCTCCCTGTGCGCGCGCATCCGTGACAGAGGCGGCCGGCCAATGACTGACTGATCAGGAAAGACTCTCGTGACTATATATAGTAATAATAAAAAGGCATATATATTGAATTGAATAAGAGATGTATTTGCCAATATTTGCCTTTTTTTTTAATCTAATGATTTTAAATTTGGATTGTTCTATTTTCAAAATATAAATATATCTATATTAATATGTGAGAAATGATATAAGTATTTGTTCAAAATCTTAATTTATTAGTTAGGTATGAGTACAAATAGTGTAGAAATAGGATTAGTTGACTTTATAAGGTAAACTTATTCATCGGTTTGTATCCCTCGTTAGCTCAGTTGGCAGAGCGGAGGACTGTAGATGTAATTAAGCGGTGATCCTTAGGTCGCTGGTTCAAATCCGGCTCGAGGGAGTTTTTTTTTTGGTAGATGCGCGCGCATCCGTGACAGAGGCGGCCGATGAGGAAAGACGGTCGTGACTATATATATTAATAGATTATTTTTATTAATTTTTATATGGAAAAAAATCTTTTTACACATGGTACGAATAATTGTAAAAAAATAGGCGTTATTATTAGTTTTCAAAATATTCACACACTTATTTTACAATTTTTTTTTAATCCATAATTAATATATACAGTGGACCCTCGATTTACGAGCACCTTGGAGTACGAGCTTTTCGCAGTACGAGCAAAATTTTTTGAAAATTTTTACCTCGGATTACGAGTGAAATTTCGCATTACGAGCAACTCGTGATGGTTGCCCGTAATCGTGATGGATGAAAATTCACTGGGATCCCTCCTTTCAGATCAGATTCGGGAAATATGTAAAATGTGGGAAACTGCAATTGTTCGTAGGAAGAATTGCCCGAGTTTCAATTATTAAAAATAAGAAATTAGTTTCGCACTACGAGCGTTTTGGAGTACGAGCATGGCTCTGGAACGGATTATGCTCGCAAACCGAGGGTCCACTGTATATATATCAAAACTTTTTTCTTCCCATTCAAAAAATTTCTGTGAAATTTTAAATATTTTTAAATTCAATTTTTAATAATGAATAGATTATATTTTTTATTTTCTTTCACGTCTTTGCATTCAAAAGTGAGAAAATTTATTAGATTAATTTCAAAATATTTATTTTCTCTAAAAAATGGAACCAAGTAATATGTGGAATGAAGTTATGCTACCTCTTATTCAAAAACTCAATATCCTCGGTAAATATTTAGACACTGAGTTCCTTCTGAAAGCAATTAGTGATTACCAATCGATACACAAACTAGATAAATCAATAATCATTTCGAAGTTGGAAGCAACTGTAATGGAAAGACTCGACTATGTTTCTTCTAATTTGAGTCGCAAAAAGGGTCATTTTTTATCTTGGGAACTTTATAAGGAATGGTTTTCCCACGAAGAATTAATAGCGATAATGACTTCCATTATCTCAACCCTCTATGGTGTAAAGGAAGCTGAAATTTTCATGAATATTTTTGGAAACGAAATTTGGAATCAAAAGATTTTAGATGTTCACATTTATAGAATAATCAAAACAATCTTTGATATGCATCACAATTCTCAGAATGTGGAGGCTAACTCTAAAACAAGTAAATATGAAGATTCATTGAATTTTATAAGCTGCATTGATTATTTTGATGAAAAACTAATAACCGGCATAATTTGTGGTTGAATTATCTTGCAATTCCATATACAAATATTTTTATTGAGCATTGCCAACGTCTTAATTATGATCTGGGATCTAAAAATTCTGTTGAAATATGTAAGTATATCAAACACGAATTAAAATGTTTAGATGAGAAAGGTATATATAAATTAGAAAACTACCTTGGAATCTATATGTTCGATACATTAGTCTTTGACAAGTTAATTTCGGGAACAGAGAGGCCTAAGCCAACTCAGAAATTGATGAAAATATATTTTGGTGTCTTTTACGAACTAGGTAGTGAATATTTGAAAAATCATTTTGTAAATAAATTGGTAGCAACATTTATGGAAACCCATTTAGGATCGGAATTCAATTTTTTACCAATGGTAAATGCTACTGTAACATATATGAATGGGGCAAAGGTTAATGGTCTGAAATATAAATTTGCAAAAATATTAATGGAAACCTATTTAGAAAGTTTATATACAATCTGTATATATAGAAAACCCTCCTTTATTGAAATATTGGTGTCATCAATTGATTTAGTCATTCAAAATATGTGGACTGATTGGGAAAATGATGAAAAACGGAAAAAACATTTGAACAGCACCATTTTTGAAACGCTAGGATATTTAACTAATCACCTTGAAGAATTTGAACACGAGTATGTCAAGTCTTTAATCAAACGATTGAGGAAAACTGCTTCAAAAATTTTCATTACGATTGAGGAAAAGATATTAGCTAAAATGATGGATATAACCAAATACGGATTTAGAAAGGTGTTCCAGGTTATGAAAGATATTGAAGCAAGCAAGAAGATTAATATCAAATATTCGAGAATATTTAATAAAGAGCCATCGTGTGTCTCTATGAAAACTGAAGTATATAAATATGATCTTATATCCTTTAAAAGCGAGTCTTTTCTGGACAGTATGAATCTACCAGAAGAATTGAAGAATAGCAAAGTTCTCTATTCAAAGCTCTATATAAATTTTTCCAACCTTAATGGCAATTCTAAAAAACTACAATTCCTTTCATTCCACGGTTCTGTAGAAATGAGTCTTGGTTACAGAGCTGACCAACAAGTTATCATGAAACCTATCCAGGCTGTGACATTGCTTCAATTTCAGGAAACGGATTCTCTATATTTCTTGAAACTTCAAGAACTAACTTTAATTGATAAAGATACTTTGGCGAAAGCGGTTCAAGGGCTGGTTGAAGTAGGACTTCTAAAGTTGAACACTAAAGTTCTGTGTGAATTATCCAATATAAGCATCAATTTGCAGATGAAAACTAAGGAAAAGACCTTGAATGTTCCCCTACCTGACTTTAAGATGGAAGAACCTAAATTTCAAGGTTCTCTGAACCTTTCAACCCAAGCTGCCATCGTCAGGTCGGTCAAATCCCACCATCCTCATCCTGTCACCTACCAGATCCTTTTGGAAGAAGTCCAAGGCCGAGTTCAGAAATATTTTCCCTTGGATGAGAAGATTTTCCAAGATGCCCTCGTCCATTTAACAGAGCGGGAACATATCAATGTTGAGAATGACAAATATAGCTACCCTGTTTTTTGAAAAAAGTTTCATCAAATAAACTGAAGGAATGAACCGTTAAACCACTGGGTCTAGAACGATAGCCAGCTCAACACCTTATTAAATTTAATCTGAATAAAGCTCATTAATAAAATATATGTTTTGTTTATTTATTTATTTCAAAACACACGCTCTATTCCATGTGGATATATGCATGTAAATGTTTAATTCATTTTATGTATATAGTTCAACATATATATTCAAATTATTTATAGTTTTAGAGAGAGAGTAAAAGTTATTTAAATTTACATTTTATAGCAATAAATTATACAAGAAATAAAGGTTATTTACACACATATCATCAAAAGTTCAATATATATTTAGAATTACAACCACTAAACCAGTGGCACAAATATAGACTACTAGACGAATGACCCGGCTTCGCCCGGGAATTCCTCCGAGTGCAATTGCCTTCATACTGAATGAACATTACTAATAAATAGTATTAGAGCCATAGAATAGCAACACCGAAGTAATACATAGTTCAAATAGTTGGCAGATTTTCCACCCAACCTCCGAGGTACCCGCCCCAGCGTGTTAACTCTTATATATAGTGGTGCATCCTCTGTAGGTCTATTACACTCTTTGGGTAAAAAGGGATAAGGATTGAAATTGCTTGAGAAGAGTGACCGTGATTGACCAAGCCTAGCCAGCAGCCAGTAATCTAATGTTTTCAGACCCCAGTCAAACATTCGTAGATGTTTTTCTGAAAAATAATTAAAAAAAAAAACTAATATTAATATAAATCATAATAATCTGCAACTGTCCTTGAATATTCTAATTCTAGAGATTTTACCTTTCAAATATATACAAATATATACGTATATAGAAAGAATTATGAAAATTATATACCACTCAAACAACAACAAAAAAAAAGAGACTAAAATAGAATAAAAAAAAAAAAATTATTCATGACAACACAGAAGAATACACAAAATTTGAAGGCTTATTTTCTGGAGCCAAAACATAAAGATTTCTTCCTGAGCCAACTCTAGAGCAGTCAACATACAATTGCCCATGCGAGAAACAGGGTTGCTCCAAGTCAATGCCAGCAATTTTGAGGGACTGACCTTGAGCCTTGTTAATCGACATGGAAAAATAAACTTGAATGGGGAACTGCAATCTTTTAAAATGCAAAGGAGAATGTTTATCATCATGAATCAGAGGAATCCGGGGAATAAAAACCTCTTCATTTTGAAAACAACCAGTCAAAATGGTTGCCTCTACCACATGAGGCCACAATCTTTTAACACAGAGACGGGTACCATTGCAAAGGCGGGGTGCATCAATATTTTGTCATCAAATATATACGTATATAGAAAGAATTATGAAAATAATATACCACTCAAACAACAACAACAAAAAAAGACTAAAATAGCATTAAAAAAAATTATTCATGACAACACAGAAGAATACACAAAATTTGAAGTCTTATTTTCTGGAGCCAAAACAAAGATTTCTTCCTGAGCCAACTCTAGAGCAGGCAACATACAATTGCCCATGCGAGAAACAGGGTTGCTCCAAGTCAATGCCAGCAATTTTGAGGGACTGACCTTGAGCCTTGTTAATCGACATGGAAAAAGAAACTTGAATGGGGAACTGCAATCTTTTAAAATGCAAAAGAGAATGTTTATCATCATGAATCAGAGGAATCCGGGGAATAAAAACCTCTTCAT
The DNA here is from genome assembly GCA_030710605.1 of Cordylochernes scorpioides. Lineage (NCBI taxonomy): Eukaryota > Metazoa > Arthropoda > Arachnida > Pseudoscorpiones > Chernetidae > Cordylochernes > Cordylochernes scorpioides. Next base: position 18,305,184 of record CP092876.1, on the reverse strand, counting down.
TTTCTTCTTCTTTCTTATCTCCACACTGGGTGAAGTATAATGCGTCTGCCTTTGTCATTAAGACTGGGAGCACTACTCAGTGGCAGGCCGACTTAGCACCAAAAAAAAAAAAAAAAAAATGGCCGCCTCTGACATGAGGATCAGACGCCATGTGCAGCCGCTCTTAACATGAAGTACAGACGCTGCTCATTCTGTATCCCTGGATTAGGAGCCCTTACAGGGTACTATCAGCCGGGCCAGCTGAACCCAGGTTTTTTAGTGAGCTTGTTACTGCTCCCCCTCCTCCTTTTTCATCCGGGCTTGGGACCGGCAAAGGCGGAGTTCCTCTTCATTTTGAAAACAACCAGTCAAAATGGTTGCCTCTACCACATGAGGCCAAAATCTTTTAACACAGAGACGGGTACCATTGCAAAGTCGGGGTGCATCAATATTTTGTCATCAAATATATATGTATATAGAAAGAATTATGAAAATAATATACCACTCAAACAACAACAACAAAAAAAGACTAAAATAGCATTAAAAAAAATTATTCATGACAACACAGAAGAATACACAAAATTTGAAGTCTTATTTTCTGGAGCCAAAACAAAGATTTCTTCCTGAGCCAACTCTAGAGCAGGCAACATACAATTGCCCATGCGAGAAACAGGGTTGCTTCAAGTCAATGCCAGCAATTTTGAGGGACTGACCTTGAGCCTTGTTAATCGACATGGCGGGCTTGAGACTGTTGGGGATTCTCCAATGTGAGGCTACTTTGGCCTCTAGCAGCTCGGGCAGCCATGCGTCGAGCTGCAGGAGTTCTTACTCCAATTGCAGATCTTTTGCGAGGCATATCAAATGGGATGATTCAATTTGAAAATATGTCCTAACAAAACAGATGTGGGCACCGGATTAAGATATGATCAGGGTTGTGATCTTGGTCACATAAGCAGATTGACAAATCAATCATGTATAAGTATGTGTTAAATCTCCATGCCCCATAAAAAAATTTATATTATAAAAATTTGGCTGGATAAATTTGGGTAATCTTGAGTTTTCAAAAAATTCTCTGAAATTATCTTTAGAATCTTCATAGTATTTTTGAAATTTTTCATTTATAAAGTTGGATATTATCCTTCTTTTTGTTGAATCATTTCTATTATAATCTATTTCAACTTTAAGTATGTTTGACAGAATGAAATCCGTAATTTTAGGTATTCTTGCGAGAACATTTGTACAATTCGAAGATGTTGTATTATAAGCTTGTATACAGTGTTTAAGAATTTTATACTGTAGTGAATCCAATTTGTTTTTATATCTCGTGTTTATATATGGGTACCAGATTGTTGAACCATAAGTTATTGTGCTTCTAAATAAGGTCTAATATAATGTTAATGATGGTCAACTATCCAATCCCCACGATTTGTTTGTTGAACCAAGAAGATATCCAATAGCTCTAGTTGTTTTTGCAATAACGATGTGTGTGAGGCATAAAATCTAATTTGTTCTTGTTTCGATGATTCTTGAAAGGCAATCCCAGTATTTTTAGGTTTTCAACTGGTTTGACAAGATTATCATGCAAGTTAATTACATCGTTTTTACAATTGAATAAATGTAAAATCTTTGTTTTCTGTCTTAATATTTTAAGTTTGTTGTTTTCTCACCACATATTTATTTTTCCTATTGAATTTTAAATTGTAATCTTAAGATTTGTTATATCTGTATTCCAATATATTACCCTTAGATCATCTGCATATCCAAAAATATCTCTAACAGGTTCTTGAAAGTTGGTTAATAGATCATTCATTATGATGTTTCAAATTGTCGGAGATAAGGGCCCTCCTTTCGAATCCTTTACTTAGTTTTTTGGTGAATTCATTCGAAGAGTACCTAAATCTTATATTCCAGTTAGTGAAGTAGGAATTCATGAAATATATTATTGATGCTGGTATATTACCCACATAGAGTCTTTTTATCACCATTGGCCACCAAGTATTGTCAAAGGCTCCACTAATATCTATTGCAATTATAGCTTATATGTGTTGTATTATTTTATTTATTCATATTGTATTTTAACCTCTATTCAATGTTAGTTGACTTGAAGAAATTTATAACACATGATTGACATTAACAGATGATGGATGCCTCAACTCAAGAGAGAGAAAACGCTATTTAAAACCCAGGTTCCTGGGTTATAAATATACTACTGTATATTCAAAATATGAATGATATAATGATTTTTTAAAGCTCTCACTCAAATTAAATTTTCGCTTCTGAATATAAAATTTGAAGTAAAAATGGTATAAGGTTTTATCTGCGAATTCAAATGACTTTTTTAATAAGATGAAAAAGGCACTATATAAGACAACAATAGCTAGTCACTAAAAGATACTTTTGTAACGTAAAGACCACACAATTCAAAAATGGGAAATTGCTGCAAACGCCCAAAGAGCAACGAAAGTTTGAATCTTCCAAATAACCACAAAGTCATTCTAAACAGCTATTTTGCTGAAGAAATGTCAATTTTAAAAACCGACCAATCAAAACAAAGAAAAGATGGCCGTAGAATTACATTTAAAAACGAAATAGAGGTCACCTTCTTCGACCAATATGAAGAACCTCGTCGTATTGGAAGACGACCATCAAAAATCATCTCAGAAGATTCCTTGCTCATCAAAGGAAAAAGATTTCCAAACACTCCACCCAGACCATCTTCACCATCTGGACAACATCATGAAAATTCCGAAGATGTGGAAGAACTTCTGAAAATAGTGGCAATCAAACTTGAAATCGGTTTAGAGAAAAGAAAAGACCAAATGGCAATGATTCAAGAAAAAAGAAGAATGCGAAGAGAACTTCGATCATTGAAGCGCATTGAATCACTTTCTGAACTGGCGCTAATGGATATTTTTGATATCTAAGGTACGTTCATCATAAATAAGCTTTCTTTATCTTTTATATATCTTCAATACGTATCAAATACTCCTATAAGCTTCCTATCAAAATATTTTCGGTTTATTTTGAATTTTTCACATTTAAAAAAAAATATATAATCTTGATGTATCTCAAATTTCAAATTTGAAAATCATTCACATAGAGAGAGATGTTTAGAACCCAGGGGATTTGCATAATAATCGAATACCATCATTTATAAATATAGGAATATGAAAACAATGGATTTTTAACTAAGGAAACTATAAGAAGTTTTGAGCAACTTTCACAATAATTATCTGAAGAACCTTTCATGTAAAAGATTGCCTAAAAATTTAGGTGACTATTTGTGGGATATCTTTTGGATTTGGTTATATATTTATTTCAAATTAAATTGAACAGGATGCTTCTTTTTTGATTTTATAAAAAGTGATCGTTTGGGGTTTGAGAAGTCTAAATAGATAAAAATCCATCTATATACAGTTGAACCTGTCTATAGCGTCCCCTCTTGGGATTCACCAAAATAGGGTGCTATAGAGAGGGGGTGTTAAAGACAGGTCACTTTTAATGTAAATCGCATCGTACTACATATTTAAAATCTGGCGCTATAGAGAGGAAGGCGCTATTTAGAGGGGGCGCTATAGACAGGTTTAAATGTATAACAAATGGAAACATTAAGACAGGAATGTTTTTTTTTCACAAATAAATAAATCAAACTTATACTGTCCTTACTAATTTTAAATTAAAACACACACTAGTTCAATTCATACTTATTCTTTAAAACACCAATGATCTTATTATTAGTGTTGCTCAATAACTTTAATGAGTTACTTTAGAACATAACTCATTGTAAATAGCTCAACTTGATCAACTTTCTCTCTCCACGATACTAATTATTACAGATAACTTCATTAAATCTACTTCCATCATTGCTTAACTTACTGTAAATAACTAAGTTGCGATTTCTTCTATCTGCTTATGTTGTTGCTTATTTGTTTAATGTATATGTTTATTTAAAGCTCTTTTTCTTAATTGTTTATTTTCTTTTGATAATTCTGCTACCTACTCTACTACAATATGAATTATTGTAAATAGTTTCATGCGCAATTATCCAGATCGAATATAGCATGTCTTGTTTGCAACTGGTAATAAATAGTTAAAATAAATATTTTAAATAATAAAATTTGATTATTTAAATATAACATTCGAGTTTTTAGAGTATGTATTTGGGAAATTTGGAATCACATTACTATAAATAACATGTCTAACTTTAATGTATAGCAATAAAATGAAATACAACCACTAGAGTTTAGCCTCTTTGTAAATGTTACTTGAAATTTTATACACTAAATTTCTATCCTGAAAATATATATGTGTAATAAAATAGATATTATACAACATCATTAGGATTTACCATTACACTCATGGACAAAACTGTAGCTGTTTTTTTTTTTCAGCATGTATATCGGGATTCAGACAATAAATCTGAAAGATACACTCATGGACAAAACTTAAGGAAGTTGTACCTTTTAGCATGTATATCGGGATTCAGACAATAACTCTGAAAGATACACTCATGGACAAAACTTAAGGAAGTTGTACCTTTTAGCATGTATATCGGGATTCAGACAATAACTCTGATAGATACACTCATGGACAAAACTTAAGGAAGTTGTACCTTTCAGCTTATATATCGGGATTCAGAAAATAACTCTGAAAGATACACTCATGGACAAAACTTAAGGAAGTTGTACCTTTCAGCTTATATATCGGGATTCAGACAATAACTCTGAAAGATACCCTCATGGACAAAACTTGAAGAAGTTGTACCTTTTAGCATGTATATCGGGATTCAGACAATAATTCTGAAAGATCCACTCATGGACAAAACTTAAGGAAGTTGGGCCTTTCAACTTATATATCGGGATTCAGACAATAACTCTGAAATATATTACAATGATCTTTATTGAAGACACATGAGATGCTCCAAGGTGACCCACTATCCCCATGCCCATTCCTACTCTTTATTAATGACTTGATTAAAATATTAGATGACTCGGGGTTGTCAGGAATATACTTACCCAATTTCGGAAACATACACCTCCTCCTATATGCCGACGATATTGTTTTGATCGGTGATTCTAAAATAAATCTTCAATTGAAAATCAATATACTGAAAACCTATCTAGAAACTAACTTACTAACTCTGAACGAAAAAAAGTCAAGAATAATGGGTTTCCGTAATGGAGGAAAGGTGGCGCGTTCAGAAAGATGGTATTGGGGTCAAAGTCCTTTAAGTGTTACATCAAAATATACGTACCTGGGCTACCCGCTCACCCCTTCGATTTCTTTCACTCAAGTGGCCTTAAATTATAGAGGCAGGACCATGGCCGCGATGGGTGCTGTGGGGGAGATTATTCTGAAGTCCAAGCTCAAATCTTTCCATGCAAGTATGAGATTGTTGGATTCTATGATCTTGACAGTCCTACTCTATGCGGCTCCAATCTGGGCACATGATCAAGCCTTAATTTTAGTTAGAATCCAGGATACCTTTCTCAGACGTTTTCTGTGCCTTCCAAGCTATACGCCGGGCTATATTTTGAGGGCCGAAACAGGAAGAAACTCTCTTGATATCACAGTGAAAAACCTAACTTCAAATTGTGGACTATAATTCTGAAAATGGACGGCAGCAGGCTACCTTCAATTTGTTCGGCACATTTGTGGGACATTTCAATTTCTTAAAACAGAATATCGGACTGTTAAAAAGTATAACAGAGCTACTTAATAACACCGGCTTCTCATGGCTTGTTGGAAGTACAGACTTCAATATTCTACAAAGATACATCCCCCTAATTATTAGAACGGCAACCGATCAGTCCTTGCAGCTGGATTATGTAAGAATAAGAAAATCAGTACTCTACTCTCACTATAAATACTTTCATTCATCACCTATAATGGAATGCTATCTGAATGACAATATCCCCCTTACCTTAAAGAGAATCATTGCACAAGTAAGAAGCCTTTTTGTAGTACAGAGAATTAAACATGTTTCACTACTGAAATCTAAGACCATAAAATGCACCTTATGCAACGGTGAATTTAGTCTCGATTTTCCACACTAAATGTTCTACTGTACGGCAATGGAAGAAGAGAGAGAGAGAGAGAGAGAGAGAGAGAGAGAGAGAGAAAGAGAAATTCTTCGTCAAGAGAGACCGGCTATAATAGCAATTCGCCTTATGTTTTAATGGCAAAAGTCGAAAATCCAGACCCTTTGCATTCGCTTTTTATAAATACTGGAAATCAGCTCAATCAAAATATTTAGCACAGATACCGGATCCAACTCGATAATTGGTCGAGGTCAATACCCAACATTTGTATATAACTATGATTCTAATTTGTTATTTATTTATTTTGTCCTAACGGGGGAGAATCCTGTATGGCACGTGTGCCCAATAAAGGCTATTGTTGTTGTTGAAGACACATGAAATAACCAAGTGGGAACAACCTCTGTCTCTTTCAAAAATGGCGCTGAGTCATTAGAAACTTTCAGATAAACGATTAGGGAGATGCTTTTTTCTAAATAAAGACAATAGTTTGTCCACAGGACTCCATCACTTGGCAGAAGATCCCCCACCATCCAGCCAAGATGATAAATGGAGCCACCAAAAATACACCGAAATTGGTAATATAAATTTCATTAGGAGTAACACTCTTTTTTTTTATGATGCATAAGCGCGCCATCTGTTATCCAAATTCGAAACTATTATAGACGCGTATGATTCTTTTTAAAAATAAACAATTTCTACTGTCCTTACTGCAATGGAAAAATTAATGGAGGGCCTGTCTCATCAGTAGTGAACCCTCTCAGCGGTTTCGTCAATTTAATCTACCATACCGCTGTTATATTAATTTTTTTCGAACTTCCTTTTATAGTGATACTGATGCTAGATTCTTTGAATGGGTATTCTAGATGAACTCTGGACAAAAGCTTTGAGGCACAGCAGAATTACATACATTTATAAATATATAAAATGCTTCGAGCAATCGCTCTTCCGTAAATATCAAATTGTGTCTTTTATTATAGAAATTATAGTATGATACATTAGAGCGCCATCTGTTATCAAAATTCGAAACTATTTTTTATAGTTCTGAAGATCTCTCTTAAAGATTTCTTGAAAAAAGCCATGGTCCACCTGTGCTGTGTGAGCAGAAGAGCTTAAATTGACTTGTTCCATTATATGTATGTTCCATATGTAAATACCTGTTTTCTTTCCTCTTTTCGTTCTCCACTTCTCCCATCCATATTCCCAATTTTTTTCCAAAATCCATATTCTTATTTTCCATAGGAATATTCAAATATTAATCTGTATATATTTACCATGTGTATATAATCTTTCTCCATTTTTACCCCTTTGTATATTTCTCACTTTCATAGGTTTCTCCGTCTTGTAACCCCAAGGAGAATCCTCTGTAAGACCTGTGTGTCTTAATAAAGGTTTTGGTGTGTTGTGTGAGTGTGTTATGAAGATCATTTGTTGTAAGATGATTCAGAGAAAAAAAAAACACAGCCACATCAACCTATAGTTTAACTCCCAACGTTTCCCTGAAGAGAATGACAGGAATTCACTTAAAAGTAGTTGAAATAAACTATTGTAGGTTGATGTAGCTGTGACTCTTTTTTATAGTGTTAGCTTACCAAGTATTCAGAAATAAAATACTCATTTTAACATTTTTTATAAGAAAAAATATACAAAAATATATATTCCTTCATGCTTGGAGTTGAAATAAATAAAAAAAAAACAATGGTTGCCTGTAAAGTCGGTTTTACGGGCGAAGATTTTACGTGACAACGGTAGAATATTTATTGATATGAATATAATTAAATTGCACAATAGGAACAAGGAATTGAATGAAAATAAGAATTGCACAAATTTTAACTATAGAAATATATTTTGTTTACTAAAACATTGTACATGTAAACTTAAACTTAACTAATTCCTATTTGAGTGATTTTGTTGAGTATAGGACGATGATAGGAGAAATATGAAATGAAAGGAAGTGTTTCTGCTGTAATGTGTCTTGCGAAAGTCAAGTCGATAGTTGTTCCTTTTAACGTAGTTGACTTAGAAACGTTTGATACGCAATCAAGATTATACGTATTTTTCATGAAATTAAGAAACGAGTTGTCAGGCTTTACGTTTTTGTTAAAATCACCACACAGAAGAATCGGTATACTAGAATCAACTTGCACGAACGGTGGCACGTACTGGCTGTTGTGAATGTACGGACCGAGTCCTTGCCATAGTAACATTCCAATATCCTGCATACTAGCTCCTGGATGAATATATACAGCACCGAGTATAAACTTGAAGCTAGTATTAGCGGCGAAGCAAGTAACTTCAGTCATGCACATGTCACCCTTGGTTTTAATGACACGAGTTACGTCTGTAATCGCAACTTGGAACACTTCCGCCGTAGATGTCGATGATAATTTACGATAGATCGCCACTCCACCAGCCGCGTTGGTATTTGAAAATCAAAACACTTATTCAGATCGAAGGTTCAAATTTTTGCTAAATAAATTTGAAATTAAATAAAATTTGTAATTGTAAATGATAAAGTTGAAAATTAAAACATTTACTTAAATTAGATGTTAAAATTCTTGCTCAACACAGTTTAAATAAAGTTTTCTTATATCTGCCACTTTTTCTTAATATTTGTAATTTTAAAGAATCAATTCGAAAATCAAAACATTTATTCAGATCGAAGGTTCCAATTTTTGCTAAATAAATTTGAAACTATTTAAAATTTGTGTAAAATAATAATTAATTAATTAATTAATTTTAAACTAATAATTTACTTAACACTATCAACATTTATCAATAGTATGACATAACCTATAAACTCAGTTTCTCAACTTTTGTGTCAATCTAACAATTAATCAATCAATCATAGTTTACGATAATGAAATATCAGTGTACAATTATTTACCTTTATTGTTGTAGTTGTTGTAAATGACGAATCTAAGCACTCCACATTTTCACTACAGACACAGCTGACGATACTTTAACCACACGTGTGAACTTGCATTATGACGCTTTCTTGTTTTTCCAACGCCAAGAACGTTCGAGAAAGACAAAGACAGAGACAAGCATGCGCCGATTCAATGCGCCTAATTCTCTAGCACTCTCGTTCGATGACTCATCGTAACGTTACCGGGCGTTACACTTTTTCATAAGTGACTCCCAGCCGCAACCTAATTTAAGACGTTGTCACGTCAAAAACTATTCAAAATGATCCATTTCATTTCAATATATTTTAGAAGAATAATTCTTACACTTATAGCGACCACACTTTGCTTCAGCGAGCGCGAACTTGGAAAAAGCTTCACTAAACATACGGGCAGTAGTGTGACGGTCTCGGCAACCGCGTACTGGAAGAACACCTCACTACGTATGCAGGGGCGGCATCCGGGACTTTCTGGCCACGCGCGTCGTAAACAACAAGGCTTGCTTCCAACGGCCGTTACTTCTTTTCTCATTATATATTTCTGGCTTTAAATAAATTAATTTAAATTATAAAAATAATTATAAATTTATCAGCGGCCTTTCCACAAGCCACACCACCACGCACGCAAACATCCCACACACTTAAAAATATAATAAAATATTAGAGAGGAGTTGCTCACAAATTCTGACATTTTGAAAACCAGATCTTGATTCCTCGCAAAGGCTCTCTGTGCTATTTATTGTATGTAAAATAAAAACAAATTGAAGATGTTGAAAATCATGCTCTTTGATGTTTTTTTTTTCGGTTTAAAATCCTATTAAAAACGAATTTTATTATAGTAATATGCTAAACTTCAAATGCTAATACCTTGAAAAAAATCATGTTTTTAAATAAAATTGTTTGTTTACTATCAGGACACATCGTAAACTATCTCCAAGCAACTGGCAGAAGTCCACACCATCCGGCCAAGCTGACCTATGGAGAAGATGGCCTCAGATATCTAAAGGAGGTAAAATTTTGTTTTTATATAAAACATTCAATCATAGGACAATACCGCGCCATCTATCTACAAGAAAAGAAAACATTAAAACACGAAAGTTTCTTTTATATTGCCACGTGGAAAATTAGGGAAGCCAAATTTCGGGATAAGACAGCAATTTATTTAAGGCAAGAACAAACTATGAATGGTAAACAAAAGATAAGGAATGAGGGAAGTTTACAGAGTAGTAAAATATAAACATAAAAATGACCATTCTGTTAATAAAAATAATAAAATTAATACTTTGTTACAATATATAAAACAAACTTCTATTGTCCTTACTACGATGAAAAAATATTAGGAGGGCTTGGCTCATCAGTGGTGAACCCTCTCAGCAGTTTCGCCAATTTAATCTGCCAGACCGCTTCTTAGAGCTCTAATACTGTGTTGAACGATTCTGCTAATATATGCTACACTGAAGGGTATAATCTTAGAAATGGTATCAATTAAAGACATAAGATTTTAGGACATGTTCATGTCCATAGTTTGCGTGATACCATTTCTAAGATTCCACACTTCAGTGTAGCATATAAAAGCATAATCGTTCAATACAGTATTAGAACTCTAAAGAAAGCGCTCTGGTAGATTAAATTAGCGAAACCGCTGGGAGAGTTCAACACTGATGAGCCAAGTCCTCGCAATATATTACATCGCAGTAAGGACAGGTATGAAAATTCGAAACTATTATAGACGCGTATGATTCTTTTGAAAAATAATACTAATTAAAACTATAATCGTTTCGAATTCATAACAGATGGCGCGCTAATGCATCATAGTAAAGACAGTAGAAGTTTGTTTTATGTGAAAAAAAATCTTTCGTGTTTTAATGTTTTCTTATAAAACATCAATACGCCTTTAGACATTTTGCGTCAGCTTCACATGACGCATCGGTACAGAGAACTTCCCTATTTAAAATATCCATATAAAAATGCTTTGAAAAATAAAGAAAACGATTTATTATTTACATAATTTTCAATATTAACAAAATATTCATGTTCTTTTTACAATAGCATTCAAATATTTTAACGTGTGGTTAATAAGTTGTAGGTACTTGTATAATTTTCAACTATGTTTTTTTCTAAGAGTCTTTCACGCCATCATGATTAATTCTGAATAGTTCCTCAGTGGTTTAAGTATTTGTATGAATAATAATAAAACATTTAACTTACTTATCCCAAGTACACGCGGTTGTTATTGTCGTGTCCAATTAGGGGGGCTTAAGATATCTCCATTCATCTCTATCACAGCAGTCGCAATGTCCACTATCTTGGGTGTGTAAAGCTGCTGCTCTGGGTAGACATGTGTTGTTGTCGTGTCCAATGAAGAGCCTCAGATGTCTCCATACATCTCTATCACAGCAGTCGCAATGTCCACTATATTGGGTGTGTAAAGCTACTGCTCTGGGTATACATGTGTTGTTGTCGTGTCCAATGAAGAGCCTCAGATGTCTACGTACATCTCTATCACAGCAAATGTCCTCTATCTTGAGTGTGTAAAGCTGCTGTTTAAATCTTCTGGATATATAAATTAAATAATGCAACAAGTTTCTGGAGATGTATTTGTTTTCATTTTATTATTGTATTCTCAAACTTTCGGGCATCACTGCCCTTCTACAGGAGTATTACATAAACGCCGTTAAGATGCTAACTAACATTTAAATATTATATTTGCATATTGCTTGGTGTTAGAATATATTTTTCTTCAGTTAGTTTATTAGCATATTGAACTTTCAGCATATATCAATATTTGCATATTGAACTTTCAGCATATAATGATATTTGCATATTGAACTTTCAGCATATAATGATATTTGCATATTGAACCTTCAGCATATAATGATATTTGCATATTGAACTTTCAGCAATATTTTTTGCTTATTATATGACAGATTAAAAACGATTTATAAAAAGAATAACTTCATCTCCTGTCAAAATAGGTAATAAAACTGAGCGCCAATTATTAACCGTATCCGCAAACTAGCGGACTCGGGTCGGTAACAAAGCTACAACACCAGTTTTGGAAAATTCAGAACGCCCATTTAAACCATGGTTTTGAGCTAATGACTCTCATTAGTCCCAGGGCGGGCTTTGATTTCTTAATACCCTATAGGAAGAATTATATAATCGGTCGTTTTTTCCAAAATGCTTTAATGCACATTTAAAGGGAGAGGTGTCTCATTTGATACATTAATATCATCCTCCCTCAAATTTATGTTGTAAATAGACATATATCTATAGATGGAAAATTTGCCGGGAGGAAATTGATCCATAGAAGCATAGGGCGCCTCTCCCGTCAAAATAAACGTCAAAATCTGACGGCATTGACCGTTGCCGCAAACTAGCGGCCTCGGGTCGGTGACAAAGCCACAACACCAGTTTTGGCAAACTAAGAAGCGTCCACCTAGGGATAATGGTTTCGGGCTAATGCCCGTAAAAGCCACCTTGCCAGAAAAACACCTCTTTGGTAGATTGTGAGGATTCCATTAGATCCTGTGTGGATCTCATGGAATAAAGTCCGCCCTAGACTGACGAGGGCCATCAGCCGAAACCATGGTCTCTAGGTGAACGCTTTTCAGTTTGCTAAAGCTGGAGTTGTGGCTTTGTCACCGACCCGAGGCCGCTAGTTTGCGGCGACAGTCAATAGATGGCGTTAGATTTTGACGTTTAATTTGACGGAAGAGGCGACTTTTTCTTTTATAGATCAATTTCCTCCCGGAAGGATACCAATCCATATACAGTAGAACCTCTCTTTAGCGGAGACCCCGCTAGCGGACACCTCTTCACAAAGGACAGTTTTCATTTGTAAAACTTTTACCATTTTACAATTTAGCAACTCTCCGGCAAGAGGACACCTTTCCTTAAAGGGCACTCTTGCTCTGCAATTAGGTATTGTCCTTTACAAGGAGGTTCTACTGTATATATAGATGGAAAATTTTCCGGGAGGATATTGATATAAAAAGACAAAAGTCGCCTCTCCCGTCAAAATAGACGTTAAAAGCTAGACGCCAACTTTTTACCATCGCCGCAAGCTAGAGGCCTACGGTCTGTGACAAACCCACAACACCAGCTTTGGCAAACTGAAAAGCGTACACCTAGAGACCATGGTTTCGGGCTAATGGCCCTAGTCAATCCAGGGCGGACTTATTCCATGAGATCCACACAGGATCTGATGGAATCTTGACAATCTGCCAAAGAGGTGTTTAGCTGGTTAAGTGACTAGGCCAAATCTATGGTCAACATATAAATGGAAATTTTGCCAAGAGGATATTGATCTAAAAAGACAAAGGTTGCCTCTCCCGTCAAAATAGACGTCTATTTTGACGGGAGAGGCGATCTTTGTCTTTTTATAGATATATATATTTTTAGCGCGAAACGCGTTCGTGGATGGCTTTTCTTGATTTATCAAGAAATCGGGTTGACCAAATATCACGGAGCAAGCTAAATAAACGTGTAGTTTATTTTTTCTCCACTAGATGGCGCTCTGCCATCTAAAAAACACATGTGCTCGTGGTCAGGAGATGTCTTCTTTATTTTTAATATCAACACCTGACCCACTTATCTTTTAATTTTTCTTTTGTTTTTTTCATATATTATATAATAATAGTGTTTCAAATCATTCAATGACCATTTAATATTACCATTTTAATATTTTCTCTCGATATTTGTGATATACATCTTTTTTATTAATTTTTAAGATCACTGTAACCTTTCTTGTTTATTTCTCAAAATTAACAAAAGTTTTTGTCTTTCAGAAGAACAAGTTGAGCCCTCCTGTTTGAGATAAAAAAAATCTCTTGTAAATAATTTTATTTAACTTTTTTTTTTAAACTATGGATTGGATTAATAATTCAAAATTCTTTATTAATTTTAAATTATATTTATTTTTATACTTTGTTAAATTTATAAAACTTTTAAATGTCCATAAGGATCTTATATGATACTCCTGAACCATGGTGCAGGAGGAAAGTGGGGTGAATATCCCAAGAAGGACAGAAATGTCCTGTGTTGTAGCTGGTAATATTGTGCCAGATTCTGGGTAGGTTTCCACTCCGGAGGGGGAGGGACGGGGCCCCTCTGGGGGAGGGGTGGAGGGTCGGGCTCCACCTCTCTCGCACTATGGCTATGGAGAGAGAGAGATTGAGATTGAATCAAATTTTATTATATCGTTCATAAAATATAATGGAATCTATACAGACTTCATTGGTGTCGCCAACCGCAGGAACAACTCCGTCTTCGGTGGACAGCGAGAGTTCTCTCCTACCTAGTGGACCGGTAGATGTGATGGTTGGCGTTACCCAGTTTAAGACCAAGATAGTATTTATAGATACTCGCCTTAGCGACACCTGTCAATTCAATTGCTTCGGGATGGAGAGAGAGAGACATTTGAACATTTTTAGTGACATCATGTCAATTAGGCTTTAAAAAAATGAATGAAAAATAGTGATTACAATGATTTATGAGTGAAGAAGGATCCACCGTATTGATAGGGTTTTCCTCTAGACCAGGAGATGGTCTTCTATGGAGAGAGAGAGAGACAATGTATGGAACCATATAAAGAGCCGCATGTAGCTCTCGAGCCGCAGTTTGGCGACCCCTGCTCTAGGTTGAATTGAAGAAAACCAGCGAAAAGAAGTGTAACGAACAATCCTGAAAAATGATAACAGCTCATATCCTGACTATATCATATATCTGTTGAATATAAAGTTGTCATATTCTATTAAAATATTAAATAGGTTGTGTGTTAAATATGGGAAAACTATGCAATTTTACGTTGAGAAAGTTGGAAAATTGACTATACTATTATATGTGGAAATTTTGTTTAAAATGAAAATCTATATATATAAAAATGAATGTATGTGTGTGTGTGTGTGACAATTTGACAATTAAAAATTATTTATTGTCATCTAGACAATTTTACATCTCACATGAGAGAGAGAGAGAAGAGGAAAATATTTACATAAAGAATTAAATATATACATATATGGTACAAATTTACAAAGGGGACAAAGGTAGGAGACCTCGGCGCTGGAGGGTCCTGGACCAGGCGATGAGCGGGTCCTCCACCGCTTCTCCGAGCCCAACCTGGACAAAGTAGCGATAAATTCGCAACTTTGCCGACGCCAGGATGGAAATGGCGTCGTCCTCAAGGCCGGACCCGCCGAAGATCCAAGCCTGCAGGTCAGGGGGCCGCCCTATGATGTTGAAGGCCTCTCTGATGAGAGGCCTGATGGAACGGCAGCACCAGTAACGGTGGCCGAGGGAGCGGTCGATGGACCCGCAGGCAGGACAGGAGGGGCCGACCGAGGCAGGATGGGCCGGATGGGGCAGGGCGTGGAGGGCCAACTTGAGGGCCGCGTCAGCCTCGTGGCCCGAGTGGGCGCAGCGCCGCGGCGAGGCCCAGTCGATCCTGGATGGTGGTGGACCGATGGTGGGCGACCATCTCGAGGTAAACCTTGAGATGGGCGTGGCGGCGAGGCGCGGGCGATCCAGGGCCCGTCGGGCTGAGCGGGTCGTGAGGCCGTTGAAGAACGGCGTAGCCGTCCCTCGCAGCACCACGGCCGCAGCTAGAGAACTAGATGAGGGTGTAGACTCCGCCCCGAAGCCCACGGCGTTCTCGGAGGTCAGCCTCCGACAGAAGGCGCCCAGGGCCGCGGCGTCAGCCAGGGCCGAGCGCGTAGGGCGGGGCGATGAGGTGGTCTTCCATGATAAGGTCCCGGACTCGGGCTCCGCGCCAGCGAGCGGGGGCCAGGAGGTCGGGAGGGCGAAGGAACCGGCAGCCACCGATGATGGGGAGGTCCAGCAGCTGGTGGGGACCGCCCGGTGATTGAGGCTCAGGATCTTGGAGGCCTCCTCCCACAGCTTCAGCAACCGGAGACGGCGGGGCTGGAGACGCGTGCCGTCTGGTGGAGGGCGGATCCAGGCCTCGCCGTCGCTGGCGACCAGCCAGTCGAAGCCGTTCCTGCCTCCGCGGAGCGCGACCTGCACACCCTTGAGGCAGGCGAGCTGGAGTTGGGTTGCCAGGTCGAGGAGGCCGAGGCCTCCGATGGCTACGGGCCTCGCCATGACGGCGGCGGGAAGCCACGCCGTGTGCTCGGGCCCCCAGACGAACCTCGCTAGTCTGGCCTGCAGCTTGGCGATGGTCGGGGGTGATGGCAGGTACCCGTGCAGGTGATGCTGGATGGTGGAGCCCACCAGCGAGTTCGCCGCTCTAGCTCGTCCGACGAGGGATAGGCCGCGGGTGAAGGGCGTCCATCTGCGACAGGCGGACTCCAGGAGGGCGAGAAGATGTTGCTCCTGATGGGCTACGGAGCTTCTGGGGGCGATGTCGAGCCCGAGGACCCTGATGGAGGTGGTCGACCAGGAGGCGCCGAGAGGGGAGTCGCCGCGGTTGCGCCAGGCTCCGCACCAAAGGCCCGCGCTCTTCCCGAGGTTGACGGCGATACCAGAGGCCCGCTTGAAGTCCCCGAGGACGGTCGTCACCCGCACGAATTCTTCGTCGCGATGGAACAGGAGGACGATGTCGTCGGCGTAGGCGATGACGTTGCCCACGCCGAGGATCGTCTCCAGGCGACGCAGCAGCGGTCCCGTCGCGATGCTGAAGAGCGCCGCGCTCAGAGCGCAGCCCTGTCTCACGCCGTTGAGTAGTTTGAAGGCGACGGTCTGGAAGCCCCCGACCTTTATTGTGGCGTCCGCCCCGGCGTAGAGTAGAAGAGTCCATCCCACGAAGGCCGGTGGGAGGCGCAGGTGGGACACCAGGAGGGACGTTAGATACCCGCGGTCCAGGGAGTCGAAGGCGGACTGCAGATCCACGGAAACCGCGGCCAGCGGCGTGCCTTGGGCAGTAGCCTCCTCGACGGCGTCTGTGACCCGCGCGATGTTCCAGGAGGGGGACCTTCCGGGGACGGCGTACGTCTGGCACTCCGGCACCAGAGTTGACAGGTGGGGCCTGAGGCGGCCCAGCAGGATCGATCCGATTACCCTGTAGTCGGCCGAGGGCAGGGAGATCGGTCTGTAGCTGTCCAGACCGCGACCGCCGCCGCGGGCCTTGGGGACCAGGCAGATCTCGCTCCGGCGCATCGATGGAGGCAGGGCACCTCGGAGCTGAGACTCGGCGAGCACACGTCGCAGGGCGACCGCGAAGAATTCCTCGAAGGTGCTGAGGACCTCGCAGGGCAGACCGTCCCAGCCGGGGGCTCTTCCGCGAGGGAGGCGGCGGATGGCAGCGGCTACCTCAGCCTCGGAGACCTCAGCCCGGTGGAGTGGATCCTCTTCTCCTAGTTCGATAGGAGTGGTGGTCGTAGCTCCGATGAAGGCCGCGTACTCCGCCGGGTCGCAGCTCGGGCGGGCGAAGCGAGGCCGGAAGATGTCCAGGGCCTTTCGCCGCAAAACGGGGCCCTCGATGACCTCGCCGTTCTCGTCCCTGATGGTGGTGACAGCTGGGCGGCGGTGGCGCGTGAGGCGCGCGAGGTCCGGGAGAGATGGGTAATCCGCGTTCGTCGACGAGGCCTCAACCTGAACCCTGATGTAGCGTTGGGCCCTGCCGATGTAGCCGTCGTCGCGATCGTGGTGGCGAGGATCGTGGAGCGAGCGGGCCTCCGCGAGGATGCCGGCCTTGATTAGTGTCCAGCGGTCCCACAGTTGAGGCGCATCGAGCAGGGATATTTCTTCCGCGATGTCCACCAGGTAGTTGTTCATGTGCTCCTGGGCCAGCCCGGAGCGGAGCGTAGCAGCCACGCGAGGTTGGGAGGGGGCGGCTGGAGGGCCCACTCGGAGCAGCACCATGCGATGATCGGAGAGGTGGAAAGGAACAATCGCATATGATGTTGAGACCTCCAGAAAGCGCGCCGGAGCGAGGATTCTGTCGAGGCGACTGCTCTCGATCAGGTCGCCATGTGCAGCGACTCTGGTGGGAAGGTGGGCGGCGTCAAACTCGGGGGCGGCATCCAGGAGCGCGGCGGACTCGCAAAGAGCTCCGAGGGCCGCCATGGAGATAGAGTCGCGGTTCCTGTCGTCCCTGATATTAAAGTCCCCGAGGACCCAGGCTTCCTCCTCTTCTTCAACGGCGGCTGCCTCGATGACGCGGAGTTGCTCGATGCGCTCGCGCTGGTCGTGCGAGAGGTGGACATTTATGACGGTCATCTCCTGGCCGTGGACATTGAAGGCGGCCAAGACGATGTGGCCCGGCCACAGGATGCGGTGTCGCGAGACGGTGATGCCCGGCGCGTAGATGCAGGCGAGGCCCGAACCCGATATTGCGTCGGGTGGAGCAGTAATAGCATCGTAGCCGAGGCAGAGGTCTTGGGCGCCGTCGAGGTGGTGGGTGTTAGTTTCTTGCACTAGCGCAATGTCCACGCGGTGTTGTCTCAGGAGATGACAAAGGCTTAGGCTCTTGTTCCTAATAGCGAGCCCGCGCGCGTTAATGGAGGCGATGGTGAAGCCTATGATGATGTCCGTTGATGGAGGAAAGGCAGGGCCTGACGAAGGCGTTTGTAGATGGAGCCGCTGGAGTCGAGCCTCCTACGTAAGAGGGCTTCGACCAGCTCGTACAAAGCAGTCCTCTGGGCGGGTGTAAGGTCAGGGAGTTGCTTTTTGAGGAGCGGTGTGGAGACGAGGAGGCTACAAACCCTCTCCTTTTCGAGACCCTCTTGGTTGGTTTTGTCAAAGATTGTGGAGGGGGCCGGCCGCAGGCAGGCATCTAGCTCTTTCCTGATTTTATTCCTTCCTTCCTGGGTGGAGCCCGTGCCTTCCTCCTCGAGCTGTGCCACCTCCATTGGCTCGACGGGCGTCGGTGAAGGCAGGGCTGGTGTGGTGGGCGGGTTGGAGGCCGAGCAGGTAGAACTCGGCGCCTCTCCAGGCGGCAGGGGAGGTCACGCAGGATGGAGCGCTGGGGCACCTGGAGCAGCAGCGGGCGTCACTGGGGCGTTATTAGGTGCCTTCTCTGATGGAGCTGGAGGCGCTGGTGGAGAGGATACGGGTGTTGGTGGACCAGTTCGCTTAGGCACGGGGGGAGAAGGAGGAGCAGTCTGAATCTGGGCAGGGGAGTCCACTTTGGGGCGTCGAAGTTCCGCCTGGCGAGCGATGGGCAGCTAGCTCTGCGGTGGCCCTGCCTTCCGCATTTGGAACATTTAATTCCGAAGGAGAGGAAGGCAGATAGGGTGTCTCCCTTGGACTGGATGGTCAGTCGGGCGGGCAGGGTCTCCAGCCTTACGCCCTCGTGGAGCAGGATAAACGCCTCCCGGCGGCCGTCGCTGAAGGCGAACTCCCCCATTTTGATCATGATGGGGGCGATGGAGGTGATGTCTCCGTATTTACGCAGAGCCTGCACGATGGTGGCGTCCTCTACAAAGCCGGGGAGATTGGCCACGATTATCCTCTCGGCCCTCTTGCGGAAGGGGAAGACCTTGAGAAGTGTTCCCTCGATGTTCAGGCCCTCCTCCACCAAACGGCTCGCAAGGTTCCTGCTCGCGAGGCCCACGATGTGGTGGCCGTTCATCCTGCCAAAGTGGGTGATGTTTTTGGGCCCTCCGACCAGGTCGCCGATTGCCCGGAGGTAGGAGTAGTCCGGGATGTCAGGGCACAGCTCCACGAAGATTTAATTTTCGTGGTTGGTTGTGGCCTGCCTCGCCCTGGCGTCGGCGATGTTGGCGCGTGTCGCCTTGATCTCCTGAGGCGGCACTGCTCTCGGCCCTGTTGGCCGCTTACGCTGCTGGGGGCTGGGCTTCTTAGCAGGCCTGCCAGGCTGCCCAGCGGCGTGCTCCGGCGTTGAAGTGAGGCGCCTCTTCTTGTTCTTCACGAGGATGAAGCCCTCGTTGTTGTCCACCTCTACCATCTCGCTGTCGGCCCAGTTGAGCGAGGCCGGGCTGGCTGTTATAGCGCTGTTCAAAGCAGCAGTCGGCGGCGCCGTGACGTCACGCGCGGCGGCCGGATTTGCATACTCCTTGCCAGCAGGCAAATTTGCAAGTATAGAATTATCTTGATTTTCTTCAGAAGAATTCTTCTGAAAACCAATTTTCGCTGATATCTCAGCACTGGTTTGATATTTCGAGCTGAGCCTTTCAGGCTCATGAGCAGCTCGTTCAGGGCTTTCAGCCAATATCATATTCGACACACCTTTCGGCATTTTTACACCCGCCAAAGGTGAAAAACGGCGGAGCTAAAAAATTGCGTGGCCGCTCGATAGGTGTGTGGTCTGTTCGTCCTTTATGCCTGACCAAACCACTCATTGGAACGCCATGAAACTTTGGGAAGTTATTTAGTATAGTACTGGGAAGGTTTCTAGCAAATAAAATTTTTGAAATAACTTTTCGCTTTAAAATAATCAAGATAAATATTCTAATTTATCTGTTATAATTCAACAATCTGCTCTAAATATTATCATGATGATACGATGATTTTGTAATGTAGAAAATTAGGAAAGACAAAATTCAGGATGACACGGCAATTTATTTGAGACAAGAATAATGATACAATTCCAAGGCAAGATACTATTCCTTTAACTTCCAATTACCGAGGGAACCAATTAATATTGATTTTATTCAACTTATCGAGTATTTTTCAAGGGACCGGGAAAAAATATTCACTTTATTAGAGAGATTCGTTAGACAAACCTTTACTCGGGTAAAACCCGGGCGAAGCCGGGTACGTCCATACAAGAATAATGATACAATTCCAAGGCAAGATACTATTCCTTTAACTTCCAATTACCGAGGGAACCAATTAATATTGATTTTATTCAACTTATCGAGTATTTTTCAAGGGACCGGGAAAAAATGTTCACTTTATCGAGAGATTCGTTAGACAAACCTTTACTCGGGTAAAACCCGGGCGAAGCCGGGTACGTCCGCTAGTATATGATATAAATCAGTATATGCAATTTAAATGAAGTAAAAATCAATTTACAAATTTATATATATGGATAAGTCATCATGAATATTTAAAGTAATTTTAATTTTTTTTTTTCAAGTTCAATATATACAAAATATTTTCAGAAAGTCATTTGAGACCTCATTGAAATTTAGAAGAATAAAATTGTTTACAATGAAATGTGTTTGTTTTATTCTAATTATTTAGAACATCTAAATTTGTGTTTCAAGAAAATTCTTATTATGTTCATACATTCTTAAGATATTTTATAAATAAAATTATTTAATTTATTATTTACTGACATACCTTTGATAAAAAATTTGACATTTTAATGTCAGATATTTTGGTTAGCAATGTACCTATTAGCTTTTGAGGGCAACATTCTTTTGAAAGATTTAATTAGACGCTTGTTTAGCACTTATTCTCGAATAAATACTTAAAAATACAAATTTGACAAAATATTTTATTATAAAGATTATCACGTGGAGCTCCTTTATTTTGATACCTCTCTATTTTATAATTAAATAACATAAAATATGGTGGTATCTTGTCTATGGAGCAGATCAGATCGGTCCATGCACCCTGATCACAATACCGGCCAACTAAGGTGCCTTGTCCGTATGGATGTCCTCTTCTGGATTGATGGTGGTGGTGGTGTCCTGTCCATGGAACATATCAGATTGGTCCGTGCACCCTGATCACAATACCGGCCAACCGAGGTGCCTTGTCCATATGGATCTCCTCTTCTGGATTGATGATGGTGGTGGTGGTGTCTTGTCCATGGAGCAGATCAGATCGGTCCGTGCACCCTGATCACAATATCGGCCAACTAAGGTGCCTTGTCCGCATGGATGTCCTCTTCTGGATTGATGGTGGTGATGTCTTGTCCATGGAGAAGATCAGATCGGTCCGTGCACCCTGATCACAATACCGGCCAACTGAGGTGTCTTGTCGGTATGGATGTCCTCTTCTGGATTGATGGTGGTGGTGGTGTCTTGTCCATGGAACAGATCAGATTGGTCCGTGCACCCTGATCACAATACCGGCCAACCGAGGTGCCTTGTCCGTATGGATGTCCTCTTCTGGATTGATGATGGTGGTGGTGGTATCTTTTTTTGAAGAGCCACCAGAGTAAATTGTACTGAACCCCGTCCACCAAGCTCTTCTGGTTATTGGCTCAAATCGGAGCTGCAGGGGCGGACGCTCTAGTAGATGTACAGATAACAAATGAAAGTATTAAGACCTGAATGTTTCTTTTCACAAATAAATCAAATTTCTACTGCCCTTACTTCAATGAAAAAATATTGAGAAGGCTTGGCTCATTAGTGGTGAACCCTCCCAGCGGTTTCTCCAATTTAATCCAACAGACCGCTTCTTTAGTGCTCTAATACTGTATTGGATAATTCTGCTTTTATATGCTATACTGAAGGGTGGAATCTTAGAAATGGTATTTAAGTAAACTATAGACATAAGCTTTCATAATAGTAGAATTACATTTAAATATTTGAATCGAGCAATGATCTTCCGCAAACAATAAGGACAAGGTCATTGCTTTGTATTAATATGTAGATACGATTTAAATTAAAAATATATCTAACGAATATATACACAGTATGTTATTTACAAATTTAATGGCAAATCAATTAAATGCTGCGGAGGCAATATCATATTTACCTGTTCCTTTCATGGACAACTGTAGATAACATGCTCAAGGGTGAGTTCTCGGAGAATTGGTTTGTTTATACACCAAAAGATTACACTCAAATATTGTCTAAGAAGAGACCTGAAGCGACGAATTTTATTGATAGAAAAGGTATAAGCTTTAGACGAATTTCAGACTTAAGACAAGTAGGTGGACGAATAGGTAACACCCTCGATTCCCGACAGGCATGAACCGGGATTAACTCCCGCGTTAACATTTTGTTTAATATGTGAATAACCTTCACATATTATTCATTGTTTCAATTATCATAAACTAGGTTGCCCTTTTTGAGCGGTACCTAATAAAGTGATTTTAGAACAAGGAACAATAAAAAACTTTCAGACAAAAACGTCTTTTAAACAGACTGTAATACAAGTCTGGTTTTTGTATTACAGCTGTTAAAGGAAGTTATTGTCCGAAAGCTCGCCAAGCTAACCTCTTTGGTTTTCAAGTGCAAAGACCCGGGATCGAATCCCGCATTGCATACTTTTTTTTTAATTTAAAATGAAAAAAATCAGGATTCAATGCAGGATTCTATCCTTGGTCGTGGTTCACCTCTTCAATAAAGAAACTCGTCGCTTTTACCATTGGTCTCTTCTTAGCAAAGTTATATTTCCTCTTATTTACATATTGTCTATTATTATTTGAGACTCAAGGAAGACTGCCTTCTGGACTAAGGACAAAGCTTTAAAATTATTGAAAACTACGTTTGGTCCTGATTGTGATTGAAAACTAGGTTGGGTCCTGATTGTGATTGAAAACTACGCTGGGTTCTGTTTGTGATTGAAAACTACGCTGGGTCCTGCTTGTGATTGAAAACTACGCTGGGTCCTGTTTGTGATTGAAAACTACGCTGGGTCCTGTTTGTGGTTGAAAACTACGCTGAGTCCTAATTGTGATTGAAAATTAGGCTGGGTTCTCATTGTGATTGAAAACTAGGCTGGGTCCTCATTGTAATTGAAAACTACGCTGGGTCCTGATTGTGATTGAAAATTAGGCTGGGTACTAATTGTGATTGAAAACTAGGCTGGTTCTTCATTGTAATTGAAAACTAAGCTGGGTCCTGATTGTGATTGAAAACTAGGCTGGGTCCTGATTGTGTTTGAAAACTACGCTGGGTCCTGATTGTGATTGAAAACTACCCTGGGTCCTGATTGTGATTGAAAACTACCCTGGGTCCTGATTGTGATTAAAAACTACGCTGGGTCCTGATTGTAATTGAAAACTACGATGGGTCCTGATTGTGATTGAAAATTACGCTGGGTCCTGATTGTAATTGAAAACTACGCTGGGTCCTGATTGCGATTGAAAATTACGCTGGGTCCTGATTGTGATTGAAAATTAGGCTGTATTCTGATTGTAATTGAAAACTACGCTGGGTCCTGATTGTGATTGAAAACTACGCTGGGTCCTGATTGTGATTGAAAACTACGCTGGGTCCTGATTGTGATTGAAAACTACGTTGGGTCCTGATTGTAATTGAAAACTACGCTGGGTCCTGATTGTGATTCAAAACTACGCTGGGTCCTGATTGTGATTGAAAACTACGTTGGGTCCTGATTGTAATTAAAAACTACGCTGGGTCCTGATTGTGATTGAAAACTACGCTGGGTCCTGATTGTGATTGAAAACTACGCTGGGTCCTGATTGTGATTAAAAACTACGCTGGGTCCTGATTGTGATTAAAAACTACGCTGGGTCCTGATTGTGATTGAAAATTTGGCTGGGTCCTGAATGTAATTGAAAACTACGCTGGGTCCTGATTGTGGAAACACCGGACTTAGTGGGAAATAAATTTAAAAAAAAAAATGATTGTTTGTTCCTCATATATGTCTGCAAAATTTGACTTAGACGTTTGCTATACTCTTGTCAAAAAAAAAAAAAACTGCGATAATGAACCAGATATTCTTATCTTCTTCTATATATATAAAAATGGATGTTTGTTGGTCCGTCCGTCCGTCCGTCCGTTTGTCAGTGATAATCTTCTACATCGCTCAACCAATCGTGATGAAACTTTGGGAAGATGTTTAGTATACTACCGGGATGGTTTATGGCTAATTACTCTTTAGAAATAACCTTTCGTTGCATTTTTATTTACAATAAAACGTAAATTCACTCGCAATCTGCGCCCCTCTCGCGGCAGACGGGGGATGGCGGCGCGCGACGATTGGCTGCCGGCGCAGCACGTGACCTCCCTGCCTCCCCCCGCCGAGTAAATGAGATCTCCCGGCTGACGGCCGAGCAGCGCCCTCTAGAACGCGTTACGATTTTGACGGCGCGGGGCGCTCCCGGTTGGACAGTTGCGCGGGGGCAGAGTGACCTCGCGGGTGCCCTCCGGGAACTACGTCCATCTTCCATATGTAATATACATTTAATCGTGTAAACCCGGGCGTTGCCCGGGTCATTCGTCTACAAATTCGCAGTAGTTCACTAATTCAAACCAAAATATCCATACATAGGTAAAAGAATACTGGGAAGACTGACATTTATTAATGCAGTGATTATAATCAATGATTACAATGAAGGGCTATATTGTCTATATATATAAAAATCACTTTCAAATATTAACGTAACGTTCCATTCTCAATCCCGTTGGGCTTTAGATCGGCTAAAACATTTTTATCTTTATTAGTGAATATTAACTTTACTGTACTGAATAGTTTAGTATAATGTTAATTCAACATATTACAATTTAGCCACTGCAACGCGTGGCCGGGTTCGCTGTGTAGTATACTATCAGGACGATTTCTGGCGAATTATTTTAGAATAATATTTATAGCAATAAATATAGCGAAATTAAGACGTAGTGATAATATTCTGTGTTTGTGCATATATAAATATTTTACAGAAAATGTGAGAACGTTCTATTAGAATATCTCGAAAACAAAAAACAATACATATAATAACATATACAATATACAATACATATACATTTTATCTTTATAAGTGAATATTGACTTTACTGTACTGAATAGTTTAGTATAATGTTAATTTAACATATTACAATTTAGCCACAGCAAGGCGTGGCCGGGTCCACTAGTATATATATATATATTGAAAAGAGGGGAATGCGAGTGTTAAAAACTACTACAAGTATCCACACACATTTATTGCACACTACAGTTTACAAACAAAGAAGGGGAGGGGGGGATTCCAAAAGAGAAAATTATTTCTTTTCAAAGAAACGGTGGAGCCGATCAAGAAGTTTGCGTCTTTTGCGTTTCCCACTCTTCTTCAACTCCGCCAGGATGTCGATGCATGAATCCACTTTGATCAGTTCATTTGGGAACATCTGGGCTTGAACTCTAACGTCTTTTACAATGGCAGTCTCCATGTAAGAGTTGGCGTCCACATTTTCTTTGGTAGCGATGTCCACCTGACATTCTTTTGAATTTGAAACAATTTGGATGGACTCCGTTTGAGCATCTTTGAGTTCAACTTCGGTTATGTCGACGCATTGTGAGTAGCCACTGTCAATGGATTCATCCTGGTTATGGAATGAGATGTTCTCAATTTCCCCAGAGCAGATCATGGGAAGATGGCATCGAGGGGCCCTAAATGTGGCTGTAATTAGGAACATCATTTTCGGATAGAGGTCGTTTAAAATGTGCGCCTTTAAGTTTCCATTTTCTGCGCGCACTCTCTGCAGCTCTTCGTGGGCGCAGGCCAGGTCGGAGTATAGGCGGAACCCGAGCTCCTTGGAGAGCTCGTGCCGATCGCTGGCGGCGTCCACCTCAGCCCTGGAGTCCTCCAGCTGGAGGAAGAGGATCAACGCCAGGACTGAGGTGACGGCGAGGAGGATGGCAAGGGCAATTGTGATCAAGATATAGATCATTTTCGATCTTTTTTTATTACGCTTTGTGCGCATTAGCAAAATTGGCAACTTTTAACAAGAAAAAAATATACACTGCGTGACATTGAAAATGGAACACCAAGAAATAGTGGCCAGAAAATTATGCAAATTTCAGGGTAGACGCGCCTAACCGAGTTATGCAAATGATGTAAAATGCGCAGCTCTCGTGCGCACATAGAGTAAGATATAAGGGAAGGAACTTGCAGAAAGGACAGTATTCGTGTCGTTATTTCTTCAAGGAAAATCATTGTAGAAATTTTGTTCTTGTGTCAAAAGACACGTGTAATAACAGAGAATGCCAGGTCATCGTAAACGGAGGCATTTCAAGCAGACAGACGCTTTTACGAGGGGCATGGTGATCGGACTGAAAAGGGCAGGTTGGTCCATACGTCAAATCGCAGCTGATACACACCTTGGTGCGTCCACGGTGCACCGACTGTGGAGAAGATGGTTGGAACAAGGAAATGTGGCAATTTATAGGAATGTCGGTGCAACCAGAGTGACGTCAGCACGTGTGGATCGGCGTATCCTTCGAAAAGCAGTGGCGGCCCCACAAGCCACTTGTACCGCCATCCTGCAACATGTGCAAGACACCCTAGATCATTCCATCTCGACCAGAACCATTTCCCGTCGATTGGTTGCTAATGGCTTGCACTCATGCCGTCCGCTAAGAAGACTGCCATTGACCCCACCGAATAGGCGCCAACGTTTGGAATGGTGCCGGGCTAGATCGACGTGGATGACGGAATGGCACAGGGTCGTGTTCTCAGATGAGTCGCGTTTCTGCTTGTCCAGTGATAGTCGCCGTGTACGCGTGTGGCGTCGACGTGGAGAAAGGTCCAATCCGGCAGCAATTGTGGAACGCCCCACCGTGCGACAACGTGGAATCATGGTTTGGGGCGCAATCGCGTATAATTCCAGGTCACCTTTACTTCGTATTCAGGGCACTATGACGGCCCAACGATACGTTGATGATGTGCTGCGACCGGTGACACTCCCCTACCTTCAGGGGGTACCCAATGCCCTTTATCAGCAGGATAACGCCCGACCGCACACTGCTCGCATTAGCCAACAAGCTCTGCAAGATGTACAGATGCTTCCCTGGCCACCGTACTCTCCTGATCTCTCACCAATCGAGCACGTCTGGGACATCATTGGACGCCGTTTGCATGCCTTGCCACAGCCGCGTTCAGAAGACGAACTGTGGCAAATGGTTGAGAGGGAATGGAGAGCCATCCCTCAGGACGCCATCCGTACTCTGATTGACTCTCTACCTAGACGTGTTGCTGCGTGCATCGCCGTCCGCGGTGGTCCTACTTGCTACTAAGCCGACGCCGTTCTCGCTCTGTATTATGGCTATCATTTTGAAATAAAGATCACTTATTGTTCGTCCCTGTCTCTCTCTGTCTGCCGAGTTTCATCACTTTCTGGCCACTATTTCTTGGTGTTCCATTTTCAATGTCACGCAGTGTATAATAAAGAGCTAATTGTTGACAGTTAATTGTTATTAACAAAGAGATATAATGAAAAGTGAAAACCAAATAAAGATTAGAGGAAGGGTTATTCGGTACTAAACAAAATAGAATCTAAGGCTAAAATACGAAGGTTGACATCTGATATACAATGTAGGATGCCTTTTAAACAACGATGGTTAGGAGACTTCGGTCGCACCGGAAACCTGGGTTACTTAAATAAATAAATGGTGCATAGTCAAAATGTATTAAATATCTCGCTTACCACCTTCATAGGTTCCAAACAGTCACCCTCCTAGGAATAAGTATATTTACTCCTTAAGATATACAGAACATTCTCAAGTACTGTACATCTGGTAAACTGGATGTCTGCTGCCACCAGTAGACATGAAATCTAAAGACCAACCCAGATAGTTGGCGTGGTACGATAGTAGTACGTGGATCCAGGAATCCGGGTTACCTCAGGAGAGAGATTGAGATTGAAACTACTTTATTTCAATGTCCATCTAATATTATATAGTGCAAAATTTAAGTTTTAATACAGAATAAATAAATAAATAATAATATATATATAATTACATCAGACATGAGCCTTCTCGGAAGGGACGTCTATACTATGTCAAATGTTCAAGGTCGCCCTGAGTTCGGAAAGGCCCATGCTTATAGAGGGATTTTTGTCCCCAACGTGCTCAATTGCATCGCCGAGGAATTCGTACAGAATTTTCCTGTTTCCAGGCGAGAGTTCATCGGGGAGTGTTTCTCTGTCATGGCGGCATAGAAGCGCGGCCACTATTTCATCATCATCAACCTCATCATAGAGAGGGGCCAAAATAGAGTCAGCGTTTAGCTCTATGAAAATATTCTCTACCTGATCAATCATGTCTTGGTTATCCTCTTCAGGAGCCGAAGATGGCTCAGTATTGGTCGAGGAGGGCTCTGGTCGTGACGGCAACTGACAGGTGCTTGGCGCCGGAGCAGGAAGCTCGGGGGCTGGAGTCTCGTAGGAACGGACAGGAAAGTTCGCCACGGACGCAGGCGCGGCAGGGCTGGAGGATGTTGAGGGGGTCTGCTTGAAGGGTGCAGACAGTTCCGCAGGTTGTGTAGTGAGGGCGAATTTGTTGAAGGGGGTGGGCTGGGAGGGTGGAGGTGTCAACACCGGTCCACTTCAGGTGCCCTGGGGGCAGGTGGAGAGAGAGAGAGAGAGAATGAGATTGAAACTTATTTATTACAATGTACATATAAAATTATATAGGGTTAATTATATAGACAGGGAAAAAATGTATGAAACAAAATAATTACAAATTGATTGTATCATACGAATACCACTGGGTGTCGTCTCGTTCAATATCACATTCTACCCTGAAGTCGGACAGCCTCTTGCCTAAATCGGAGTCCCCGATATGGGCGATTGCCATGTCAAGGAATTTCTTCAGTGCAGAGCTCTGCTCGGGTGAGAGAAACTCGAGAACCTCTTCCCTCTTTGTTAGGAAAACAACAGCCTCCTCTATTTCGTGCCTAAAATAATCTTTATATAGGGGTTCCAGGAAGGAGTCAGCGTCTAGTATCTTGAACAGATCCTCAACCTTCTGTGAAGTGAGCTGAAGAGGCTGTATGTTTTGTGGTTTGGGGTTTGAAGATTCCGCTGTTAGTGCAGTCTTGGCCTGATCTTTGTCAGGGTCCGCTGTTGGTGAAGTAGCGGTCGAGGAAGGCGCTAGCAGAGATGGCAACGCGCTGGTGCTCGGCGCCGGAGCAGAATGCTTGGTGGCTGGAGTATTCTGGGAAACGACTGGGACTTTTCTCTTAAAAAAATTCGTAAATTCATTATTTTATCATTTTCTAAACCTAATCACCGCTTATAATCTCCAATCTAGCGATTTGTCTGTGCGTCTTAACGCGACAACAAATTCAAGGTCGCACTGATCTCCCCCTAATTGTTTTTTTTCTTCTACTTCATCTCTCCCTCCCTTGTTACATCATTAGCATCCATCATTAGCAGAGTAGCCCTACTTCAACACTCTTGCCTGACAATCAATCAATTATAGAGCCACATTGCCTCCCCGTAGGCTAAATTAGAAGGACATCATTAATCTTGCATCTACACTGTCTCATTCTTGTCTTCCTCCCCATGTTAACTCCACACGGAGAGCTTGGGTAACCAGCGATATATTTTTTTTCTAACGCTCGACTCAGACCACCATCAGCACGATGCGCCCACTCATTTTTCGTTTAATTTTATTTTTCATCTGGTCGAGCTCAATCGCCGACAGCAGCGCAGCTCTTGAGCCACCATCTCTTTTTAACCTCTCTCAGAAAAGATTTCTTTCCCATATTCTCCCATTACCTACCTCTCCTTCGATCTTCACGCCGTTTGCCTATCTGATCTAATGCTACTTACAGAACATCTTGAGATTGCTGAACCCTGAAAACAATACTTCGCTTCTAAGCTCGTATTGCAGGGCAGGACTCCTGAGATGTCCTTTGCAGAAACCAATTCAGACCTTCTTCCTTTATTCTTCACTGCGTCACTACCTATCGCAACCTTTTACTTAAGTCAATTTTCTTTTATATTTTATTTTACTTTTATTATCTCTACTTCTCCTCCTTCCTGTATTACATCCCTGAAACTATGTTGTAAATACTCATGGCACCTTAAGTAACAAAAAACTGTAAATAGTATACCAACTTTCCCAAATATTTACTTTAGCTATTGTGTGTTCACTTTATATTTATCCTTCCTATGTACTCCTCTTATATATTTTTTATAGTTTTATAATTTTATATCAATGTGTCACCACTACTCCCCATGTTAACCAATCTTCTTTATGGCTGGTTCTTCTTGTTCACTTTTCACTCTTCCGCCAGAGGTATAGTCAGCGCCAAGGTCTTGTCTCAAAATGAAGCGAGTCTACCGAGCTAAACTACTGTGAAAACACCAGTCTCACACAGTTCCAAGTCAACATACACTTTATTCTCAAACACACTATTTATACAATAAATTCATACACACGTGACCAGGCACTCGTGGTCAAATCTAATAAAACATATATATACACAGAGTTATAACAAATTAAACTCTAACATTCCTCCCCCCGTTGATGGGTACCATCAAGATCCGGAGGGGCCACCGGCAACAGCACCAGCTTCACTAAGGGTCTTCGGAGCACTCCAACTGGTGTTCGCACCGATACAACCCGCACCAGGCCGTCCTTCCCAGGATGGGTCTCCACCACTCTGCCCATCAGCCACCTTGCAGGGGGCATTCTTTCCTCTTTTATCAATACTAACGTATTGATGTCGTCATTGGGAAAGATGGTCTTCCACTTAGTTCCATCATTAGCTAACACGGCAGCCATTTCTCTTAATTGATCCTGAACCAGATAGAAACCTGAACGTAACTGTCGTGCAGCTCCTACAAACTTGTTCCTTCATCACTATATAGCCGAGTGCAGTGCCCTCTTCGCGCTACAACTCGCTTAAAAGCCGTCATGATGGTGGGTGTAGAGGCATCTGGGAACAATTCAAGATGTACGGCTCGGGTCACATAGCACACAACTAGACAGATGTAGCCCTTTTCCGTCTTTCGACCTCTACCCTTGGACATTCGAAGGTTCACAGGTCCAGCGCAATATACACCACTTATTGAGAAGGGTTTACCCGGTGTTAATCTCTCCTTGGGTAAATCGCTCATTAGCTGGCCTGGAGTGACGCGATTGTATTGACAACATGTCACGCACTCTCGAATGCTTCTATTCACCTGATCTTTGCTCTCAGCATCCAATACTTCTGTCCCAATGTGGACAGCATCAGGTGCACACTTCCGTGCTTATTCCGCATATGAACCGCTTGATCAATCATCTGAGCCACCTTTCCTGATGAAGGCAATAGCGCAGGATGTTTTTGTTCATATGTCATAGCTGGAGCCCATTTCAATTTACCGCCGACTCCAAGGATTCCTTGATCGTCGAGGAACGGTGCTAAACCATAAATCTTGCCTGTGCGTTTCACTGATCCTAAAGTGGTCAAACGTCTTAGCTCTTCCTAAAATGCTGGAACTGAATTGATTGAAGTATTCTCCCATGAGCATTTCTCAGTTCGGCTGGGCTTAAGTGCGACTGATATCGCTCCGCACTGTTACGGCAGTTATGGCAAAAACGCAATATCTAAGGCCACTTTTCGGATATATCCATTAAAGGTCGAGCTCATGTCTCCAATGGCCACCAAGAAGGTGTTTCACTGATGGCATGAATACTCAGGAGCTCAGTTTGACTTTGGTGCTCAAACATAGGAGGCATTTTAGGCCTTTCTGTGGATTCCGCTGACAACCAGGTAGGTTCTGTCCACCAGATGGAGGACTATTTCAGCTCGGACCCCAGAATTCCTCGCGAGGCAATATCCGTTGGATTATCTCCTGTGGAACACAGCGCCACTCCCTGACTTGTAGACAACTCTGAATCTCCGCGACACGATTGCCGACGAAAGTGGGGAGATCTCCAGACATAGTTCTTAACCAACTCTGGACTATGGCAGAATCGGACCAACAGGTAGCACTCTCCAGTTTGATATCCAACTCTTCCATTATATTTCACTAGTCTGGTCAGCAGAAGAGCTGCGCACAATTCCAAGCGCGGAATTGACATCTTCCGCATGGGAGCCAACTTAGTCCTTGATGCCAACAGTCCTACACTGACACCATCATCTGTGGGAATTCTTATCTAATCAGCTGCCGCATAGGCATCTTCGGAGGCATCACCGAATCCATGCAACTGCACTCCCTGGGTATTCCTTCCGAGACCCATCCATCAGGGTATTCTCAAACTTCCCATGAAATTCAATTCCTTTCTTAAAGTAGTCCATGTTTCAATCAATGATTTATCCATCGGATCATCCCAATGTACTCCCGTTATCCACAACCTTTGAACCATTACTTTTCCTGTTACAAGGACAGTTGCCAACCATCTTAAGGGATCCTCTAACTTGGCGATGAAGGAAGGCATTTCGCTCGTGGTAGTCGCCGATGTCCTTTCCAACGACTGAACTCCATATAAGAAACAGTCCTCACCTTGGATCCATCCCAAACCCAATGTCCTTATAACATTGGACTGTTCAAATGCAATCCCTTTTGCGCAATGTTCTCTCGCAAAGTTGCCCAAAATCGTCAGATCAACTTCTTTAGAATCTGTGGTCTCTAGGGCTTTGAAGGTGATTGAGGCTGGAGAGGGTTCGTTTCTTCCAATGTCTTCCTCTTCCAAGTCTATGCTGGATTCTTCTTTCTTCATGCAAGGTATTTTGGAAGATATGGCTTTAGGGCTCCTTGTTTGAGCTCTTACCTCTACATCGCTTGAAGCCTCCACTCCAGAACCCTCCGCATCAAGAGGCTCTGAAGGTTGAGAATCCTCAATTGCAGACCTTTCGTCAGAATCCTCCACTGCAATCCCTGGAACCTCTTGAGAACCTTGAGCTTTACCTTCTGAAGAATCAGGATCTGATGCTAAGGCATCGTCTGCAGGCTCAGAGGTATCGTCTGAAGGCTCAGAGGTATCGTCTGCAGGCTTAGAGCTGTCATAGGACTCTGAAATCTTCTTTAGAGATCTCAAACCGCTCAATATAATAGTCCTATAATCTACAAGATTCGCAATCCTTTCCAGTCTAGCACCTTTACCAGACTTTTCTGGAGACTTGTCTCCCAAATTAAGACCTTTCGCTGGAGTAGGCACTTGCTCCTTTGGAGAACTGGCCGGAGTATAACATTGGCGTTATAACAGCTCCAGAAACAGTTTCCTTCGATACAAGTTGCATCTTATTGTTTGGAAGATATTTGCCAATTGAACCTTTTTCTATTGGTTCTCTCTTCACATAGGTGATCTGGATGGTACAACCCTGTTTAGAAAGCGCCTCACTTTCTCCAACCTTTGCATCATTGCACCATCAGTTGTCCATCCTTTTCTTCCAAAGAAATCTAAGGTAGTCCCAATCACTTTCCTTAATGGCGATCATCCGAAAATATCTTTTCAGGTCGGCTACAACTCCGAACTTATTCTTCCGAAGTTTTATCCCTATCTCAGGGATTCCTCTCAATAGACTGGGTCTCCTGGTCAAATATCGCTTCAACGAGAATCCGTTTCGTCCTCGACAGGAAGCGTCGTCAAATACTGGCCGTTTAGGCGTCGCTCTGGACCCACACTCAAATACAGGGCGATCAGGCAAATAGTATCCTGTTACCTTAAATTCCGCATCTCCAGTTTGTCCCGCTTCCATCAATTTCTTCGATGCTGGAACTCTGACAACTCTTTCCTCAATATCATCAATGGACTCAGCTTTACCATCTGAAATCTCCACTTGATCATCGCCGTCAGCTACTGCTTTAGAATTGCTCACCGATTCATAACCTTTAACAGCAGTCTCAGAATCCCCTACTTCATTGTCCTTGGTTTCAGCTTCTGAGTCTTTCTCATTCTCTAAATCTGCGTCTTGCCTTTCCGCCACCTTTGAATCGGTACCTTGTTCTGCATCTAATTTTTCTGCTACCTTTGAATCGGTACCTTGTTCTGCATCTAACTTTTCTGCTACCTTTGAATCGGTGTCTTGTTCTGCATCTAGCCTTTCTGCTATCTTTGAATCAGTACCTTGTTCTGCATATAGCAGCTCCACTTCTTCAGTGTTCTTTGAATCCATTCCTGGTTCCATATCCAGCCCTTTCTCCTCATCTGCTTCAACGGATTTTTTCTCAATTTCAGCCCTATTACTTTCATCAACTTCTACAACAGACTTCTTCTTAACTTGAGCATTTTTACTTTTTTCAGCCAACTGCCTTTTCTCAACTTGAGCCCTATGACTTTCTTCAACGGCAATCTGCGTGGATGTCTCTTCTACCATTTGCTCGGATAATACCACAATCCCAGCATCTTCCTTAATAGAAGCTGGATCAACTCCTTTCATCAGGGTAACTCCGACAACACTTGGCTTCTCACTCATCCCACCTTCTAAACTGCTTCCATCGCAGATCTTCAAATCCAAGTTGGGCAATCGGCATACTCTGGTTCCAGGCTGCGAGCCCTTTTTCGAACTAGCACCATGGAGGGCTTCCGTATCCTTCATCAGAGAGCTGAGGAAATTATTTATCTTAATCTCAAGACCCATCCACTTCTGATCATACTGGATCACTGTGTCCTTCTCTTCCTCTCGTACCTTGTAATCAATTTCCTTATCTTCTAGCATCAAATTCCAGATCAACTTATCTTCATCCTGAAGATTTGCCATATACTTTTCGATGAGTTTATAGCTCGTTCTTATCGTAATTTCAGAAGGAGTTTCTTCATCCAACTCCGCTTCTGCCCTTTTAATCAACTTGGATATAATCGTTCTTTGAGCGGCTCTACTTCTTAATGCCCGCTTCATGGCTTAGACTTGCCCTTTGATCTTAACTTGAATTATTGCTTGACGCTCTATACCTCGGCCTTTTCCTTTTAATCCAATTTGCAAAACTTTCTTAAAACCTTTTTTGCATAACCTTTTTTGCAAAACTTTATTTGCATAAATTCTTCTTTTTCTATGACTTGCCTAAATTTGTATAGGCCTTTTTCTCTTGATTCTTTCTTAAATCTCTAACCTTCTTCTATTCCAAAACTTCTTTAAACTTCTTAAACCTTTAAACCTCTTAGGTTTCTTAAACTTCTTTAAACCTCTTAGGTTTCTTAAACTTCTTTAACTTGAACCTAGCCTATATCCGGCTCGAGGGACCAAAATGTTAACCAATCTTCTTATGGCTGGTTCTTCTTGTTCACTTTTCACTCTTCCGCCCAGAGGTATAGTCAGCGCCAAGGTCTTGTCTCAAAATGAAGCGAGTCTACCGAGCTAAACTACTGTGAAAACACCAGTCTCACACAGTTCCAAGTCAACATACACTTTATTCTCAAACACACTATTTATACAATAAATTCATACACACGTGACCAGGCACTCGTGGTCAAATCTAATAAAACATATATATACACAGAGTTATAACAAATTAAACTCTAACACCCCATTATCTTTATGTCTATTCTAGTAACTAATTTGTGCCCCAAATTATTTCCCATTTAATAGGTTTGCTAGCTTTTCTCTCATTTATTTGTAAATAGACTTACAGTTTACCTAGTTTAGTGGTGTTGGACTTTGTTTCTTAACTTACAGATGTAGATAAAACAATTCACTATTAATCGATAATATCATTTTGTTTATTAACCATCAACATTAATGCCTTCAACTACCAATCAATCCTTTATATATTATTACCTTTAATATGTTTATTTAATTTTAATTTTCTTTCTCTCATCATGTCTAGACTTAGCATTTTACAACTTCAACTATTTTAGGCACCATTTTAAAAAACCTACAATTAACAATATTTATAATATTTCTTGAACAATTAAAACATTTATCATTTTATTTTTCTTAATAGATTTTCAAAATGTTATTTTTGACGCTTCCCTTACAACCTCTTAACTCTATCCCATGAACCTTTCCTCCCAACCTTTCCCTCCATCAAGAGTTTATTGTTCGTCAGCCATTTTCTTTTTTTTTTTAGTGATTAACTTAACTAGAAGACCCTTCCTCGCTGTACATCTCCCAACAGTGAGCTCAGGAGACCCAGTTAGATTTTTTTTTCTCTCATCGTCCGGCTCATCATTTTTTCATTTTTCAACTTTTTCTTTTCACCATACAAGCCGGACACAATCAAAATTGGCAGCAATAACTCTCTTACACCCACCTCTCTTTTTCCGCATCCTTCAAACCTCCAACCTTCCAAGGGATTCCAGTTCGCCGAACATTTTTGTTTTTTTTTCATTGATTAATCCGACTGGAACAATCCTTCCTCGTTATACCATTCCCGATAATGAGTTCAGGATATCCAGCGCGATATTTTATTTTTTTTCTCATCGCCCGACGCATCATATCAATTCATCATTTTTCAACTTTTCAGTTTTTTTTTTTCACAACTCAACCGGGCACAATCATTATGGACAACAGGGATCCCTCTTACCTCTACCTCTACCTTTTACATCCATCAATCTTCCCACCTCTTTTCACTGTCAGAGCTAATGATGCAGACGGAATATCTTAGGCCTTCTGTTAATGAAAACAATGCCTCACTTAAACAAGTTCGCATTGCATTGCAGGATGCTTGGGATACTACTTTTGCAGAAACATGCTCAGATACCCCCTTTCCCTTTTTCAACCTTAGCGTCACATTATACGTTCAGTTAATAAATTAACTTAATTTTTTCTCTCATCTTTAATACAATAAGATATTATTTTCCTTGTACGATTCATTTTACCATAGTTACCATTTTGTATTATATACCTTCTCTTAATCTTTTATCATTCATTTTGTACGTTTTTATTGATACACCACCCTTACAACATCTTTCTCTTTTTAACTTGTAACTTCATAATAATTTTAACTAATTTGTATACAAATTATTTCTTTTATTTTTTATAATAGGTTTGTTAGGTTATCATTCATTACATGTCATTCCCCCAACCAAACCTTCATCACCGGGGACACATTCTGTAGTATATTTTGACATAGGTAGATCACAATCTTCTTCTAATATTTATTATAACACCATATCTGTATATAAAAATATGTATCGAACAATGGAAGTGACAATACAACAAAGAAGGGGTAAAGGTAGACCAAGACGACACTATAGTCCAGAGGACAAAGGCCAGACGTGATAAACAACCCAGACTAACAGGTGTTTATGCTAATGAGTTCATTCCCCCGTCAGCAGGTGGCCGACACGTGCCAGACATCATTAATAACCAGCGCTTGACAGGTGGCGTGATTAGGACAGCCAATCAGAACTCGTCAACAAGAGCCAGAGTCGAGTATATAAGCCCCCCCCCAAGATTGGGACAAAGGAAGGAGTTGTTTCAGTTGTTTCAGAGCGACGCTGTCATACGGTCAGTCAGACTTCTCACCCCTATCCGCGATGTAGACTTAGGGCATCCGTGACGTCCATGGTCCGACTACCTTCGTCCGTGGTCTACCTCTACTTCTTGGAGTTACCACCTAGACCTGCCTCTGTCTCTTGCTGTCCCAGTGCGGGAATCCCATCACGCACCCACTACCACGACTGCCCAGCACATTCCACCTCGGGATTACTACATATATATATATATATATTAAAAATAAAGAAGGCATCTCCTGACCACAAGCACATGTGCTTTTTAGATGGCAGAACGCCATCTAGTGGAGTAAAAATAAACTAAACGTTTATTTAGCTTACTCCGAGATATTTGGCCAACCCAATTTCTTGATAAATCAAGAAAAGCCATCCACGAACGCGTTTCGCGCTGTTGGCGCTCGTCAGCGTGGAGAAGGCTGTAACCATTGCGACCCAAAATATTTTTGGACCCAATGGCTTCCCGAGAAATCAAGAAATTTAAAAAGCACATGTGCTTGTGGTCAGGAGATGCCTTCTTTATTTTTAATATCAACACCTGACCCACTTATCTTTTTTTTTTCTATTGTTTTTTCATATATATATATATATATTTTAAAAAGTTGCATATATTGTATTTTTAATTATTTTATTGTTCCAATATATTTCGAAGGGGCAACTCGCCTCTCTTTATCGAGAATGTTTGTGTTTTTCACTAAAACATGCTAGCACGCGTACAACCTTCTCGTTCTACAAGGCCAATGAAAGATTTGCATGTACAGTAACGCAAATTTTTTAAAGTTTTTTTTCGAAATTGCAGTGTGTGTGCACTTACCGTAACTTTGTTAGTAATAAAATTTTCTCTCTCAATACTAATTGTAACGAATAGTATTTGAATAAAAGCATTTAATCGGGTAAAACCCGGGCGTTGCCCGGGTCATCTGTATATAATAATTGTATAAACGAATGCAAGACAAAATCACCGCGAATGTTTCTTTTTTTTAAGGCAATTTCTTTTTAAGGCAATTATCGTTATTTATCGTTAATTTTTTTTTCGATTTTATTGAAAAAAAAAAACGATATGGTACCTTTAAAAAATGATCTTTATTACTATGCAGTTTTCTATTTAGTCAATATACCTAAGTTCATGTTGCAAATGTAATTATCTCTATCGATTTAGTAGGTGAAATGCAAAAAAAAAAAATCGACATGATGAAATCTTTATGAAATTCACATTTTTATTTTTATATTTTCAAGACACACACAGTTTGGGGCGGACGTTTCACAAGAGAGACATCCACGGCGCCAATTTATAATTGTAACGAATAGTATTTTAATTAAAACATTTTAAAAACACACAGTTTGAAACGGGACGTTTCACAAGAGTGACATCCATGGCGCCAATTTATAATTGTAACGAATAGTATTTGAATTAAAACGTTTTTAAAATATATACGCACTCGGGTAAAACCCGGGCG
Organism: Cordylochernes scorpioides; assembly: GCA_030710605.1. NCBI lineage: Eukaryota > Metazoa > Arthropoda > Arachnida > Pseudoscorpiones > Chernetidae > Cordylochernes > Cordylochernes scorpioides. The sequence continues at coordinate 18,265,930 of CP092876.1, read as the reverse complement.
TTGCCCGGGCCATTCGTCTAGTAGATAAATATATATTTATAACCCAGGTTCTTCAAGTGACAGATACATACATACACATTTAGAAGAACGTAAAAATGTTTTTAATTAAAAAGGCATATTTTGAATCGAAATATCATTTATTTTACCAATATTTCAGATGGCTGAACGCCAACCTTTATCAAGGTATATGACATATTATAGTGAGTCAACAACAAACACAGCGCCACGTAACGTCAATAGAATTAAGTTTTAAAAATATTTTTGTTTATATTCAATGGGGAGAAAATTTTATATATATACGAGGGCCATCCAATAAATAAGTTTCCCTATTTTTTAACAAATAAACCACATTATTTACAATTATGCAGTTATTTTATTTTCATTATACAACTCATAGACTACTTCTCTAAATAATCACCATTTCTGTCCAAACATTTTTGGTATCGTTGTTGCAAATTTTTAGATACCACTGTTGTACCAAGCCGTGTCCTGTCTTCGTAGCCAGTGGTTTTCCTCCGCCTGCACTTCGTCATCATTCGCAAAGTGCTTGCCTCCAAGGTGCCACTTGAGTGCTGGAAAAAGATGGAAGTTGCTTGGGGCAAGTTCCGGAAAATAAGGTGGATGTGTGAAAAATTCCTATTTGAAGTTTTCCATAGCCATAACTTTGCCTGCAGAGATTGCGACCTTCGCCTTTTTTGGTGCACTTTCCTCAGGCTTCTTCCACACCATGCTTTGTCGTTTTGTTTCTGGAGTTGAATGATGCACCCAGCTTTCATCTCCAGTGACAATACGGGAAAACAGTTGATCTCCATATCTTTGATGCATTTCCAGGAAAACTCGGGCTGCCTCCATCCGTTGTTGCCTGTGATTTTCCAAGAGCAAACGTGGGACCCATCTTGCGCAGACTTTGCGAAAATTCAAAATATCTGACATGATTGTTCCAATCGAAGAGCGTCCAATTTCGATTCCAGGAGGCAGTCGAATCATTATTTCGTCAATGGTGACGCGGCGATCTGCTTCCACCACATTCCGAACAGCAGCAACGGCTGCATTGTCCGTAGCAGTAACGGGCCTGCCGCTTCGCTCGTCATCATGCACGTTTTGCCGTCCTTCTAAGAACCATGAACGCCATCGGCGAACCATTTGGATGCTCATACATTCTTCACCATACACTGATACTAAATTGCGATGAATATTGACCGCAGTTTCATTTTTCGCCGTGAAAAAACGAATTACAGAACGGAGTTCGCAAGTGGACACGTTCACCAGTGGTAGCTCCATGGAAACTGAAGCGCTACGGACTTGCGCGTACGAGTAGCGTGATTTTGAAGGTCACCAGCTTCCAACGCATCCTAGTGACCATTTATTCCATACTAACTAATTTTTACAACGTTTCGTTTGCAGAAAAAAAAATAGGGAAACTTATTTATTGGATGGCCCTCGTATATATATGTAGTATATTTTGAGTAATATAGTTCACAGCCTTATTCTAATACTTATTATAACCCCATATCTGTATATAAAAATATGTATCGAATAATAGAAGTGACAAATAAAACAAAAGGAGTAGAGGTAGTCCAGACGACAAAGACCAGACGAACACGTGTTTATGATAATGAGTTCGATTACCCCGTCAACAGGTGGCCAGACGTAATAATTAATCAACGCTTGACAGGTGGCGTGTTTTCTGGGGGCCAATCAAAACGCGCCACCACATGCCAGAGTCTGAGTATATAAGGAGCCCAGATTGGGACAAAGAAAAGAGTTGTTCAGATAGTTGTTTTCAGAGCCACGCCGTTATACGGTCGGGTCTCTCACCCCTATCCGCGATGTAGGCATCCGCGGCGCCCGTGGTTCGACTTGCCTTCGTCCGTGGTCTGCCTCTACCTTCTTGGAGTTACCATCTAGACCTGCCTCTGTCTCTTGCTGTCCCAGTGCAGGAATCCCATCACACATCCACGACCACGACTGCCCAGTACATTCCACCTCGGGATTACTACAGAACCCGTTAAAGTCGACAGGATGATTGAGGACAAGCAGAGGATGACGGAGGTCGAAGACGAACACTTCGCGGATGCCCTCACCAACATGCAGCCCCACTGCGAAGACCTAGTAAGCCGCCTAGCAGACGCCGTTCGAGGACTCGCCGTACCTCGTGCGGAGGAGGCCATTATCTCCTCTTTCGACGGATCCCACATAACAAGCAGCCTTCTTCCATACAGCCATCTCCAGAGATCAACTCCAGCCAGCATCAATCATTTCAAGGTACTTTAAACTTTGTTTCTGCCATTTTCCCCATAAATTTTATTCTTACATTTTCACTTTAAGCATTTTTAAAATCAATTATAACCTTTTTTATATCATTTTTATCCAAATTTTAAAACTTTCACACTCTCATTATCATTTTTACTTTATTTTAATCAAATTATAAATTTCAATTCATCATTTTCAATTCTATTATTAAAAATATTCAATCACGCATTTTTGCCAATTTACTAATCTTACATGCCTTTCTTAAATTCACCTAAAATGGCATTATCCAAATATGCAACTTTCAATTTTACATAAAAAATCATATTATATTTTAATTACTCGAATCATATTTTCTAAACTTATTTGTGTGTTTTTTTGAAACCTTATTTATGGCCATAGTATTAATAATTAAATTTATTACGCTCTTTATTTTACTTAACCTATTGCTATTTCAATTGATATTTCTCAATATTCAAAAGTTTTTTAAAAACTAGTCCTAGATTTGTATTTTTATAAATACCAATTTTAGATTATCTCATCTCATAATGTGTCTCCCATTTTTACCACAATTACAAATACAACTATAAATTACAATATTATAATGAAGAGGTCCCAATCATCTCTAAAATCGATCCTGTACATGATACCATGTGAGACGCCATCTTGGCTTCCGTAAATGGACAATTAAATCCCCAAAACGGCGTCCATCGCCACGACAATATCTTCATCCCAACGACAAACAAACTCAAGGACGCACTGAATTCCCCCAATTGTTTTTTTTTCTTCTACGTCGTCTTCCCTTACCTACATCTAAAGGGTTGGAATGACCTTGTACTCACCATTAGCAGAGATAGCCCTACTTCAACACTCTTGCTTGACAATCAATCAATTATAGAGTCACCATCTCTAAAATCGATCCTGTACATGACACCATGTGAGACGTTATCTTGGCCTACATAAAAGAACAATTAATTCCAATCTTCACCCCAACGACAACTCAAGGACGCGCTGGACTCCCTCCCTTGTTACATCATTAGCACCCATCATTAGCAAAAATATTCCTTACAACTCTGCCTTCCATACTTCTCTCGTCTCTTGATCATTTTCCATTGGCCTTCTATGCCTACGTTCTAACCACCCCCTCGTCCATCGCAGAGTTCCTGTTTGCCGATTTTTTTTATTTACACCCAGGTCACCGTCCCAGCATTCTTTATTTCATTCTTTTTTCCTCAAACTCAGGTTCAATCAATCAATGGCAACAGTCGAGCCCTGTTTTCACAATCTACCTCCACCCTCTAACCTCTTCAACGGTTCCTGAGACTCCTGCTCGTCAACCTTTTTTATTTTTTTTTAATGATTCATCGACCTGGTACACTCTTCCTCCCCATGTTAACTCCACACGGAGAGCTTGGGTAACCAGCAAGATTTTTTTTTTCTCTAACGCTCGACCCAGGCCATCACAGCACGATGCGCCCACTCATTTTTCGTTTAATTTTATTTTTCATCTTATCGAGCTCAATCACCGACAGCAGTGCAGCTTTTGAGACACCATCTCTTTTTAACCTCTCTCAGAAAAGATTTCTTCCCCATATTCTTCCATAACTACCTCTCCTTCGATCTTCACGCCTTTTGCCCATCTGATCTAATGCTACTTACAGAACATCTTGAGATTGCTGAACCCTGAAAACAATACTTCGCTTCTAAGCTCGTATTGCAGGGCAGGACTCCTGAGATGTCCTTTGCAGAAACCAATTCAGACCTTCTTCCTTTATTCCTCACTGCGTCACTACCTATCGCAAACCTTTTGCTTAAGTCAATTTTCTTTTATATTTTATTTTACTTTTATTATCTCTACTTCTCCTCCTTCCTATATTACATCCCTGAAACTATGTTGTAAATACTTAAGGCACTTTAAATAACAAAAAACTGTAAATAGTATACCAACTTTCCCAAATATTTACTTTCGCTATTGTGTGTGTTTACTTTAAATTTATCCTTCCTATGCACTCCTCTTATATATTTTTGTAGTTTTATAATATTATATCAGTGTGTCACCACTTCCCCTTTATCTTTATTTTTATTCTAGTAACTAATTTGTGCCCCAAATTATTTCCCATTTAATAGGTTTGCTGGCTTTTCTCTCATTTATTTGTAAATAGAATTACAGTTTTACTAGTTTTGTGGTGTTGGACTTTGTTTTTTAACTTACAGATGTAGATAAAACATTTCAATATTAATCGATAATATCATTTTGTTTGTTAACCATCAACATTAATGCCATCAACTACCAATCAATCCTTTATATAGTATTACCTTTAATATGTTTATTTAATTTTAATTTTCTTTCTCTCATCATGTTTAGACTTAGCATTTTACAACTTCAACTATTTTAGACACATTTTAAAAAAACTACACCTAACAATATTTATAATATTTCTTAAACAGGTAAAACATTTATCATTTTATTTTTCTTAATAGATTTTCAAAATGTTATTTTTGACGCTTCCCTTACAACCTCTAACTCTATCCCATGAACCTTTCCTCCCAACTTTTTACAGCCATCAAGAGATTATTGTTCGTCAGCCATTTTCTTTTTTTTTTGTTGATTAACTAACTAGAAGTCCCTTCCTCGCTGTACATTTCCCAACAGTGAGCTCAGGAGACCCAGTTAGTTTTTTTTTCTCTCGTCGTCCGGCTCATCATTTTTTTTCATTTTTCACCTTTTTCTTTTCACCACACAAGCCGGACACAATCAAAATTGAAAGCAACAATTCTCTTACACCCACCTCTCCTTTTCCGCATCCTTCAAACCTCCAACCTTCCAAGGGATTCCAGTTCGTCGAACATTTTTGTTTTTTTTTCATTGATTAATCCGACTGGAACAATCCTTCCTCACTATACCATTCCCAATAATGAGTTCAGGATTTCCAGCGCGATATTTTTATTTTTTTTTCTCATCGCCCGACGCATCATATCAATTCATCATATTTTCAACTTTTCACTTTTTCTCTCATCATTCAACCGGGCATAATCATTATGGACAACAGGGATCCCTCTTACCTCTACCTCTCTCCTTTACCTCCATCAATCTTCCCACCTCTTTCCGCTGTCTGAGCTAATGATGCAGACGGAGTGTCTTAGGCCTTCTGTTAATGAAAACAATGCCTCACTTAATCAAGTTCGCATTGCATTGCAGGATGCTTGGGATACTACTTTTGCAGAAACATGCTCAGATACCCCCTTTCCCTTTTTCAACCTTAGCGTCACATTATAAGTTCAGTCAATAAACTAACTTCATTTTTTTTCTCTCATCTTTAATACAATAAGATATTATTTTCCTTGTACGATTCATTTTACCATAGTTATCATTTTGTATTATATACCTTCTCTTAATCTTTTATCATTCATTTTGTACGTTTTTATTGATACACCACCCTTACAACATCTTTCTCTTTTTAACTTATAACTTCATAATAATTTTAAATAATTTGTGTACAAATTATTTCTTTTATTTTTTATAATAGGTTTGTTAGGTTATCATTCATTACATGTCATTCCCCCAACCAAACCTTCATCACCGGGGACACATTCTGTAGTATATTTTGAGTAATATAGTTCACAGCCTTATTCTAATACTTATTATAACCCCATATCTGTATATAAAAATATGTATCGAATAATAGAAGTGACAAATAAAACAAAAGGAGTAGAGGTAGTCCAGACGACAAAGACCAGACGAACACGTGTTTATGATAATGAGTTCGATTACCCCGTCAACAGGTGGCCAGACGTAATAATTAATCAACGCTTGACAGGTGGCGTGTTTTCTGGGGGCCAATCAAAACGCGCCACCACATGCCAGAGTCTGAGTATATAAGGAGCCCAGATTGGGACAAAGAAAAGAGTTGTTCAGATAGTTGTTTTCAGAGCCACGCCGTTATACGGTCGGGTCTCTCACCCCTATCCGCGATGTAGGCATCCGCGGCGCCCGTGGTTCGACTTGCCTTCGTCCGTGGTCTGCCTCTACCTTCTTGGAGTTACCATCTAGACCTGCCTCTGTCTCTTGCTGTCCCAGTGCAGGAATCCCATCACACATCCACGACCACGACTGCCCAGTACATTCCACCTCGGGATTACTACATATTTTTCATTTTATGGACAATAAAAATGCTTTAATTCTTAAAAACGCATTTTTCCTTTTATGTCTTTGTTAAAATTTATGCAACATCGTTTATTTAAAATACAATCACGCTTATAATATATATATACTAGCCGAATAACCCGGGCAACGCCCGGGGTTTACACGATTAAATGCTTTTATTCAAATACTATTCGTTACAATTATAAATTGGCGCCGTGGATGTCATTCTTGTATAATATATAAATGAGTTTTGAAAATTGTAAAAAAAAAAAAATGCATCGGCCGGGAATCGAACCCGGGCCGCCCGCGTGACAGGCGAGCATTCTAACACTGAACCACCGATGGTTATGAGAAATGGCCATATTTGGGTAATTATTCCATTCACAAAAGCAAACGGTGACATAATTGATTAAGAAAGGGCAATGCCCGGGTTTTACCCGATTAAATGCTTTTATTCAAATACTATTCGTTACAATTATAAATTGGCGCCGTGGATGTCATTCTTGTGAAACGTCCCGCTCCAAACTTTGTGTCTGAGAAGCGATATTTTTATAAAGAGATGATCTGGCTTTGTGTCTTCTGCTCGAATGAATATTTTTCTGTTAGAATTTTGTTCCTGCATACCAAAAATGAACTGGCTTGACCCGTGGTCTCTGCTTTTTATAATTTTTCCGGATATAATTTTGTATCTGATAATCAAATATGATACAGCAATATTGTCATAATCATTTTCTGAATAAAAAACAACTACTTTTTTCCCTGAACCTGTCAATTTATTTTTCTTGACTAAAAATCCGAAAAATATCTTTTCCACATTTTTCTCTATGTCCAGTTAAAACACGTTTTACATGTCCATTAGGTCAGCTGATATTACCTCCCATCTTCACCGCTAGAGGCGCTGCTTGCGAGCGAAAGGGCAAATTTGCTACGCAATTTGCAAATAACTTGTATACATACTTGTATACTTGTGTACATAGACCATTAATCTGTATATAGACAGGAAAAGCACATATATTTTAACTAGCGGACGTACCCGGCTTCGTCCGGGTTTTACCCGAGTAAAGGTTTGTCTAACGAATCTCTCGAAAAAGTGAACATTTTTTCCCGGTCCCTTGAAAAATACTCGATAAGTTGAATAAAATCAATATTAATTGGTTCCCTCGGTAATTGGAAGTTAAAGGAATAGTATCTTGCCTTGGAATTGTATCATTATTCTTGTCTCAAATAAATTGCCGTGTCATCCTGAATTTTGTCTTTCCTAATTTTCTACATTACAAAATCATCGTATCATCATGATAATATTTAGAACAGATTGTTGAATTATAACAGATAAATTAGAATATTTATCTTGATTATTTTAAAGCGAAAAGTTATTTCAAAAATTTTATTTGCTAGAAACCTTCCCAGTACTATACTAAATAACTTCCCAAAGTTTCATGGCGTTCCAATGAGTGGTTTGGTCAGGCATAAAGGACAGACAGACACACACACACATACATTCATTTTTATATATATAGATAATATAAATGAGTTTTAAAAATTGTAAAAAAAAAAAAAAAAGCATCGGCCGGGAATCGAACCCGGGGCGCCCGCGTGGCAGGCGAGCATTCTACCACTGAACCAAAAGCAAACGGTGGCAGAATTAAGAAAGAATTGTGCATGACGCTGATAACTGTATATATTGGTGATACAGCAATATTGTCATCATCATTTTCTGAATAAAAAACAACTACTTTTTTCCCAGAACCTGTCAATTTATTTTTCTTGACTAAAAATCCGAAAAATATCTTTTCCAGATTTTTCTCTATGTTCTGTTCAAACACGTTTTACATGTCCATTAGGTCAGCTGATATCACCTCCCATCTTCACCGCTAGAGGCGCTGCTTGCGAGCGAAAGGGCAAATTTGCCACGCAATTTGCAAATAACTTGTATACATACTTGTATACTTGTGTACATAGACCATAAATCTGTACATAGACAGGAAAAGCACATATATTTTAATAATATAAATGAGTTTTAAAAATTGCAAAAAAAAAAAAAAGCATCGGCCGGGAATCGAACCCGGGGCGCCCGCGTGGCAGGTGAGCATTCTACCACTGAACCAAAAGCAAACGGTGACAGAATTAAGAAAGAATGCATGACGCTGATAACTGTATATATTAATATATATATTCAATATCTTCAAAGATTTTATTTGTATGATATCATTTTTAAAAATATTTTCTCATTTTCAATTGATAATTTAGTTCAAATTTCACAATATTATTAATGCTTTTTTAATTTAACCAACTTTGCAAAAATTTTATGCGCTTTATGTTTTCAATAAAAATTTTTAGCACAGAATTTATTTTATACTAGCGGACGTACCCGGTTCGCCCGGGTTTTACCCGAGTAAAGGTTTGTCTAACGAATCTCTCGATAAAGTGAACATTTTTTTCCCGGTCCCTTGAAAAATACTCGATAATTTGAATAAAATCAATATTAATTGGTTCCCTCGGTAATTGGAAGTTAAAGGAATAGTATTTTGCCTTGGAATTGTATCATTATTCTTGTATGGATGTACCCGGTTCGCCCGGGTTTTACCCGAGTAAAGGTTTGTCTAACGAATCTCTCGATAAAGTGAAAATTTTTCCCGGTCCCTTGAAAAATACTCGATAAGTTGAAAAAAATCAATATTAATTGGTTACCTCGGTAATTGGACGTTAAAGGAATAGTATCTTGCCTTGGAATTGTATCATTATTCTTGTCTCAAATAAATTGCCGTGTCATCCTGAATTTTGTCTTTCCTAATTTTCTACATTACAAAATCATCGTATCATCATGATAATATTTAGAGCAGATTGTTGAATTATAACAGATAAATTAGAATATTTATCTTGATTATTTTTAGGCGAAAAGTTATTTCAAAAATTTTATTTGCTAGAAACCTTCCCAGTACTATACTAAATAACTTCCCAAAGTTTCATGGCGTTCCAATGAGTGGTTTGGTCAGGCATAAAGGACAGACAGACTGACACACACACACACACACACATATATTCATTTATATAAATTATAAATCCTGCCATCTTCAATGTACGAGGCCTGAGACGTCTGAAAGACTTTTTGGATTTAAACAGTGAAATACGAGATATCAACGATTTATTCTCCCACGCCACGCGAAACATTCGGAACGATTTTCAAAGAATCACTACGTTCTACAATGAAACGAAAATTATGAATTTTAAACCAAACAACCATCCTTCCTGCGTTCACCTTCCCATTACGTACAAATCACGCCTCTTCTCACGGTTCAGAAGCTGCGCGCTACGCCAAATAATCATATCGTCCTATTTTAATTTGAAGTACGCTGAAGAAAAAACGGCCAAATGGACATTCGACACTGCGCCTTGCTGGCACAGAAGAATTAATATATACGACGACATCGCATGGCGTTTGAAGCTGAGAGCTCTACCTTACCCTACAAGAAATGGAAAAGCTTCCTGCACCGCCTGCGGCGGACCCCCAGATATCCAGCATCGCTATACAGAATGCGCTTTGACGAAACCATTTATCGACAACGCTATTAAAGAATGCCGAAACATCGACCCTCTATACAGGTTCAATCCTTCTAAATTTATCCTCGAAGGGGAAAAGATCGAATTACGTCGCATTTTAAACAGAACAAAATACGATATTTATAAATTTTTCATCAATGTAGATTTTAATTGTACCCCCTCCCCCACTAACTCTTAAAATTGTAACGTCGTTCTTTATGACTTAATAAAAATCGATTTTGTTTCATTTATATATATATAGATATAATGTTATTTTTATTTTATTTTAACATGAAAAAATCTTTTTACACATAGTAAAATACTTGTAAATATAAAATAGGCTATATTGTTAATTTTCAAAATATTCACATCTTTAATAAACAATAATTATTTTTTGTCCATAATATATATATCAAATATTTTTTTCTCCCCATTGAATATATATAATCAAAAAATATTTTTAAAACTTAATTCTATTAAATTTATGTGGCACTGAGTTTATTGATGACACACATTAATATGTTATTAATACCTTGCAAAAAAAAGGTTGGCATTCAGCCAACTGAAATATTGGTAAAAAAATGGCATTTTGATCCAATATATGCCTTTTTTAATCAACTGGTATATACATAGTTGGCGTAGTGCGCTCCAGGAACCTGGGAAATAAATATATCTCTCTGTGAATAAATAATTATTTTTAAATTAAATTTTTGATGATGAAAAGATGATATATTTCTCATTTTCTTTTAAGACTCTGCATTCGAAAGTGAGAAAAATTATTAAATTAATTTCAAAAAATATTTATTTTCTCTCAAAAATGAATCTAAATAATATGAGGAATGAAGGGGTGCTACCTATTATTCGAGAACTCAATATCCCAGGTGATTTTTCTAAAACTGAGATTCTTCTGAAGGCAATTAGAGATTACCAATCGAAAAACAAACTCAATAAATCAATAATCATTTGAAGTTGGAAGCAAATGTAAAGAAAAACCTCGACAATATTTCTTCTAATTTGAGTCGCAGAAAGGGTCATATTTTATTGTTGACATTTTATATTGAATGGATTTCACACAAAGATGTAATAGAGAAAATGACTTCCATTATCTCAACCCTCTATGGTGTAGAGGAAGCTGAAAATTTCATGAATATTTTTGGAAACGAAATTTGGAAACAAAATATATTAGATTTTCACATTTATAGAATAATCAAAACAATCTTTGATATGCATCACGATTCTCAGAATGAGGAGGCTAATTATATAACAAGTGTAAAAAAGGATTCATCGAGATTTATATCCCACATTTATGAATTTGATGAAAAAACTAATAACCGTTATAATTCGTGGTTGAATTATCTTGCAATTCCATATACAAATATTTTTATCGAGCATTGCCAACGTCTTAATTATGATCTTCTGGGATCAAAAAATCCTGTTGAAATATGTAAGTGTATAAAACACGAATTAAAAAGCTTTGATGCGAAAGAAGTATATAAATTAGAAAACTGCCTTGGAATCTATATGTTCGATACATTAGTCTTTGACAAGTTAATTTCGGGGACAGAGAGGCCTAAGCCAACTCAGAAATTGATTAAAATATATTTTGGTGTCTATTACGAAATAGGTAGTGAATATTTGAAAAATCATTTTGTAAATAAATTGGTAGAAACATTTATGGAAACGTATTTAGGATCGGAATTCAATTTTTTATCAATGGTAAATGCTACTGTAACGTATATGAAAGGGATAAAAGTTATTGGTCTGAAATATAAATTTGCAAAAATATTAATGGGAACCTATTTAGAAAGTTTATATACAAACTGTATATATTGAAAAACATCCTTTATCGAAATATTGGTGTCATCAATTGATTCAGTCATTCAAAATATGTGGACTGATTGGGAAAATGATGAAAAACGGAAAAAACATTTGAACAGCACCATTTTTGAAACGCTAGAATATTTAACTAATCACCTTGAAGAATTGGAGAACGAGTATGTCAAGTCTTTAGTCACACGGTTGAGGAAAACTGCTTCACAAATTTCTATTACGATTGAAGCAAAAATATTAGCTAAAATGATGGATATAACCAAATACGGATTTAGAAAGGTGTTCCAGGTTATGAAAGATATTGAAGCAAGCAAGAAGATTAATATCAAATATTCGAGAATATTTAATAAAGAGCCATCGTGTGTCTCTATGAAAACTGAAGTATATAAATATGATCTTTTATCCTTCGAAAACGAGTCTTTTCTGGACAATATGAATCTACCAGAATAATTGAAGAATAGCAAAGTTCTCTATTCAAAGCTCTATATAAATTATGTTAATCTTTGTGGCAATTCGAAGAAACTTCAATTCCTTTCATTCCACGGTTCTGTAGAAATAAGTCTTGGTTACAGAGCTGGCCAACAAGTTATTATGAAACCTATCCAGGCTGTGACAATGCTTCAATTCCAGGAAACGGATTCTCTAGATTTCTTGAAACTTCAAGAATTAACTTTGATTGACAAAGATACTCTGGCGAAAGCGGTTCAAGGGCTGATTGAAGTAGGACTTCTAAGGTTGAACACTAAAGTTCTGTGTGAATCATCCAATATTAGCATCAATTTGCAGTTGAAAACTAAGGAAAAGAACTTGAATGTTTCCTCACCTGACTTTAAGATGGAAGAACCTAAATTTCAAGGTTCTCAGAACCTTTCTACCCAAGCTGCCATCGTCAGGTCGGTCAAATCCCACCATCCTCATCCTGTCACCTACCAGATCCTTTTGGAAGAAGTCCAAGGCCGAGTACAGAAATATTTCACCTTGGATGAGAAGATTTTCCAAGATGCCCTCGTCCATTTAACAGAGCGTGAACATATAAATGTTGAGAAGAACAAATATAGCTACCCTGTTTTTTAAACAAGTTTCATCAAATAAACTGAAGGAGCTATCCGTTAAACCAATGGGTCTAGAACGATAGCCAGCTCAACACCTTATTAAATTTATCTGAATAAAGCTCATTATAATAAAATATATGTTTTATTTATTTCAAAACACACGCTATATTCTATTTGGATATATGCATGTAAATGTTTAATTCATTTAATGTACATAGTTCAACATATATATTCAAATTATTTATAGTTTTAGAGAGAGAGAGAGAGTAAAAGTTATTTAAATTTACATTTTATTACAATAAATTATACAAGAAATAAAGGTTATTTACACACATATCATCAAAAGTCCAATATATATTTAGAACTAGCGGACCCGCCCGGCTTCGCCCGGGTTTTACCCGAGTGAATGTTTGTCTAACGAACATTTGTTAAAACAATTCTCTTTAAACTTATAAAACGTACTCGGCTTCGCCCGGGGTTTTACCCGAGTAAAGGTTTGTCTAGCGAACATTTGTTAAAACAATTCTCTAAAAACTTATTAAAAAATAAAAAAGATATATTTTGATAATTTGAAACTCGTAAATTTGAATCTCTCGATAAAGTGAACATTTTTTCCCGGTCCCTGTGTGCCTTGTCATCCTGAATTTTGTCTTTCCTAATTTTCTACATTAGAAAATCATAGTTTTATCTAGTGAACATTTTTCCCGGTCCCTTGAGAAATACTCGAAGTGTTGAATAAAATCAATATTAATTGGTTCCCTCGGTAATTGGAAGTTAAAGGAATAATATCTTCGCCTTGGAATTGTATCATTATTCTTGTCGCAAATAAATTGCCGTGTCATCCTGAGATAATCTTACTTTTGATAAATAATATTTAAGATAACAAACTTAGTGATAAGAAAACTTGTTATCATCGTCACAATGGGGGCGCTGCTTGCGAGTTAAATCTACAAATCTGCAAATAACTCTAAGGATATTCAAGATATTCATGAAATTATTTTTCAAAAACCTTCCCGGTGATATACCTAATAATATCCCAAAATTTCACGGCGATTGGATGTATGGTTTTTGAATCTATAGAGTACAGACAGACAGACATTCAATTATATATATTTAAGATAATATAAAAGAGTTTTAAAAATTGTAAAAAAAAAAAATGCATCGGCCGGGAATCGAACCCGGGCCGCCCGCGTGGCAGGCGAGCATTCTACCACTGAACCATCGATGCTTAAAAAAATGGCCATATTTAGGTATTCATTCCATTCCGGATTAGTCCGCGTAAAAAAAGTTCTTCAAATGAAAAAAAAAGAAATAGCTAAAAAACTAATCAAAATGCAGCCGAAAATTTTCCTCAGGTTTATAAAAAGCGACATGCAAAATATGGTACCAATTGGTTCAGTAGTTTTTGAGTTTATCGCGAAACAGACAGACAGACAGAAATTGACTTTTATATATATATATAGAGATCTACTCTTCATTGTTGGCTTTTTATCTTACATTCATTCTTCATTGTTGGCTTTTTATCTTACATTCATTCTTCATTGTTGACTTTTTATATTACATTTACTCTTCATTGTTTGCTTTTTATCTTACATTCACTCTTCATTGTTGGCTTTTTATCTTACATTCATTCTTCATTGTTGGCTTTTTATATTACATTCACTCTTCATTGTTGGCTTTTTATCTTACATTCATTCTTCATTGTTGGCTTTTTATATTACATTCACTCTTCATTGTTGGCTTTTTATCTTACATTCATTCTTCATTGTTGGCTTTTTATATTACATTCACTCTTCATTGTTGGCTTTTTATCTTACATTCATTCTTCATTGTTGGCTTTTTATATTACATTCACTCTTCATTGTTGGCTTTTTATCTTACATTCACTCTTCATTGTTGGCTTTTTATATTATATTCACTCTTCATTGTTGGCTTTTTATCTTACATTCATTCTTCATTGTTGGCTTTTTATATTATATTTACTCTTCATTGTTGGCTTTTTATCTTACATTCATTCTTCATTGTTGGCTTTTTATATTACATTTACTATTCATTGTTGGCTTTTTATCTTACATTCACTCTTCATTGTTGGCTTTTTATCTTACATTCATTCTTCATTGTTGGCTTTTTATATTACATTCACTCTTCATTGTTGGCTTTTTATCTTACATTCATTCTTCATTGTTGGCTTTTTATATTACATTCACTCTTCATTGTTGGCTTTTTATATCATATAGAAAATCATAGTTTTATCTAGTGAACATTTTTTCCCGTGTCACATTGCCGTGTCATCCTGAGATAATCTTACTTTTGATAAATAATATTTAAGATAACAAACTTAGTGATAAGAAAACTTGTTAACATCGTCACAATGGGGCGCTGCTTGCGAGTTAAATCTACAAATCTGCAAATAACTCTAAGGATATTCAAGATATTCATGAAATTATTTTTCTAAAACCTTCCCGGTGATATACCTAATAATATCCCAAAATTTCACGGCGATTGGATGTATGGTTTTTGAATCTATAGAGTACAAACAAACAGACAGACAAACAGACAGACAGACATTCAATTTTATATATATAGATTACAACCACTAAACCAGTGGCACAAATATAGAATATTACAAAATAATAATAATAACAGCTATAAAAAACTACTAATTAAAACTATAAATATCAATTCTTAATGTAATTCAAGTCCACGGCATTTGGGATTGAATCTACAGAATTTGTTAAATTTTCTATATTCATCTTCACTGAAAACCGTTTGGCTTAAACTAGAACTGTTCATTTGACATTGTGCTCTCAAATCTGCAACAAGTGGGCACCAGATTAAGATATGCTCAGGGTTGTAATCTTGGTCACATAAGCAGATTGAAGAATCAATTCTGTATAAGTATGTGTTAAATCTCCATGCCCCATAAAATTGCATATTATAAAAATTTGGGTAATCTTGAGTTTTCAAAAAATTCTCTGAAATTATCTTTAGTATCATCATAGTATTTTTAAATTTTTTCATTTATAAAGTTGGATATTATCATTCTTTCTGCTGGATCATTTCTATCATAATCTACTAGCGGACGTACCCGGCTTCGCCCGGGTTTTACCTGAGTAAAGGTTTGTCTAACGAATCTCTCGATAAAGTGAACATTTTTTCCTGGTCCCTTGAAAAATACTCGATAAGTTGAATAAAATCAATATTAATTCGTTCCCTCGGTAATTGGAAGTTAAAGGAATAGTATCTTGCCTTGGAATTGTATCATTATTCTTGTCTCAAATAAATTGCCGTGTCATCCTGAATTTTGTCTTTCCTAATTTTCTACATTACAAAATCATCGTATCATCATGTTAATATTTAGAGCAGATTTTTGAATTATAACAGATAAATTAGAATATTTATCTTGATTATTTTAAAGCGAAAAGTTATTTCAAAAATTTTATTTGCTAGAAACCTTCCCAGTACTATACTAAATAACTTCCCAAAGTTTCATGGCGTTCCAATGAGTGGTTTGGTCAGGTATAAAGGACAAACAGACCACACACACATATCGAGGGGCCACGCAATTTTTAGCTCCGCCGTTTTTCACCTTTGGCAGGTGTAAAAATGCCGAAAGGTGTGTCAAATATGATATTGGCTGAAAGCCCTGAACGAGCTGCTCGTGAGCCTGAAAGGCTCAGCTCGAAATCTCAAACCAGTGCTGAGATATCAGCGAAAGTTGCTTTCCAGAAGAATTCTTCTGAAGAAAATCAACAAAATTCTAATCTTGCAAATTTGCCTGCTGGCAAGGAGTATGCAAATCCTGCCGCCGCGCGTGACGTCACGGCGCCGCCGACTGCTGCTTTGAACAGCGCTACAACAGCCAGCCCGGCCTCGCTCAACTGGGCCGACAGCGAGATGGTAGAGGTGGACGACAACGAGGGCTTCATCCTCGTGAAGAGCTAGAAAAGGCGCCTCACTTCAACGCCGGAGCACGCCGCTGGGCAGCCTGGCAGGCCTGCTAAGAAGCCCAGCCCCCAGCAGCGTAAGCGGCCAACAGGGCCGAGAGCAGTGCCGCCTCAGGAGATCAAGGCGACACGCGCCAACATCGCCGACGCCAAGGCGAGGCAGGCCACAACCAACCACGAAAATTACATCTTCGTGGAGCTGTGCTCTGACATCCCGGACTACTCCTACCTCCGGGCAATCGGCGACCTGGTCGGAGGGCCCAAAAACATCACCCACTTTGGCAGGATGAACGGCCACCACATCGTGGGCCTCGCGAGCAGGAACCTTGCGAGCCGTTTGGTGGAGGAGGGCCTGAACATCGAGGGAACACTCCTCAGGGTCTTCCCCTTCCGCAAGAGGGCCGAAAGGATCATCGTGGCCAATCTCCCCGGCTTTGTAGAGGACGCCACCATCGTGCAGGCTCTGCGTAAATACGGAGACATCACCTCCATCGCCCCCATCATGATCAAAATGGGGGAGTTCGCCTTCAGCGACGGCCGCCGGGAGGCGTTCATCCTGCTCCACGAGGGAGTCAGGCTGGAGACCCTGCCCGCCCGACTGACCATACAGTCCAAGGGAGACACCCTATCTGCCCTTCTCACCTTCGGAATTAAATGTTCCAAATGCGGAAGGCAGGGCCACCGCAGAGCTAGCTGCCCATCGCTCGCCAGGCGGAACTTCGACGCCCCAAAGTGGACTCCCCTGCCCAGATTCAGACTGCTCCTCCTTCTCCCCCGTGCCTAAGCGAACTGGTCCACCAACACCCGTATCCTCTCCACCAGCGCCTCCAGCTCCATCAGAGAAGGCACCTAATAATGCCCCAGTGACGCCCGCCGCTGCTCCGGGTGCCCCAGCGCTCCATCCTGCGCGACCTCCCCTGCCGCCTGGAGAGGCGCCGAGTTCTACCTGCTCGGCCTCCAACCCGCCCACCACACCAGCCCTGCCTTCACCGACGCCCGTCGAGCCAATGGAGGTGGCACAGATCGAGGAGGAAGGTACAGGCTCCACCCAGGATGGAAAGAACAAAATCAGGAAACAGCTAGATGCCTCCCTGCAGCAGGCCCCCTCCACAATCTTTGACAAAACCAACCAAGAGGGTCTCGAAAAGGAGAGGTTTTGTAGCCTCCTCGTCTCCACACCGCACCTCAAAAAGCAACTCTCTGACTTTACACCCGCCCATAGGACTGCTTTGTACGAGCTGGCCGAAGCCCTCTTACGCAGGAGGCTCGACTCCAGCGGCTCCATCTACAAACGCCTTCGCCAGGCCCTGCCCTTCCTCCAACAAGGGACATCATCATAGGCTTCACCATCGCCTCCATTAACGCGCGCGGGCTCGCTATTAGGAACAAGAGCCTAAGCCTTTGTCATCTCCTGAGACAACACCGCGTGGACATTGCGCTAGTGCAAGAAACTAACACCCACCACCTCGACGGCGCCCAAGACCTCTGCCTCGGCTACGATGCTATTACTGCTCCACCCGACGCAATATCGGGTTCGGGCCTCGCCTGCATCTACGCGCCGGGCGTCACCGTCTCGCGACACCGCATCCTGTGGCCGGGCCACATCGTCTTGGCCGCCTTCAATGTCCACGGCCAGGAGATGACCGTCATAAATGTCCACCTCTCGCACGACCAGCGCGAGCGCATCGAGCAACTCCGCGTCATCGAGGCAGCCGCCGTTGAAGAAGAGGAGGAAGCCTGGGTCCTCTGGGTCTTTAATATAAGGGACGACAGGAACCGCGACTCTATCTCCATGGCGGCTCTCGGAGCTCTTTGCGAGTCCGCCGCGCTTCTGGATGCCGCCCCCGAGTTTGACGCCGCCCACCTTCCCACCAGAGTCGCTGCACATGGCGACCTGATCGAGAGCAGTCGCCTCGACAGGATCCTCGCTCCGGCGCGCTTTCTGGAGCTCTCAACATCATATGCGATTGCTCCTTTCCACCTCTCCGATCATCGCATGGTGCTGCTCCGAGTGGGCCCTCCAGCCGCCCCCTTCCAACCTCGCGTGGCTGCTACGCTCCGCTCTGGGCTGGCCCAGGAGCACATGAACAACTACCTGGTGGACATCGCGGAGGAAATATCCATGCTCGATGCGCCTCAACTGTGGGACCGCTGGACACTAATCAAGGCCGGCATCCTCGCGGAGGCCCGCTCGCTCCACGATCCTCGCCACCACGATCGCGACGACAGCTACATCGGCAGGGCCCAAAGCTACATCAGGGTACAGCTCGAAGCCTCGTCGACGAACGCGGATTACCCATCTCTCCCGGACCTCGCGCGCCTCACGCGCCACCGCCGCCCAGCTGTCACCACCATCAGGGACGAGAACGGCGAGGTCATCGAGGGCCCCGTTTTGCGGCGAAAGGCCCTGGACATCTTCCGGCCTCGCTTCGCCCGCCCGAGCTGCGACCCGGCGGAGTACGCGGCCTTCATCGGAGCTACGACCACCACTCCTATCGAACTAGGAGAAGCTAGGAGAAGAGGATCCACTCCACCGGGCTGAGGTCTCCGAGGCTGAGGTAGCCGCTGCCATCCGCCGCCTCCCTCTCGGAAGAGCCCCCGGCTGGGACGGTCTGCCCTGCGAGGTCCTCAGCACCTTCGAGGAATTCTTCGCGGTCGCCCTGCGACGTGTGCTCGCCGAGTCTCAGCTCCGCGGTGCCCTGCCTCCATCGATGCGCCGGAGCGAGATCTGCCTGGTCCCCAAGACCCGCGGCGGCGATCGCGGTCTGGACGGCTACAGACCGATCTCCCTGCCTTCGGCCGACTACAGGGTAATCGGATCGATCCTGCTGGGCCGCCTCAGGCCCCACCTGCCAACTCTGGTGGCGGAGTGCCAGACGTACGCCGTCCCCGGAAGGTCCCCCTCCTGGAACATCGCGCGGGTCACAGACGCCGTCGAGGAGGCTACTGCCCGAGGCACGCCGCTGGCCGCGGTCTCCGTGGATCTGCAGTCCGCCTTCGACTCCCTGGACCGCGGGTATCTAACATCCCTCCTGGTGTCCCACCTGCGCCTCCCACCGGCCTTCGTGGGATGGATCCTTCTACTCTACGCCGGGGCGGACGCCACAATAAGGGTCGGGGGCTTCCAGACCGTCGCCTTCAAACTACTCAACGGCGTGAGACAGGGCTGCGCTCTGAGCGCGGCGCTCTTCAGTATCGCGACGGGACCTCTGCTGCGTCGCCTGGAGACGATCCTCGGCGTGGGCAACGTCATCGCCTACGCCGACGACATCGTGCTCCAGATACACCGCGACGAGCAGTTCGCGAGGGCTGCCGCCATCTTCGAATCATTCCATTGAGCCTCGGGGATCGCGGTCAACTACTCGAAGAGCGCGGGCCTCTGGTGCGGCGCCTGGCGCGGTCGCGGCGACTCCCCCCTCCGCGGTGCCTCCTGGTCGAACTCCTCGATCCAGGTCCTGGGGACCAGAATCGCAACCAGGAGCTCCGTAGTCCAGCGGGAGCAACATCTTCTGGCCCTCCTGGAGTCCGCCTGCAGAAGAACGACGCCCTAAACCCGAGGCCTCTCCCTTGTCGGGCGAGCCAGAGCAGCCAACTCCCTGGTCCTCTCCACCATCCAGCACCACCTCCACGCCTACCTGCCGGAGGCCTCCATCATCTCCAAGCTGCAGGCCCGCGTGGCCCGTTTCATCTGGGGGCCCGACCACACGGCGTGGCTCGCCTCCGGCATCTTAGCGAGGCCCGTTGTCACCGGGGGCCTCGGCCTAATAGGCATAGGCACCCAACTCCATCTCGCCTGTCTAAAAGGTGTCCAGGTCGCGCTTCGAGGGGGGAGAAGAACGGCTTCTCCTGGCTGGTGACTAGCGAGGCCTGGCTCAGACCTCCACCGGACGGCACCACACTCCAGCCCCGGCGTCTCCGGCTGCTGAAACAATGGGAGGAGACCTCCGGCGTCCTGTCTCTCGACCATCGGGCGGCACCCACGACCCAGCTGCTGGACCTCCCTATCATCGGCGGCTTCTGGTTCCTCCGCCCACCGAATCTCCTGGCTCCCTCGCGCTGGGTCGGCGCACGAGTCCGGGACCTGGGGGACGACGACCACCATACCATCGTAACACCCCACCCAACGCGCTCCGCCCTCGCCGACGCTGCTGCCCTCGCTGCCTTCTGCCGGAGGATCGTGGCGGAGAACATCCAGGCGAGCTACCGGGTTCCCAGCCTGGCCGAGGCCGTTGTCCTGCGCGGAACGACAAAGCCTCTCGCCCACATCACCACCCGCTCGGCCCGTCGCGCCCTGGATCGCCCGCGCCTTGCGGCCCTGTTCATCCACCGGCTCCTAGCAAGATGGACGCCCACCGTTGACGTGCCTCCCAGGGTGGATTGGACCTCCCTCCGACGCGGCGCCCTCTCGGGGCACAACGCCGACGTCGCCCAGCGGCTTGACCTCCATGCCCTGCCTCATCCAGACCACCCAGCATCTGCCGGTCCTTCATGCCCTGCCTGCGGCTCCAGCGATGGCTCCCTGGGCCACCGATACTGGGGGTGCAGAACCATCAGACCCCTCATCCTAGAAGCCTTCAACATCATAGGCAGACCCCCTGACCTCCAGGCGTGGATATTCGGGGACCGGCCTCGAGCAAGACGACATCTCCATCCTCTCGTCGGCCAAGTCTCGAGTCTACCGGCACTTCATCTAGGTTGGCCTTCTTGGCAGCGCCGTGGACCCCGTCATCGCCTGGCACAGGACTCTCGCCCGCTGGGGAAGACTCCCTGGCTGAATTGTATATATTTTTTCTGTATCTATGTCCTTTTTAATCTTGTAAAAGTTGACTAAGGTCAATAAATGCTTTTCAATTGTCAATTGTCACACACACACACACACACACATTCATTCATTTTTATATATATAGATTTCAACTTTAAGTATGTTTGACATAATGAAATCTGTAATTTTAGGTATTCTTGCGAGAACATGTGTACAATTCGAAGATGTTGTATTATAAGCTTGTATAGAGTGTTTAAGAATTTTATACTGTAGTGAATCCAATTTGTTTTCATATCTCGTGTTTATATATGGGTACCAGATTGTTGAACCATAAGTTATTGTGCTTCTAAATAAGGTCTAATATAATGTTAATGATTGTCTACTATCCAATCCCCACGATTTGTTTGTTGAACCAAGAAGATATCCAATAGCTCTAGTTGATTTTGCAATAACACTGTCGATGTGTGAGGCATAAAATCTAATTTGTTCTTGTTTCGATGATTCTTGAAAGGCAATCCTAGTATTTTTAGGTTTTGAACTAGTTTAACAAGATTATCATGCAAGTTAATTACATCGTTTTTATAATTGAATAAATGTAAAATCTTTGTTTCTGTCTTGATATTTTAAGTTTGTTGTTTTCTCACCACATATTTATTTTTCCTATTTAATTTAAAATTGTAATCTTAAGATTTGTTATATCTGTATTCCAATATATTACCATTAGATCATCTTCATATCCAAAAATATCTTTATTAGGTTCTTGAAAGTTGGTTAATAGATCATTCATTATGATGTTCCAAATTGTCGGAGATAAGGGTCCTCCTTTCGGACATCCTTTACTTAGTTTTTTGGTGAATTCATTCAAAGAGTACCTAAATCATATCTTCCAGTTAGTGAAGTAGGAATTCATATATTTTTTTATTTATGCTGGTATATTATCATTATCGAGTCTTTTTATCAGCATTGGCCGCCAAGTATTGTCAAAAGCTCCACTAATATCTATTACAATTATAGCGGTTTATGTGTTGTATTATTATATTTATTCATATTATATTTTAACCTCTATTTAATGTAAGTTCACGTGAAGAAATTGATAACATATGTTTGACATTAACAGATGATGGATGCCTCAACTCAAGAGAGAGAGATAGAGAAAGATATTTATAACCCAGGTTCCTGGAGCGCAGAGCGCCAACTACCCGGGGAGTCCAGCTCATTAATATGGACTAGTGTTGAGCTCTTTTACTCGCGTCCTGTTTTGATTGCTGAGTTGAACCAGTTGACCAGGCATTTTCATGCTAAGTTTGAGTGTGGGAGAAATAACGATTATTTTTAACCTTAGGGATGAAGTATGAAAGGATGAATTGTGAAAGTTTGAGTGTGGGAGCTGGCCATAGATGTTGGAATGAGGTGAATAAGACCAAATAGGTTAGCTGTTTGCATTCTCTGTCTAAGGAATGCTGGACAGATGAAGTGAAGATGATCATTTATCTGTGGCTCTTCTGAACAGTGGATTCAGGTAGAGTCTGTTTCGAGATGTGCAATGTCTGCCAGTACATTGTCTTGGCCTGTGAGGATGGCGTTGGTGAGCTCTCCATGGCGGATATTTGATAGAAATATGATGAGATGGCTTGGAGTGGCAGCCATTCTCCTGAGGGATCTGGTCGAATGGTCTTGGGAATATAATACAGTCGTTGATGATAGAGCAGCTTCACGCGTTAGGTTTGAGCATGAGTTCGAGGCAGAGTGAAGTGTGTGTGTGGTAGTCTAGAAGTAGGGGCAATTTACGTTGCACTGTCTACTAGCTCATTGCCATTGATCCAATGTGTCTGCTGTAGCCAACACAGGTTTTTGAGAAGAACTCTCCTAAGGACCTTTATTATTTTCGCCACTAGCGATGTGCGTATTGGTACTGTAGAGCAGATAGCTGCTAAATCGTATCTATAGTCCACTGAACTTAAAGTCCAATCTTCTGTCTTCAGGTCCATTTTGGCTGTTTTCCCAGCAAAACGGCTTTAAATTCTCGGTTTAATATCCACGACTGATTGTATGAGGCGCTCCCCCATATGGACCGAAATAGACCTACCAATGATAACAAAATGCCTACATTGCGGCTCAAGTCTGAAATTAGGTAGTCATGCTGAGTCGATGCGGAGTTGATTTCTTTTTATTTGAAACACTGCAGTTGTTACAAGCACTCTTGACCATATAATTGAAGTGAATTGATTTTACAAATAAAATATCAAGCGAATTGACAGAGTTGAGACATATTTATAATGATAAAATGTCTTGAGAAAAACAGTAGTGCATAGTTAATACTGTAGAGCTCTCCTTCCTTAAGAGACTCCCTAAAATTTTGACGGTTAAATTGACTTCTCCTAGAGGTGATCTCATCAATTTCTTTAATGCTAGATAGAATCTTTGATGAGAGACACCTCAAAGAGGTGTTATAACAATATGTTATACATATTATACAATATGTTTTAACACATTGAAAAAGGTTAGCGTTTAGCCAACTGAAATATTGGTGAATAAATGACATTTTGATTCAATATATGCCTTTTTAATCAAATACATATAAATGTAAATTTATCAGGGTAGTTGGAGTTGTGCGCTCTAGAAACCTGGGTTATAAATATATCTCTCTGTGAAATTTTAAATATATTTAAATTATTAAATTTTTAATAATGAATAATTATATTTTCTCTTTTATGTTTTTGCATTCAAAAGTGAGAAAAATTATTAAATTTATTTCAAAAAAAATATTTATTTTCTCTAAAAAATGGAACCAAATAATATGTGGAATGAAGAGGTGCTACCTATTATTCAAGAACTCAATAACCCCGGTGTATTTTCTAAAACTGAGATACTTCTGAAGGCAATCAGAGATTACCAATCGAAACACAAACTAGATAAATCAATAATCATTTCGAAGTTGGAAGCAACTGTAATGGAAAGACTCGACAATGTTTCTTCTAATATGAGTCGCAAAGAAGGTCTTTTTTTATTTTGGAAACTTCATATTAAATGGTTTTCACACAAAAAGGTAATAGAAAAAATGACTTCCATTATCTCAACCCTCTATGGTGAAGAGGAGGCTGAATTTTTCATGAATATTTTTGGAAACGAAATTTGGAAACAAAAGATATTAGATGTTCATATTTATAGAATAATCAAAACAATCTTTGATAAGCATCACAATTCTCGGAATGAGAAGGCTAACTCTATAACAAATGTAAAAAAGGTGTCATCAACATTTATATCCTACATTTATTATTTTGATAGAAAAACTAATAACCGTTATAATTCGTGGTTGAATTATCTTGCAATTCCATATACAAATATTTTTATCGAGCATTGCCAACGTCTTAATTATGATCTTCTGGGATCAAAAAATCCTGTTGAAATATGTAAGAATATCAAACACGAATTAAAAAGCTTCGATGCGAAAGATGTATATAAATTAGAAAACTGCCTTGGAATCTATATGTTCGATACATTAGTCTTTGACAAGTTAATTTCGGGAACAGAGAGGCCTAAGCCAACTCAGAAATTGATGAAAATATATTTTGGTGTCTATTACGAACTAGGTAGTGAATATTTGAAAAATCATTTTGTAAAAAGATTGGTCGAAACATTTATGGAAACGTATTTAGGATCGGAATTAAATTTTTTACCAATGGTAAATGCTACTGTATCATATATGAATGGGGTAAAGGTTAATGGTCTGAAATATAAATTTGCAAAAATATTAATGGAAACCTATTTAGAAAGTTTATATAGAAATTGTATATATAGAAAAACCTCCTTTATTGAAATATTGGTGTCATCAATTGATTTGGTCATTCAAAATATGTGGACTGATTGGGAAAATGATGAAAAACGGAAAAAACATTTTGAACAACACCATTTTTGAAACGCTAGGATATTTAACTGATCACCTTGAAGAATTGGAGGACGAGTATGTCAAGTCTTTAGTCAAAAGGTTGAGGAAAACTGCTTCACAAATTTCTATTACGATTGAAGCAAAAATATTAGCTAAAATGATGGATATAACCAAATACGGATTTAGAAAGGTGTTCCAGGTTATGAAAGATATTGAAGCAAGCAAGAAGATTAATATCAAATATTCGAGAATATTTAATAAAGAGCCATCGTGTGTCTCTATGAAACTGAAGTATATAAATATGATCTTATATCCTTTAAAAGCGAGTCTTTTTTGGAGAGTATGAATCTACCAGAAGAATTGAAGAATAGCAAAGATCTCTATTCAAAGCTCTATATAAATTTTTCCAACCTTAATGGCAAATCGAAAAAACTACAATTAAACCACTGGGTCTAGAACGATAGCCAGCTCAAAACCTTATTAAATTTAATCTTAATAAAGCTCATTAATAAAATATATGTTTTTTTTTTATTTTTCAAAAACACATGCTATATTCTATGTGGATATATGCATGTAAATGTTTAATTTATTTTATGTACATAGTTCAACATATATATTCAAATTATTTATAGTTTTAGAGAGAAAGTGAAAGTTATTTAAATTTACATTTTAGAGCAATAAATTATAGAAGAAATAAAGGTTATTTACACACATATCATCGAGTGTCCAATATATATTTATAACTAGCGGATGTGTACCCGGCTTTGCCCGGGTTTTATCCGAGTGAAAGTTTGCCTAACGAATATTATATATTATGAAGTATAATAAACAATGCTAAAGATTAGTTTTAATTATTAATCAAGATTGTGTGTGAATATGTGAGAATGATGTAATATCGTTGTTGTTTTCTTGGCCGACTGTTTTACATATGGTGTTATCTTAAAATTGCTTGTTTTGAATATTTTTTTAGATTGAGTTGAATGAATTGCTGAATTTTTTCTGTATTTATATATAAATAAAATTAACTCTGTTGATTTTTTTGTATTTAATCAATAACAGCGAAGTTACGCATGTTAAAGTTAGGAAAAATATTTTGATGTTAAGCAAAACCTGCTCCTTCTCGTTTTACATAAATGTTGAAAATTTGGTCGAAATTGATGCATTGTAACGAAAGTTTTTCGCGAACACCACTTATGAAATTTCCATTTATATAGAAGATATATATAATATAAATGAATTTTAAAAATTGTTAAAAAAAAAAATGCATCGGCCGGGAATCAAACCCTGGCCGCCCTCGTGGCAGGCGAGCATTCTACCACTGAACCACCGATGCTTTAAAAAAATCAAATTCATTTATCGTCGCGACCAGTGCTGCGCCCTAGCGGTAAAAGACTGGAACTAACGCTTTTTGGTTTTTTATTTAAAAAAAAAGCACATTAACTTTTTTAGTTTTTTGAATAGCCTATATGTTAAACGAAATCTTCAGCTACCTACATGCGAAATTTCATAATGATTGAGTCAGTAGATTTTGCGTGATGCGTTAACAAACATCGATTTCGCATTTCATTTTTATATATATAAGGAAGGATTACAACCACTAAACCAGTGGCACAAATATAGAATATTAAAAAAATAATAATAATAACAGCAATAAAAACTACTAATTAAAACTAGAAATTTCAATTCTTAATGTAATTCAGGTCCAAGGCATTTGGAATAGTCTACAGAATTTGTTAAATTTTCTATATTCTTCTTTACTGGAAACCGTTTGGCTTAAACTAGAACTGTTCATTTGACATTGTACTCTCAAATATGCAACAAGTGGGCACCAGATTAAGAAATGATCAGGGTTGTGATCTTGGTCACATATAAGCAGATTGAAGAATCAATTTTGTATGTGTTAAATCTCCATGCCCCATTAAATAATGTATATTATATAGATTTTGCTGGATGAATTTGGGTAATCTTGAGTTTTCAAAAAATTCTCTGAAATTATCTTTAGAATCTTCATAGTATTTTTGAAATTTTTAATTTATAAAGTATAAAGATATTATCATTCTTTTTGCTGAATCATTTCTATTATAATCTATTTCAACTTTAAGTATGTTTGACAGAATGAAAGCCGTAATTTAAGGTATTTTTGCGAGAACATGTGTACAATTCGAAGATGTTGTATTTTAAGCTTGTATACAGTGTTTAAGAATTTTATACTTTAGTATATCCAATTTGTTTTCATATCTCGGGTTTATATATGGGTACCAGATTGTTGAACCATAAGTTATTGAGCTTCTAAATAAGGTCTAATGTTATTGATTGTCTACTATCCAATCCCCAGGATTTCTTTGTTAAACCAAGAAGATACTTACTAGCTCTAGTTGTTTTTGCAATAACCCTGTCGAGATGTGTGTGTGTGTGAGTCATAAAATCCAATTTGTTCTTGTTTCGATGATTCTTGAAAGGCAATCCTAGTATTTTTAGGTTTATAACTGGTTTGACAAGATTATCATGCAAGTTAATTACATCGTTTTTAAAATTGAATAAATGTAAAATCTTTGTTTTCTGTCTTGATATTTTAAGTTTGTTGTT
This sequence comes from Cordylochernes scorpioides, assembly GCA_030710605.1. Lineage (NCBI taxonomy): Eukaryota > Metazoa > Arthropoda > Arachnida > Pseudoscorpiones > Chernetidae > Cordylochernes > Cordylochernes scorpioides. The sequence continues at coordinate 18,237,936 of CP092876.1, read as the reverse complement.
TTCGCACCACATATTTAATTTTCCTATTGAATTTTAAATTGTAATCTTAAGATTTGTTATATCTGTATTCCAACATATTACCGTTAGATCATCTACATATCCAAAAATTTCGCTATTAGGTTCCTGAAAGTTAGTTAATAGATCATTCATTATGATGTTCCAAATTGTCGGAGATAAGGGTCCTCCTTTCGGATATCCTTTACTTAGTTTTTTTTGTGAAATCACTCGAAGAGTACCTAAATCTTATCTTATGGTTAGTGAAGTAGGAATTCATGAAATTTATAATTGATGCTGGTATATTATCATTATCGAGTCTTTTTATCACCATTGGCCACCAAGTATTGTCAAAAGCTCCACTAATATCTATTACAACTTTAGCGGTTTATGTGTTGTATTATTATATTTATTCATATTATATTTTAACCACTATTTAATGTAAGTTCACGTGAAGAAAAATTGATAACATATGATTGACATTAACAGATGATGGATGCCTCAACTCAAGAGAGAGAGAGAGAGAGAGAGAGAAAACGCTATTTAAAACCCAGGTTCCTGGGTTATAAATATACTACTGTATATTCAAAATATAAATGATATAATGATTTTTTAAAGCTCTCACTCAAATTAAATTTTCGCTTCTGAATATAAAATTTGAAGTAAAAATGGTAAAAGGTTTTATCTGCGAATTCAAATGACTTTTTTAATAAGATGAAAAAGGCACTATATAAGACAACAATAGCTAGTCACTAAAAGATAATTTTGTAACGTAAAGACCACACAATTCAAAAATGGGAAATTGCTGCAAACGCCCAAAGAGCAACGAAAGTTTGAATCTTCCAAATAACCACAAAGACATTCTAAACAGCTATTTTGCTGAAGAAATATCAATTTTAAAAACCGACCAATCAAAACAAAGAAAAGATGGCCGTAGAATTACATTTAAAAACGAAATAGAGGTCACCTTCTTCGACCAATATGAAGAACCTCGTCGTATTGGAAGACGACCATCACAAATCATCTCAGCAGATTCCTTGCTCATCAAAGGAAAAAGATTTTCAAACACCCCAGCCAGACCATCTTCACCATCTGGACAACGCCATGAAAATTCCGAAGATGTGGAAGAACTTCTGAAAATAGTGGCAATCAAACTTGAAATCGGTTTAGAGAAAAGAAAAGACCAAATGGCAATGATTCAAGAAAAAAGAAGAATGCGAAGAGAACTTCGATCATTAAAGCGCATTGAATCACTCTCTGAACTGGCGCTAATGGACCTTTTTGACATCTAAGGTACATTTATCATAAAAAGGTTTTCTTTTATCTTTTATATTCAATACATATCAAATTCTTCTATAAGTTTTCTATCATTTTTTTCGGTTTATTTTGATTTTTTCACATTTTAAATGTATATAATCTTGATGTATCAAATTTCAAAATAATTTGCATAATGAGAGAGAGAGAGAGAGAGATGTTTATAACCCAGGGGATTCGCATAAATAATCCAATACCATCATTTATAAATATAGGAATCTGAAACAATGGATTTAAACTAAGGAAAAAAAAACTATAAGAATAAGTTCTGAACTAATTTCACAATAATTATCTGCAGAACTTTTCATGTAAAAGATTGCCTAAAAATTTAGGTGACTATTTGTGGGATATCTTTTGGATTTGGTTATATATTTATTTAAAATTAAATTAAACAGGATGCTTCTTTTTTTATTTTATAAAAAGCGATCGTTTGGGGCTTGAGAATTCTAAATAGATAAAAATCTAACTATATACAGTTAAACATGTCTATAGCTTCTCCTTTGGGACTCACCAAAATAGGGTGCTATAGAGAGGGGGTGCTATAGACAGGTCACTTTTAATGTAAAAATCGCATCGTACTACGTCAAGCATGTCAAACTCGCGGCCCGCGGGCCTCATGCGGCCCACAACGAATAAATTTGCGGCCCACCAGACAATATATTTTAATAATTTTTTTTTTATAAATAAAAAAAAATTAATCAAAATTTGTAGCCTAATTTTTAAAAATTGTAATTATACATAATTTATTTATTAATAACGAACCACTGGTCGCCATACATAAGTCGTAAGTTTTGATAATATTATATCTACATACATAACGTATGTACATCGCCATAAGTATTGTGTGCCTTAAAGTTTAAAGAAAATATTCTTTCGGAGTACTAGATAAAAAATTCTTTTTTTAAAGTTACGTTCAATAATTTGTGCAGTTATTCTGTGTCTGGTAAGTTAAAAAATATTAATTAAAAAAAAATTAAAATATTAATTAAAACGTTTTATTATTTTGTGTTAGCGATTACTTTTTTTGTTGTTGTTTTGGGTCAGTTTTAAAATTAATCACTGAGAACAAGATTTCCCCCGAAGTAGGAAAGATAGTAGCACAAAAGAGATGCCAAATATCAGGGAGAAAATATTAACTTTACTTTCTTTTTTCTTATTAGTATTTTTTAAAATAAGCCTGCATAAATGTTACTATAAAAATTTAATTACTTGTTTTCTTTTTTTTTGCGGCCCACATAATCTTTTTACTTTTTATTTGGCCCGTGTTAGGATTTGAGTTTGACATGCTTGTACTACGTATTTAAAATCTGGCGCTATAGAGAGGGGGACACTATTTAGAGGAGGCGCTATAGACAGGTTAACTGTATAACAAATGAAAACATTAAGAAGCGAATGTTTTTTTTCCATAAATAAATAAATCCAACTTCTACTGTCCTTACTTATATTAAATGAATGTTCAATTCATACTTATTCTTTAAAACATCAATGATATTCTGCATTCTATTTATTAGTGTTGCTCAATAACTTTAATAAGTTACTTTAGAATATAACTCATTGTAAATAGCTCAACTTGATCAACTTTCTCTCTCCACGATACTAATTATTACAGAAAACTTCATTAAATCAACTTCCATCATTGCTTAACTTACTGTAAATAACTACCTTGCGATTTCTTCTATCTGCTTATGTTGTTGCTTATTTGTTTAATGTATATGTTTATTTAATGCTCTTTTTCTTAATTGTTTATTTTCGTTTTAATAATTCTGTTACCTACTCTACTACAATATGAATTATTGTAAATAGTTTCACGCGCAATTATCCAGATCGGATTTAGCGTGTATTGTTTACAACTGGTAATAAATAGTTAAAATAAATATTTTAAATAATAAAATTTGATTATTTAAATATAACATTCGAGTTTTATAGTATCAATTTAGGGAATTTGGGATTACATGACTATATATAACATGTCTAGCTTTAATATAGAGCAAGGAAATGAAATACAACCACTAGAGTTTAGTCCTTTGTAAATGTTACTTGAAATTTTATTCACTAAATTTCTATCCTGAAAATTTATATGTATTGTAAAATCGAAAATATACAACATCAGTAAGATTTACTATTATACACATGGGGACAAAACTTAAAGAAGTTGTACCTTTTAGCATGCATATGGGGATTCAGACAATACCTCTGAAAGATGCACTCATGGACAAAACTTAAGGAAGTTGTACCTTTCAGCTTATATATCGGGATTCAGACAATAACTGAAAGATACACTCATGGACAAAACTTAAAGAAGTTGTACCTTTTAGCACGTATATCGGGATTTAGACAATAACTCTGAACGATACACTCATGAAAAAACTTAAGGAAGTTGTACCTTTTAGCATATATATCGGGACTCAGACAATAACTCTGAAAGATACACTCATGGATAAAACTTAAAGAAGTTGTACCTTTTAGCATGTATATCGGGATTCAGACAATAACTCTGAAAGATACACTCATGGACAAAACTTAAAGAAGTTGTACCTTTTAGCATGTATATCGGGATTCAGACAATAACTCTGAAAGATACACTCATGGACAAAACTTAAGGAAGTTGTACCTTTCAGCTTATATATCGGGATTCAGACAATAACTCTGAAATATATTACAATGATCTTTATTGAAGACACTCGAGATAACCAAATGTGAACAACCTCTGTCTCTTTCAAAAATGGCGCAGAGTCATTAGAAACTTTCAGATAAACGATTAGGGAGATGCCTTTTTTAAAAATAAATATAATAGTTTGTTCACAGGTTCCCATCACTCTGGCAGAAGACCCACCACCATTCAGCCAAGATGATATATGGAGCCACCGAAAACTACACCGAAATTGGTAATATAAATAGCATTAGGAGTAACACTCTTTTTTTTATTATGATGCATTAGCGCGCCATCTGTTATCAAAATTCGAAACTATTATAGACGCGTATGATTCTTTTTAAAAATAAACAATTTCTACTGTCCTTACTGCAATGGAAATATTAATAGGAGGGCCTGGCTCATCAGTGGTGAACCCTCCCAATTTTTTCGTACTTCCTTTTATAGTGAAACTGATGCTAGACTCTTTGAATGGGTATTTTAGATGAACTATGGACATAAGCTTTAAGGACAGCAGAATTAGATACATTTATAAATATATAAAATGCTTCGAGCAATCGCACTTCCGCAAATATCAAATTTTGTCTTTTTATTATAGAAATTATATTATGATGCATTAGATCGCCATCTGTTATCAAAATTCGAAACTCTTTTTTTTTCTAGTTCTGAAGATCATTTATTGTAATTTGATTCAGAGAAAACCACATCCACATCAACCTATAGTTTAACTCCCAACGTTTCCCTGAAGAGAATGACAGGAATTCACTTAAAAGTCGGGAGTTGGAATAAACTATTATAGGTTGATGTAGCTGTGACTCTTTTTTATTGTGTTAGCTTACCAAGTAGTTAGAAATAAAATATTCAATTCAACATTTTTATAAGAATAAATATACAAAAATATATATTCCTTCGAGCTTGGAGTTGAAATAAATAAATAAAAAAAAAACTATTCAAAAATGATCCATTTCATTTCAATATATTTTAGAAGAAGAATTCTTACACTTGTAGCGACCACACTTTGCTTCAGCGAGCGCGAACTTGGAAAAAGCTTCACTAAACATACGGGCAGTAGTGTGACGGTCTCGGCAACCGCGTACTGGAAGAACTCCTCACTACGCATGCAGGGGCGGCATCCAGGACTTTCTGGCCACGCGCGTCGTAAACAACAAGGCTTGCTTCCAACAGCCGTTACTTCTTTTCTCATTATATATTTCTGGCTTTAAATAAATTAAATTAAATTATAAAAAATAATTATAATTTTATCAGAAGCCTTTCCACAAGCAACACCAACACGTACGCATCCATCCCACACACTTAAAAATATAATAAAATATTAGAGAGGAGTTGCTCACAAATTCTGACATTTTGAAAACCAGATCTTGGTTCCTCGCAAAGGCTTCCTGTGCTATTTATTGTATGTAAAATAAAAACAAATTGAAGATGTTGAAAATCATGCTCTTTGATGTTTTTTTTAATTTAAAATCCTATTAAAAACGAAACTTATTATAGTAATATGCTAATCTTTAAACGCTAATACCTTGAAAAAAATCATGTTTTTAAAGAAAATATTTTGTTTACTATCAGAGGACACATCGTAAACTATCTCCAAGCAACTGGCAAACGTTCCACACCATCCGGCCAAGCTGACCTATGGAGAAAATGGCCTCAGCTATCTAAAGGAGGTAAAATTTTGTTTTTATATAAAACATTCAATCATAGGACAATACGGCGCCATCTATCTACAAAAAAATAAAACATTAAAACACGAAAGTTTTTTTTATATTGCCACGTGGAAAATTAGGGAAGACAAATTTCGGGATAAGACAGCAATTTATTTAAGGCAAGAACAAACTATGAAGGATAAACAAAAGATAAGAAATAAGGGAAGTTTACAGAGTAGTAAAATATAAACATAAAAATAACCATTCTTTTAATAAAAATAATAAAATTAATAAATACTTTGTTACAACATATAAAACAAACTTCTATTGTCCTTACTATGAGGAAAAAATATTGAGAGGGCTTGGCTCATATGTGGTGAACCCTCTCAGCAGTTTCGCCAATTTAATCTACCAGACCGCTTCTTAGAGCTCTAATACTGTATTGAACGATTCTGCTAATATATGCTACACTGAAGGGTATAATCTTAGAAATGGTATCAATTAAAGACATAAGATTTTAGGACATGTTCATGTCCATAGTTTGCGTGATACCATTTCTAAGATTCCACACTTCAGTGTAGCATATAAAAGCATAATCGTTCAATAGAGTATTAGAACTCTAAAGAAAGCGCTCTGGTAGATTAAATTAGCGAAACCGCTGGGAGGGTTCAACACTGATGAGCCAAGTCCTCGCAATATATTACATCGCAGTAAGGATAGTTATGAAAATTCGAAACTATTATAGACGCGTATGATTCTTTTGAAAAATAATACTAATTAAAATTATAATCGTTTCGAATTCATAACAGATGGCGCGCTAATGCATCATAGTAAAGACAGTAGAAGTTTGTTTTATGTGTAAAAGAATCTTTCGTGTTTTAATGTTTTCTTATAAAATATCAATACGCCTTTAGACATTTTGCGTCAGCTTCACATGACGCATCGGTACAGAGAACTTCCCTATTTAAAATATCCATATAAAAATGCTTCGAAAAATAAAGAAAACGATTTATTATTTACATAATTTTCAATATTAACAAAATATTCATGTTCTTTTTACAATTGCATTCAAATATTTTAAAGTGTGGTTAATAAGTTGTAGGTACTTGTATAATTTTCAACTATGTTTTTTTCTAAGAGTCTTTCACGCCATCATGATTAATTCTGAATAGTTCCTCAGTGGTTTAAGTATTTGTTTGAATAATAATAAAACATTTAACTTACTTATCCCAAGTACACGCGGTTGTTATTGTCGTGTACAATTAGGGGGGCTTAAGATATCTCCATTCATCTCTATCACAGCAGTCGCAATGTCCACTATCTTGGGTGTGTAAAGTTGCTGTTTTGGGTAGACATGTGTTGTTGTCGTGTTCAATGAAGAGCCTCAGATATATCCGTACATCTCTATCACAGCAGTCGCAATGTCCATTATCTTGGGTGTGTAAAGTTGCTGTTCTGGGTAGACATGTGTTGTTGTCGTGTTCAATGAAGAGCCTCAGATGTCTCCATACATCTCTATCACAGCAGTCGCAATGTCCAATATCTTGGGTGTGTAAAGCTGCTGCTCTGGGTAGACATGTGTTGTTGTCGTGTTCAATGAAGAGCTTCAGATATCTCCGTACATCTCTATCACAGCAGTCGCAATGTCCACTATCTTGGGTGTGTAAAGCTGCTGCTCTGGGTAGACATGTGTTGTTGTCGTGACCAATGAAGAGCCTCAGATATCTCCGTACATCTCTATCACAGCAGTCGCAATGTCCAATATCTTGGGTGTGTAAAGCTGCTGCTCTGGGTAGACATGTGTTGTTGTCGTGTTCAATGAAGAGCTTCAGATATCTCCGTACATCTCTATCACAGCAGTCGCAATGTCCACTATCTTGGGTGTGTAAAGCTGCTCCTCTGGGTAGACATGTGTAGTTGTCGTGTTCAATGAAGAGCTTCGGATATCTCCGTACATCTCTATCACAGCAGTCGCAATGTCCACTATCTTGGGTGTGTAAAGCTGCTGCTCTGGGTAGACATGTGTTGTTGTCGTGTCCAATGAAGAACCTCAGATGTCTCCATACATCTCTATCACAGCAGTCGCAATGTCCACTATATTGAGTGTGCAAAGCTGCTTCTCTGGATATACATGTGTTGTTGTCGTGTCCAATGAAGAGCCTCAGATGTCTACGTACATCTCTATCACAGCAAATGTCCTCTATCTTGAGTGTGTAAAGCTGCTGTTTAAATCTTCTGGATGTAAATTAAACAATGCAACAAATTTCTGGAGATGTATTTGTTTTCATTTTATTATTGTATTCTCAAACTTTCGGGCATCACTGCCCTTCTACAGGAGTATTACATAAACGCCGTTAAGATGCTAACTAACATTTAAATATTATATTTGCATATTGCTTGGTGTTAGAATATATTTTTCTTCAGTTAGTTTATTAGCATATTGAACTTTCAGCATATATCAATATTTGCATATTGAACTTTCAGCATATAATGATATTTGCATATTGAACTTTCAGCATATAATGATATTTGCATATTGAACCTTCAGCATATAATGATATTTGCATATTGAACTTTCAGCATATAATAAAATTTGCATATTGAACTTTCAGCAATATTTTTGCTTATTATATGACAGATTAAAAACGATTTATAAAAAGAATAACTTCATCTCCTGTCAAAATAAGTAATAAAACTGAGCGCCAATTATTAACCGTATCCGCAAACCAGCGGACTCGGGTCGGTAACAAAGCTACAACACCAGTTTTGGCAAATTCAGAACACCCATTTAAACCATGGTTTTGAGATAATGACTCTCATTAGTCCCAGGGCGGGCTTTGGTTTCTTAATACCCTATAGGAAGAATTATATAATCAGTCGTATTTTCCAAAATGCTTTAATGCACATTTAAAGGGAGAGGTGCCTCATTTGATACATGAATATCATCCTTCCTCAACTTTATGTTGTAAATAGCTATATATATATCCATATATATAAATAGGTGGCGTCTAGTTTGGACGTTTAATTTGACGGAAGAGGCGACCTTTGATTTTATAGGTCAATATCCTCCCGGCAGGATACCAATCCATATACAGTAGAACCTCTTTTTAGCGGACACCTCTCTACAAAGGATAGTTTTCATTTGTAAAACTTTTGCCATTTTTACAATTTAGCAACTCTCCGGTAAGAGGACACCTCTCCCCAAAGAACACTTTTGCTATGCAGTTAGGTATTGTCCTTTACAAAGAGGTTCAACTGTATATATAGATGGAAATTTTGCCGGGAGGATATTGATATAAAAAGACAAATGCCACCTCTCCTGTCAAAATAGACGTCATTTTGATGGGAGAAGCGATATTTGTCGTTATACAGGGTGATCCAAAAGTCCCGCACTATTTTAAAAATTAATAACTCCGCGAATATTTGCGCTAGAGCAATGCGGTAAACACCATTGTATTCAGGATGCAATGGGATTTTTTATGGCAAATAATGAAAATTCGAAATTGATTTTAGTTACAATTTTATTCGCCAGATGGCGCTCTACCAGAATCAGAGATTCAGCGGCCAAATTGTTTGATAAATTGAAAAATATAACTGATCGACACGTATTTTTCCTTTTTGAATACCAGGAAAGAACCCTAATAATATCAAATAACAAATTAATAAAACACCATTTCGCCAAAAGTATGAAGAATTGTTTAACGATTTTTAAATACAATCAGAGATATGTAAAATAGGTAAATGCAAATTAAAACATGTAGCAAAATATTTATTTTTTATATGAGGTTTTGTGAAATAGATTGAATGTTTGAAAAACACTGCTGATATCAATACACGAATTTTTGAAATGTTAATATAGTACCAAAAATTATGATGGCACTATTAATAGGATTTCTTGCTATAAGAAATGTGTAGTTTCTTGACTGATTGGCGACCCTTGACTATTTAACTGGATATTTGTCATGATCCAACAAATGAAATATAGAGGGGAGTGACAAAATATATTTGTCGTACTTTATTCCAAATATCCTATGGGCTTGTCAAATGTTATCATTGTTTATTATACTGTAAACAATTTTAAAAATGTGTCCCCTCAAATAAAAATAAATTTTAAATCGACCTTTTGCGTTGAAAAACGTGGTAGTAAAATCATTTTGTATTATTTTTTTTTCACAAAATTTCTAAAGTTATTGGTGTACTATTATCTATGTATTTCTTCTAATGGGCGAAAAGCGAAAACTAAACATAAGGGGTAAAATTGTGTGTACCAGTGTTATTCGAGAAGTTATAACACTCTGGTTTGCACGACATAATATGTGAGCAAATGACAAACAAAATATTACTGTTCACAAAAAAAAAAAAGAGTCAAGATATGAGGACAGCATTTATTAACCCCATATCCCCACACAAAGAGATGCAAAATATTGATAGATAATATAATACATGGCGGCTTATACAACACATGAGGTAACTGCCTTCTCTCGTGTATTAGGTCACAATCCTTGCTCAATGTGGCACCCTTCATTCTCAATCACCGCCTGCAGACGATAAATGACAGAATGGACAGCATTAAATAACATATCTGTTGAAATTGATAAAACGTGACATCTGATAGAAGCCTTCAACATGGCCAATGTGGTAGGCCAGCATCGATAAACACACGATTTAATGTATCCTCATAAACAAAAATCGCAAGGCGTCAAGTCTGTTGATCTTGGAGGCCACTGGTATATAAAGTGGCGACCTATCACACGATTTTCACCGAACGTATCCTTCAGCAATTGTTTGGCACCTCGGGAGGTATGAGGAGGTCCTCCATCTTTCATGAATGTTATTTCGCTTAGTGCTTTTACCCTGCAATATGGGAATACCCTTTTCTCATAACGTTCACCAGTTACAAAAACGGGTTTAAAAGTTCTTCCATTCATTTTTCAAAGAAAAATGAGCCAATAATAAAAGAAGTGAACCCACACAAAACTGTAACTCTAGGCTGGTAAAGTGGGATTTCTGTAAAAATCCTAGGGTTTTCTGTTGCCCAAATGCGGCTGTTTTGAATGTTAAATTCTCCGTTTAGAGAAAAGTGAGCATCATCTGTCCACAGAACATTCGACAGCCAGTTTTCATCAATATCAATTTGCCGGAAAACCCATGCAGCGAATTCTTGACGCATCTCAAAATCGCCAACTTTCAGCTCGTGAAATCTTTGCATTTTGTATGGGTACACACAATAGAGACATTAAGTGAAGCGTCTTCCGATATCACAATCATACTTCGGCGAATTTAACGCCAAAAGTTCAATTCGGGGATCACCTGTCCAGGATAACAAAAGTCAGTAGGTTGAGGACATGCAAACCGACCTCGACCTTACACCGTTAAATAACGGAGAGAACACCTATCTATCTAAGTCCACAGGCACAGAATCCGCAATAGACATCACAGCGATAAATTACAACATCGCACCCACAACACAATGGAAAATCCTGAGAGGTGCAATCAGTGACCACAGACCAATTTTAACATTCTAAACTTCAAAATTGAGAATGTCCATTAGAATAAAAGAACATGGAACTTTAGGAAAGCCGACTTGAAAAAAAATTCACAGAAAAGCTTGAAGAACTGTGCAACGAAAAATTGAATTACAGAAACGCTTGACAAAAACTTTGAAAAATTCTCTTCGAACATTTAAAAAGCTGCAAAAGAGCATCGATAACTAAAGGTAGACGTAAAGACCTGTGAATACCTTACTGGAAGGACCACAACATCGAGGCAATGATTTCAGAGAGAGAGACATTATCAATGGACTTCTTAAAACAAATAAAACAGAAAGGAACTCATGGAAATTATTCACAAAATATAACAAGAAATTTGGATATTCAAACAAGAAAAATGGCAGAATTCTGCGAAAAAAAAGGATCCAAGAAAGGACAGCCAACACTGGAATATAATTAGAGTGTTAGAGAACAATCAAAACCAACACAAATCCTCCAATACTCTAACCGATATGAATAGAACAGCGAGAACGAGAACAAACATATGGCTGACATAATTGCTGAATATCTTTCAAGCACTTCCATACTCAACTATACGAATGAAGACAGGACTCTAAAAATAATATAAACCAGTTAGTTAAACAAGCAAGAAACTTCCATCAACAAGATATTTTCTCGAGAGACCCCACACTGAATGAGCTTAACTCATCAATAAAAAAATCCAAGAGGTCACCAAGAGATAATCTAATCTTTGGTCAAATGATTAAACACTTTGAAGTCAAAGCTAATAATCAACTCCTACGAATACTGAACATTTCATGGCAAACTGGTAAACAACCAAAGAATTGGAAGATATCAATTATAGTGCCAATACTGAAGCCAAACAAAGATGCCAAGGAATACAAGAACTATCGGCCAATTGCTCTCGCCAGCATACTTTGTAAAATACCAGAACGAATTATCCACTCTAGGCTCATAGTCTGGCTCACAAAAATAATAAAATAAACCTCTACCAAACGGCCTATAGATATCAGCACTGTACAACTGATCAACTGTTCTACTTCTGTCAATCAATAATAGATTCTTTCCGGGAAAAACCGCCAAAGAAGACCACGGCTATATTCCTTGATATGACCTCAGCTTTTGATCGAGTGTGGAGGGAGAAATTACGTGAAAAGCTGCACAACATCGGAGTAAGAGGAAAAACCTTAATCTGGATTGCAGACTTCTTAAGGGGAAGAAGGTTAAAGGTTCGGGTCAATGGAGAATTTTCCAAGGAAGGAAGAACATGGGCTGGTGTAACTCAGGGATCGGTGCTCAGTCCTCTACTCTATCTGCTATATATTAACGACATCCATCCTTACCTCACTGAAGACACAAAGGTTGCCTGTTATGCAGATGATATAGCCATATGGCACACAAGTAGCAGCATAGAAAAATCGTAAAAGATACTGAAGACATCAATGAGAGGACTGGAAAAGTGGGCAATGGAACTCCAAATGACCATAAACCCAATAAAACCAAACCTATGCGTCTTCTCCACTCCCAGGGAAAAAGGCATTAATATAACCACAAAATAAGCATAAACAAACAAATAATTGATAAAATTAGAAATCCATAATACCTAGGTGTGATACTGCAGTCCTGGATCTTTCCAGTTGGTCTCGAGGACCACGCCATCACCATCTCCTAAGCGGCGAAGTACGCGATCTACGTATTCATCGTAGATCGCAAAATGCGTGGTGTCGCTGGAGACCCACTGGCGATTCTCGAACCAAACTCTGCAGCGCTGGCAGAGGCGCCATATTCATTATACATAGTGTATATAATGCATATTATCTTTTTTTAATAGTGCAGACTGTGTATGTATTGAAAAGATGTCAACAAAATTATTTTAATTATTATTTATGAGGAATTTTAATTTTCAGAGCACATAATTAGCACCTAAATAGAGCTATCAGAAAACTAAACATTCTGAGAAGGCTATGTGGAACAAATTGGGGAGCAAAACCCAGAATTATCAGAACAACATATACCACCTTAATAATACCGATAATGGAATATGCAACACCGGTCTGGGCTCCCTCAAGCTCATCACTAAAAGTAAGACTAGACAGTGTTCAAGCAAAAGCGGCCAAAATAATCACTGGTGCTGTTTCATCCACCAACAATGAGAAAATTCAGAGAGAATGTGTTCTAGACCTACTCGCTCGAAAGCAGAAGATAAAATAAAAACAACTTGGATCGGCACTTCGGAAACGAGGAACCAGAGGACGAGATCTCTCTGACCACTTGTGGTTTGGTGGATCCGCCCTTTTCTGAGAATGAGGTGAAACTGACGGCTTTCAAGTTCGGGAAAAGGAAATCTCCTGGTCCCGAAGGGATCGATAACACGGTCGTGAAAGCCCTGGTAAGGATGCACCCATCGCTTCTTTCCAGGTTATTCAATAAGTGCCTGGACACTGGTACATTTCCTGAGGCATGGAAGGTTGCCCGAGTAGTGCTTCTCGAAAAGTCTGGTAGAAAGGGTAATTCTCCTAATGATTATCGTCCGCTTTCTTTACTAGTGTGTCTAGGTAAGGTCCTGGATAGCCTACTAGCTCAGCGACTGAAGCACTGGCTAGAGAGTAATGAGCTCCTTTCCTCTTTCCAACATGGTTTTAGGGAAGGGAAGTCCACAACCACAGCTCTGAACGAGGTGTTAGAGGGGGTTGAGATGGGCTTAAATAAGGGTGCTTGGGTTCTTTTCGTGGCCCTGGACATTGATGGCGCGTTCAACTCCATGAGCTGGAACAAGCTGATGAGAAATTTGATGGACATGGGTTGTCCTGATAATTTGTGCAGCTTGATTCGTGACTTCCTGAGGGATAGACGGATTAGCCTCAGTTTTGGGGGGCAGAAGTTGGAAAGAAACTGTGTTAGGGGTTGCCCCCAGGGCTCTTGCTGCGGACCTATTCTGTGGAATATCCTGGTAAACACCGTTTTCCAGGAGGAGCTCCATGAGGGAGACAGGCTGGTTCTCTATGCTGACGACCAGTTCCTCATCATTGAGGCTGCTTCGAGAGCGAAGGCTGAGAAGTGTGTTGAAACTTCTCTCCAAATTTTCTCGATCTGGGCCCATGAATCTGGCCTTAAGTTCAATGTCTCCAAAACTAAAGCCCTCAGCTTTAAGCCTAGGGACATAAGAACTAAAAGGAAAGGGATCAAATGGGAACACAAGCCGGGTATCCGGATGGAAGGACGGAGGGTAGCGTTGGTCAATAGGATGACCATCCTGGGGGTGGTCATTGATGACAAGATGGGTTGGCAATACCAGGCGGAGGAGATGGTGGCGAGAGGCAGGGAGGCGTTGTGCAGGCCTGTCCTGGTTGGCTCTCAACAGGGGGGGGGGGGGGAGAGAGAAGGAGGATACTATTTTTAGGAACCTCTGCCTCTCCTGTGTCGAGCCAATCTTGCTATATGCTTCCGGGGCTTGGTAGCGCCGAAACAGGGATCAGAAGGTGGCAACAACTCTAGAGAGAGTGCAGAAGACAGCGGCACTCAGAATCACAGGGGGATATCGCACTACCAGCACTGAGGCCTTTTTGGTCCTCGCTGGGCTTATTCCTCTGGGATTGAAACTAGAGGAGGAGACCATCAGACGGAAGATCTGGGAGAAAAGGGAAGATGCCCTGGGACTTTAAGCGGGGGCCCTGGGATCGAAGAGGGACACAAGGAAGCCTCCGCAGTGGTTGCCAAAGTGGAATTGGAGTCCTAGAGGGCCGACAGGGATTGGCACGGAGGTTTTCACTGATTGTAGTAAGTCTGGAACCAATACTGGAGCTGGGGTAGTGATATACACTAATGGAGTGCTGATATTCCAAGAAGGTTTAACACTCAGAGTGGACGAATTGGTCTTTTCAGCCGAACTGGTTGCGATCAGGGTAGCCCTCAGAGTGTGTGCCGAAAAGAACTTCAGCCCGGACCGCCTCTATTCAGATTGTATGTCGGCCCTCGTCGCCATCAATCTGGAGAAAGGGCAACTCGCGCATCAAATAATTCAGGAGCTGGAGATGATGACGCGGGCCCTGGAGCTCCCTTGGTTTAGGAGACACAGCCTCAACGAAGGTAATGAGTTCGCAGACAGGATTGCTAAGGCAGGATGCTTTAGAGGTTGATCACTGAGGACCCCAGTGACCAAGAAAGAAGTTTATATGAGGATCAGGGGTCACGTCCAGGACTTATGGTTGGACAGATGGAGGAACAGTGTGAAAGGGAGAGAGGTATTCAATGGGGTAACAACACCCAAGTACCTCTGTAAGGTAATGTCCCACAAACGCATTAGGGTAGTTTGGGACATGGGCTCTTCCCCAAGTCTCCACAGATTTAAAATTAATAGAAACCCTGATTGCGTCTATGGAGAAAGGGATGTGAATGCACGCCACTACGTCTTGGATTGTCCAAGGGTAGTGGGTGTGCAGGAAGAGAGAAGGAGGGCGAGGGGCGCGATCGAGAGTAAGCTGCTGAGAAATCACAGCAAGCTTCTTGAGAAAGCCCACGACGTGGCAGCTGAGCTTTTCCTCAGCTGTGAGTGAACAGAGTCGACCGGGGGCTGCCTCCCCGCGGTCCCTGCTGGACACAGTAGATAGTTTCCTATTTTGCTGTGATTAAAGGCCACCGGTATAGAAATCCTTCCAGACACGTTGTCTGGGAGGTGGTGTTTCCAGGTACAATGTCCAAGCACTAGCTTGGATACCGTTACTTGGCTTATGAGTTGAACAGAATAGCAGCGAAGGGCATGCTTCGCATGCCGGCTTGTGGACTGAAAGGTCTGGGTGGCCATCTGCTTCTAGGGTGTACCAACTGTGCTTAGGTGGGATCCTCCAGTTCTTGTTTATTTTGGCTACTGTTTCTATTTCTTTAAAAGTAAGTTTATTTTTCTGTAGCAAGGGTCCTTTTGTGCCTTTTTTTTTCGCTAGCACATTAGCAGCTTCATTGCCTTCAATGCTAACATGTAAGGGTATCCATTGAAGGTGAATTTTTGAGGAATTGAGAGTTTTTGGAGATAACCAATTATGTTCCTGCTTACTTTGTCTCTAAGTTCCCCTGTGTGACTCAAGTGTTGTATGGCACTTCTACTATGAGTAATTTTCTCATTGCCATTTGTGGTTTTAATGAGAGAACCACTGCCAGTGTGTCCCAACTCGTCTCTGCTACCATCGGTATAGATAGTTATTGCATTTTTAGGAATTTTATTAATTATTTCTAATGATAATTGTTTTATGTATTCTGGATTTTGGTATTGCTTGTTGGTGGGTTCGTTTAAAGTGGAATTAAAAATAACATTTTGTTAGTGGTTCGCATGTAGATATTTTTTCAGCTAAATAATTTTTTTCCACTTTATATTTTAAAAATCCATTTCTTTTGGCCAGGTGGAGAGGGCCTTCTTTTTTGAGTCTTATATTGGGTTCCCAAATAAGTATGTAATTGAAAGTTCTGGGTTTATTTTCATAACTCTTGATTTTGTTTATATATTTTGGCAGATTGTAGCTTATTCTATCCTTTAAGGGCATAATGTCTGCCTCGCAAAGTACAATATTATTAGGGCAGGTATTTCGAAGACCTGTAATAATTATAGGTGCATTTAGTTGTATCCTTTCCAGTGTTTTTAGATTTGTTTCAGATACTGTACCATAGATTTGATATCCATATTCCAAGATAGGTCTCATTAGAGATGTGTAAGTTAATTTTAGTGTTGTTGCTTCAGCTCTCCACTCTTCCTGAAATATATTTCAATATTTTTAGTCGGTCTCTTCCTTTTCTAACAACTCCTTCAATATGTTTACTGGAGTTAATTTCTGGATCCAGGGTGTAGCCGAGATATTTAGGATGTTTATTATATTGCAATTGTTGTTCTTTCAGAATAATATTTGGTCTTATTTTGTATAGTTTCTTATCGGTAGTAAAAAGACAGGTTTCAGATTTTTGGGAGTTAAATTCTAATTTATGTTTATTAGCAAATTTTTCTAGGTGGCGAATAGTCTTGTTCAAATCTCTTTCAGCTTTTTTCCAGTTAGTGTTGCTGCTCCATAGAATAATGTCATCAGCGAAAAGTCTAATATTGGTTTTATGTGAAAATTTTTCTTCTATGCCTGCAATAAATAGGGTGAAGAGAGTTGGACTAAGGACTGATCCTTGTGGTAATCCTTGGTACAATTTGAAGGTTTTAGATAGAGTGCCATTATATTTGACCCTGATGTATATATTTTTAAGGTAATCATTTATCCAAGTGATAGCTTTCCATCAATTTTGAAATGTTTGTATAATTTTGTAATTAACTTGTTTTTCCATACCTTATCAAAAGCTTGTGTGAGGTCTAAAAAGCAGCTATGGTGTGGTTAGTTGGCTTTTTGTTTTGTGCATCTTTTACCTTTTGTGTGAAAAATAAGAGTTGGACTATTGTCCCATGTCCTTTCCTAAATCCATATTGTTCTTCTGGTAAGAGATTTCTTGTGTCGGGGTGGTAGGTGAGTCGTCTGAATATAATTTTTTCCATTAATTTGCAGCAAATATTTGTGAGGGAGATAGGTCGGTAGTTTTTTGGGTCATCAGCAGATTTTCAAGTTTTTTAATGGGAATTATTGTTGCATTTTTACAGTCTTGAGGCAATTTTCCAGTTTTCCAGTAGATATTGAAAATATTATAAGAAGTCTTTCTTTGCCAATTTTGCCCAAGTTTGATATCATTCGGCCATGGATTCCATCTGGCCCAGGAGTCTTGTTTAGGTCAGTGTTTTCTAATGCATAATCTACCTCTTTCATATTGATTTTTTTCATGGAAAATATTATGAGTGCTGGTGACATTTTTACAGTCATGAATAATCCTTTGGGCCTTCGTTTCAACCTTGATTTTACTACTTATTTGATATGAATTACCTAAAAGATTGGCAGCAATTTTGTCATTAGTTGCTGGTGTACCATCTGTATTCTCAATCATATTTGTGTTTTCAGTTTGTGGCTGGACTCTGTAAATTTGTTTTGCCAAATTCCAAAGTTTTGTATTTGGGTTTCTTGGGTTCAGGTTTTCACAAGTTTTTTTCCATTTTTCCCTTTTCACATTTACGTATAATATTTTTATTTTTGCAATCACAATGTTCAGTTCAGTTCTACAATTTGTTTGGTTTTGGGTGCACTTTTTTGTAGTTCATTTCTTTTAGTTAAAAGTGTTTGAATATTATTTGCCTGGTGTGTATAATTTGGAATCCATTTCTTAATATAACCTCTTGGTATTGACACTTTTGCTTCTTTAATAATGGTGTTTTCGAAAGATATCATATTAGCCTTTTTGAAGTTCCATAATATTTCTTAATTGAGCTAGTTTTGGTCTTGGTGCTAATTTCTATCAAATTAGGCAAATGATCACTTTCAAAACCTTTTAATATTTGCTATTTGCATTTGTGGAAAATGTCAGGATAGTAAAAACTTATATCAAGGGCTTGTGCAGTATCATAGCTGTAGGAATGATGGGTAGGATTCCCATCATTTAAGCACATGAGAAGGCATTGTCGTCAAATATGTTTGATAGTATTTTGCCTCCTGGGTTTGGCGTAGAACATCCCCATAGTTGATGTTTGGCATTAAGGTCACCTAAAATAATAGTGTTGTCTGTAAGAAATTGAGCCATTGTTCCATCGTCAATAAATGTATTGTTTGGAGGGTGATACATATTGTATATGTTGATGGCTTTGTTTTGATTGAGGTAGACTTTGATACCTTGGGTTTCGAGGTCTAATGTGTTTGGAATATTAACGGCTATGTCCTCATAGTAAAAATTATTGATTAAAAATGCTAGGCCACGCCCTTTAACAGCATATACAGATGGATCTTCAGACCTTAACCTGATTTATGGAGGGGCCGGAATTAACATAATACTGCAAGATGGAACAAACATCAAAATCAAAGAAGGAGCAGGACAGATTTCGTCAAATTTCACTTGTGAACTGACAGCTATCTGGAAAGCCCTTGATGTATGCCTTAACCAACCATCCCTGCATCAAGCAGAAGGAATTTTAATATACAGCGACTCCATATCCGCTCTAGAAGCAATTCAGAAGGGCAATACTAAAATCACACAGAAAATACACTAGTTACTTACCCAACTGGAACCATTGGAGAATAACTGCATTCTACATTGGATCCCTGCCCATGCTGGGATCGGGAGTAATGAAATGGCATTTGAATTGGCAAAGGAAGCCAGAAAGTTGAGCCAAAGGCAAGAACAAATGTCATTATTTGACGCTTATTCTTTGTCAGAATACAAGATAATTAAACAAAAAAATAAGAAAAGATCAAAATGCGAAATAAACTCTGAGAGAAAAATGACAAAAACTATAACAAGACTTAGAACAAAACACTATAAAGGAATGACAATACATCCAGATGGCACAAGAACCTATAGGGCATGCAACAATTGTCCTGGTGTGGAACTTACACTTACCCACATATTCTCATAGCCAGCAATGGCCGCAGCCTTGCAGAAATTTGACATAGACCTAGAGCAGCAGCTTTACACACCCAAGATAATGGACATTGCTGCTGATGTGATGGAGATGCATGGTACATCTGAGGCTCTTTATTGGACACGACAACAACAACGGCATTCCAGAGTAAAATAAATTATCAGAGATAGATACATATTTTCAAATGAATTAAAATAAATATAATCGATACTGAGTGAGATTTGAATTGAAAATATTAGAAATTTATTATCTTCGGAAACAAACCGTATATAAAATATCAAATTTCTTTTTGCTACATGTTTTAATTTGCATTTACCTATTCTACATATCTCTGATTGTATTTGAAAATCGTTAACCAATTCTTCATACTTTTGGCGAAATGGTGTTTTATTAATTTGTTATTTGATATTATTAGGGTTCTTTCCTGGTATTCAAAAAGGAAAAATACGTGTCGATCAGTTATATTTTTCAATTTATCAAACAATTTGGCCGCTGAATCTCTGATTCTGGTAGAGCGCCATCTGGTGAATAAAATTGTAACTAAAATCAATTTCGAATTTTACATTATTTGCCATAAAAAATCCCATTGCATCCTGAACACAATGGTGTTTACCGCATTGCTCTAGCGCGAATATTCGCGGAGTTATTAATTTTTAAAGTTGTGCGGGACTTTTGGATCACCCTGTATATATCATAGTATATAATAATAGTGTTTCAAATCATTCAATGACCCTTTAATATTAAAAATTTAATATATTCCCTCGAAATTAATCTTTAAGATCACTGTAACCTTTCTTGTGTATTTCTCAAAATTAACAAAAGTTTTTGTGTTTCAGAAGAACAAGTTGAGCCCTCCTTTTTGAGATAAAAAAAATCTCTTGTAAATAATTTCTTTAACTTTTATTTTTTTACTATGGATTGGATTATTAATTCAAAATTATTTATTACTTTTAAATTTTATTTATATTTATTTTTAATACATTCTGGACAGGTATCCACTCCAGAGGGGGAGGGACGGGGCCCCTCTGGGGGAGGGGTGGAGGGTCGGGCTCCACCTCTCTCGCACTATGGCTATGGAGAGAGAGATTGAATCTACTTTTATTATATTATAGTGATAAATGAAAACAAAAAGAAATGAAAAATAATAACAATAAGTAAATATGAAGATAATAATAAGGATGAATATACATAATGAAATCTATACAGGCTTCTTTGGTGTCGCCAACCGCAGGAACGACTCCGCCACCGGTGGACAGCGAGAGTTCTCCCACACAGAGTGGGCAGGTAGATGCGATGGCTGGCGTTACCCAGTTCAAGACCAAGATGGTATTTATAGATACTCGCCTTAGCGACACCTGTCAATTTCATTGCTTCGGAATGGAGAGAGAGAGAGAGACGTTTGAACACTTTTATTGACATCTTGTCAAATAGCTTTAAAAAATGAATGAAAATAATGAGAATATTTACAATGATTTATGAGTGAGGAAGGATCCACTGTATTGATAGGGTTTTCCTCTAGACCAGGAGATGGTCTTCTATGGAGAGAGAGAGAGAGACAATGTATGGAACCATATAAAGTGCCGCATGTAGATCTCGAGCCGCAGTTTGTCAACCCCTGCTCTAAGTTGAATAGTGAATTGAAGAAAACCAGCGAAAAGAAATGTAATGAACAATCCTGAAAAATGATAACAGCTCATATCTTGACTATATCATGTAACCGTTGAATATAAGGTTGTCATACCCTATTAGAATATTGAATAGATTTCGTGTTAAATATGGAAAAACTATGAAATTTTACGTTGAGAAAGTTGGAAAATTGACTATAATATTACGCGATAATCATGTTTAAAATGAAAATATATGATATAAAAATCAGTATATGCAATTTATATGAAGTATCAAATTTCAAATTGATATATATGAATAAGTCATTATGAATATTTAAAAGAAATTTTAGTTCAAGTTCAATTTATACAAAATATTTTCAGAAATTCATTAGAGACCTCATTGAATTATAGAAGAATAAAATTGTTTACAATGAAATGTGTTTGTATGTTTTCTTTTAATTATTTACAACACCTATACATTTAAATGACAAGAAGTCAAGAATTCTCATTATGATCTCATACATTCTTCATATATTGTTTCTTTTTATAAATTTCCAAATATATCTTGATACATTAGCGCGCCATCTGTTATGAAAATTGGAAACTATTATAGAGGCGTACGCTTCTTTTTAAAAAATAAACAATTTCTACTGCCCTTACTGCGATGGAAAAATTAATGGGAAGACCTGGCTCATCAGTGGTGAATCCTCCCAGCAGTTTCGCCAGTTTGATCTACCATACCGCTTATAATTATTTCATATATTATTTATTAACATACCTTTTATAATACAATATAATGCGACTTATGATTGTAGAACGACGTTTAACAATTTTTACCGCAAATATTTCTTTTTAACGAAAAATCGTAAAAGCCGCATTATATTGTATTATAAATTGACTTTATATAATATTTACGAACGGAAAAATATGTCCAGGTTAGCCTAGTGGACAATGGCATCTTCCCGGTAAGCGGAACACTGTGTGTTCGATTCCCATCCCTGGACTCTTTTATTTTTCCATTTATCATTACACTTCACAATTCATCCTTTCATACTTTATCCCTAAGGTTAGAAATAGTCGTATTTCTCCTTAAAATAAAAATTACGATTTTTCGTTAAAAATAAACATTTGGGGTAAAATTTGTCAAACGTGGTTCTATAACATACCTTTTTTTTTATAAAAAAAGATTAACATTTTAATGTCAGTTATTTTGGTTAGCAATTCATCAATTAGCTTTTGATGGCAAAATTCTTTTGAAAGATTCAATTAGACGCTTGTGCAGCACTTATTCTCAAATAAATACTTAAAAATACAAATTTGCTAAAATATTTTAATATAAAGATTATCACGTGGAGCTCCTTTATTTTGATAATCTCTCTATTTTATAATTAAATAACATAAAATATGGTGGTATCTTGTCCATGGAGCAGATCAGATCGTTCCGTGCACCCTGATCACAATACCGGCCAACCGAGTTGCCATGTCCGTTTGGATGTCTTCTTCTGGATTGATGATGGTGGTGGTGTCTTGTCCATGGAGAAGATCAGATCGGTCCGTGCACCCAGATCACAATACCGGCCAACCGAGGTGCCTTGTCTGTATGGATGTCCACTTCTGGATTGATGATGGTGGTGTCTTGTCCATGGAGCATATCAGATCGGTCCATGCACCCTGATCACAATACCGGCCAACCGAGTTGCCATGTCCGTTTGCATGTCTTCTTCTGGATTGATGATGGTGGTGGTGTCTTGTCCATGGAGAAGATCAGATCGGTCCGTGCACCCAGATCACAATACCGGCCAACCGAGGTGCCTTGTCTGTATGGATGTCCTCTTCTGGATTGATGATGGTGCTGGTGGTGTCTTGTCCATGGAGCAGATCAGATCGGTCCGTGCACCCTGATCACAATACTGGCCAACCGAGGTGCCTTGTCCGTATGGATGTCCTCTTCTGGATTGATGGTGATGGTGTCTTGTCCATGGAGTAGATCAGATCGGTCCGTACACCCTGATCACAATACCGGCCAACCAAGGAGCCTTGTCCGTATGGATATCCTCTTCTGGAATGATGATGATGGTGGTGTCTTTTCTTGAAAAGATGCCAGAGTAAATTGTACTGAACCCTGTCCACCAAGCTCTTCTGGTTATTGGTCCGAATCGGAGCTGCAGGGGCGGGCGTTCTAGTAGATATATAGATAACAAATGAAAGCATTAAGACGGTAATGTTTTTTTTCACAAATAAATAAAACTTCTACTCTCCATACTGCGATGAAAAAATATTGAGAAGGCTTGGCTCATTAGTGGTGAATCCTCCCAGCGGTTTCGCCAATTTAATCTACCGGCCCTCTTCTTTAGAGCTCTAATTCTGTATTGGATCATTCTGCTTTTATATGCTATACTAAAGGGTGGATAATTAGAAATGGTATTTAAGTAAACTATAGACATGAGCTTTCTTAATTGTAGAATTACATTTAAATATTTGTATCGAGCAATGATCTTCCGCAAACAATAAGAACAAGGCCATTGCTTTGTATTAAGATGTATAGAGGTAGATACGGTTTAAATTAAATCAATAAATAACAAATATTTACAATATGTTATTTACTAATTTAATGGCAAATCAATTTAATCCTGCGGAGATAATATCAGATCTACCTGTTCCTTTCATGGACAATTGTAGATGGCATGCTAAAGGGTGAGTTCTCGGAGAATTGGTTCGTTTATACATCAGGAGGTTACACTCAAATATTGTCTAAGAAAGACCAAAAGCGACGAATTTTATTGATTGAAAAGGTATGAGCTTTCGACGAGCTTTCAGACTTAAGACAAGTAGGTGGACGAGTGGGTAACACCCTCGATTCCCGACAGCCATGAACCGGGATTAACTCCTGCGTTAACATTTTGTTTAATATGTGAATAACCTTCACATATTATTCATTGTTGTAAATATCATAAACTAGGTTTCTCCTTTTGAGCGGTACATAATAAAGTGATTTTGGAACAAGGGACAAGAACAAGATTTCGGACAATAAAGTATTTTAACAGACTGTAATACAAGTCTGGTATTCGTATTACAGCCTGTTAAAGGAAGTTATTGTCCGAAAACTCGCCAAGCTAACCTCTTTGGTTTTCAAGTGCGAAGACCCTGGATTGCATCCCGCATTGCATACTTTTTTTTAAATTTAAAAAAGAAAAAAAATCAGGATTCAATGCAGGATTCGATCCTTGGTCGTGGCTAACATCTTCAATAAAGAAACTCGTCGCTTTTACCATTGGTCTCTTCTTAGCAAAGTTATATGCGGCGATTCCTCTTATTTACATATTGTCCATTATTATTTGAGATTTAAGGAAGAATGCCTTCTGGACTAAGGACAAAGCTTTAAAATTATTGAAAACTACGTTTGGTCTCCTGATTGTGATTGAAAACTAGGCGACTTCTGTCGCACCAGAAACCTGGGTTACTTAAATAAATGGTGCATAGTCAAAATGTATTAAATATCTCGCCTACCATCTTCATAGGTTCCAAAGAGCCTCTTCTAGGAATAAGTATATTTACCCCTGAAGACCTACAGAACATTCCCAAATACAATACATCTGGTAAACTGAATGTCTGCTGCCACCAGTAGACGTGAAGTCTAAAGATCAGTCCGGATAGTTGACGACTCTAGTACGTGGCTCCAGGAATCCTGGTTGTCACATCAAGAGAGAGACAATGACAATTAACAACTTCATTGACTCCTAGTCAATAGAAAAATAATAAATTTACAGAAAAATACTTTGTTATTGTAATAAAAATATTCACACCAGACTTCTCTGAAGGGACGTCGGGATCAGATGCTACAAGCCGCCCTGAGTGTAGACTTTGCTTATTGTGTAGTTTTTGTCCCCAACATGCTCAATGGCAATGTTGAGGAATTCTCACATAATTTTCTTGTGTTCAGGCGAGAGTATCTCGAGGACATCCTTCCTCTCAGGGCGGTATAGAACTGCGCACATGATGTCGTCCCTAAATATTTTCACATATAGGGGGCCTAGGAAGGAGTAATCGTTCTATTCGGTAAAAATCGTCTCTACCTGATCCTCGAGCTCCTTCTCCTGAGAGGGCAGCTTGATTTGGGTCATGGGGTAGCAGGAGCCTCTGTTGGCTCAGTAATGGTCAAGGAGGGCGCTGGTCGTGATGTCAATTCGCTGGTGCTCGGCGCCGGAACAGGAGGCTCAGGAGTTGAAGTCTCTTAGGGACGGACAGGGATGTTCGCCCCGGACGAAGGTGCAGCAGGGCTGGAGGATGTTGAGGGGGTCTGCTTGATGGGTGCAGATGATTCCGCAGCTGTTGGGGCGGAGTTGTTAGAGGGCTTGGAGGAGGGAGGCTTCGACACCGGGCCCTTCCGGGTGTCCTGATGACGTCCACCATTGATCCTCAAGAGGCATGTAGCTTGCTGATGCCCTTGACGGTGGCATTTGCTACACCTAACGCCATAGGTGATGTAGGCAGGCGTCAATTCGCCTTTCGAGACGATCACCAGTTTTACAGGGAGCTGGTGAAGTTTCAATCCTTCATTTAGAAGGATTAAGGTCTCCCTGCTGCCGGTGGTCCAGGTGTAGTCACCACTCGCCACTACCTCATGGGTCAGGGAGACAACCCTGCAGTAGGGCCGCAGCGCCGGGACGATGTCTTCGTCCCTTATAGCGATTGGGAGGTTCTTAACCACTATTTTCTCCGCGCGTTTTCTGTAGGGGAACACTTTGAGGAGCGTGTTCCCGATGGTGAGCCCCTCCTCGGATAGGCGCTCCGACTTCTCGGTGCTCTCCAGCCCGACCAGAACCTGGCCGAACATCTTCATCAGCTGGAACACGGCGCCCCTCCCCAGCATCTCCTCCAGAGCCTGGATATACTGCACAGGACCGAAATCTGAGCAGTATTCAATATAGCAGCATTGATCAAAAGAAGCTGCTGCCGATCTTGCTTTGCTCAGCGCCTGCTGCTGTCGACTGTTCTAAACTAGCGTCACAAGGTCTCTTGTCGCCTTCTTTGGTGGTTGAGGCGGCCTTACTGCGGTGGTGTGAGCCTTTGGTATATTCACAGGCTCATCTAGGGAATCACCTTTCCTCTTAAAGCCTTTAGGTTCTTTATTGCCTACGGAGGTAAACTCCATTTCCGAGGTATCTACCCGATCGGCCCAAATTGCATATTTTTCATTTATTACACCGGAAATATTTAAATCTTCTTGCTTGGTATCAATTTTTGAATTTTTTTTTAAAAATAAAATTTCCTTTATCCGCCGGTAACTCGGCGATTTCTTGATCTGACTTACACCAGTCGAAAGATCTTGACTTGAGCTTTCCGCCAATACCCCAAAGGGGTTGAAAATTTCAATCATATTTATTCAATTAGTAAAATAATTGAAATCCGTTTTTTTTAGGGTTAAGAAAAGAACGTTAAAGAACACGCCAGGCCGGCGAGGTAAGCGGGAGCACGCGCGCGCGTCCGCGCCTCTCGAGAGATGCATTAAATAGATTTGTAGTTATTATAAGGAGTCGAGGGGGAGTGATATGGACGCATACAGAAGTCAGGATCTAGAAGCAAGAACCTGTGAGACCAGAAAGGAAAGTCCGAGGTCCAACTAAATAATGTGGAAAAGAAAGAGTTCAAGATTGTCCCATAAAATATCATGGTGAGAAAAAGAAAGAACTAAGCAATATTGCAGAAAATTCCAGGAGCACAAAGGATGTGAATTAATTTTGAGATAGAAGACAAAACACCTGCAAATTTCAGTATATATATTATATGGATTATTAAACTTATTTACATACTTTCATTAAAGGAATATGGCGCTTGATCTCCTGATTATGTAAAAGAAGATTTTAGTGGTGTGAGAGGAGTTAGATTTTTTTACGTCGACATATTTTGAGTTTAATTATTCTTATAATTTTCCTTAGCCATGTGTTAAAGTGTACTTTATTATTTAGCTTAAGATAAAACTTTAATGAAATTCAGAGCTGGCTGTCGTTCTAGACCAGTCATAGAACGGGTTAATGATCTAGTATTCAAATAATCAATAAAAAGTTTCCGAAATACAACTCAGTGTAAATAATATTGTTACGACGCTTTTCAGAGGTCGTTGTATGCGTACTAGGTTCAATGTAGGTTCGTTGTAGATATAGCTTAGTGCGTTATACTTTATTGCCAGGAGCTGTTAATGGAATTGAGAATTAGGTATACTTAGATGGTCTCAAATATATGCCATCAGAAGGATCCTCCTTGTCTACGATCGGCTCCCGTCCAGATCGGGCACGCTTCTCTGGTACCGTCTTGTAGGATCATCCACACGCTCAGGAGGCAACTCACCGCAGATATGACCAGACTCTGTCTCCTCCCTTTCACGAATTCGTTTTTGGAATTATACAAGAACATAGGTCTATTATATACTGTATATATAATATACCTTATAATATAATTATAAAATACTCTGTTTATTTGATTTATTTTTGATTGTTTGGATTTGACAGCACTGTAATTTTTGTTATGAATATATTAAAAAGTATTTTTAATATCTACACCTGACCCACTTATCTTTTATTTTTTTCTATGGTTTTTTCATATTAAAAAGTGTATGTTTAACACTAGAAAGATATATAATTAAAATTTGTTTCTTAATTTGGTAAAGCATATTTATTTATTTAATCGAAGAGAGAGGAACATCACATATACCATATTGTAAAAATGGATGTCCAAGATTCCAGAATAAAGTTGGGGGAAGTTGGTTGAACTTCAACTCTACTCTGAAATCTTGACTTCTTGGATATCTTGTCATAAATTTTACAATATATAATAGAACTGGGTTCTTGTATAATACCAACGAAAGGTAAATGGCATGAACTGTCAACGATCAAAACACAGAAAAAAAATTATTGAAGAATTAATCTTTAAAATATAATCATATATTTATAAATAGAGAGATATTTATAATACAGGTTCCTGTGGATCGAAGAAATTATATCTATATATATATAAATGAATGTTTGTATGTTTGTTTGTATGTCCGGTATACAAATTCGCAGTAGTTCACTAATTCAAACCAAAATTTCCATACATAGGTAAAAAATACGGGGAAGACGATAGGCTATTTTTAAAAATAAATAAATCAACTAGCGGATGTGTACCCGGCTTCGCCCGGGTTTTATCCGAGTGAAAGTTTGCCTAACGAATATTATTGATAATAATATTTGGGAACACACAGAATATTATGATAATATAATTCGTTATGTCATATATTTATATAATATATGAAATTATTTTTCGATCAAACATATCCACTCTCTACTGAATAGATTTTTAAAAAGATATACATAAATAAAAATATCTAGAGATATACTACATGATCTTAGCCAAAAGGCCGAGAAACGATATTTTATATAGAGATGACCTGACTTCGTGTATCTTCTGCTCGAGTGAATGTTTCGCTGGTAGAATTTTGTTCCTGCCTACTATTAATCATTATCTGGCTTTACCCGTGGTCTGCTTTAGTGAATATTCCCCAAAATAATTTTTTAATGCAATCAAGCATGATACGGAAATATTGTCATAATCATTTTTGACTAAAAAAATATTTTTGCTCAGTACTTGGTTAAATATAATTTTTATTGGTTAAAGTGCGACAAAAAAACTCTTCCAGATTTAACTCTCTGTCCTGTTCAAATTTCAGCGATTTGTTACATATTGAGGGCGTGCATAGCCGACAAACATATATATATATATGTTCCCGGCTTCGCCCCAAGTAAAAGTTTGCTTAACAAACATTTGTTAAAACGATTCTAGCAAACATCCAATCCCTACTGAATCTATACATGTCTACCTTCTCGATACTTTTTTCCCGGTCCCTTGAAAAATACTCGATAAGTTGAAAAAAATCAGTATTAATTGGTCCACTCGGTAATTTGAAGTTGAAGGAATAGTATCTTGCCACAAACGAAGATTTGTAAATAACTGTATTTAGCGAATGTATCCGGCTTCGCACAGTTTTTATCCGAGTAAAAGTTTGCCTAACGAACATTTGTTAAAACGATTCTCACAAACATCCAATCCACCTATATATTGATTTATAAACGTATATAAATATAAATATTATTATATGCGTTTAAATATATTTTTGAAACACATAATTTTTTGAAAACATTTATTATATTTCAAATAAGATATTGTCACTTTTGTGAATTTGATAATTAATTATTTCTTTTTTCTCAATGAATTATATATATTAATTTAAAATTTCATTTTTGTTATCATCATCACATACAATGTAATTTTTTATATAAACAAACGATAATAAACAACAACAATTAGGGGCTCAAAAATCATTTATTATGGTTAGCAGCTCCGTAAATAAAGATATTTTCACAACAACAATTAAAGTTACATCATCATTTTATAAAACAACAGCAAATTAAATTAACAATGTAAAAATATATTTTAACATTACATTTTAACATTTAACACAAAATCGTTACAATTTTTTCTTTAAATAAATATTAATATTTAAATGCCAAGTATTTTTTACGTCATTGGAATATTATATTACTAAATTCTCAAATTAAATTTATTATACTTGGAAAATATTTTAAGCATTGTTACAATTTATAAATATAATTTCACCAGACACCGCTAGAGGCTCTGCTTGCGAGTGAAAGTAGAAAATTTGCAAATAAAATTGCAAATAATATTTATTTCAAATCAATTTCAAACCAGAAATCTTCCCAGTAGTATAGTAAATAACTTCCTAAAGTTTCACGGAGATTGGATAATCTTACCTTTTAAAAACATTCATCGTGTGAACAAACTAACATTCATCGTGTAAACAAACCACGTGTTAATTATTAACCAATCAAATTCATTTATCGTCGCGACCAGTGCTGCGCCCTAGCGGTAAAAGACTGGAACTAACGCTTTTTGGTTTTTTAATTTTTTAAAAAAGCACATTAACTTTTTTAGTTTTTTGAATAGCCTATATGTTGAACGAAATCTTCAGCTACCTACATGCGAAATTCCATAATGATTGAGTCAGTAGATTTTGCGTGAAGCGATAACAAACATCGATTTCGCATTTCATTTTTATAGATATATATGTAATATAATGCAATTGTTATTACACTATAATATTTGATGTATTACACTGTTGTAGAATCCTGTCGACTTAACCGTTCTGTGGCAATATCGTTGTGGGGTTTCTTGTTGTTGGATGCGAATGGTGAGATTTGGTTGAAGCGCAGTCGTTGAGTGGTAAGTGAAGCATACAGTTTGGAATAATCAGGACACGTGATTGGGTTTGAAAATAAAAGGCAACTGGGTTGGAGGGAAGAAAGCTTGAGAAGAGCTGAGCGATTTGACTTATTAATTAGTTGATCACATGGCGATGATTGGATTTAGATGAAATGAGCGCGAGAGAGAGATCTCTAGAGTAGATGTTACCTTGTTGGAAGCGAAGGAGCAACTGTCCGAACTCGGCGAGAGCCACTGAACAACTGTAGGTGTTGTTCCTATGAGAGCGAAAACGTAACTGACCATTCTTGCTTTTCGATTTAACACCAAGACTCAGTTTCTCTCTGATTGGTCGAGAGATGTCACATGATCTTTTCCTATTGGTTGACCTACTTAAGGTGCTGTCTTCTGATTGGTCGAGAGATGTCACATGATCTTTTCCTATTGGTTGACCTACTTAAGGTGCTGTCTTCTGATTGGCCCGCGGCTCTCCTTGATGAAAGATATGGCCTGCCTGACAGGAAGTGTCGAGTGTTATTTCCACTTTATTTACTTCCGTGTTATCAAAATACGTCCTGCTTTGTCAGGAAGTATTGAGTGCTAGCTTTAACATTTATAACTTCTGGTCACTAGATACGTCCTGTTTTTCCAGGAAGTGTCGGTTTAAACTTAGCTCGCAGGGACCCGGGGTCAGAAGGTTAACTGCGACGTTATTAATAAATATGTTCTCCTCTAGATTTACTTCCTATGTCTTTTGTTACTTTCTTTCCTCCAGTTACCTTATTCTTTTATTAAATCTTTGAAAATCATACATGATACATACATAGTGGGTCGGGGTTGCATTTAATTATATACAAATTATGACAGATGCGCCCCCTACATGTGAAGAATTCAAGAAGGGGTTAGCCTGAGAGAATTCTGTAAAATGAAAAATAATTTTGTGGGAAAATTAGTTGTGGGTATTGAGGGGCTATATACAAGCATTGCTGGTGACATAAAAGTAAGATAGAATGGTGTTGATGATATAGGTTGAGTATAATTAATAGAAATCAAAAATTTTTTAATTGTAAGAAATCAATGAATGTTATGGTACATAGTGGGCAAAAAAAAAAGGAAAATGCGCCTAAACGAATTCTACTCGAGATAAGAAAGGAGATCGAGGGAGTTCTATTAAGTTTTTTGAAATCAAAATAAAAACAATATAAAAATAGTTGAATGAAATCAAAATTGAATGTTTTTGGTTGAAAGAGAAAAATTGTTTTGTTGCATGGTGATAAGGGAAAATGCCTAGTTACTTTTTTGCTCGAATTTGGAAAAGAATTCGAGGGAATTTCATAAGGTCTTTTGAAATCAAAATAAAATAAAATAAAAGTTTTTTGAGCGAAATCAAAGTTGAGTGCTTGGTTGAATGGTGAAAAAAAAAAGGAAAAATGCCTAACCATATTCTAGCTCGAAATTGGGAATGGAGACCGAGGGAATTTTATTAGGGCTTTTGAGAAATCAACATAAAATAAAATAAAAATAAAAGTTGAATGAAATCAAAGTGAAGGCTTGGTTGCACAAAAAAAGAAAAGCCTTGTTGTATGGAAAAAAGAGAAAATGCTTTGTTGCGTTGGTGAAAAAAAAAAGAATTGCCTAATTACTATCCTACTTGAGATTGGGAATGAAATCGAGGGGGTTTCATTAGGTCTTTTGAGAAATCAAAATAAAAATAAAAATAAGAGTTGAACGAAATCAAAGTTGAGTGCTTGGAAAAAAAAGAAAAATGAAAAATAAAAAGGTTTCAACAACAAAGGGTGATTTAATGTTTTTAGTTTAATCGAAAACCAATGAGTTTTCGTTGCTAATTGAGTTGTGGCAGTTTAAGCTAAGTGGTAAATAGAATGATAATTGATAAATAAAAATGATAATATAAACTAATTGAAAAAAAAAAGATAATTAATGATTAAAAGTGGTAATAAGTTGAATAAATTGATAAATTGATTAAATATTTAAATTTTAATTGAGAGAGAATAATGAAAATGATTGATATGAAAAATAAGGTGTATTGGTTGGAACCCTTTGGTATCTACATGCCCTGATCTACATGTATTGGTTGCTCCATTTTGCCCTATAAATGTTTTTGTCTCATCTGTAGCGACACTTAGGTGAAAAACGTGATTCTAGCCCTCAAGTGCGTTTATGCTGTGTGTACAGGAGACATGGAAATCTATATAACCTTTATGTGTAATTTTTTGTCTTTGTGTGTGTGTTGTGAAAAAATGTTAGAAGTCTGTTGTGTAAGAAATGTGTGAGCTAGTTCTATGTGTTGTCGAGATCCTAAGGTCTGTGGTATTTATGTGTAGATGGAAGGTGTAGCGTTTTTTTTTTGAAAGTTTGTAAAGTATTTGATCAATTATGATGGGAGTATGAACTCATTTAAATGTGTGCGATGTCTTGTACCTTTTTTTTTTTTTATTTCCGAGTGACAGTTGATTTGACTACATTGTAAAAATCGATACGTAGTTCGAATTGGGATCCACAATTGGTGGCATAGAGGAATCTGTGGTTGGGGAGAGCGGTGACCTAATTTGGATGAGCGGGGCCTTGTAATGAGATGCCGGAAGCGGGACGTGTCGGGGACGCGAGGTCCGGTCTAAACTTATCCACCCACTATTTGCACGTAATTGGAGTCATGGAGTGGGGGAACTACGTTTCCTGTCCGCCTAATTGCTATTTGCCTCTTGTTTTTGGAGTGTGACTTCTCCGACATTGGTTGGTCATTTTTCAGTTACTGCTATCTTTTCGGAGTTTATTTAGATTTTCTGCGAAGATGGTTCCTAAAATTATGAGAAGCTTTATAAATGTTTGTCCACAATGAAGAACTGCTTGTTCAAAATTAAAAAATGCTTGTCCTAAATTAAAAACTACCTCTTGTAGTTCGAAGATTTTCTGAGCGGGCATGGCATAGATAAACAAGTGATTAATGAATAAAATTGGGGTACAGTTGTACGGTAGAATTAATAAACAAAGGATAAAAATCAGATGAAAAATAGGGTATTGTCCCATGTTCGTCCACATTTTTGTAACTGGGGACTCTGAAAAATTTGCTTGAACCTTATTAATTGTAGAGTTTGAATGATTGGTAGGTTCGCAGTTCTCTTGTTTGATATCTTTAGGGAGTGGTGTGATATGATTGAACTGGTTGTCAGGTTTACAGTTCTCCTGTTTGATCGTCAATGGTTTTATTAGAGATATGTCGGCGGTAATTGGTTTAGGTTGAGATGTGTGATCGTTTCTCTGACGTGGATGTGGTAATTTTGGCATTGTTTGTGTTGTGTGTACGCTGTGCTTTATGTACGAATTTTGTTTTGCTTTGGTGCTTGTGTCGGTATTTTTACGTGAAGGTTGGTTGTATTCATCGATTCTTCTAGCGAATCGGCAGGTGGGGCAGGTTTTTACCTGTTTTGCGATGTCTTGTGTCATGTTCTGCCAATAATATTGTGATGAGATGAGTCTCGTCATCTTGGAGATGTTTGGGTGGTGGTGTTGTGTGTGTACGGACTTAAGAAGTCTGGTTGTAAGTGAACTTGGGACTATAGTTTTAAGTACTCCTTTTCGGGAGACGGTGCGCAGTTTATTGTGATCCATAGTCACGCGAGATTTTCCCAGTGGAGAAGACTGTTGGCTCTGTATGAGTGGCGCATCTAGAAAGCCACAAAATGGGATACGAGTTCCAACGCCCGTTTCATATTGTTGTACTCCATTTATGCTACGGACCTCATATTCGTATCTTGACAATCTTAACCTCCATCGAAACAATCTGCCTGACGGAGCTTTGATCTCTTTCAACCACTGCAATGCGGGATGGTCAGAAAATATTGTAAATTTTCTGCCCAATAGACAGGTGCGGAAATTATACACTTTCCACAATGGCTAGGCATTGTAGTTCCAAGTCTGAATAATTTCGCTCGTGACTACGCAGAGATCGGCTGAAATGTTGAACGGTGTATGTCTTCCCATCAGGGTAGACTTGTTTAAGAACGCCTGTAATGCTGAATGTTGAGGTGTTACAGTACACCTGGCATGGCAGACCTTCCTGGTAAAGGTGTAATGTGGGGTGTGTGGTAAGGTTTTCCTTCAGGTTAGTGAACGCTTTCTGGCATTCGTCATCCCAGACCCACATGATATCCTTTTTTAGAAGGTTGATAAGTGGCGTCCGCAAGCGGGCGTGGTCCGGAATGAGCTCTTTATAGGCGTTCACAGCTTTTAGGAAGGATCGCAATGTTTTTCGATTGTGTGGTTGTTTGGTGGCGTGAATTTTTTCTATGTTTTGTGTAGACGGGATGATTGTATTATTCTTAACGGTTGTGCATGCGCTTGTTTGTCGTTGTTGTTGTCTTTTGGCGTGCGTGTTGCGTGTGTTGTGCGGGTTGTGTGTGTTACCGTTGTGTGACGACGTATGGGTGCGTGTGTTGTGAGTGTGAAAACCGTCCTGTGGTTTTATGTGTTGTGGGCATAAAGTATTGGCAATTGGATTGAGTGAAAAGTTGCGTGGTGTGAGATTAGAATGGTGGCATGTAAATATTTGGGGTTTGGGCAATGAATGCAGGCAAGGGTTTCCATGTGTGAAAGCTTTGGGTGCTGTGCGAGTCCTTTGGGACAGGTTTTGGCCTAGCCCGTGCTTGCATTCATTTGACACATGTTTAAAGTGGTAGATAGTATTAGACAATGGGACGCCAAGTTGGAAAATAGTGCCGCGATTATAATTTAGTTTTAATTTATACTGATAAAGGGTTTTTAAGGTAAGAACTCCAAATGGCAAGGATGCATTTACCACGTGGAAGTTCTCTCTATGGGTTATTTGGCCTATTGTCAGAGGGAAAGCTAAATGTCCTATTATTTTCGTAAAACTATTTAGGGTGGATAGATCAAGGGAAGGTTTTTTAATACTTAAGTTGGGAAGTTGTGCTTTTAATCTATTGTATAAATGATACGGCAATATGTTCGAACCTGCGTCTGGTTCAATTAGAAAGGTACATGGTAGGTCCTGGGTCAGATACAAGTCCAAAGTCAATTTGATGGTGTCATTGGGTGGATTGCCTACCTTAATCTCGAAAGGGCTCCACTGTGGCGTCTTCGGCTTGGGTTGGCTGGCTTGGAATGTCTGTTGGACCGGATCGGGACCGCTTGCACTGTCCGCGCGATTGAAAGGGAAATCTAGTCATTTGTACTGCTTCCATTCGAGTGGATCGCGTTGTCGGTACACTGGGCCCGTGTCGCGTGGATTGCTTCCGGGTGTACGGGTACGGCATGGCGGGTGGCGACTCCTCGGTGGGCGTCAGGTTGTTCGGACACGTACCGGTGGTGCGGGCGTCGGCTGTCCCGAGGGTGGCGCTCCGGAAGACCGCTTCCAGTTGCGTGGATCTTGCCCCTTGTAGCGCGGCGGTCAGTTCTAAAATTACCGTCGCCAGGGTATGTCTTGTCGCTTCGTTCGTTGTCAGTCTCTTTCCGCTCGTTGCCAGTTTCTTCTCTCTTGGTTTGTCAATGCCTTTTGGTTTGCTGGTGTCTGGGCTAATTTCCATTTTGATCCTGATTAAGCTCCATAATCTTTATCCTGTCGACTCTGTGTAATATAATGGAATTGTTATTACACTATAATATTTGATGTATTACACTGTTGTAGAATCCTGTCGACTTAACCGTTCTGTGGCAATATCGTTGTGGGGTTTCTTGTTGTTGGATGCGAATGGTGAGATTTGGTTGAAGCGCAGTCGTTGAGTGGTAAGTGAAGCATACAGTTTGGAATAATCAGGACACGTGATTGGGTTTGAAAATAAAAGGCAACTGGGTTGGAGGGAAGAAAGCTTGAGAAGAGCTGAGCGATTTGACTTATTAATTAGTTGATCACATGGCGATGATTGGATTTAGATGAAATGAGCGCGAGAGAGAGATCTCTAGAGTAGATGTTACCTTGTTGGAAGCGAAGGAGCAACTGTCCGAACTCGGCGAGAGCCACTGAACAACTGTAGGTGTTGTTCCTATGAGAGCGAAAACGTAACTGACCATTCTTGCTTTTCGATTTAACACCAAGACTCAGTTTCTCTCTGATTGGTCGAGAGATGTCACATGATCTTTTCCTATTGGTTGACCTACTTAAGGTGCTGTCTTCTGATTGGTCGAGAGATGTCACATGATCTTTTCCTATTGGTTGACCTACTTAAGGTGCTGTCTTCTGATTGGCCCGCGGCTCTCCTTGATGAAAGATATGGCCTGCCTGACAGGAAGTGTCGAGTGTTATTTCCACTTTATTTACTTCCGTGTTATCAAAATACGTCCTGCTTTGTCAGGAAGTATTGAGTGCTAGCTTTAACATTTATAACTTCTGGTCACTAGATACGTCCTGTTTTTCCAGGAAGTGTCGGTTTAAACTTAGCTCGCAGGGACCCGGGGTCAGAAGGTTAACTGCGACGTTATTAATAAATATGTTCTCCTCTAGATTTACTTCCTATGTCTTTTGTTACTTTCTTTCCTCCAGTTACCTTATTCTTTTATTAAATCTTTGAAAATCATACATGATACATACATAGTGGGTCGGGGTTGCATTTAATTATATACAAATTATGACATATATATATATATATATATAAGGAAGGATTATTAAAACTATATATTTTTAGTCAGAAAATGATGATGACGATATTGCTGTATCATGTTTGATTATCAGATACAAAATTATATCGGGAAAAAATTCCTAAAAGCAGAGACCACGGGTGAAACCAGATCATTATTTTGTACGCAGGAACAAAATTCTAAAAGAAAAACATTCATTCGAGCAGAAAACAAAAGCCAAATCATCTTTCTAGAAAAATATCGCTTCTCAGACACAAAGTTTGGAGCGGGACGTTTCACAAGAGTGACATCCACGGCGACAATTTATAATTGCAACGAATAGTATTTGAAAATCAAAATAATATAATTTTCAAATATCGTTGTGAAAATTCATATATTTATTTTTATATTTTAAAAACACACAAAGTTTGGAGCGGGACGTTTCTGGTTCAAATTCACATAAATAGGTACCGCTCAGCAAGAGCAACCTAGTTCATGATAATTGAACATTGAACAATGAATAATATGTGAAGGTTAATTCACATATTAAACAAAATTTTAACGCGGAATTCAATCCCGGTTCATGACTGTCGGGAATCGAGGGGGTTACCCATTCGTCCACCGACTTCGCGGGACGTTTCACAAAAGTGACATCCACGGTGCCGATTTATAATTGTAACGAATAGTATTTGAATAAAAACATTTAATCGGGTAAAGCCCGGGTGATTCGGCTAATATATATATATTTAAAAAAGATGCATATATTGGATTTATAATTATTTTATTGTTCCAATATTTCGAGGGGCAACTCGCCTCTCTTTATCGAGGATGTTTGTGTTTTTCACTAAAACATGCTAGTACAACCTTCTCGTTCTACAAGGCCAATGAAAGAATTGTATATACAGTAACGCTAATTTTATGAAGTTTTTTTTTTTCGAAATTGCATTGTGTGCACTTACCGTAACTTTGTTAGTAATAAAAATTTCTCTCTCAATACTCAATACTTTTGTAAAAAAAAAAGTAAATAAAATGATATTAAAAAAAAAAAAAAAAAGAACGCAATCAACTTGAAAAAAAAATGCAGAACGCTCATTGGTCGCTTAATTGACCTGGTGTTGTTATTTCGCCTCGTATTTACTCCGCGTAAAAAAAAAGTAATTCAAATTAAAAAAAAAAAAAAAGGCAAAAATAATAATCAAAATGTAGACGAAATTTTTCCTCAGGTTTTTAAAAAGCGACATACAAAATTTGGTACCAATTGGTTCAGTAGTTTTTTTCGTGAAACAGACGACAGACATTGTCTTTTATATATAAGAAGATTATAGATAAAGATATATTTATAACCCAGGTTCTTCAAGTGACAGATACATACATACACATTTAGAAGAACGTAAAAATGTTTTTAATTAAAAAGGCATATTTTGGATCGAAATATCATTTATTTTACCAATATTTCAGATGGCTGAACGCCAACCTTTATCAAGGTATATGACATAGTGTGTCAACAACAAACACAGCGCCACATAACGTCAATAGAATTAAGTTTAAAAAATATTTTTGTTTATATATTCAATGGGGAGAAAATTTTATATATATATTCATTTTATGGACATTAAAAATGCTTTAATACTTAAAAACGCATTTTTCCTTTTATGTCTTTGTTAAAAGTTGTCGTTTATTTAAAATGCAATCACGCTTATAATATATATATTCAATGTCTTCAAAGATTTTATTTGTATGATATCATTTTGAAAAAATATTTTCTCATTTTCAATTGATAATTTATTTCAAATTTCACAATATTATTTTAAAATATATTATTAATGTTTTTTTTTATTTAACCAACTTTGCAAATATTTTATGCGCTTTATGTTTTCGATAAAAAATTTTAGCACATCATTTATTTTATATATAATGTTATTTTTATTTTATTTTAACATGAAAAAAATCTTTTTACACATAGTAAAATACTTGTAAATATAAAATAGGCTACATTGTTAATTTTCTAAATATTCGCATCTTTAATTGACAATATTTATTTTGTCCATAATATATAAATATATCAAATATTTTTTCCTCCTCATTGAATATAATAAAAAAATATTTTTTAAGTTTAATTCTATTAAAGTTATGTGGCGCTGAGTTTGTTGTTGACACACATTAATATGTTATTAATACCTTGCAAAAAGGTTGACATTCAGCCAACTGAAATATTGGTAAAATAAATAGCATTTTGATCCAATATATGCCTTTTTTAATCAACTGGTATATACATAGTTGGCGTAGTGCGCTCCAGGAACCTGGGAAATAAATATATCTCTCTGTGAATATATAATTATTTTAAACTTAAATTTTTGATGATGAAAAGATTATATATTTCTCATTTTCTTTTAAGCCTCTGCATTCGAAAGTGAGAAAAATTATTAAATTGATTTCAAAATATTTATTTTCTCTCAAAAATGAATCTAAATAATATATGGAATGAAGGGGTGCTACCTATTATTCGAGAACTCAATATCCCAGGTGATTTTTCTAAAACTAAGATGCTTCTGAAGGCAATTAGAGATTACCAATCGGAACACAAATTCGATAAATCAATAATCATTTCGAAGTTGGAGGCAACTGTAATGGAAAGCCTCGACAATGTTTCTTCTAATTTGAGTCGCAGAAAGGGTCATATTTTATTGTTGACATTTTATATCGAATGGAATTCACACAAAGTTGTAATAAAGAAAATGACTTCCATTATCTCAACACTCTATGGTGTAGAGGAAGCTGAACAATTCATGAATATATTTGGAAACGAAATTTGGAAACAAAAGATATTAGATGTTCACATTTATAGAATAATCAAAACAATCTTTGATATGCATCACGATTCTCAGAATAAGGAGGCTAACTATATAGCAAGTGTAAAAAATGATTCATCGAGATTTATATCCCACATTTATTATTTTGATATAAAAACTAATAACCGTTATAATTCGTGGTTGAATTATCTTGCAATTCCATATACAAATATTTTTATCGAGCATTGCCAACGTCTTAATAATGATCTTCTGGGATCAAAAAATCCTGTTGAAATATGTAAGTATATAAAACACGAATTAAAAAGCTTTGATGCGAAAGATGCATATAAATTAGAAAACTGCCTTGGAATCTATATGTTCGATACATTAGTCTTCGACAAGTTAATTTCGGGAACAGAGAGGCCTAAGCCAACTCAGAAATTGATGAAAATATATTTTGGTGTTTATTACGAACTAGGTAGTGAATATTTGAAAAATCATTTTGTTAATAAATTGGTAGCAACATTTATGGAAACGTATTTAGGATCGGAATTCAATTTTTTACCAATGGTAAATGCTACTGTAACATATATGAATGGGGTAAAGGTTAATGGTCTGAAAATCATTTTGTTAATAAATTGGTAGCAACATTTATGGAAACGTATTTAGGATCGGAATTCAATTTTTTACCAATGGTAAATGCTACTGTAACATATATGAATGGGGTAAAGGTTAATGGTCTGAAATATAAATTTGAAAAAATATTAATGGAAACCTATTTAGAAAGTTTATATACAAACTGTATATATAGAAAAACCTCCTTTATTGAAATATTGGTGTCATCAATTGATTTAGTCATTCAAAATATGTGGACTGATTGGGAAAATTATGAAAAACGGAAAAAAACATTTGAAGAGCACCATTTTTGAAACTCTAGGATATTTAACTAATCACCTTGAAGAATTGGAGGACGAGTATGTCAAGTCTTTAGTCAAAAGGTTGAGGAAAACTGCTTCAAAAATTTCTATTACGCTTGAAGCAAAAATATTAGCTAAAATGATGGATATTACCAAATACGGATTTAGAAAGGTGTTCCAGGTTATGAAAGATATTGAAGCAAGCAAGAAGATTAATATCAAATATTCGAGAATATTTAATAAAGAACCATCGTGTGTCTCTATGAAAACTGTGAAGTATATAAATATGATCTTATATCCTTTAAAAGCGAGTCTTTTCTGGAGAGTATGAATCTACCAGAAGAATTGAAAAATAGCAAAGATCTCTATTCAAAGCTCTATTTAAATTTTTCCAACCTTAATGGCAAATCGAAAAAAACTACAATTCCTTTCATTCCACGGTTCTGTAGAAATGAGTCTTGGTTACAGAGCTGAACAACAAGTTATTATGAAACCTATCCAGGCTGTGACATTGCTTCAATTCCAGGAAACTGATTCTATAGATTTCTTGAAACTTCAAGAATTAACTTTGATTGACAAAGTTACTTTGGCGAAAGCGGTTCAAGGGCTGGTTGAAGTAGAACTTCAAAAGTTGAACACTAAAGTTCTGTGTGAAAAATCCAATATTAGCATCAATTTGCAGATGAAAACTAAGGAAAAGATCTTGAATGTTCCTCTACCTGACTTTAAGATGGAAGAACCTAAATTTCAAGGTTCTCTGAACCTTTCAACCCAAGCTGCCATCGTCAGGTCGGTCAAATCCCACCATCCTCATCCTTTCACCTACCAGATTCTTTGGGAAGAAGTCCAAGGCCGAGTACAGAAATATTTTATCTTGGATGAGAAGATTTTCCAAGTTGCCCTCGCCCATTTAACAGAGCGGGAACATATCAATGTTG
The DNA here is from genome assembly GCA_030710605.1 of Cordylochernes scorpioides. Lineage (NCBI taxonomy): Eukaryota > Metazoa > Arthropoda > Arachnida > Pseudoscorpiones > Chernetidae > Cordylochernes > Cordylochernes scorpioides. The sequence continues at coordinate 18,196,237 of CP092876.1, read as the reverse complement.
AGAATGACAAATATAAATACCCTGTTTTTTAAACAAGTTTCATCAAATAAACTGAAGGAGCGAACCGTTAAACCACTGGGTCTAGAACGATAGCCAGCTAAAAACTTATTAAATCTAATTCTAATAAAGCTCATTAACAAAAATACGTGTTTATTTATATTTATATAATATTGTAAATCTTTTTTTTTTTAAATTGATACAATAACGAATTGCTCTACTCAACACTCTTATATTGATTTCAATAATATTGTCACGGTAGAGAAGACAAGTATTCCAAAAGCTTAATTAAAAAGAATTATCAATTAATTAAACCTATATATTGCAAAATGGGTCAAAATGATTTTTCAAGTGGTAATTTACAAGCATGGTAAGGGGTGATGACTATGCAAATATTATGATGATATACTACTCTGATCAAAACGTTTCGACACTTTGCTCATAAAATCCTGGAAGCTCAATGTATTTCCTCCCGGTTTGTGGCAAACGCAAGCGTCGTCCTTGGCTTGGAGACCTGCCAATTTTAAAAAATCACGCGCCACAACAGCGCGAGCAGCGGCTGTACGAAGTGAAGCCATTTCGCCCGTGCTTCGATTTCGTTAGTCACCGAAATGGAGGATCAACGAATTTGCATCAAGTTCTGTGTGAAAAACGGATTCAAGAGTGCCGACATTTTTTGGATGTTGCAAACAGCCTATGGGGATGCTGTCATGAGTCGAAGACGAGTTTTCGAGTGGTACAAGCGCTTCAAGGAGGGTCGGGAAGAGACCGCCGACAACGAGCGTTCCGGGAGACCGTCCACATCAACCACGCCTGAAAAAGTGGACAAGGTGTTGGAACTGGTGCGTGAAGACCGACGAATAACTGTCAGGGAGGTCGCCGAAGAAGCAGGGATATCATTCGAGTCGACTCAATCGATAATGAAGGACATTTTGGGAGTGAGAAGACTCAACGCCGTTCTCGTTCCCAAAGATTTGACTTTTGATCAAAAGAACACCCGGAAAGAAACGGCCAGTCTCAATCTCGAAGCGACAACCGACGACCCCGAATTGCTGAAGAGGGTCATTACTGGAGACGAAACATGGATTTACGGCTTTGATTCGGAAACTACCCAACAGGCATCAGAGGGGCGCTTCAAAAATGAGCCGATACCAAAGAAAGCGAGAAAGGCTCCCAGCAAAGTCAAGGTCATGTTGACGGTGTTCTTCGACTACCAGGGCATCGTTCATCATGAATTTCAACAACAAGGCTCTACAATAACTGCTGACTCCTACCTGGGAGTTTTGAGGCGATCGAGGGAAGCGATTAGGCAGAAACGCCTGGAGCTGTGGAGGAGCAAGTCGTGGATCCTCCACCACGATAACGCGCCGGCGCACACAGCCCTCAAAATCTCGAAGTTCCTGCAGGACCACTGAACCTCTGTGTTCCCCCAACCCCCCTACAGTCCCGATTTGGGCCCCTGCGACTTCTTCCTTTTTGGAAAGCTCAAAAAAGTTAAAGGGTGGGAAATTTCATAGCATAGAAGAGATCAAAGTGGAATTGAAGAAGGCCAATCCGAAAACAGACTACCAGAGGTGTTTTGCCGACTGGAAAAAAAGGTGGCTGAAGTGCATCGCGGCCAACGGGGACAATTTGAATTTGGTAGAATAATAAAGTTTTTTTAAACTTAGGAGCAAAGTGTTGAAACTTTTTGATCAGAATAGTATGATATAATTGAACTATGTGTGTTTGGTAACAATGTCATAAAAGGTAAGTTACATGACCGAGGATCATCATAATAACTTCAAAGATATTTCAAAATATGTCAAGATTCTCTGGAATGAATGTTTGACCAAAATAATTATTTGTAAAAAAAAAAAATAATAACTATTTACCTATAAAATTATTTATCTTAAAAGTCCTTATAACCTGAGCAATGCCAGGAATTTATTCGAGTGTATAGTATAAAATAAAATGATATTATTTAAATCAAAATACAGTTAAACCTGTCTATAATATGATGAAAAAATCTTACGCTTTTAAAATAGTTTCTAATTTTGAAACCTGTCTTTAGCGCCCCCTCTTGGGACTCACCAAAATAGGGTGCTATAGAGATGGGGTGCTATAGACAAGTCACTTTTAATGTAAATCGCATCGTTATACGTATTTAAAATCGGGCGCTATAGAGAGGGAGGCGCTATTTAGAGGGGGCGCTATAGACAGGTTTAACTATATATATATTTTTTACAAAAAAATATCCGGTTTCGCTTGGTTTCTTTATAATTGAAGGTTTCCCCATAAAAATATTTTAACAAATATTGTTCATTATAATCATATAATTTATTATCACTCTAAGAGGTGAAATAATTGAAAAAAATTAGAATAAAAAACGAAGTGATGATGATAATTTTAATTATACAGTTAAACCTGTCTATAGCGCCCCCAAAATAGGGTACTATAGAGAGGGGGTGCTATAGACAGGTCACTTTTAATGTGAATCGCATCGTACTACGTATTTAAAATCGGGCGCTATAGAGAGGGAGCGGCTATTTAGAAGGAGCTCTATAGACAGGTTTAACTGTAGATTAATTGGAATACTCATGAGTAATAACACTGGTCAACAACATTTTTACCCAAGAGAACCTGATGGTGTTTCTAGTGTAACTTTTCATGCTGAACTCAAAAATCTAATCAGAAAATTTCCATCACCCATGGTTTTTGCGTGACAGCCTTTTTTTGGTATTAGTATAAATACAGCAAAAAAAGCTAATTATTTTTAGAGGGTTATTAATGAAAAGTTACAAAAACCTTAATTTATCTTTATAAGAATTTATTAAGTAGAGGGTGGATGTTTTCTCGAAAACTATTTTTTTTTTTAAATCAAATATTCGTTAAATAAACGAAGCAAACTTTCACTCAAATCGTTAAGAGTGTACAAAACATCTCTTCCGTGATATACGCCCTTATTGCCTCCGCTGAAGGGCCAGGACTTCCTCATCGGAACATATATAAACCTCCGCAAACCCGGAGATGTATTAGTCACTTTACCATCCGCGGTAGCCCTCGTCAGTTGTCTTCAAAGTCCACCTCATCGACCATGTAGACCAGTAAGAACTCTTATTAAATCTCCATCTTTTGCTGCTAGCTTGACCCCTATCTGTTCACTGAACATTCCTAGTACAACTGTGTCCCTTCTGTTCTGTGTGGACATTCCCAAGTCTTCCACTCTGCCTCGACAACGACTGCCTGTAATCCGTGAGCACTGTTAAAAGTCTTCCAAGGTGCAGAGAGGTACTGGAAAACTCTCCACACCCTGACTGTCTCTCTCGGTTACTACAGGATTAAATCTCTCGGTTACCACATATATATTATTAAAGAATTAATTTTAAAATAATTACAGCTAAATCTGTCTATAACGCCCCCTCTTGGGACTCACCAAAATAGGGTACTATAGAGAGGGGGTGCTATAGACAGATCACTTTTAATGTAAATCGCATCGTACTACGTATTTAAAATCGGGCGCTATAGAGAGGGAGGCGCTATCTAGAGGGGGCGCTATAGACAGGTTTAACTCTATATCTTTATAGAAAGAGAGATATTTATAACCCAGATTCCTGGAACGCATATTCATTTTTTTAAATAATGAATAGAATATATTTCAATCAATATTTTTACGTCTTTGTATTCAAATTATAAAAAAAAAATTATTAAATTAATTTCAAATTATTTATTTTCCTCAAAAATGGATCTAATCAATATATGGAATGAAGAGGTGCTACCTATTATTCAAGAGTTCTATATCACCGAGGAAATTTCTAAAACTGAGATGCTTCTGAAGGCAATTAGCGATTACCAATCGAAACACAAACTCGATAAATCAATAATCATTTCGAAGTTGAAGGCAAATGTAATGGGAATCTATGACAATTTTACTTCTGATTTGAGTTGCAGAAACGGCCATAGGTTTTCTTTTCCCTTATATTTTTCATGGATGGCATTCCAACCTGGAGTACTGAAAATGACTTCCATTATCTCAACCCTATATGGTGTAGAAGAAGCTAAAACTTTCATGGATAATTTTGGAGACCTAACTTCGAAACAAAAAATATTAGATGATCACAATAATAGAAAAATCGAAAAACTCTTTGATCTGCATCACAGTTTAAAAAATATGTTATCAAACTACAGAAGACATTTAAAAAAAGCTTCATCATTATTTATTTCCTACTTTCATAATTTTGATGAAATAACTAACGGGTGTTATAAATCGTGTTTGAATTATCTTGCAATTCCATATACGAATATTTTTATCAAGCATTGCCGAAGTCTGAATTATGATATTCTGGGATCAAATAATCCTGTTGAAATATGTAAGTATATCAAACATGAATTAAAAAACTTTGATGAGAAAGATGTATATAAATTAGAAAACTCCCTTGGAATTTATATGTTCGATACATTAGTCTTTGAGAAGTTAATTTCGGGGACAGAGAGGCCTGAGCTAATTCAGAAATTGATTGAAAAATATTTTGATGTCTATTACCAACTAGGTAGTGGATATTTGAAAAATCATTTTGTAAAAAGATTGGTTGAAACTTTTATGGAAACGTATTCAGGATCGGAATTGAATTTTTTACCAATGGTAAATGCTACTGTAACGTATAGGAAAAAGGTAAAAGTTAATAGTTTGAAATATAAATTTGCAAAAATCTTATTGGAAACCTATTTAGAAAGTCTATATACACTCTGTATATATAGAAAAACATCCTTTATCGAAATATTGGTGTCATCAATTAATTCAGTCATTCAAAATATGTGGACTGATCGGAAAAATGATGAAAAACTGAATAAACATTTGAACACCACCCTTTTTGAAACGCTAGGATATTTAACTATTCACCTTGAAGAATTGGAAGACGAGTATGTCAAGTCTTTAATCAAACGATTGAGGAAAACTGCTTCAAAAATATCTATTATGATTGAGGAAAAGATATTAGCTAAAATAATGGATATAACCAAATACGGATTTAGAAAGGTGTTCCAGGCTATCAAAGATATTGAAGCAAGCAAGAAGATTAATTTCAAATATTCGAGAATATTTAAAAAAGAATCATCGTGTGTCTCTATGAAAACTGAAGTATATAAATATGATACTTTATCCTTTGAAAACGAGTCTTTTCTGGAAAGTGTGAATCTACCAGAAGAATTGAAGAATAGCAAAGCTCTCTATTCAAAGCTCTATTTAAATTTTTCCAACCTTAATGGCAATTCGAAGAAATTACAATTCCTTCCATTCCAAGGTTCTGTAGAAATAAGTCTTGGTTATAGAGCTGACCAACAAGTTATTATGAAACCTATCCAGGCTGTGACATTGCTTCAATTCCAGGAAACGGATTCTCTAGATTTCTTGAAACTTCAAGAATTAACTTTAATTGATAAAGATACTTTGGCGAAAGTGGTTCAAGGGCTGGTTGAAGTAGGACTTCTAAAGTTGAACACTAAAGTTCTGTGTGAATCTTCTAATATTAGCATCAATTTACAGATGAAAACTAAGGAAAAGACCTTGAATGTTTCCCTACCTGACTTTAAGATGGAAGAACCTAAATTTCAAGGTTCTCTGAACCTTTCAACCCAAGCTGCCATCGTCAGGTCGGTCAAATCCCACCATCCTCATCCTGTCACCTACCAGATCCTCTTGGAAGAAGTCCAAGGCCGAGTACAGAAATATTTTCCCTTGGATGAGAAGATTTTCCAAGATGCCCTCGTCCTTTTAACAGAGCGGGAAAATATCAATGTTGAGAAGGACAAATATAGCTACCCTGTTTTTTAAACAAGTTTCATCAAATAAACTGAAGGAGCTATCTATTAAACCACTGGGTCTGGAAGGATAGCAAGTTCAAAAGCTTATTAAATTTAATCTAAAAAAAGCTCATTAATAAAATATATGTGTTATTTAATAATTATTTCTGCAATATTTTAACCTCTATTTAATGTTAATTCACGTGAAGAATTTGCTAACTTATGATTGACATTAACAGGTGATGGATGCCTCTACTCTAAAGAGAGAGAGAGAGAGATATTGTTGCGTTGTTGTTAACAAAGAATAACTTCCGTGGGTACAAAGGATCTTTAGGACTTTATTTAAGCCTAATCGATAAAAATAACTACAGAAGAGCGCAAAAATAAAACAACAATAAATAAAACAGCAGTTACAAACTCACCAACTGCAGCACGGTGAGGGAAAGCAGGAGCAGAACAGGAGACAGAAGTTCGTAGAAGCTTCTAGAATTTTCCAGGAAGTACACCAGCGTCGGCGGTAAGCAGCAGTCCGACCTCTTGAGGCAGCAGCTTGCTTGGAGTACACCACGTAGCTTCGTTCTTCGACTTCCCTTCCATGAGTTCCTCATCACTATTTATACCGGAGTAGATCTTTACAGAACGGTCATGGTTGGTTAGTCAATCACAAAGCCGCCAGGCTTGGGCATTGCGCAATCGCTACTGATTGGCCAATCCGTTGTTCTTCGATTTTCTACATATTTCTAGAACGTTCTAAAACATTCTCTTCTGGAATGCGCCATTTTTCTTTTTACGTAACAATATCTATAACCCAGGTTCCTAGAGCGCCAACTACCTGGGGAGTCCAGCTCACTAGTATGGACTAGTGTTGAGCACTTTTACTCACGTCCTGTTTTGAATGCTGAGTTGAACTAGTTAACCAGGCAGTTCCATGCTAAGTTTGAGTGTGGGAGGCTGGCCATAAATCTAGGATTGAGGTGGGTAAGTCCAAATAGGTTAGCTGTTTTCATTCTATGTCTCAGGAATGCTGAAAAGCTGAAGAGAAAATTATTATTTGACTCTGACTCTTTTAAACAGTGGATGCAGGTAGGGTCTGTTTCGGAATGTACACGTGTAATGTCTGCCAGTACACGGCCTTGGCCTGTGAGGATGGCGGTGGTGGCGCCTCCATGGCGGATATTTGGTAGAATTTCAAAAGAGGACTTGGAGTTGATGCAATTCTCCTGAGGGATCTGGTCTTGGAAATATAATACAGTCTATGATGATAAAGCAGCTTTACATTTTTAGTTTAGAGCATGAGTTCAAGGCAGAGTGGAGTGCGAGTGTGGTAGTCTAGAGGTAGTGGCAATTTTTGCTGCACTGTCTACTCGATCATTGCCATTGAATCTAATGTTTCTGCGTACCCAACACAGGCTGTTGAGAGGATCTCTGCTAAGGACTTTTATTATTTTCGCAACTAGCGATGTGCGTATTGGTACTGTGGAGCAGATAGCTGCTAAAGCATATCTATAGTCCCGCTTTGAACACAAAGTCCAATCTTCTGTCTTCAGGTCCATTTTGGCTGTTTTCCCAGCAAAACGGCTTTATATTCTCGGTTTAATATCCACGACTGATTGTATGAGGCGTTCCCCCCATATGGACGGAAATAGACCATTCCAATGATCGCAAACAGCCTACTTTGCGGCTCAAGTCTGAACTTTGGTAGTCATACTGAGTCGATGCGGAGTTGCTTTCATTTTATTTGACACACTGCAGTTGCTCCAAGCACTCTTGACCATAAAATTGAAGTGAATTGATTTTACAAATAAAATATCAAGCGAATAGACAGAGTTGAGACATATTTATAATGATAAAATGTCTTGAGAAGAACAGTAGTGCATATTTAATACTGTAGAGTCCCCCTTCCTTAAGAGACTGCCTAAAATTTTGAAGGTTAAATTGACTTCTAGAGGTGATCTCATCAATTTCTTTAATGCTAGGTAGAATCTTTGATGAGAGACACCTCAAAGAGAAATGATTTTAGTCAAATATTTAGGTGATCCTTCTTGGTAACCTCTATTCAAATATATATTAACATCTGATTATTATAAATTTTAAAAATATTTCTGTAGTAATTGGTAAAATCCTAAGCATTTCTCGTAACCACGTAAATTTTTCTACGTCACCTATTTTGGCCATGGATATGATTCTGAGCTATTTTTTTAGAAATAATTTTAGTCGTAATTTAATTCCCAAAAAGTAAATATAAAAGGAAATAAATTTTATTAAAAAAACTCTAACTTATCTTTATATTTATATCTTTTATATATACAGCCACTTTTAACATGACTATTTAGAACTGTGAAAGGTTTTGAAATACCTAGTGTTGAAGATATAATTGAAACATGTGTGTTTGGTTATAATGTCATAAAAGGTAAGCTATACTAACGAAAATCGAATTAGTAAGAAGAATCCAATGAATTTACCAAAAAAATAATATACAGGCGTAAAGGATTGGGAAACATCTATAATATTTAAAATGACATGTCTTGAGCATAACAGTAAATAAAAGTAGATACAGTTGAGGCTCACTCGAGAGACTGTCTAAAAACGTGACTATACCAGCCACTGGGAAATAGAGTTGGTCTAAAACCAGATAGTCTTTCATTTCAGTAAGAATATAAATATAGATCATCTCCGAAGAGACCAGTCTGGCCATAAATTTAGGGGGGTGGTCTCTCATTTAAGACTCTATACTATGTATATACAGTTAAACCTGTCTATTGCGCCTCCTCTTAAAAGCACCTACCTCTCTATAAGCGCCCGTTTTTAAATACGTAGTACAATACGATTTACATTAAAAGTGAACTGTCAATAGCACCCCCTCACTATAGCACCCTATTTTGGTGACTCCCGAAAAGTGGTGCTATAGACAGGGGTAACTGTATAAATTAATATCTCTATATATTTATTAAATATATAAATAGAAAATAATAAATTCCTAGATGAGCAATGTTCATATTAAATAGTGAAATAATAATCTAAATTAAATGTTTTTTAGTTGTTTATTTTACAAAATTTCGGCGATTGACTGTTACTCTCCTCATGGGAACGGGTTTTTGAATTCTAGCGTCTATTTATATGTATCCATGGATATAGAATCCATTAAAATAGGTTCTGATATCAAGCTGATAAGTTTCTATCGTCCTTAATACACGTGGTATAGACTATGGTAATCATGGTCGGTAGTAGCTTGTGACTGATTTTACTCTAAGTGGGCTAAATGTTTAAACATACAGAAAGCAGTTCGACTTTTGTACTTATAAATGTGTCAGTGCTCCCGGTTTATTATCGCAATCAATGGTGGTGTTGGACTTTTTCAAGAATCGGGGCGCTTTGGAAAAATATATTATTAATGTTTTTCAATTTAACCAACTTTGCAAACATTTTGTGCGCTTTAAATTTCGTTAAAATTTTTCAGTACATCATTTTTTTATATTCAATGTTATTTTTATGATGCATAGCTCGCCATCTGTTATGAATATTCGAGAATATTATAGACGCGTATGATTCCTTTGAAAATTGAACAATTCCTACTGCCCTTACTGCAATGGGTAAATTATTAATGTTATTTTTATTTATTTTTATATGAAAAAATCTTTTCACACATAGTACGAAAAATTTTAAATATAAAATAAGCGTTATTATTAATTTTTAAAATATTGCGTTGTGCGCTCTAGAAACCTGGATTATAAATATATCTCTCTGTGAATATATAATTATTTTGAAATTAAATTTTAATGATGAATAGATTGTATTCTGTTCATTTTCTTTTATGTCTTTGCATTCAAAAGTGAGAAAAATTATTTAATTAATTTAAAAAAATATATTTATTTTCTCTAAAAAATGGAACCAAATAATATGTGGAATGAAGAGGTGCTACCTATTATTCAAGAACTCAATAACCCCGGTGTATTTTCTAAAACTGAGATACTTCTGAAGGCAATCAGAGATTACCAATCGAAACACAAACTAGATAAATCAATAATCATTTCGAAGTTGGAAGCAACTGTAATGGAAAGACTCGACAATGTTTCTTCTAATATGAGTCGCAAAGAAGGTCTTTTTTTATTTTGGAAACTTTATATTGAATGGTTTTCACACAAAAAGGTAATAGAAAAAATGACTTCCATTATCTCAACCCTCTATGGTGAAGAGGAGGCTGAATTTTTCATGAATATTTTTGGAAACGAAATTTGGAAACAAAAGATATTAGATGTTCATATTTATAGAATAATCAAAACAATCTTTGATAAGCATCACAATTCTCGGAATGAGAAGGCTAACTCTATAACAAGTTTAAAAAAGGATTCATCAACACTTATATGCTGCATTTTAAATTTTGATAAAAAAACTAATAACCGTTTTAATTTGACCCTGAATTATCTTGCAATTCCATATACAAATATTTTTATCGAGCATTGCCAACGTCTTAATTATGATATTCTGGGATCAAATAATCCTGTTAAAATATGTAAGAATATCAAACACGAATTAAAAAGCTTCGATGCGAACGATGTATATAAATTAGAAAACTGCCTTGGAATTTATATATTCGATACGTTAGTCCTTAAAAAGTTAATTTCGGGGACAGAGAGGCCTAAGCCAACTCAGAAATTGATGAAAATATATTTTGGTGTCTATTACGAACTAGGTAGTGAATATTTGAAAAATCATTTTGTAAAAAGATTGGTCGAAACATTTATGATAACATATTTAGGATCGGAATTCAATTATTTACCAACTGTAACATTTATGAAAGGGGTAAAAGTTAATAGTCTGGAATATAAATTTGCAAAAATCTTATCGGAAACCTATTTAGAAAATCTAAATACAAACTGTATATATAGAAAAACATCCTTTATCGAAAATTTGGTGTCATCAATTGATTCAGCCATTCAAAATATGTGGACTGATCGGAAAAATGAAGAAAAACTGAATAAACATTTAAACAGCACCATTTTTGAAACGCTAGGATATTTACCTAATCACCTTGAAGAATTTGAACACGAGTATGTCAAGTCTTTAATCAAACGATTGAGGAAAACTGCTTCAAAAATTTCTATTACGATTGAGGAAAAGATATTAGCTAAAATGATGGATATAACCAAATATGGTTATAGAAAGGTGTTCCAGGTTATCGAAGATATTGACACAAGCAAAAAGATTAATTATAAATATTCGAGAAAATATAATAAAGAACCATCGTGTATCTCTATGAAAACTGAAGTATATAAATATGATATTTTCTCTTTTGAAAACGAGTCTTTTCTAGACAGTATGAATCTACCAGAAGAATTGAAGAATAGCAAAGTTCTCTATTCAAAGCTCTATACAAATTTTTCCAACCTTAATGGCAATTCGAAAAAACTACAATTCCTTTCATTCCACGGTTCTGTAGAAATGAGTCTTGGTTACAGTGCTGACCAACAAGTTATCATGACACCTATCCAGGCTGTGACATTGCTTCAATTTCAGGAAACGGATTCTCTATATTTCTTGAAACTTCAAGAACTAACTTTAATTGATAAAGATACTCTGGCGAAAGCGGTTCAAGGGCTGGTTGAAGTAGGACTTCTAAAGTTGAACACTAAAGTTCTGTGTGAATTATCCAATATTAGCATCAATTTGCAGATGAAAACTAAGGAAAAGACCTTGAATGTTCCCCATCCTGACTTTAAGATGGAAGAACCTAAATTTCAAGGTTCTCTGACCCTTTCAACCCAAGCTGCCATCGTCAGGTCGGTCAAATCCCACCATCCTCATCCTGTCACCTACCAGATCCTTTTGGAAGAAGTCCAAGGCCGAGTACAGAAATATTTTACCTTGGATGAGAAGATTTTCCAAGATGCCCTCGTCCATTTAACAGAGCGGGAACATATCAATGTTGAGAATGACAAATATAGCTACCCTGTTTTTTGAACAAGTTTCATCAAATAAACTGAAGGAATGATCCGTTAAACCACTGGGTCTAGAACGATAGCCAGCTCAACACCTTATTAAATTTAATCTTAATAAAGCTCATTGATAAAATATATGTTTTGTTTATTTATTTTTCAAAAACACATGCTATATTCTATGTGGATATATGCATGTAAATGTTTAATTTATTTTAAGTACATAGTTCAACATATATATTCAAATTATTTATAGTTTTAGAGAGAAAGTGAAAGTTATTTAAATTTACATTTTAGAGCAATAAATTATACAAGAAATAAAGGTTATTTACACACATATCATCGAGTGTCCAATATATATTTATAATATAGTCACGACCGTCATGGGCGGGCGGTTCTGTCACGGATGCGCGCGCATCATCATTATGATCATTATCATTATCTAATGATAATAATAATAATAATTATTATTATTATTATTATATTATTATTATTATCAACATATATAACACGACCATCATGGGCGGCCGGTTCTGTCACGGATGCGCGCGCACAGGGAGGTCACGTGCTTAGCCGGCAGCCAACGGGCGCGCGCCGCCGGCATTACGTCATAGATTATATGAGATTATAGTAGATTATAAACACAAAGTAATAAGACCAAATCTAATGATAAGGTACAATTTGGATTATAGATTATTCTGATATTTTGTATTTTGATTATTCAATGTATTCTTAAACGTTGTCAATCATGTTTTAAAAAAAGCTTTTATACTACAGAAATTCGGGTAACATCAATAAAGAGGGATTTGAAAAAAATTGAAACTACTATTATTATATCATTCAAATAATATTATATAGGTTTAAAAGTGATAGAGAGATTGAATATACTTTTATTGTGGAAATGGAAATATCTTTATTTACGGGGCTGCTAACCAAAATGGATGATTTTTGAGCCCCAATGGCCGCGTAAAGCGGAATATATACAAAGCACCAGGCTGGAGAGGCTAGAGACAGGATCTCCGTCAGGGAAGAGGCATCCCTATATATAGTCACGACCGTCATGGGCCGGCTGGCCGGCCGGCCGGCCGGTTCTGTCACGGATGCGCGCGCATCATCATTATGATCATTATCATTATCTAATGATAATAATAATAATAATAATTATTATTATTATTATTATATTATTATTGTTATCCATCCCTATCAACATATATAGTCACGACCGTCATGGGCCGGCCGGTTCTGTCACGGATGCGCGCGCATCATCATTATGATCATTATCATTATCTAATGATAATAATAATAATAATAATAATTATAGTTATTATTATTATTATATTATTATTATCAACATATATAGTCACGACCGTCATGGGCCGGCCGGCCGGTTCTGTCACGGGTGCGCGCGCATCATCATTATGATCATTATCTAATGATAATAATAATAATAATAATTATTATTATATTATTATTATTATCCATCAACATATATATAGTCACGACCGTCATGGGCCAACCACATTATGATCATTATCATTATCTAATGATAATAATAATAATAATAATAATAATTATTATTATTATTATATTATTATTATTATCCATATATATATATAGTCACGACCGTCATGGGCGGCCAGTTCTGTCACGGATGCGCGCGCATCATCATTATGATCATTATCATTATCTAATGATAATAATAATAATAATTATTATTATTATCATTATTATTATTATTATATTATTATTATTATTATCATCAACATATATAGTCACGACCGTCATGGGCGGGCCGGCCGGCCGGTTCTGTCACGGATATCATTATTAATATATTATTATTATTATATGCCCAAACTGAAAAAATGCCCGTAAAAGTAGTGCCGATAGTCTTAACATGGGATGGAATAGTAACCAAATATAACAAACAATACAGGAAGGAAATAAACATAAGAAAAAGGGACTTTGCATATATTCAATCCCTGGTGCTAAAAAAGACGATGGAAATTATCTCAACAGAAAAGAAGAATGAACCTTACGATAAGTTACAGAGAAATAAAGAAATGGAAGCCATGGATAGATTGTTGGAACGATGTAGGGAGCTTGCATGTGATGACGAGGAAGGTGGAACACCGGACATGGAGCACAGGGATACGACGACCATAGAAGAGATCCAGGAGAACGACCTAGAGCAGATGACAGGAGACCTGACAGACAAGAATGGATCAAGGCCAGGGGACCATCTTATCGAGGAGCCACTAGTAGAGGCCATAGAAAGACTGCTGGAGAGCTGCAGGACATCAGGGGACCATAACGGCAAGGGCCACAGCACTGACCAGGAGTCATGATAGCAAATGTAAATATCTTTGTTTACTTTTACTGTTGTCATTTATTGAAGTTGTAAATGAAAATATGTAAATAGACTGACCATTCGCTACACTTTTTAGAGAAAAACTTGTAACCTTTTGGAAAATAAATTTATTATTATATTATTATTATTATTATCATCAACATATATAGTCACGACCGTCATGGGCGGGCCGGCCGGCCGGTTCTGTCACGGATGCGCGCGCATCATCATTATGATCATTATCATTATCTAATGATAATAATAATAATAATAATTATTATTAATATTATATTATTATCCATCAACATATATATAGTCACGACCGTCATGGGCCGGCCGGCCGGTTCTGTCACGGATGCGCGCGCATCATCATTATGATCATTATCATTATCTAATGATAATAATAATAATAATAATTATTATTATTATATTATTATTATCAAAATATATAGTCACGACCGTCATGGGCCGGCCGTCCGGTTCTGTCACGGATGCGCGCGCATCATCATTATGATCATTATCTAATGATAATAATAATAATAATAATAATTATTATTATTATTATTATTATATTATTATTATTATCCATATATATATATAGTCACGACCGTCATGGGCGGCCGGTTCTGTCACGGATGCGCGCGTACAAGGAGGTCACGTGCTCGCCGGCAGCCAACGGGCGCGCGCCGCCGGCATTACGTCATAGATTATAAACACAAGGTAATAAGGCCAAATAAAAAAATAGTGTGTGATAAGGCACAATTTGGATTATCTACTTATATAATTGTCTTATTCTCTCTGTGTGAAGTTCACTGTGTGAAGTTCACGGATAGATTTTGTCAGAATGGATAAAATAAAAAAAGTGTCAAGGGATGGGAATTGAACCCACGACCTTCCGCTTACCGGGCAGATGCCATGACCACTAGGCTACCCTGGACATATTTTTCCGTTCACATTTTTATTTTTATATTTTCAAGACACACACAGTTTGGGGCGGGACGTTTCACAAAAGAGACATCCACGGCGCCAATTTATAATTGTAACGAATAGTATTTCAATTGAAACATTTTAAAAATATATACGCACTCGGGTAAAACCCGGGCGTTGCCCGGGCCATTCGTCTAGTATATTTATAATTACAACCACTAAACCAGTGGCACAAATATAGAATATTAAAAAAATAATAATAATAACAGCAATTAAAACTACTAATTAAAACTAGAAATTTCAATTCTTAATGTAATTCAGGTCCACGGCATTTGGAATAGAGTCTACAGAATTTGTTAAATTTTCTATATTCTTCTTCACTGGAAACCGTTTGGCTTAAACTAGAACTGTTCATTTGACATTGTACTCTCAAATATGCAACAAGTGGGCACCGGATTAAGATATGTTCAGGGTTGTGATCTTGGTCACATAAGCAGATTGAAAAATCTATTTTGTATGTGTTAAATATCCATGCCCCGTTAAATAATGTATATTATAAAGATTTTGCTGGATAAATTTGGGTAATCTTGAGTTTTCAAAAAATTCTCTGAAATTATCTTTAGAATCTTCATAGTATTTTTGAAATTTTTAATTTATAAAGTTGGATATTATCATTCTTTTTGCTGAATCATTTCTATTATAATCTATTTCAACTTTAAGTATGTTTGACAGAATGAAAGCCGTAATTTAAGGTATTTTTGCGAGAACATGTGTACAATTCGAAGATGTTGTATTTTAAGCTTGTATACAGTGTTTAAGAATTTTATACTTTAGTGAATCCAATTTGTTTTCATATCTCGGGTTTATATATGGGTACCAGATTGTTGAACCATAAGTTATTGAGCTTCTAAATAAGGTCTAATGTTATTGATTGTCTACTATCCAATCCCCAGGATTTCTTTGTTAAACCAAGAAGATACTTACTAGCTCTAGTTGTTTTTGCAATAACCCTGTCGAGATGTGTGTTGTGAGTCATAAAATCCAATTTGTTCTTGTTTCGATGATTCTTGAAAGGCAATCCTAGTATTTTTAGGTTTATAACTGGTTTGACAAGATTATCATGCAAGTTAATTACATCGTTTTTAAAATTGAATAAATGTAAAATCTTTGTTTTCTGTCTTGATATTTTAAGTTTGTTGTTTTCGCACCTCATATTTAATTTTCCTATTGAATTTTAAATTGTAATCTTAAGATTTGTTATATCTGTATTCCAACATATTACCGTTAGATCATCTACATATCCAAAAATTTCGCTATTAGGTTCCTGAAAGTTGGTTAATAGATCATTCATTATGATGTTCCAAATTGTCGGAGATAAGGGTCCTCCTTTCGGATATCCTTTACTTAGTTTTTTGGTGAAATCATTCGAAGAGTACCTAAATCTTATCTTACGGTTAGTGAAGTAGGAATTCATGAAATATATTATTGATGCTGGTTTATTACCCACTGTTCCAGCCTTAAATATGCAAAATTGTTAGAATTTACTTTTGTTAATTATTGTTAAATTATGTAAATTTTAGAAATGTATATAATATTGATTTTAGAAAATAAAGTGAGTTATTAAAGTATACGTGGTTGAGTCATTAGAGTTAGTGAGACGAGACAATAGCAGTTATTCAAGTTTGAATGAGTTATAGTTAGCTCGCTGAGTCAAGAAGCATATAATTAAAACCAGCATTAAAATAAGAATTAGGCGGTGATTCCTCCTTAGTGCCAGGAGGCCAAAGCCAATTCGATTCATGGTCCCTCGATATCTGGATTAGGATTTGAAACAGAAGAAATTTAGCAAAAACTCAGTGAGAATACAATTGCGAAATGTCTCGAGAAGAAAGGATTCTCCAAAGAAAGTTAAGTTGCCAAATAAGGCGAATTGATGGATTTAATGAAACTGTGGAGTCAATTATTGAGGCAGGTGAAACAATACGCTTAGAAATAATGGGTGAAGAATTAAAGGAGATCAAAGAAAAAATTGAGAAACTCTACGACGAGCTGTTTTCTTTGGATGAAGTTGATATAGATAAAGAAAGTGAGGCATATGATGGTTCAATGAACAAGATTGGAAGCTTAAGGGTAAAAATAGAAAATGAGAGAAAACTCAAAGACAAACTGGCGGACATAAAGCCAAATGGCTCTCAGGCAAATATAAAATTGCCTCAATTTGACTTACCGATATATGATGGAGATATGGGCACTTGGATCAACTTCAAAGAGCTATTCCTCACCACCATCGATGCACATCCAGGGTTAACTAAAATACAGAAGTTACAATATTTGAATTCTGCAGTAAAAGGCGAAGCGGCCAGATTAATAAGGGGTTTCCCTTTACTAAGTGAAAATTATGGCCAAGCATGGAATACACTGTTATCAAGATATGATAACCCGAGAGAGCTAGCTTATGCCCAGGTGTCAAAAATATTTTCTCTCCGGGCAATTAAGAATCCATCGGCTAAGTGTCTCCATGAATTCATGGATGTTTGTAATGAAGCCATAAGAAACTTAGAAACGCTGGAATTGAAGAGAAATCAATTAGTGGATGTGATCCTGGTGCACTTCCTCCAGCAGAAGTTGAATGAAAATCTAAGGTTGGATTGGGAACTGTCAGTGGACAACACTCTTCCTTCTTATGACAAGTTCATAGCGTTCATTTCCAGACATGCGAGAAGCATGTCTTGTGCTGTCAAGGAATGTTCAAAAAGGGAAGAAACCACCGGATCGAGATTTCCCAAATGCCAAAGCTACGGGATGCTAATTGAGAAATCGGACACTTGCATATTATGCAAATCTAAGCATCATCCACTATACATGTGCAACTTATTTTGCAAAATGCCTTTAAAAAAAAAATTAATTGTAGTAAAAGGTCATAAATTGTGCTTCAATTGCTTGAGGAAAGGCCATTTCTCATGGAATTGTAGGCTGAACCAACGATGCAAAGTATGCAAGGGAAAGCACCACACGATGATTCATTATGATAAACCGAGCACGGAAGGCGCTTCGGCCCAAGTTGAGAACACAACTCCGAAGGAACATGAAAGTGCTATCAATTTAACTAATACTCAACAGGCAAACTGCAATGATAGCCACGTACTACTCGCAACAGCTAGAATCAAGATAAAAAATGGACTCGGAAAGTTATGCACCTGCAGAGCCCTACTGGACAGCGGTTCCCAAGTCACCATGATAACAAAAGGATGCTGCGAAAGATTGGGACTTGTCCAAAGGAAATCAGATCGGATGATTATAGGGGTTGGAAACACACCAGTGCAGCATTCTTCATCGACAGTAAGTGTGACATTTTGTCCACTGAATAATTCTGAGGAATTCTCGGTAGAGGCAGTAGTCACGGGAGTGCTCACTTCAGAAATTCCGAACTTCAGGTTAAAAGACCCTAATTGGCCAACTTTGAAGAACCTCAAATTGGCAGACCCAGAGTTCTACATACAAGCCCCAATAGATATGATATTGGGAGCAGATATATACACTGAACTTATTTTGAATGGCTCTATATCTCTCGGAGAAGGATTGCCAATGGCTATTAATACAAGACTAGGTTGGGTACTTCTAGGAAAACTCATGGGAACATCGGAGAGTAATACAGAAGTCTGTAACCTGAGTTTACAATCTGAACCAGAACTAGAATTCGTAATGAAAAGATTCTGGGAAATTGAATCTGTGCCGTCACCGGATCTTTGTACACAGGACGAAGATTGTGAAAGGTTATTTTCGAATAACCATAGCAGAGATAGCCATGGAAGGTATTGGGTAAAATTGCCATTCAGACAACATTGACCGCTTCTGGGTGAATCAAGAGAAAAAGCTTTAAGAAGGTTCCTTTCGTTGGAAGGAAAATTGTGTAAGAATGTGAAATTATATGACCAATACCGGGGATTCATGAAGGAATATGAACACTTAAACCACATGGAAAGGGTCCCAATTGCAGAATTGAAGCGAGAATTGTGCAGATGCTATTACATGCCTCATCATCCAGTAATTAGAGAGCAATCCACTACAACAAAAATGAGAGTTGTGTTTGATGCATCAGCTAAATCTGAAAATAATGTTTCTTTAAATCAATTTTTGCACAAGGGACCAAAAATTCAACAGGATGTATTTTTCATTCTCCTCAGAATCAGAACGTATCCTGTCGCCATAACTGCTGATATAGAAAAGATGTACCGCCAGATAAGAATTCATCCAGAAGATGCGGACTATCAGAGGATATTGTGGAGACCATCGCCAGAAGAGCCTGTGGTGGACTATCGACTACTGACTGTTACCTATGGTACAACTTCGGCTCCATTTTTGGCAATGAGAACATTACAACAGTTAGCAGAAGATGAAGGCCAAAATTATCCTGAAGCTTCTAGGGTGACCTTGAATGATTTCTATGTCGATGATCTGCTAACAGGAGCTCAAACGATTGCTGAAGCCAAAGAACTAATAGACCAATTAAAGGACTTAATGAAAAAGGGAGGGTTTCACTTAAGAAAGTGGAATTCAAATTGCCACGAGATAGTGTCTCATGTCGAGGAAATGAACGAAGAGAAGAAAATTAACTTGGAGAAAGGAGCCATATCCAAGATTTTAGGAATTGTATGGGATCATGTACAAGATACGTTTAGAGTTAATATAACTCTTCCTGAAGAAGTTGTTACCAAAAGAGATCTTCTCTCCAATATTGCGAGGATTTTCGATCCACTTGGTTTCCTCTCACCTACTACAGTGGCTTTGAAAATAATAATGCAGGAGTTATGGAGAGGTGGGACAGGCTGGGATGAGCATATTCCGAACGACATCAAGGAAAAGTGGAATAATTTTAGAGCCGAATTACTAAAATTAGGGGAGTTGGGTATCCCAAGATACGTATGGGCATGTGAAGGGGATCGAGATGTTCAGCTCCACGGATTTTGTGACGCGTCAAGTGTAGCTTATTCGGCTGTGTGCTACTTAAGAACAGTCTCTCTGGATGGACAAGTCCATATATCAATGCTTGCAGCAAAAACCAGAGTTGCCCCATGTAAGTCTCTAACTCTACCTAGATTGGAATTGTGCGCGGCTCTCCTCCTGTCTCAGCTCTACAGATCTGTTGTTGATTCATTGAAGATTGATATTGGCAGGGCATATTTGTGGTCAGATTCTCAGATCTCATTGAGTTGGATCAAATCCGATCCTAACAGATGGAAGACCTTTATACACAATAGAGTTGTGAAAATACAGCAACTGTCTGACAGAAACTCATGGCGTCACGTATCTGGGAAAGATAATCCCGCCGATTGTGCCTCTAGGGGAATAATGCCTGCTGCGTTATCTGGACATACACTGTGGTGGCAAGGACCGACTTGGTTGAAAGATAACAACTTTGTTCAGAATCAGGATAATTGCTATGGCCGAGAATGCTATGAGGAAGAAAAAGTAGCCTTAGCTTGCCAGTCCCGAGTTTCAGTCTGTCCAGAGATTGTAACAAAATATTCCACTTTTATCAAGACGAGGCGAATCATAGCCTGGTGTTTGAGATTCATCACTAACTGTCGGGTGTCGCTGAAGAAAAGAGAAATTGGAACATTGTCGAAGAAGGAGTTAGAAAATGCAGTGATTAGGATTATTGGATGGATTCAGAAGGACGAATTCGGAGAAGAAATGCAGGATCTAAGAAATACGGGACATGTTTCAAGAAAAAGTAGAATTTTGCAGCTTAATCCTTTTATAGATGCATCTGGGATGTTAAGAGTAGGTGGTAGGATTAAGTACGCGAATGTAAACCCTGATCAAAAATTCCCACTGTTATTACCGAAAAATCATCACTTTACCAAATTAATAATACTTCATTTTCACACGAGATATTTGCATGCTGGTCCACAGCTAGTCTTATCTCTAATACGAAATAGCTATTGGATCATGGGAGGTAGAGACATTGTAAGAAGAAGCATTAAACAGTGTATAACCTGCTTCAGATTCAGGGCAAAAACTGCAGTACAAATTATGGGGAATTTGCCTGCTGATAGAGTAAATCCATCAAGACCGTTTACCAAGACTGGAGTCGATTTGGCAGGACCTTACGAACTAAAACCAAGTCTGACTAGATCGAAAGGGACGATCAAATGCTATGTGATTCTCTTTGTGTGTTTTTCGGTCAAGGCAATTCATTTGGAAATGGTGACTAGTCTCTCGACCAGTTCATTCATTGCAGCTCTCAGGAGGTTTATATCTCGTAGAGTAAAACCATCAAAAATTTACTCAGACAATGCAACGAACTTCAGAGGAACCGAAAGCTTCATGAAGAAACAATATAAAATAATGAATTCAAAGGAAACTAAAGACTTTTTAGCAGAAGAGTTAATAGAGTGGCATTTCATTCCTCCATCAGCTCCACACTTTGGAGGACTTTGGGAGGCAAACATCAAATGCTTAAAGGGTCATCTGAGCAAGGTAATAAAGTCATCACTTTTAAATAGTGAGGAATTCATCACACTACTCTGTCAAGTTGAGGCTTGCCTTAATTCAAGACCGTTAGTAGAGTTAAGTCCCGACCCTAACGATCTTCGAGCTTTGACTCCGGGACATTTCTTGATTGGCTCCCCTCTGATTGAGGACCCAGGATTGCAAAATTATGAGCGAGTGGATTTACGGTCAAGATGGAATCTGGTACAAAGTCTGAGGAACTCGTTCTGGTCAAGATGGACAAGAGAGTACATCAACTCTTTGCAACAGAGAAATAAATGGAGGTTGTCACAAGACAATCTGAAGCCTAATCAGTTAGTGCTAATAAAAGAAGATAACCTTCCACCTCTACAGTGGCGTCTGGCCAGGATCCTCAAGGTATATCCGGGCTCTGACCAGAAGGTGCGAGTTGCCCAAGTTCGGGCTGCTACCGGAGTCTACCTACGACCTATTACGAAGTTGGCTCCGCTTCCCTTCAAATCTGAACCAGGGTTCAGCGGCCGGGGGGAGTATGTTCCAGCCTTAAATATGCAAAATTGTTAGAATTTACTTTTGTTAATTATTGTTAAATTATGTAAATTTTAGAAATGTATATAATATTGATTTTAGAAAATAAAGTGAGTTATTAAAGTATACGTGGTTGAGTCATTAGAGTTAGTGAGACGAGACAATAGCAGTTATTCAAGTTTGAATGAGTTATAGTTAGCTCGCTGAGTCAAGAAGCATATAATTAAAACCAGCGTTAAAATAAGAATTAAGCGGTGATTCCTCCTTAGTGCCAGGAGGCCAAAGCCAATTCGATTCACCCACATAGAGTCTTTTTATCACCATTGGCCACCAAGTATTGTCAAAGGCTCCACTAATATCTATTGCAATTATAGCTTATATGTGTTGTATTATTTTATTTATTCATATTGTATTTTAACCTCTATTCAATGTTAGTTCACGTGAAGAAATTGATAACACATGATTGACATTAACAGATGATGGATGCCTCAACTCAAGAGAGAGAAAACGCTATTTAAAACCCAGGTTCCTGGGTTATAAATATACTACTGTATATTCAAAATATAAATGATATAATGATTTTTTAAAGCTCTCACTCAAATTAAATTTTCGCTTCTGAATATAAAATTTTAAGTAAAAATGGTATAAGGTTTTATCTGCGAATTCAAATGACTTTTTTAATAAGATGAAAAAGGCACTATATAAGACAACAATAGCTAGTCACTAAAAGATACTTTTGTAACGTAAAGACCACACAATTCAAAAATGGGAAATTGCTGCAAACGCCCAAAGAGCAACGAAAGTTTGAATCTTCCAAATAACCACAAAGTCATTCTAAACAGCTATTTTGCTGAAGAAATATCAATTTTAAAAACCGACCAATCAAAACAAAGAAAAGATGGCCGTAGAATTACATTTAAAAACGAAATAGAGGTCACCTTCTTCGACCAATATGAAGAACCTCGTCGTATTGGAAGCAGACCATCACAAATCATCTCAGCAGATTCCTTGCTCATCAAAGGAAAAAGATTTCCAAACACTCCAGCCAGACCATCTTCACCATCTGGACAACATCATGAAAATTCCGAAGATGTGGAAGAACTTCTGAAAATAGTGGCAATCAAACTTGAAATCGGTTTAGAGAAAAGAAAATACCAAATGGCAATGATTCAAGAAAAAAGAAGAATGCGAAGAGAACTTCGATCATTGAAGCGCATTGAATCACTTTCTGAACTGGCGCTAATGGATATTTTTGATATCTAAGGTACGTTCATCATAAATAAGCTTTCTTTATCTTTTATATATCTTCAATACGTATCAAATACTCCTATAAGCTTCCTATCAAAATATTTTCGGTTTATTTTGATTATTTCACATTTAAAAAAAAATATATAATCTTGATGTATCTCAAATTTCAAATTTGAAAATCATTCACATAGAGAGAGATGTTTAGAACCCAGGGGATTTGCATAATAATCGAATACCATCATTTATAAATATAGGAATATGAAAACAATGGATTTTTAACTAAGGAAACTATAAGAAGAAGTTTTGAGCAACTTTCACAATATTTATCTGCAGAACCTTTCATGTAAAAGATTGCCTAAAAATTTAGGTGACTATTTGTGGGATATCTTTTGGATTTGGTTATATATTTATTTCAAATTAAATTAAACAGGATGCTTCTTTTTTGATTTTATAAAAAGTGATCGTATGGGGTTTGAGAAGTCTAAATAGATAAAAATCCATCTATATACAGTTGAACCTGTCTATAGCGTCCCCTCTTGGGATTCACCAAAATAGGGTGCTATAGAGAGGGGGTGTTAAAGACAGGTCACTTTTAATGTAAATCGCATCGTACTACATATTTAAAATCTGGCGCTATAGAGAGGAAGGCGCTATTTAGAGGGGGCGCTATAGACAGGTTTAAATGTATAACGAATGGAAACATTAAGACAGGAATGTTTTTTTTTCACAAATAAATAAATCAAACTTATACTGTCCTTACTAATTTTAAATTAAAACACACTAGTTCAATTCATACTTATTCTTTAAAACACCAATGGTCTTCTTCTTATTAGTGTTGCTCAATAACTTTAATAAGTTACTTTAGAACATAACTCATTGTAAATAGCTCAACTTGATCAACTTTCTCTCTCCACGATACTAATTATTACAGATAACTTCATTAAATCTACTTCCATCATTGCTTAACTTACTGTAAATAACTACCTTGCGATTTCTTCTATCTGCTTATGTTGTTGCTTATTTGTTTAATGTATATGTTTATTTAATGCTCTTTTTCTTAATTAATTATTTTCTTTTTGATAATTCTGTTACCTACTCTACTACATTATGAATTATTGTAAATAGTTTCACGCGCAATTATCCAGATCGAATTTAGCGTGTCTTGTTTACAACTGGTAATAAATAGTTAAAATAAATATTTTAAATAATAAAATTTGATTATTTAAATATAACATTCGAGTTTTTAGAGGATTATTTAGGGAATTTGGGATCACATTACTATATATAACATGTCTAGCTTTAATATAGAGCAATGGAATAAATACAACCACTAGAGTTTAGCCCTTTGTAAATGTTACATGGAATTTTATACACTAAATTTCTATCCTGAAAATTTATATGTGTTATAAATTCGATAATATACAACAACAGTAAGATTTACTATTACACATGGGGACAAAACTCAATGAAGTTGTACCTTTACCATGTATATCGGGACTCAGACAATTACTCTGAAAGATACCCTCATGGACAAAACTTAATGAAGTTGTACCTTTTAGCATATATATCGGGACTCAGACAATAACTCTGAACGATACACTCATGAAAAAAACTTAAAGAAGTTGTACCTTTTAGCATATATATCGGGATTCAGACAATAACTCTGAACGATACACTCATGGACAAAACTTAAAGAAGTTGTACCTTTTAGCATGTATATCGGGATTCAGACAATAACTCTGAACGATACACTCATGGACAAAACTTAAAGAAGTTGTACCTTTTAGCATGTATATCGGGATTCAGACAATAACTCTGAAAGATACACTCATGGACAAAACTTAAGGAAGTTGTACCTTTCAGCATGTATATCGGGATTCAGACAATAACTCTGAAATATATTACAATGATCTTTATTGAAGACACACGAGATAACCAAATGTGAACAACCTCTGTCTCTTTCAAAAATGGCGCAGAGTCATTAGAAACTTTCAGATACACGATTAGGGAGATGCTTTTTAAAAAAATAAAGACAATAGTTTGTTCACAGGTTCCCATCACTTTGGCAGAAGACCCACCACCATCCAGCCAAGATGATATATGGAGCCACCGAAAACTACACCGAAATTGGTAATATAAATAGCATTAGGAGTAACACTCTTTTTTATTATGATGCATTAGCGCGCCATCTGTTATCAAAATTCGAAACTATTATAGACGCGTATGATTCTTTTTAAAAATAAACAATTTCTACTGTCCTTACTGCAATGGAAAAATTAATAGGAGGGCCTGGCTCATCAGTGGTGAACTCTCCCAGCGGTTTCGCCAGTTTAATCTACCATACCGCTGTTATATTGCATTTTTTCAAACTTCCTTTTATAGTGAAACTGATGCTAGACTCTTTGAATGGGTATTTCAGATGAACTATAGACATAAGCTTTAAGGACAGCAGAATTAGATATATTTATAAATATATAAAATGCTTCGAGCAATCGCACTTCCGCAAATATCAAATTTTGTCTTTTATTATAGAAATTATATTATGATACATTAGAGCGCCATCTGTTATCAAAATTCGAAACTCTTTTTTTTTCTAGTTCTGAAGATCATTTATTGTAATTCGATTCAGAGAAAAACACATCCACATCAACCTATAGTTTAACTCCCAACGTTTCCCTGAAGAGAATGACAGGAATTCACTTAAAAGTCGGGAATAGGAATAAATATTATAGGTTGATGTAGCTGTGACTCTTTTTTATAGTGTTAGCTTACCAAGTATTTAGAAATAAAATACTCATTTTAACATTTTTTATAAGAAAAAATATACAAAAATATATATTCCTTCAAACTTGGAGTTGAAATAATAATAAAAAAAAAAACTATTCAAAATGATCCATTTCATTTCAATATATTTTAGAAGAAGAATTCTTACACTTGTAGCGACCACACTTTGCTTCAGCGAGCGCGAACTTGGAAAGAGCTTCACTAAACATACGGGCAGTAGTGTGACGGCCTCGGCAACCGCGTACTGGAAGAACACCTCACTACGTATGCAGGGGCGGCATCCAGGACTTTCTGGCCACGCGCGTCGTAAACAACAAGGCTTGCTTCCAACGGCCGTTACTTCTTTTCTCTTTATATAATTCTGGCTTTAAATATATTAATTTAAATTATAAAAAATAATTATAAATTTATCAGCGGGGCCTTTCCATAAGCCACACCAACACGCACGCAACCATCCCAAACACTTAAAAATATAATAAAATATTAGAAATGAGTTACTCACAATTTCTGACATTTTGAAAACCAGAGCTTGGTTCTTCGCAAAGGCTCTCTGTGCTATTTATTGTATGTAAAATAAAAACAAATTGAAGATGTTGAAAATCATGCTCTTTGATGTATTTTTTTGTTCAAAATCCTATTAAAAACGAAACTTATTATAGTAATATGCTAATCTTTAAACGCTAATCCATTGAAAAAATTCCTGTTTTTAAAGAAAATTGTTTGTTTACTATCAGGACACATCGTAAATTATCTCCAAGCAACTGGCAGAATTTCCACACCATCCGGCCAAGCTGACCTATGGAGAAGATGGCCTCAGCTATCTAAAGGAGGTAAAATTTTGTTTTTATATAAAATATTCAATCATAGGACAATACCGCGTCATCTATCTACAAGAAAAGAAAACATCAAAACACGAAAGTTTCTTTTATATTGCCACGTGGAAAATTAGGGAAGACAAATTTCGGGATAAGACAGCAATTTATTTAAGGCAAGAACAAACTATGAAGGATAAACAAAAGATAAGAAATAAGGGAAGTTTACAGAGTAGTAAAATATAAACATAAAAATAACCATTCTTTTAATAAAAATAATAAAATTAATAAATACTTTGTTACAACATATAAAACAAACTTCTATTGTCCTTACTATGAGGAAAAAATATTGAGAGGGCTTGGCTCATATGTGGTGAACCCTCTCAGCAGTTTCGCCAATTTAATCTACCAGACCGCTTCTTAGAGCTCTAATACTGTATTGAACGATTCTGCTAATATATGCTACACTGAAGGGTATAATCTTAGAAATGGTATCAATTAAAGACATAAGATTTTAGGACATGTTCATGTCCATAGTTTGCGTGATACCATTTCTAAGATTCCACACTTCAGTGTAGCATATAAAAGCATAATCGTTCAATACAGTATTAGAACTCTAAAGAAAGCGCTCTGGTAGATTAAATTAGCGAAACCGCTGGGAGGGTTCAACACTGATGAGCCAAGTCCTCGCAATATATTACATCGCAGTAAGGATAGTTATGAAAATTCGAACCTATTATAGACGCGTATGATTCTTTTGAAAAATAATACTAATTAAAACTATAATCGTTTCGAATTCATAACATATGGCGCGCTAATGCATCATAGTAAAGACAGTAGAAGTTTGTTTTATGTGTAAAAGAATCTTTCGTGTTTTAATGTTTTCTTATAAAATATCAATACGCCTTTAGACATTTTGCGTCAGCTTCACATGACGCATCGGTACAGAGAACTTCCCTATTTAAAATATCCATATAAAAATGCTTTGAAAAATAAAGAAAACGATTTATTATTTACATAATTTTCAATATTAACAAAATATTCATGTTCTTTTTACAATTACATTCAAATATTTTAACGTGTGGTTAATAAGTTGTAGGTACTTGTATAATTTTCAACTATGTTTTTTTCTAAGAGTCTTTCACGCCATCATGATTAATTCTGAATAGTTCCTCAGTGGTTTAAGTATTTGTTTGAATAATAATAAAACATTTAACTTACTTATTCCAAGTACACGCGGTTGTTATTGTCGTGTCCAATTAGGGGGGCTTAAGATATCTCCATTCATCTCTATCACAGCAGTCGCAATGTCCACTATCTTGGGTGTGTAAAGTTGCTGTTTTGGGTAGACATGTGTTGTTGTCGTGTTCAATGAAGAGCCTCAGATATCTCCGTACATCTCTATCACAGCAGTCGCAATGTCCATTATCTTGGGTGTGTAAAGTTGCTGTTCTGGGTAGACATGTGTTGTTGTCGTGTTCAATGAAGAGCCTCAGATGTCTCCATACATCTCTATCACAGCAGTCGCAATGTCCAATATCTTGGGTGTGTAAAGCTGCTGCTCTGGGTAGACATGTGTTGTTGTCGTGTTTAATGAAGAGCTTCAGATATCTCCGTACATCTCTATCACAGCAGTCGTAATGTCCACTATCTTGGGTGTGTAAAGCTGCTGCTCTGGGTAGACATGTGTTGTTGTCGTGTCCAATGAAGAGCCTCAGATATCTCCGTACATCTCTATCACAGCAGTCGCAATGTCCAATATCTTGGGTGTGTAAAGCTGCTGCTCTGGGTAGACATGTGTTGTTGTCGTGTTCAATGAAGAGCTTCAGATATCTCCGTACATCTCTATCACAGCAGTCGCAATGTCCACTATATTGGGTGTGTAAAGCTGCTGCTCTGGGTAGACATGTGTAGTTGTCGTGTTCAATGAAGAGCTTCGGATATCTCCGTACATCTCTATCACAGCAGTCGCAATGTCCACTATCTTGGGTGTGTAAAGCTGCTGCTCTGGGTAGACATGTGTTGTTGTCGTGTCCAATGAAGAACCTCAGATGTCTCCATACATCTCTATCACAGCAGTCGCAATGTCCACTATCTTGGGTGTGTAAAGCTGCTGCTCTGGGTAGACATGTGTTGTTGTCGTGTCCAATGAAGAGCCTCAGATGCCTCCATACATCTCTATCACAGCAGTCGCAATGTCCACTATCTTGGGTGTGTAAAGCTGCTGCTCTGGGTAGACATGTGTTGTTGTCGTGTTCAATGAAGAGCTTCAGATATCTCCGTACATCTCTATCACAGCAGTCGCAATGTCCACTATCTTGGGTGTGTAAAGCTGCTGCTCTGGGTAGACATGTGTTGTTGTCGTGTCCAATGAAGAGCCTCAGATGTCTCCATACATCTCTATCACAGCAGTCGCAATGTCCACTATATTGAGTGTGCAAAGCTGCTTCTCTGGATATACATGTGTTGTTGTCGTGTCCAATGAAGAGCCTCAGATGTCTACGTACATCTCTATCACAGCAAATGTCCTCTATCTTGAGTGTGTAAAGCTGCTGTTTAAATCTTCTGGATGTAAATTAAACAATGCAACAAATTTCTAGAGATGTATTTGTTTTCATTTTATTATTGTATTCTCAAACTTTCGGGCATCACTGCCCTTCTACAGGAGTATTACATAAACGCCGTTAAGATGCTAACTAACATTTAAATATTATATTTGCATATTGCTTGGTGTTAGAATATATTTTTCTTCAGTTAGTTTATTAGCATATTGAACTTTCAGCATATATCAATATTTGCATATTGAACTTTCAGCATATAATGATATTTGCATATTGAACTTTCAGCATATAATGATATTTGCATATTGAACCTTCAGCATATAATGATATTTGCATATTGAACTTTCAGCATATAATAAAATTTGCATATTGAACTTTCAGCAATATTTTTGCTTATTATATGACAGATTAAAAACGATTTATAAAAAGAATAACTTCATCTCCTGTCAAAATAAGTAATAAAACTGAGCGCCAATTATTAACCGTATCCGCAAACCAGCGGACTCGGGTCGGTAACAAAGCTACAACACCAGTTTTGGCAAATTCAGAACACCCATTTAAACCATGGTTTTGAGCTAATGACTCTCATTAGTCCCAGGGCGGGCTTTGGTTTCTTAATACCCTATAGGAAGAATTATATAATCAGTCGTATTTTCCAAAATGCTTTAATGCACATTTAAAGGGAGAGGTGCCTCATTTGATACATGAATATCATCCTTCCTCAACTTTATGTTGTAAATAGCTATATATATATCCATATATATAAATAGGTGGCGTCTAGTTTGGACGTTTAATTTGACGGAAGAGGCGACCTTTGATTTTATAGGTCAATATCCTCCCGGCAGGATACCAATCCATATACAGTAGAACCTCTTTTTAGCGGACACCTCTTCACAAAGGACAGTTTTCATTTGTAAAACTTTTGCCATTTTTACAATTTAGCAACTCTCCGGTAAGAGGACACCTCTCCCCAAAGAACACTTTTGCTATGCAGTTAGGTATTGTCCTTTACAAAGAGGTTCAACTGTATATATAGATGGAAATTTTGCCAGGAGGATATTGATATAAAAAGACAAATGCCACCTCTCCTGTCAAAATAGACGTCATTTTGACGGGAGAAGCGATATTTGTCGTTATATATATATATATATATATATATATATATATATCATAGTATATAATAATAGTTTTTCAAATCATTCAATGACCCTTTAATATTAAAAATTTAATATATTCCCTCGAAATTAATCTTTAAGATCACTGTAACCATTCTTGTGTATTTCTCAAAATTAACAAAAGTTTTTGTGTTTCAGAAGAACAAGTTGAGCCCTCCTTTTTGAGATAAAAAAAATCTCTTGTAAATAATTTCATTTAACTTTTATTTTTTTACTATGGATTGGATTATTAATTCAAAATTATTTATTACTTTTAAATTTTATTTATATTTATTTTTAATACTTTTTTTATAAATAAAACTTTTAAATATTCATAAGGATCTTATATGATACTCCTGAGCCATGGTGCAGGAGGAAAGTGGGATGAATATCCCATGAAGGACAAAAATGTCCTGTGCTGCAGCTGGTACTATTGTGCCAGATTCTGGACAGGTATCCACTCCAGAGGGGGAGGGACGGGGCCCCTCTGGGGGAGGGGTGGAGGGTCGGGCTCCACCTCTCTCGCACTATGGCTATGGAGAGAGAGATTGAATCTACTTTTATTATATTATAGTGATAAATGAAAACAAAAAGAAATGAAAAATAATAACAATAAGTAAATATGAAGATAATAATAAGGATGAATATACATAATGAAATCTATACAGGCTTCATTGGTGTCGCCAACCGCAGGAACGACTCCGCCATCGGTGGACAGCGAGAGTTCTCTCACACAGAGTGGGTCAGGTAGATGCGATGGCTGGCGTTACCCAGTTCAAGACCAAGATGGTATTTATAGATACTCGCCTTAGCGACACCTGTCAATTTCATTGCTTCGGAATGGAGAGAGAGACATTTGAACACTTTTATTGACATCTTGTCAAATAGGTTTCAAAAAATGAATGAAAATAATGAGAATATTTACAATGATTTATGAGTGAAGAAGGATCCACCGTATTGATAGGGTTTTCCTCTAGACCAGTAGATGGTCTTCTATGAGAGAGAGAGAAAGAGGCAATGTATGGAACCATATAAAGTGCCGCATGTAGCTCTCGAGCCGCAGTTTGTCAACCCCTGCTCTAAGTTGAATAGTGAATTGAAGAAAACCAGCGAAAAGAAATGTAATGAACAATCCTGAAAAATGATAACAGCTCATATCCTGACTATATCATATAACCATTGAATATAAGGTTGTCATACCCTATTAGAATATTGAATAGATTTCGTGTTAAATATGGAAAAACTATGAAATTTTACGTTGAGAAAGTTGGAAAATTGACTATATTATTACGCGATAATCATGTTTAAAATGAAAATATATGATATAAAAATCAGTATATGCAATTTATATGAAGTATCAAATTTCAAATTGATATATATGAATAAGTCATTATGAATATTTAAAAGTAATTTTAGTTCAAGTTCAATTTATACAAAATATTTTCAGAAATTCATTAGAGACCTCATTGAATTATAGAAGAATAAAATTGTTTACAATGAAATGTGTTTGTATTTTTTCTTTTAATTATTTACAACACCTATACATTTAAATGACAAGTGATTCAAGAATTCTCATTTGATCTCATACATTCTTCATATATTGTTTCTTTTTATATATTTCCAAATATATCTTGATACATTAGCGCGCCATCTGTTATGAAAATTGGAAACTATTATAGAGGCGTATGCTTCTTTTTAAAAAATAAACAATTTCTACTACCCTTACTGCGATGGAAAAATTAATGGGAATACCTGGCTCATCAGTGGTGAATCCTCCCAGCGGTTTCGCCAGTTTGATCTACCATACCGCTTATAATTATTTCATTTATTATTTATTAACATACCTTTTATAATACAACTAGCCGAGTGACCCGGGCAACGCCCCGGGTTTACCCTAAGTAAGTATAGATAGTGGCTTGAAATTGAAATAGGTATATTTTAATTTATTAGAAGCAGCATTTCAAGAAAGGTTAAATAAAATTATTCCTAAGCACAGTATATACATTCGTGCACATCTGGTGGAAATTATCATTTATAGACGAATGACCCGGCTTCGCCCGGGAATTCCCCCGAGTGCAATTTCCTTCATACTGAAAGAACATTGCTAATAAATAGTATTAGAGCCATAGAATAGCAACACCGAAGTAATACATAGTTCAAATAGTTGGCAGATTTTCCACCCAACCTCCGAGGTACCCGCCCCAGCGTGTTAACTCATATATAGTGGTGCATCCTCTGTAGGTCTATTACACTCTTTGGGTAAAAAAGGATAAGGATTGAAATTGCTTGAGAAGCGTGACCGTGATTGACCAAGCCTAGCCAGCAGCCTGTAATCTAATGTTTTCAGACCCCAGTCAAACATTTGTAGATGTTTTTCTGAAAAAAAAAAACTAATATTAATATAAATCATAATAATCTGCAACTGTCCTTGAATATTCTAATTCTAGAGATTTTACCTTTCAAATATATACAAATATATACTTTTATAGAAAGAATTATGAAAATAAGATACCACTCAAACAACAACAAAAAAAAAGACTAAAATAGCATTAAAAAAAAAAATTATTCATGACAACACAGAAGAATACACAAAATTTGAAGTCTTATTTTCTGGAGCCAAAATATAAATATTTCTTCCTGAGCCAACTCTAGAGCAGTCAACATACAATTGCCCATGCGAGAAACAGGGTTGCTCCAAGTCAATGCCAGCAATTTTGAGGGACTGACCTTGAGCCTTGTTAATTGACATGGCAAAAGAAACTCGAATGGGGAACTGCAATCTTTTAAAATGCAAAGGAGAATGTTTATCATCATGAATCAGAGGAATCCGGGGAATAAAAACCCCTTCAAATATATACATATATAGAAAGAATTATGAAAATAATATACCACTCAAACAACAACAAAAAAAAAAGACTAAAATAGCATAAAAAAAAAATTTATTCATGACAACACAGAAGAATACACAAAATTTGAAGTCTTATTTTCTGGAGCCAAAACTTAAAGATTTCTTCCTGAGCCAACTCTAGAGCAGGCAATGCCATGCGAGAAAAAGGGTTGCCCCAAGTCAATGCCAGAAATTTTGAGGGAGTGACCTTGAGCCTTGTTAATCGACATGGCAAAAGAAACTCGAATGGGGAACTGCAATCTTTTAAAATGCTAAGGAGAATGTTTATCATCATGAATCAGAGGAATCCGGGGAATAAAAACCTCTTCATTTTGAAAACAACCAGTTAAAATGGTTGCCTCTACCACATGAGGCCACAATCTTTTAACACAGAGACGGGTATCATTGCAAAGGCGGGGTGCATCAATATTTTGTCATTAAATATATTTAAGTATATAGAAAGAATAGTGAAAATAATATACCACTCAAACAACAACAAAAAAAGACTAAAATAGCATAAAAAAAAAAATTATTCATGACAACACAGAAGAATACACAAAATTTGAAGTCTTATTTTCTGGAGCCAAAACCTAAAGATTTCTTCCTGAGCCAACTCTAGAGCAGGCAACATACAATTGCCCATGCGAGAAACAGGGTTGCTCCAAGTCAATGCCAGCAATTTTGAGGGACTGACCTTGAGCCTTGTTAATCGACATGGCAAAAGAAACTCGAATGGGGAACTGCAATCTTTTAAAATGCAAAGGAGAATGTTTATCATCATGAATCAAAGGAATCCGGGGAATAAAAACTTCTTCATTTTGAAAACAACCAGTTAAAATGGTTGCCTCTACCACATGAGGCCACAATCTTTTAACACAGAGACGGGTACCATTGCAAAGGCGGGGTGCATCAATATTTCTCAATAAAATAATGGGAACACCAACTCTAAGTTCTAAGTGAGGTGGTGGCATCCCAGAAGGTTCTAAAGAATTTAAAAACTCTGTTGTATATTCCACGCAATCCTCAGCATCAATGGTGGAATCCACAGAAGTATATAAAATGCTTTGCCCTGGTATTTCTTTCAAAAGCTGAGCATTTATGGCATCAACTACACAATTCCTTGGAGCCAAAATTGCCCGCTCACAAAGCCAAGGATAGTAATTCGCTCTTCCCCGGTTAAACATCTCCCCAATGTTAGGAAAAACACTATTCTTTAGGCCAGAGAGGGAGTCAACAGTGTTAACCAATTTATTTGAAAAATTAACATTACCATCCGTATCATTAAGTTGGCCACTTCCAAGTTGAAGCAAAAATTGTGAAAATAACAGTGAGTTGGGATCTCCTGAATTGACAGCCCGCATATTTGTTGAAAGAGTAAGTCTTTCAACAAATGACCAAAGTGGGGATGCCTTTAAGCAAGCATGCAACTCATCTGCTATTGTACCTCTAGGGATAATGGGCAATATCTGCCTGAAGTCACCGGCCAACAACAACACTACACCTCCCATTGGTCTCTGATCCTGCCTACAATCTTTAAGTGTTATGTCAACTGCCTCTAAAGCATGCCTGTGTGCCATAGTACATTCATCCCAGACAATAAATTTGCATTGTCTAAGAACTTCACCCATTGCGGAATCAGCATTCAAATTACAAACTGGTACCTCATCCCTGGTCAAATCTAAGGGTAATTTGAAAGTAGAATGAGCAGTTCTGTCACCATGCAACAGAGTGGCCGCAATACCAGAAGAAGCTGTAGAAAGAGCAATGTCCCCAGTACTTCGTACCTTTGTAAGAAGAAGATTGATCAGAAAAGTTTTTCCTGTGCCCCCCAGAGCATCAAGAAAGTACAATCCGCCAGCATTGGAATCAATTTTAGAAAGGATCCTATCGTAAGCCGCCTTTTGTTCAGGGACATTGGCAAGTTTCGGTTCATTCGAAGCCACAAATTGTAGTAACCTGCTGAGATCATACGATGTTTCTCTTAAAAGTTCATGACTGGTTTGGTGAGTAACATTGCGCTGTGGGGACCTCATGCCAAACTTTGTCAAATGGAAACCAGTCATTTGCAGAACTTTTTGTTCTAAAAGTATTAAAGCCTGATTTGACATTTCGGATGTCAGCTGTAAAAGACCGTCATTGGCTTGCTGTCTGGCAAGATTCAGAATATCTGCAGACATTGGTTCTTTAAATTGTGCCCAGATATCTTGAGGGTTGGTAGGGTGGCAGCAGGTAAGAATAATAGCAAAAAGTTCCCGGATTTTTAAAGGAGACTCACTTAGCACTGCTTCCTGAATACAATGATGCCATTGCTGGTCATTCTCAAGCAACCCCAAATGCAGACATGCCTCTTTATATGTTTGACAGAGCACACCATTGATTGTTCTGAGGGCTGCAAAAGAAGTCGGACCACGAACACTATGAAGCAGCATGCGAAGATAAAAACATTCCTCAAAATTTGGATGAACGGTGTAGACTCTGCCAATAGCATCAGAAGCAAAAGCAACTTGGTCAGCAATGCGAGTGTCTTGTTTTCGAGGCTGCCATGATTTAGAAGCAGACCAAATGTAGTAAACAGGAACTTCAACATAGAGAAGTGTTTTTGCAAAGTTATCCCGCTGGCAAAGGGCAAAAAATTCTGTCAACGTGGTCTTAGGTGGACGGTGAGCCTGTAGTGCAGCATTAGCAGAAGTAAAATATACACGCTGCCCATTTTCCAAGTGTACAGAGAGATGTTGAACCATTGGATGGCGTCTGTGAATAGGGAATCCCAGAATGCGCCAAACAGCTTCATTGCTACTAATATATCGACCATGTTGGTACTCTAGCACTTCATTAGACTCTGTTTGAGCACCAGTAACTGCAAAAATTGATTGGTCTGAACCCTTGTATATGTATTTGCAGATATATTTTATAGCAGAGATTGAAGCACAGGACTCCACATTGATGTGAGCATCAAATAGTCTGCATAGAAGAGGCGAATATGGCACAACATACCTATTATCAATGGTAACATTAGTCATGCGCACAACCTGAATACCATTCTCAATGGTGAAAACTCTCACTCTTTTAACAAAAGAAAAGCCACCTTCCTCAGGCCTGCGACGTCTGTACAATGGGTAGCCATCCCTATCTGTCTGCGTTTCAGCCAAGAGTAGCCGTGGATATTTCTTTTGGCATCTACCCCGTTCCATGCAGCCAGGATTAGGATACCCATGTCCACATGGCCCATGAATCATATTTTTGGTTACAGTCCGAAACAGGGAAGCATCAACCTCCGCATTGGGGATTTCAGCACAAATGATCGAATCAATCTGGTTTGGGCGAATCTTTTCTTTAACCACAATAAAATATGCGCATGTGGTAGCCCTCGCTTTTGCCATTCAATGGTATAACATCAACATTGGGGCTTGCCAAAAACATCACCCTTGGTGATCAAATCTATAAGCTTGGTAACTTTCAATTGAAAAATGCGAGCAACCAAGTCATGCCGAACAAATACACCTTGGGTTGGGAACTGCATTAGTTTTATCTCAGGCCTCTCAGGATTGCATGTAAATGTAATAAAAAGGTCTGGGCGACCATATTTACGGACGTAAGCCATGCAATCCTGGGCATACTCATGCATGTGCCTTGGACTGCCCACAAAGGAAGAAGGAAGAATAACTTGTCTTCCAATAAGGGCATGGCTCCTGTCAGTGCGAATAGCATCTAACAGATTGATGTATTCGGTTGCACGAAGTTGAGCTTGATGCGCTGAGATGTAATGCAGCCTTTCAGATTCCACCTTGGCATAAATGTCGACCAGAATTTGATGGGTCAAATCTCCAAAAGCCAGTAACCAATTTGTTATGCCAGGATTACGGCTACGAATCATTAGCAGTGAAGCATAAAAATCCATGCAAGAAACCGTCTTGTGCGCCGAAGGAACCCCATTAATCAGCTGAGGGATATGGAAATGATAACCATCTTGACCATTCCAAAAAACCAATGGGTATTGCAGGGCGTCATAAGACCTGTGAAACTCGTTAATCCTCTGCACACCACTGCCTCTTTTGGAAAGAACAATGTCACGTCTGTCACAGTTTTCCTGCACAATAACAATGGCAACCTCATTAATGGTTGGAGCATTGAATGTGCGAGGATGGTGTCCAGGCGGTGCTTTGTCAGCCTTAATGACCAACTTGTAATCAGGAGAAGGCATTTTTTCAATGGAAGCTTTGAAAAAATGGACATAAGGATTATGTTGATGCAACATATCTTGCAAAATGCTAACAATGTGGGGCTTAGTGATGGGAAAGTTTCTATGGCGGGTGGCAACCTCTGTACTACTATCTCCGATGAAGAAAACCTGATGGAATGCTGGCTGTAGTTGGCGGCTATCAGAGTTGAGTGGTGGCAAAACAGAGCCAATTCTATGATAGACCTGGCCTTGGACCTTAAACGTTGGCATGTAACCTGGCAACACAACACGACTACCACACCCAAAAGATGTCATTTGGAAGGCATTGTTATAGTGACGGATATGTCGCATGAACTCAGCCGAGCGAGGAGAAGACCCATCGAGCAGAGTTCTGAGAGCTTCTGGGGGTTCAGGTCGATCAGGAATTCTGACCTTACCTGCAGAACAGCACATTCCAGGCCGCTCACCATTGTACTTAAAGGCAGTACAATGTTGACATTGTTTATCCATTTGGCCAATCTGAAGAAAAGTAAATTGTTCATAATTCAGGGCCGGATTGTAATGGAAAGCAGCATTGAGCATATCAGCCCAAGTGCTAGCTCGTTGCCTGAAATACCGCAACTGGTAAGCCTCCTGTCGTGTTTGGGACTGCTGGGGAGTCTCTGATGCGCGTTGAACTCTGTGGTGCAGCCGGTCACTTTGGAGACGGGCTTGAGACTGTTGGGGATTCTCTGATGCGCGTTGAACTCTGTGGCGCAGCCGGTCACTTTGGAGGCGGGCTTGAGACTGTTGGGGATTCTCTGATGCGCGTTGAACTCTGTGGCGCAGCCGGTCACTTTGGAGGCGGGCTTGAGACTGTTGGGGATTCTCCAATGTGCGGCTACTTTGGCCTCTAGCAGCTCGGGCAGCCATGCGTCGAGCTGCAGGTGTACTTACTCCAATTGCAGATCTTTTGCGAGGCATATCAAATGGGATGATTCAATTTGAAAATATGTCCTAAAAAAACAGAAATAGCACAATCAGTACCAAAAATATTTTTGTATACATATAAAAAAAAAGCTTATAAGGAAAACAGTGCAGACCCAAAACATATGATTTTTTTAAAAGAATAATAAAACAAAGGCCATTACAACAATTAAAAAACATAAGCCCATTGTTTATATACAGTAATAAAAGTTTTTAAATATTGTCAAATCTGCATTGGTTACTAACCGTAACTTTGTAAAATGTAGTGTCCTATCAACATGTCAGAAAAAAAAAATAATACTAAAAAAAAACTAATGCCAAAATAGCCATGTTAATATTTCAGGCTGATAAAAACCAAAGGGTATATGGATGATAGACAAACACATGTTTTGGCTGTTAAATGAGACAGTAACTCATAGTAAATTTTCACTACTGTATTTTCTGCATATTGACTATTGTTTGTTTAATTTTAAGAATTATCATATTGACTGTAAAAAAAAAAACAAAGGCCAGAACAAAAATTAATAAATGTAATGTTTTTTTTAAATTGCATTGTGTGAACGTATCTTAACTTAGCAATATAAATTTTAGACAAACACATGTTTTGGCTGCTAAATGAGACAGTAAATCATATTAAATTTTCACTACTGTATTTTTTGCTTATTGACTGTAAAAAAAAAAACACAAAGGCCAGAACAAAAATGAATTGAAAATAAGAAAGCCATTGTTTACATACAGTAACGCTAATTTTTTAAAGTTTTTTTTTTATTGTGTGAAACTTACCTTAACTTAGTAATATAAATTTCTCTCTCAATACTTTTGAAAAAAAAAAGTGACACTCGTATAAAAAGATATTTTAAAAAAAGTAAGCAAGCAACTTGAAAAGAAATGCAGAACGCTCATTGGTCGCTTAATTGGCCTCGTGTTGTTACTTTCCGTCGTATTTACTCCGCGTAAGCCTCGTATTTACTCCGCGTAAAAAAAGTTCTTCAAATGAAAAAAAGAAATAGCCAAAAATACTAAGCAAATTGTATCCAAAAATTTTCCTCAGGTTTATAAAAAGCGACATGCAAAATTTGGTACCAATTGGTTCAGTAGTTTTTGAGTTTATCGCGAAACAGACAGACAGACAGGAATTGACTTTTATATATATAGAGATATAATGCGGCTTATGATTGTAGAACGACGTTTAACAAATTTTACCGCAAATATTTATTTTTAACAAAAAATCGTAAAAGCCGCATTATATTGTATTAAAAATTGACTTTATATAATATTTACGAACGTAAAAATATGTCCAGGATAAACTAGTGGACATGGCATCTGCCCGGTAAGCGGAACACTGTGTGTTCGATTCCCATCCCTGAAAACTTTTATTTTCCCGTTTATCATTAC
The DNA here is from genome assembly GCA_030710605.1 of Cordylochernes scorpioides. Lineage (NCBI taxonomy): Eukaryota > Metazoa > Arthropoda > Arachnida > Pseudoscorpiones > Chernetidae > Cordylochernes > Cordylochernes scorpioides. The sequence goes on along the minus strand of CP092876.1, from coordinate 18,156,266 downwards.
TCTTCACAATTCATCCTTTCATACTTCATCCCTAAGGTTAGAAATAGTCGTATTTCTCCTTAAAATAAAAATTACGATTTTTCGTTAAAAATAAACATTTGGGGTAAAATTTGTCAAACGTGGTTCTATAACATGCCTTTTTTTGATAAAAAAAGATTAACAATTTAATGTCAGTTATTTTGGTTAGCAATTCATCAATTAGCTTTTGAGGGCAAAATTCTTTTGAAAGATTTAATTAGCTTGTGTAGCACTTATTCTAAAATAAATACTTAAAAATACAAATTTTCCAAAATATTTTGATATAAAGATTATCACGTGGAGCTCCTTTATTTTGATAATCTCTCTATTTTATAATTAAATAACATAAAATATGGTGGTATCTTGTCCATGGAGCAAATCAGATCGTTCCGTGCACCCTGATCACAATACCGGCCAACCGAGGTGCCTTGTCCGTATGGATGTCCTCTTCTGGATTGATGGTGGTGTTTTGTCTTTGAAGATCAGATCGGTCCATGCACCCTGATAACAATACCGGCCAACTGAGGTGCCTTGTCTGTATGGATGTCTTCTTCTGGATTGATGGTGGTAGTGTCTTGTCCATGGAGCATATCAGATCGGTCCATGCACCCTGATCACAATACCGGCCAACCGAGGTGCCATGTCCGTTTGGATGTCTTCTTCTGGATTAATGATGGTGGTGGTGTCTTGTCCATGGAGATCAGATCGGTCCGTGCACCCTGATCACAATACCGGCCAACCGAGGTGCCTTGTCCGTATGGATGTCTTCTTCTGGATTGACGGTGATGGTGTCTTGTCAATGGAGTAGATCAGATCGGTCCGTACACCCTGATCACAATACCGGCCAACCAAGGTGCCTTGTCCGTATGGATATCCTCTTCTGGAATGATGATGATGGTGGTGTCTTTTTTTGAAAAGATGCCAGAGTAAATTGTACTGAACCCTGTCCACCAAGCTCTTCTGGTTATTGGTCCGAATCGGAGCTGCAGGGGCGGGCGTTCTAGTAGATATATAGATAACAAATGAAACCATTAAGACGCTAATGTTTCTTTTCACAAATAAATAAAACTTCTACTCTCCTTAGTGCGATGAAAAAATATTGAGAAGGCTTGGCTCATTAGTGGTGAATCCTCCCAGCGGTTTCGCCAATTTAATCTACCGGCCCTCTTCTTTAGAGCTCTAATTCTGTATTGGATCATTCTGCTTTTATATGCTATACTAAAGGGTGGATAATTAGAAATGGTATTTAAGTAAACTATAGACATAAGCTTTATTAATTGTAGAATTACATTTAAATATTTGTATCGAGCAATGCTTTTCCGCAAACAATAAGGACAAGGTCAGGACAAGGCCATTGCTTTGTATTAATATGTATAGATGTAGATACGGTTTAAATTAAATCAATAACTAATGAATATATATACAATATGTTATTTACTAATTTAATGGCAAATCTATTTAATCCTGCGGAGTCAATATCAGATCTACCTGTTCCTTTCATGGACTATTGTAGATGGCATGCTAAAGGGTGAGTTCTCGGAGAATTGGTTCGTTTATACATCAGGAGGTTACACTCAAATATTGTCTAAGAAAGACCAAAAGCGACGAATTTTATTGATTGAAAAGGTATGAGCTTTTGACGAGGTTTCAGACTTATGAAAAGTAGGTGGACGAGTAGGTAACACCCTCGATTCCAGACAGCCATGAACCGGGATTAACTCCCGCGTTAACATTTTGTTTATGTGATGTCGTGACGTCACCGGACGTGACGTAGCCGCCGCGCCCGGACGTGACGTAGCCGCCGCGCATGCGCGGAGGTAGAGAGGAAGTAAGCCTATCTCGAGTGGTGGCATGAGACCACGCGCATATTTTAAAAAGTAAATAAACTATGTTTCCTTATTCACCGTATAACCTTTAAACTGGCCTTTGTCATTAATTCAACAAACATAACAAAGTGGCGACGAGGATTCAAGGTAAAGTGATCAATTTTTTTTTTAATTGATTTTTTTTGTAAACAAATAATTCAAGATGGCTGCCGGTAAACTTATCTCGTTCCTGCAAGAGGGCATCCAAAGCATGGACTTTGACGAATATGTTCGTTATTTCAACAATTACATGATTGCTGAGGATAAACTAAATGTTAAGGTATGAGAGGTCAAATTAAAGAAACCTCCTTTAACAAGTAAAATTTTTACCCAAAGTCTTGATATTGTTTGGACTGCCTCGGGTGATCAAGCAAGAAAGAAAATAAGGAAGACAAAACCAGCGGCTACACCCGTAAAGCTCTTCTGCTCTACTAAAAAACTCTTTATTTAAACATCACGGCTAAGTTATATACATTCAAAAGGAAATTTACATAATAATTTATACATTCAATAGAAATCTACATTCCTAGTCATACATTCAAAAATATATTTACATACTATTTGTCATGACTTTTAACATACCCCCACCTTTCTTTTTTGTAAAACAAGAAAGAAAAAATCCGTTCCACCGTGATGGGGGGGATCCTGGTAGGTGGGACACCGTTGCAGGGAGCCCAGGCTCTTATCCAGGAAAACCATCTTCTCCTCGGCACACTGCGGCACCCTCTCCATACACACCACCGGAGATTGTCCCATAAGCGTCCATGTAGCAGTTTCGTCTCAACGCACCACAAACCTTCGACGGATTTAATGGTCTTTAATCCATTTCGCGGAGCCTGTTTTCCTGGGAAAGTCTCGTGTTGAATCATCCTCAACAGCTTCCTTTTGGCCCTTTCTAACTCTATTACTTTCAAACTTCCCCTTCCAGCGGGTATTCTTCTCGCATTGACAAAGAATCTTAAAACCCAAGCCATAATCTTAATGTTTAGGCTATACCTGGATCTTCTATCTAGGAACCATCGATTTGCCTTGAAAACGAGAGTGGTGTGGGCCTGTAAGGTTTTTCTTTTCTCTTTGAGGATCTCTTCCTCATCAATAGTTGGTTCAAAACTAGGCCAACTCTCTTTTTCCCCTTTGAGCCATTCAGGACCCTCCCACCAATTGGTCGAGACAAATTGTACGATAGAGCATCCTCGAAAAGGCAAATCCGCTGGATTTAATTTTCCGTAAACAAACCTCCAGTTCTCATTATTGACAGTGTCTCGTATTTCCTTTACTCGGTTTCTTACAAACACATTCCACTCATTTTTTCTCCCTAGCCAAGCTATAACGGTTGAGGAATCAGTCCACAATGTGACAGGGCAACTATTTGTTAAGGCAGTCGAAATAGACCCAACAAGCCTAGCTCCCAAAACGCAGGCCAAAAGTTCTAACCGAGGAATGGTTACCCTCCTGGTTGGCGCAAGCCTAGATTTGCTCCAAAAGCAGAGACAAATGTACTCTCCCCTGCACTTCACTTCTCACATATGCCACTGCTGCATAAGCTGATTTACTGGCATCGCAGAAGACGTGTATTTCATTCTTATTAGTTTGATCAAACCAAATATGCCTGGGAATTTTGATTTCACCTAATAGCCCAATTTGGGAGTACCATGTTCTAAACTCCCGATCCATATCTTCGGGTAATTGAGAATCCCATCCAATTTTCAACTCCCAGGACCTTTATAATATTACTCTTTGGTCAATACTCAATTCTTCCAATGGTTCCAGATCTACATCAGGTATATTGGTAATGATTCTGTTCGTTCCAACTACTTGAACAGTAACTTTGACATCAATCTTCCGACATATTCCAAATTGACCACCTTCAGATTTTGAAACGACTTCACACACTTTGACATTTCCATCCAATAGTCGTAGTTTCCCCTCGTATAGAATTTCTCCTCTACCATCAGGATACCATGCTACACGTATATCGCCTTCTTTCGCATTGGATGACATTGAATCGTCCAAATTGGATTCATTCTTCCTGCTTCCAATAACTGTTCCGAAATCAAGCCTTCCCAGCTCTGTCACTGAAAGACTGTACACCACGGCCTCAACATCCAGGTCCATGGATTTCATCCTTGACTTCTTGTTTTGGGAGGAAGTGGCAGAGGCCTTCTTGGAATCAGCGTTGGAAGCATCGAAAACAGGACGAAGAGGCGTCGTCTTACTTCTGTAGACACCTTTGACTTTTCTTCCGGATTTTGAGGTACGGGGCATTTAACTAAAATCGTCACTACAACCATTTCCCCCCCCCCCCAAAAACCATCAGTTGTCCATTTTTTCTCCCAAAGAAATCTGAGGTAGTCCCAATCATTTTCCTTGATGGCCATCACCCGGAAATATCTTCTCATGTCGGCCAAAATTCCGAACTTATTCTCCCGATATTTTATCCTTATTTCCGGGATTCTCCTCAGTAGAATGGGTCTCCTCTTCAAATATCGCCTCAAGGATAGTCCGTTGCGTCCTCGACAGGAAGCGTCGTCAAACACTGGCCGTATAGGCGTCGTTTTGGACTCACTCTTTAACAAAAGGTGACGGGGCAAATAGTGTCCTTTTACTTCAGGTGGATTTTCATCAACTCCCCCGATGAACCCTTCCTTTAACCAATCCTTTGCATCAATAATCCCTTCTTCCATCTTTGATTCAGTACCTTGTTCTGCATCTAGGTTTTCTTCCTCCACCTTTGAATCAGTACCCTGTTCTGCATCTAGCTTTTCTTCTTCCACCTTTGAATCAGTACTCTGTTCTGCATCTATCTTTTCTTCTTCCACCTTTGAATCAGTACCCTGTTCTGCATCCAGCTTTTCTCCCACCGCTGAATCAGTATCTTGTTCTGCATCTATCTTTTTCGCTTCATTTCCATCATAATCTTTTCCCTCGTTGTATTTATCGTCCTTATTCTCTGCATAATCAGATTTATTTAGGGTTTTCAAATCTTGGGATTATGTTTCTTTATAATTATCCTTTATTTTAAATTCCGTATCTCCAGTTGGTCTTGCTTCCACCAATTTCCTCGATGCTGGAACTTTAACAACTCTCTCCTCCTTTTCCTCATTATCATCAATCAATTCAGTTTCATCATCTGAAATCTTCACTTGATCAGCGCCTTCAGCTGCTGCTCTAGAATTGTTCACCGGTTCATAACCTTTAATTGCCGTTCCAGAATCCTTTACTCCATTACCCTTGGTTTCAGCTTCCGAATCCCCTATTCTATCGCCTTTGGACTCAGCCTCAGAATCTTCCTTATTCTTTAAATTTGCATCTTCACATTTTTCACTAGCAGTTTCTTCTTGCTCCAACTCTCCCTTATTAAAGTCCATCTCTAATAGATATTCATCACTTGAGGCTTTGTCTCACTTTATATTTGCTTCTTTAAATTCAACTCCATTCTTACCATCAGTAGAAAGAACATCTTTCCCCTGCTCACGCATTACGCGAATTCTAGCCTCTAAATAAAATCTTTCCATTATGTAAATTTCACACTCCTCAAATTCCTTATCTATCTCATCGTCACTAATAGCCTCTTGGGCCAATAAAATTCCCTGGCATTGCTCATTCAATGCCACCAGTTACAAATGGAGAGATTCCAACCTATCATACCTTGCATATATGCCACTCCTATCAATGGAAGGATCCTTTAACTCTGCATTCAAACTATTGACTTGCTCAGCAAATCTACCTCTGGCAGCCTCTCTTATTTTGCTCAACTCCTCCATTTCACCTTGTAGTTTTCCTTTCACCTTGTAGGTATCCTTTCACCTTGTAGTTATCCTTTCACCTTGTAGGTATCCTTTCACCTTGTAAGTATCCTTTCACCTTGTAGTTATCCTTTCACCTTGTAGGTATCCTTTCACCTTGTAGGTAGCCTTTCACCTTGTAGGTATCCTTTCACCTTGTAGGTATCCTTTCACCTTGTAGTTATCCTTTCACCTTGTAGGTAGCCTTTCACCTTGTAGGTATCCTTTCACCTTGTAGGTATCCTTTCACCTTGTAGGTAGCCTTTCACCTTGTAGGTAGCCTTTCACCTTGTAGGTAGCCTTTAGCCTTGTCCCCCTAGATTTATCTTAGCTTCCTTGAGTTCTTTAGATTTTCCTTTAACCTCTTAGAATTCTTCAACCTTATCTTGAGCTTCTTCAACTTCTTTATCCTTACTTGAGCTTCAATTTTCCCTTGAGCTCCCCTAAACCTTTAACAAAGGGCTTTTTTTGAGCTCCTTTAAACCTTGAGCTTCACTTTTCCCTTGAGCTCCCTTTAACCTTTAACAAAGGGCTTTTTGAGCTCCTTTAAACCTCGAGCTTCACTTTTCCCTTGAGCTCCTTTTAACCTTTAACAAAGGGCCTTTTGAGCTCCTTTAAACCTTTAACAAAGGGCTCTTTTTCTTTTCTCCTCAACTTGACCAGCCCATGCAGCCCACCCGGGGACGCCACAAATGTTAAGGTATAAGAGGTCAAATTAAAGAAACCTCCTTTAACATATAAAAACTTTTACCCAAAGTCTTGATATTGTTTGGGCTGCCTCGGGTGATCAAGCAAGAAAGAAAATAAGGAAGACAAAACCAGCGGCTACACCTGTAAAGCTCTTCTGCTCTACTAAAAAACTCTTTATTTAAACAACACGGCTAAGTTAAATACATTCAAAAGAAAATTTACATAATAATTTATACATTCAATAGAAATCTACATTCCTAGTCATACATTCAAAAAGATATTTACATACTATATGTCATGACTTTTAACACTAAATGTGGAAGAAAACAGAAAAATTGCTATCTTCTTGAACAGTGCTGGAGCTGAAGCACAACGGCAATATTACACGTTGCCCAAGGCCAGTACTGTCACTTCCTTAAGTGAAGCTATTGATCTTCTAAGGCAGAGATATGTTGTTAAATCTCGCCCCTGGGTAATCAGGATGAAGTTTAATGATCGAAGGCAATTACAAGGCGAGACAATCGCTGACTACATATCGGCACTACGCGCGCTGGCTAAAGACTGTGCCTATGGTTCTATGGAAGACAAATTGATTCGGGATCGGTTCATTGTCGGAACCAAAATCAAGCAACTACGGGATCGGCTTCTAGTGGAGACTACGGACTTAAACCTGGATCAAGTGGTGCAACTTGCTACTCAGTACGAGAAGGCCCAGGAGGACAACAAGATGTTCGATAATACGCCCGAAGGGATAAATAAGATCGCTGCTAATGATCGCCGCACTGAGCCTAATCTTCGGGAGCGCAAAAAGATCTCGACAAACTTCAAGTGTCTGCGCTGTGGAGGTAAGCATAAAGCTACAAGTCCTGATTGTCCTGCTAAGGATGTAAAGTGTCACCAGTGCCTGAAGGTAGGGCATTTTAAAAAGTATTGTTTATCTAAGTTTTCAGTTAAGAACATTACAATGGCACAATGTAACCAACCAATTCATCAGCCTTCAAAGCTTGAAATGGACTTGAATGTTAATGGTGGAACAAGTAATGTTCTTATAAAGTTTCTAGTTGACACAGGATCCTCAGTGTCATTGATTCCAGAGAGTTTGTACACCAAATACTTTGAAAACATTAAATTAAACCCAGCTTCGGTAGCACTAAAAAGCTATACGCAGCAAGCTATTGACGTACTTGGTGACCTTCCCGCTAAAATTAAGCATGGTAACACTGTTGTACATACGCTCTTACATGCTGTTAGAGCTGACTCACCTATTTTGGGATTGGAGTCATTTAATAAACTCGGGCTTTCCATAAAGGATGGAAAAGTCAACCAAATCACTGAAAGTAGCAAGATTCTTGAAACTTTACCCTTCGCAAAGGACATTGAGTACAAAATCTTTGTTGATACGAGTGTACCGCCGGTACAACAAAAACTAAGGAGACTGCCACCAGTCCTTTTAGATGAAGTACACAAGGAAATTCAATTGTTACATCCATTGTTACATCTAAATGAATTTCACCCATTGTGGTCTCCAAAAAGAAAGATTTAGAAAGGATCTTTTAGTTCAGGAGGACCTGATCTTGAATGAAAAAGGAAAAATCCTAGTACCAGTATCTCTCCGAAATAAATTACTATCCTTTGCTCATAAAGCTCATCAAGGAATGGTCAGAACTAAGCAAAGGTTAAGAGAAAGCTATTGGTGGCCCGGGATGGATAAAGACGTGGAAGACTGGGTAACCAATTGCTGGGTATGTAAGAACCACGACAAGAGACTAAAGTCTATTCGAGTCCCCATAACTCCTGTTGAAAGGCCAGCAAATCCCTGGACTAAACTTGGCCTGGATATAGTTGGACCCTTCATTGACTCCGAGATTGGATTCAGGTTTGCTATAACCCTAATTGACTACACATCTAAATGGCCCGAAGTTTTCTGTACGAACAAGACTACCTCTAAAGTGATAATAAACTTTTTGGAAGATGTTTTCTCTAGAGAGGGATTTCCACGTGAGATTGTCACCGACAATGGAACACCCTTTATCTCCGAGGAGTTTGAAGACTTCCTGGGGAGCAATGGCATTAAGCATATACGGACTGCTAACTACCACCCAGCTTGCAACGGAGAAGTGGAAAACTTCAATAAAACTCTAAAGTCAACGGTCCTGACAGCACACCTACAGCATACAGAGGTTAAAAGAACGATTCAACTGTTCTTGAGAGAATACAGATCTACACCGCACACCGTTACGAAGCAAACACCTTCAGCAGTGCTCCATGGAAGAACTTTGAGAACTTTGGTGCACGTGTTCGATAAGGAAGTTAAAACAAAACCACCTGAGGAAGCTTGCCGTCAGGAAGACAAGAGCGACAGTGAAAGTAAAAGCTGTAGTCCTAAACTACAAGTTGGAGATCAGGTAAAAGTCCAAGCTGGTGATCCCGTCATGAAAGGACGTTCCAAGTTGAGGGGCCTGTTCACCATAACCAAACAACTGCGACCATTTACATTTGTGCTATCTGATGGTAAAGTGTAGAATGCCCGCAGACTGAGACTGTACCAGAAGTGTGCCGGGACCTACACCCGTCCTGACATCCGACATGAACTGGGAATACATCCTGCCCTACATTTGGATGACCCCGCCAGCCAGGAGGAGTCTACCCCACCTCCTGACAGTTCTCCCATCGCTTCGCGACTACGGTCCAAGTGTTACAGGAAAGGGAGAAGATGTGATGTCGTGACGTCACCGGACGTGACGTAGCCGCCGCGCATGCGCGGAGGTAGAGAGGAAGTAAGCCTATCTCGAGTGGTGGCATGAGACCACGCGCATATTTTAAAAAGTAAATAAACTATGTTTCCTTATTTACCGTATAACCTTTAAACTGGCCTTTGTCATTAATTCAACAAACATAACAGTTTAATATGTGAATAACCTTCACATATTATTCTTTGTTGTAAATATCATAAACTAGGTTTCTCTTTTTGAGCGGTACATAATAAAATGATTTTGGAACAAGGAACAAGAATAAGATTTCGGACAATAACGTATTTCAACAGACTGTAATACAAGTCTGGTATTCGTATTACAGCCTGTTAAAAGAAGTTATTGTCCGAAAACTCGCCAAGCTAACCTCTTTGCTTTTCAAGTGCAAAGACCCGGGATCGAATCCCGCATTGCATATTTTTTTTTTTAATTTAAAAAGAAAAAATCAGGATTCAATGCAGGATTCGATCCTTGGTCATGGCTAACCTCTTCAATAAAGAAACTCGTCGCTTTTACCATTGGTCTCTTCTTAGCAAAGTTATATGCGGCGATTCCTCTTATTTACATATTGTCTATTATTATTTGAGACTTAAGGAAGACTGCCTTCTGGACTAAGGACAAATCTTTAAAATTATTGAAAAAAAACGTTTGGTCCTGATTGTGATTGAAAACTACGCTGGGTCCTGATTGTGGAAACACCGGACTTAGTGGGAAATAAATAAAAAATATATAATTGTTCGTTTCTCATATATGTCTGCAAAATTTGATCTATCCGGATAATGTTTTTATAGATATTTAACAAAGGAATCAAGCTTATAAAGTGACTTTTAGACGTTTGCTATACTCTTGTCAAAAACAAAACAAAACAATAATTGCGATAATCTCCAATAAAAAAATATAGTAAAAGAGTAATATAAAAAGTAAATTTTATTATTTTATGGTTGTATATATATATTGAAAAGAGGGAATTGCGAGTGTTAAAAAAAACTACTACAAATATCCACACACATTTATTGCACACTACAGTTTACAAACAAACAAAGAAGGGAGGGGGGGGGGAGTCCAAAGGAGAAAATTATTTCTTTGCAAAGAAATGGCGGAGCCGATCAAGAAGTTTGCGTCTTTTGCGTTTCCCACTCTTTTCTAACTCCGCCACGATGTCGATGCATGAATCCACTTTATTTGGGAACGTCTGGGCTTGTACTCCAAAGTCTTTTGTAACGGCAGTCTCAGTGCAAGTGAAGGCATCCGTTGTTGCCTTAGTGGTCATCCCAGCTGGATCTTTGTGGCAGGAATCCGACTTTTCAAGTTCATCCACATCCGTCTGGATTTGTAGGCCAATCGCTTCTGCAACTGCTGCCTCCATGCAAGAGTAGGCGTCCGCTTTTTCTTTGGTAGCGATACCCACCTGACATTCTTTTGAATTTGAAACAACTTGGATGGTCTCCGTTTGAGCATCTTTGAGTTGAACTTCGGTTATGTCGACGCATTGTGAGTAGTCGCTGTCAATGGATTCATCCTGGTTATGGAAAGAGATGTCCTCAAATTCCCCAGAGCAGATCATGGAAAGATGGCATCGAGAGGCCCTAAATGTGGCTGTAATTAGGAACATCATTTTCGGAAAGAGGTCGTTTAAAATGTGCGCCTTTAAGTTTTCATTTTCTGCGCGCACTCTCTGCAGCTCTTCGTGAGCGCAGGCCAGGTCGGAGTATAGGCGGAACCCGAGCTCCTTGGAGAACTCGTGCCGCTCGTTGGCGGCGTCCACCTCAGCCCTGGAGTCCTCCAGCTGGAGGAAGAGGATCAATGCCAGGACTGAGGTGACGGCGAGGAGGATGGCAAGGGCAATTGTGATCAAGATATAGTAGATCATTTTCGATCTTTTTTTACGCTTTGTGCGCGCTAGTAAAATTGGCAACTTTTAACAAGAAAAAAAATATAAAATAAAGAGCTAATTGTTGAAAGTTAATTGTTACTAACAAAGAGATATAATGAAAAGTGAAAACCAAATAAAGATTAGTGGAAGGGTTATTCGGTACGAAACAAACTAGAATCTAAGGCTAAAATACGAAGGTTGACATCTGATATACAATATAGGAATCCTTTTAAACAACGATGGTTAGGCGACTTCTGTCGCACAAGAAACCTGGGTTACTTAAATAAATAAATGGTGCATAGTCAAAATGTATTAAATATCTCGCCTACCATCTTCATAGGTTCCAAACAGTCATCCTCTTAGGAATAAGTATATTTACTCCTCAAGAGCTAGAGAACATTACCAAGTACAGTACATCTGGTAAACTGGATGTCTGCTGCCACCAGTAGACATGAAATCTAAAGACCAACCCAGATAGTTGGCGTGGTACAATAGTAGTACGTGGATCCAGGAATCCGGGTTACCTCAGGAGAGAGCGAGATTGAAACTACTTTATTTCAATGTCCATATAATATTATATAGTTCAAAATTTAAGTTTCAATACAGAATAAATAAATAATAATATATATATAATTACATCAGACATGAGCCTTCTCTGAAGGGACGTCTATACTATGTCAAATGTTCAAGGTCGCCCTGAGTTCGGAAAGGCCCGTGCTTATAGAAGGATTTTTGTCCCCAACTTGCTCAATTGCATCGCCGAGGAATTCGTACAGAATTTTCCTGTTTCCAGGCGAGAGTTCTTCAGGGAGTGCTTCTCTGTCAGAGCGGTGTATAACCGCGGCCACTACTTCATCATCATCAACCTCATCATAGAGAGGGGCCAAAATAGAGTCAGCGTTTAGCTCTATGAATATATTCTCTACCTGATCAGTCATGTCTTGGTTCTCCTCTTCAGGAGCCGAAGATGGCTCAGTATTGGTTAAGGAGGGCTCTGGTCGTGACGGCAACTGGCTGGTGCTCGGCGCCGGAGCAGGAAGCTCGGGGGCTGGAGTCTCGTAGGAACGGACAGGAAAGTTCGCCACGGACGCAGGCGCGGCAGGGCTGGAGGATGTTGAGGGGGTCTGCTTGAAGGGTGCAGACAGTTCCGCAGGTTGTGTAGTGAGGGCGAATTTGTTGAAGGGGGTGGGCTGGGAGGGTGGAGGTGTCAACACCGGTCCACTTCGGGTGCCCTGGGGGCAGGTGGAGAGAGAGAGAGAGAGAGAGAGAGAATGAGATTGAAACTTATTTATTACAATGTACATATAAAATTATATAGGGTTAATTATATAGAGAGGGAAAAATGTATGAAACAAAATAATTACAAATTGATTGTATCAGACGAATACCACTAGGTGTCGTCTCGTTCAATATCACATTCTACCCTGAAGTCGGACAGCCTCTTGCCTAAATCGGAGTCCCCGATATGGGCGATTGCCATGTCAAGAAATTTCTTCAGTGCAGAGCTATGCTCGGGTGAGAGAAACTCGAAAACCTCTTCCCTCTTAGTTAGGAAAACAACAGCCTCCTCTATTTCGTGCCTAAATAATCTCTATATAGGGGTTCCAGGAAGGAGTCAGCGTCTAGTATCTTGAACAGATCCTCAACCTTCTGTGAAGTGAGCTGAGGAGGCTGTATGTTTTGTGGTTTGGGATTTGAAGATTCCGCTGTTAGTGCAGCCTTGGTCTGATCTTTGTCAGGGTCCGCTGTTGGTGAAGTAGCGGTCGAGGAAGGCGCTAGCAGAGATGGCAACGCGCTGGTGTTCGGTGCCGGAGCAGAATGCTTGGTGGCTGGAGTATTCTGGGAAACAACTGGGCAGCTTTCCCGGGCGAAGACGCGGCAGGACTGGGAGGTGTCACAGGGATTGTCTGGATGGTTCCAGAATTTCCCTCAGCCGATGTAGTCGCTGTGAAGCTGTGGGAGGACGTGGGCTGGGAGGGTGGAGGTGTCAATACCGGTCCACTTCGGGTGCCCTGGGGGCAGGTGGCTCACAGATGTCCCTGGCGGTGACATCTACTACACCTAACGCCGTAGGTGATGTAGGCGGGTGTAGACTCACCTTTGGAGATGATCACCAGCTTCACATGGAGCTGGTGGAGTTTGCGTCCTTCATTCAGAAGGACGAAGGCCTCCCTGTTGCCGGTGGTCCAGGTGTAGCCGTTACAGGACACCACTTCATAGGCCAGGTAGACAACTCGGCAGTAAGGTCGCAGGGCTTCAATGATGTCCTCCTCCCTCAATGCCATTGGGAGGTTCCCGAGGATGATCTTCTCCGCCTTCCTTATGTATGGGAATGCCCTGAGGAAGGTGCTGTTGATGGTGAGTCCATTCTCCACCAGGCGCTCTGCCTTCTCAATGCGGGCCAGTCCGACCATAACATGACCGGACATCTTCATCAGCTGGTAGACAGATTCCTTCCCTAGAAACTCCTCCAAGGTCTCATGTAGTGCACGGGATGGAAGTCCTCGCACCATTCGACATAGCAGCATTGGTCGAACGTTGCTGCTGATCATCTGGCTTTGTTCAGCGCCTGCTGTTCCTGACGAAGGTCACGGACTCCTTCGTGGTCCTTCGAAGCTTTCCAGATGGTTTTGGAGTGCTAGCGTCCTGCCTCATAATCTTGGCCCCGCTGACTTTTATGGTTAGACCGTTTCCTTTTTTTCCCGTGTACAGATTGGAAAGGTTCGGTGTCGTTACCCTTTTCCGCGGCCTCAACTTGCTCCGGCAATTTTTCTCTTTTTGCCGCGGCCGGATTTACATATCCGCCGTTTTTCATGAACGAATTTGCGTCTCTCACATCTCAATTCGAACGATTCTTTGTCGAATCTTTTATCGTTGTTAAATCGACTTACATATCAGCCACCTCAATGGGAATCATACCATCGTGTAGATCTTTGTCCTGGCTCTCCGCCAATACCGCATATGGGTTGGAAAATTCCATAATAATTCTTAAATCGGAAAAGAATTAAAATCCGTTCTTTTTAGGCTTAAGAAAATAACGTTAAAGAACACGCCAGGCTGGCGGGGTAAGCGGGGGAACGCGCGCGCGTCCGCGCCTCTCGAGAGATGCATTAAATAGATGTGTAGTTATTCTAAGCAGTCGAGGGGGGAGAGATATGGACGCATGCAGAAGTCAGGATCCCGAACCAAGACCCCGTGAGACCAGAAAGGAAAGTCCGAGGTCCAACTACATAATGTGGAAAATAAAGAGTTTCAAGATTGTCCTATAAAATATTATTCCGATAAAAAGAAAAACAAAGAACTATGCAATATTGCAGAAAATTCCAGAAACAAAGATTGTGAATTAATTTTGAGATAGAAGACAAAACACCTGCAAAATTTCAGTATATATATATGGTAATTTAAACCAACAATCCCATATTGTATATAACTTATAACAAGATTTTAATGTTGTATAGTAGAAACACATCTGTAAATGGGTATATGCATGATTGACATGTGTCATTACATCATCATATGTAATGTAATTTGTACAAACTGAGGATAATAAATAAAACTCTGTAATAGATTAAGAGTTGAGCTAAGGAGATGGAAGTCACAAAACAACAAGGTCTAAAGATAGATTGGAAGCTGTCAGGTCGGCGCCAGTAGAATGTCACCAGACGACCCCCTCTCACATCTGGTGACATGCAAAACCCCCTTTCTCAGAAACGGAATATAAAGCCCCGTCCTAGCTAAAAATACAGTTAGTTCAACATCTGTGCGAGCCCACGTCGGTTGTACCTCAGATCCTCCTCATCCATCATGTAGACTAGTAAGAAACTTCTATCTCCCCATCTTTCGCTCCTAGCTCAACTTTTATCTGTTCACGGAACTTTCTTAGTGCAACTGTGTCTTCGTTTTTTTGTGTGGACATTCCCAAGCTTTCCACTCTGCCTCGACCACGACTGCCTGTACTTTGTGAGAACTTTTAAAGGTCTTCCAAGGTGCGAGAGGTACTGGAAAACTCCCATCCTGACTGTTCCTCTCGGTCAACACAGTATAGCGAGAGTTGACAGGGACTCACACCATAGTTTAAGTCGACTGGAAACCTCGCCACAGTTTTATTCGACAGTATTCTACAAGAGGCTACCAGGACCTCACCACATTTCTAGTCGACAGGATTCTACAAGAGTCAACAGTAACTCAACTTATTACATATATTATATGGATTATTAAACTTATGTACATACTTTCATTAAAGGAATATGAAGCTTTATCTCCTGGTTATTTAATAGAAGATTTTAGCGGTGTGGGAATAGCTAGATTTTTTAGCAAGATAAAACTTTGATGAAGTTCAGAGCTGGCTGTCGTTCTAGACCAGTTTGTAGAACGGGCTGATGTTCTAGTATTCAAATAAGCAATAAAAAGTTTCCGAAATACAACTCAGTGTAAATAATATTGTTACGACGCTTTTCAGAGGTCGTTGCATGCGTACTAGGTTCAATGTAGGTTCGTTGTAGATATAGCTTAGTGTTTTAAACTTTATTGCCAGGAGCTGTTAATGGGATTGAGAATTAGGTATACTTAGATGGTCTCAAATATCTGGCATCAGAAGGAACCTCCTTTGTCCAAGATCGGCTCCCGTCCAGATCGGGCGCGCTTCTCTGGTACCGTCTTGTAGGATCATCCACACGCTCAGGAGGCAACTCGCCGCAGAAATGACCAGACTCTGTCTTCCCCCTTATACGAATAAAAAATTTCGATAAAAAATTTTAGCACGGCATTTATTTTTATATGATGTTATTTTTATTTTATTTTAACATGAAAAAAATCTTTTTACATATAGTAAAATACTTGTAAATATAAAATAGGTCTTATTGTTAATTTTCAAAATATTCACATCTTTAATTTACAATACTTATTTTGTCCATAATATATATATATGTCATAATATATGCTCTTCCAGGAATAATAAAGTAAACCTACAGTCAACGAGAGAGAGACGTCGATAGAAAGCTAAGTTACGGCCATTTTAAACGACTGACCACATGCCGGAGGGGGCTTTGTTGGGAACCCTGCCGGACTATTTTTAGATAATCGGGGAGGGGGGGGAGGGGGGTGGTGGCCAGACAATACGGCGTTACGCAGTGACAGCCCCACGCGCTACCGCTCTCTCTCTGTTTGCTGGGTCCCATCTTCCAAAATTGTTGTTTCCTTATTTCTCTCTCCCCACATTATTATCAAAATGCCACACTGAAAGTCGACAGGATCATATCACAGAAGAGTCGACAGGATCATATTACATATATATATATATATACTAGATGAATGGCCCGGGTTTTACCCGAGTGCGTATATATTTTAAAAATGTTTTAATTAAAATACTATTCGTTACAATTATAAATTGGCGCCGTGGATGTCTCTCTTGTGAAACGTCCCGCCCCAAACTGTGTGTGTCTTGAAAATATAAAAATAAAAATGTGAACGGAAAAATATGTCCAGGGTAGCCTAGTGGTCATGGCATCTGCCCGGTAAGCGGAAGGTCGTGGGTTCGATTCCCATCCCTTGACACTTTTTTTATTTTATCCATTCTGACCAAAATCTATCCGTGAACTTCACACAGTGAACTTCACACAGAGAGAATAAGGCAATTATATAAGTAGATAATCCAAATTGTGCCTTATCACACACTATTTTTTTATTTGGCCTTATTACCTTGTGTTTATAATCTATGACGTAATGCCGGCGGCGCGCGCCCGTTGGCTGCCGGCGAGCACGTGACCTCCCTGTGCGCGCGCATCCGTGACAGAACCGGCCGGCCCATGACGGTCGTGACTATATATGTTGATAATGGATGATAATAATAATAATATAATAATAATAATAATAATTATTATTATTATTATTATTATCATTAGATAATGATAATGATGATGCGCGCGCACCCGTGACAGAACCCATGACGGTCGTGACTATATATGTTGATCTTTTATATATACAGCCACTTTTAACATGACTATTTAGAACTGTGAAAGTTTTTGAAATATCTAGTGTTGAAGATATAATTGAACCATGTGTGTTTGGTTATGATGTCATAAAAGGTAAGCTACACGAAGGAAAATCAAATTAGTAAGAAGAATCCAATGAATTTACCAATAAAATAATATACAGGCGTAAAGGTTTGGGAAACATCTATAATATTTAAAATGACATGTCTTGAGCATAACAGTAAAGAAAAGTAGATACAGTTGAGGCTCACTCGAGAGACTGTCTAAAAACGTGACTATACCAGCCACTGGGAAACAGAGTTGGTCTAAAACCAGATAGTCTTTCATTTCAGTAAGAATATAAATATAGACCATCTCCGAAGAGACCAGTCTGGCCATAAATTTAGGTGGTCTCTCATTTAAGACTCTATACTATGTATATACAGTTAAACCTGTCTATAGTTTTCCCTCTAAATAGCGCCCGATTTTAAATACGTAGTACAATGCGATTCACATTAAAAGTGAACTGTCAATAGCACCCTTTCTTTATAGCACTCTATTTTGGTGAGTCCCAAGAAGTGGTGCTATGGACAGGTTTAACTATATATATATATTAATATCTCTCTATATTTATTAAAGATATAAATAGCAAATAATAAAGTCCTAGATGAGCAATGTTCATATTAAATAGTGAAATAATATATCTAAATTGAATGTTTTTTTTAGTTGTTTATTTCTCAAAGTGTCGGCGACTGACTGTTACACAGCTCATGGGAACGGGTTCATAAGTTCTAGCGTCTTTTTATATGTATCCATGGATATAGAATCCATTAAAATAGGTTCTGATATCAAGCTGATAAGTTTCTATCGTCCTTAATACACGTGGTATAGACTATGGTAATCATGGTCGGTAGTAGCTTGTGACTGATTTTACTCTAAGTGCGCTACTTGTTTACACATATAGAAAGCAGTTCGACTTTTGTACTTATAAATGGGTCAGTGCTCCTGGTTTATTATTGCACTCAATGGTGGTGTAGGACTTTTCCAAGAATCGGGGCGCTTTGGAAAAATATATCATTAATGTTTTTTAATTTAAACAACTTTGCAAACATTTTGTGCGCTTTAATTTTCGTTGAAATTTTTCAGTACATCATTTTTTTATATTCAATGTTATTTTTATGATGCATAGCTCGCCATCTGTTATGAATATTCGAGAATATTATAGACGCGTATGATTCCTTTGAAAATTGAACAATTTCTACTGCCCTTACTGCAATGGGTAAATTATTAATGTTATTTTTATTTATTTTTATATGAAAAAATCTTTTCACACATAGTACGAAAAATTGTAAATATAAAATAAGCGTTATTATTAATTTTTAAAATATTCACACTCTTATTCTATAAAATATATTCTCTGTCCTTAATATTTATATATATATATAAATATCAAATCTTTTTTGCTTTCCATTAAATAAAAGCACAGGGTATTTTTAAACTTAATTCTTGTTTGTTGATGAAACATATTAATATGTTTTAACACCTTGAAAAAGGTTAGCCTTTAACCAACTGAAATATTGGTAAAATAAATGACATTTTGATTCAATATATGCCTTTTTAATCAAATACATATAAATGTAAATTTATCAGGGTAGTTGGCGTTGTGCGCTCTAGAAACCTGGGTTATAAATATATCTCTCTGTGAATTTTTAAATATATTTAAATTATTAAATTTTTAATAATGAATAATTATATTTTTTCTTTTATGTCTTTGCATTCAAAAGTGAGAAAAATTATTAAATTAATTTCAAAAAAAATATTTATTTTCTCTAAAAAATGGAACAAAATAATATGTGGAATGAAGAGGTGCTACCTATTATTCAAGAACTCGATAACCCCGGTGTATTTTCTAAAACTGAGATACTTCTGAAGGCAATCAGAGATTACCAATCGAAACACAAACTAGATAAATCAATAATCATTTCGAAGTTGGAAGCAACTGTAATGGAAAGTCTCGACAATTTTTCTTCTAATATGAGTCGCAAAGAAGGTCTATTTTTATTTACGAAACTTTATTTAAAATGGTTTTCACACGAAAGGGTAATAGAAAAAATGACTTCCATTATCTCAACCCTCTATGGTGAAGAGGAGGCTGAATTTTTCATGAATAATTTTGGAAACGAAATTTGGAAACAAAAGATATTAGATGTTCATATTTATAGAATAATCAAAACAATCTTTGTTATGCATCACAATTCTCAGAATGTGGAGGCTAACTTTATAACAAGGGTAAAAAAGATTTCATCAACATTTATATCCTACATTTATAATTTTGATAGAAAAACTAATAACCGTTATAATTCGTGGTTGAATTATCTTGCAATTCCATATACAAATATTTTTATCGAGCATTGCCAACGTCTTAATTATGATCTTCTAGGATCAAATAATCCTGTTGAAATATGTAAGTATATCAAACACGAATTAAAAAGCTTCGATGCGAACGATGTATATAAATTAGAAAACTGCCTTGGAATTTATATATTCGATACGTTAGTCTTTGACAAGTTAATTTCGGGAACAGAGTGGCCTAAGCCAACTCAGAAATTGATTGAAATATATTTTGGTGTCTATTACGAACTAGGTAGTGAATATTTGAAAAATCATTTTGTAAAAAGATTGGTCGTAACATTTATGGAAACGTATTTAGGATCGGAATTCAATTTTTTACCAATGGTAAATTCTATCGTAATGTTTATTAAAGGAGTTAAAGTTAATGGTCTGAAATATAAATTTGCAAAATTCTTATTGGAAACCTATTTAGAAAGTTTATATACAATCTGTATATATAGAAAACCCTCCTTTATTGAAATATTGGTGTCATCAATTGATTTAGTCATTCAAAATATGTGGACTGATTGGGAAAATGATGAAAAACGGAAAAAACATTTGAACAGCACCATTTTTGAAACGCTAGGATATTTAACTAATCACCTTGAAGAATTTGAACACGAGTATGTCAAGTCTTTAATCAAACGATTGAGGAAAACTGCTTCAAAAATTTTCATTACGATTGAGGAAAAGATATTAGCTAAAATGATGGATATAACCAAATACGGATTTAGAAAGGTGTTCCAGGTTATGAAAGATATTGAAGCAAGCAAGAAGATTAATATCAAATATTCGAGAATATTTAATAAAGAGCCATCGTGTGTCTCTATGAAAACTGAAGTATATAAATATGATCTTATATCCTTTAAAAGCGAGTCTTTTCTGGACAGTATGAATCTACCAGAAGAATTGAAGAATAGCAAAGTTCTCTATTCAAAGCTCTATATAAATTTTTCCAACCTTAATGGCAATTCTAAAAAACTACAATTCCTTTCATTCCACGGTTCTGTAGAAATGAGTCTTGGTTACAGAGCTGAACAACAAGCTATCATGAAACCTATCCAGGCTGTGACATTACTTCAATTCCAGGAAACGGATTCCCTATATTTCTTGAAACTTCAAGAACTAACTTTAATTGATAAAGATACTCTGGCGAAAGCGGTTCAAGGGCTGGTTGAAGTAGGACTTCTAAAGTTGAACACTAAAGTTCTGTGTGAATTATCCAATATTAGCATCAATTTGCAGATGAAAACTAAGGAAAAGACCTTGAATGTTCCCCTACCTGACTTTAAGATGGAAGAACCTAAATTTCAAGGTTCTCTGAACCTTTCAACCCAAGCTGCCATCGTCAGGTCGGTCAAATCCCACCATCCTCATCCTGTCACCTACCAGATCCTTTTGGAAGAAGTCCAAGGCCGAGTACAGAAATATTTTCCCTTGGATGAGAAGATTTTCCAAGATGCCCTTGTCCATTTAACAGAGCGGGAACATATCAATGTTGAGAATGACAAATATAGCTACCCTGTTTTTTGAACAAGTTTCATCAAATAAACTGAAGGAATGATCCATTAAACCACTGGGTCTAGAACGATAGCCAGCTAAAAACCTTATTAAATTTAATCTTAATAAAGCTCATTGATAAAATATATGTTTTGTTTATTTATTTTTCAAAAACACATGCTATATTCTATGTGGATATATGCATGTAAATGTTTAATTTATTTTATGTACATAGTTCAACATATATATTCAAATTATTTATAGTTTTAGAGAGAAAGTGAAAGTTATTTAAATTTACATTTTAGAGCAATAAATTATACAAGAAATAAAGGTTATTTACACACATATCATCGAGTGTCCAATATATATTTATAATATAGTCACGACCGTCATGGGCGGGCGGGCGGTTCTGTCACGGATGCGCTCGCATCATCATTATAATCATTATCATTATCTAATGATAAACACAAAGTAATAAGACCAAATCTAATGATAAGGTACAATTTGGATTATAGATTATTCTGATATTTTGTATTTTGATTATTCAATGTATTCTTAAACGTTGTCAATCATGTTTTAAAAAAAGCTTTTATACTACAGAAATTCGGGTAACATCAATAAAGAGGGATTTGAAAAAAATTGAAACTACTATTATTATATCATTCAAATAATATTATATAGGTTTAAAAGTGATAGAGAGATTGAATATACTTTTATTGTGGAAATGGAAATATCTTTATTTACGGGGCTGCTAACCAAAATGGATGATTTTTGAGCCCCAATGGCCGCGTAAAGCGGAATATATACAAAGCACCAGGCTGGAGAGGCTAGAGACAGGATCTCCGTCAGGGAAGAGGCATCCCTATATATAGTCACGACCGTCATGGGCCGGCCGGCCGGCCGGTTCTGTCACGGATGCGCGCGCATCATCATTATGATCATTATCATTATCTAATGATAATAATAATAATAATAATAATTATTATTATTATTATATTATTATTATTATTATCCATCAACATATATATAGTCACTACCGTCATGGGCCGGCTGGCCGGCCGGCCGGTTCTGTCATGGATGCGCGCGCATCATCATTATGATCATTATCATTATCTAATGATAATAATAATAATAATTATAATAATTATTATTATATTATTATTATTATCAAAATATATAGTCACGACCGTCATGGGCCGGCCGGCCGGTTCTGTCACGGATGCGCGCGCATCATCATTATGATCATTATCATTATCCAAATAATTTGGATTATAGATTAGAAGGTAATAAGACCAAATCTACTGATAAGGTACAATTTGGAATATTAGATTATATATAGTCACGACCATCATGGGCCGGCCGGTCGGTTCTGTCACGGATGCGCGCGCATCATCATTATGATCATTATCATTATCTAATGATAATAATAATAATAATAATTATTATTATTATTATTATATTATTATTATTATCCATATATATATAGTCACGACCGTCATGGGCGGCCGGTTCTGTCACGGATGCGCGCGCACAAGGAGGTCACGTGCTCGCCGGCAGCCAACGGGCGCGCGCCGCCGGCATTACATCATAGATTATAAACACAAGGTAATAAGGCCAAATAAAAAAATAGTGTGTGATAAGGCACAATTTGGATTATCTATTTATATAATTGCCTTATTCTCTCTGTGTGAAGTTCACTGTGTGAAGTTCACGGATAGATTTTGGTCAGAATGGATAAATTAAAAAAAGTGTCAAGGGATGGGAATCGAACCCACGACCTTCCGCTTACCGGGCAGATGCCATGACCACTAGGCTACCCTGGACATATTTTTCCGTTCACATTTTTATTTTTATATTTTCAAGACACACACAGTTTGGGGCGGGACGTTTCACAAAAGAGACATCCACGGCGCCAATTTATAATTGTAACGAATAGTATTTTAATTAAAACATTTTAAAGATATATACGCACTCGGGTAAAACCCGGGCGTTGCCCGGGCCATTCGTCTAGTATATTTATAATTACAACCACTAAACCAGTGGCACAAATATAGAATATTAAAAAATATATAATAATAACAGCAATAAAAACTACTAATTAAAACTAGAAATTTCAATTCTTAATGTAATTCAGGTCCACGGCATTTGGAATAGAGTCTACAGAATTTGTTAAATTTTCTATATTCTTCTTTACTGGAAACCGTTTGGCTTAAACTAGAACTGTTCATTTGATATTGTACTCTCAAATATGCAACAAGTGGGCACCGGATTAAGATATGTTCAGGGTTGTGATCTTGGTCACATAAGCAGTTTGAAGAATCTATTTTGTATGTGTTAAATATCCATGCCCCGTTAAATAATGTATATTATAAAGATTTTGCTGGATAAATTTGGGTAATCTTGAGTTTTCAAAAAATTCTCTGAAATTATCTTTAGAATCTTCATAGTATTTTTGAAATTTTTAATTTATAAAGTTGGATATTATCATTCTTTTTGCTGAATCATTTCTATTATAATCTATTTCAACTTTAAGTATGTTTGACAGAATGAAAGCCGTAATTTAAGGTATTTTTGCGAGAACATGTGTACAATTCGAAGATGTTGTATTTTAAGCTTGTATACAGTGTTTAAGAATTTTATACTTTAGTGAATCCAATTTGTTTTCATATCTCGGGTTTATATATGGGTACCAGATTGTTGAACCATAAGTTATTGAGCTTCTAAATAAGGTCTAATGTTATTGATTGTCTACTATCCAATCCCCAGGATTTCTTTTTTAAACCAAGAAGATACTCACTAGCTCTAGTTGTTTTTGCAATAACCCTGTCGAGATGTGTGTGTTGTGTGTGTGTGTGTGTGTGAGTCATAAAATCCAATTTGTTCTTGTTTCGATGATTCTTGAAAGGCAATCCTAGTATTTTTAGGTTTATAACTGGTTTGACAAGATTATCATGCAAGTTAATTACATCGTTTTTAAAATTGAATAAATGTAAAATCTTTGTTTTCTGTCTTGATATTTTAAGTTTGTTGTTTTCGCACCACATATTTAATTTTCCTATTGAATTTTAAATTGTAATCTTAAGATTTGTTATATCTGTATTCCAACATATTACCGTTAGATCATCTACATATCCAAAAATTTCGCTATTAGGTTCCTGAAAGTTGGTTAATAGATCATTCATTATGATGTTTCAAATTGTCGGAGATAAGGGTCCTTCTTTCGGATATCCTTTACTTAGTTTTTTGGTGAAATCATTCGAAGAGTACCTAAATCTTATCTTACGGTTAGTGAAGTAGGAATTCATGAAATATATTATTGATGCTGGTATATTACCCACATAGAGTCTTTTTATCACCATTGGCCACCAAGTATTGTCAAAGGCTCCACTAATATCTATTGCAATTATAGCTTATATGTGTTGTATTATTTTATTTATTCATATTGTATTTTAACCTCTATTCAATGTTAGTTCACTTGAAGAAATTGATAACACATGATTGACATTAACAGATGATGGATGCCTCAACTCAAGAGAGAGAAAACGCTATTTAAAACCCAGGTTCCTGGGTTATAAATATACTACTGTATATTCAAAATATAAATGATATAATGATTTTTTAAAGCTCTCACTCAAATTAAATTTTCGCTTCTGAATATAAAATTTGAAGTAAAAATGGTATAAGGTTTTAACTGCGAATTCAAATGACTTTTTTAATAAGATGAAAAAGGCACTATATAAGACAACAATAGCTAGTCACTAAAAGATACTTTTGTAACGTAAAGACCACACAATTCAAAAATGGGAAATTGCTGCAAACGCCCAAAGAGCAACGAAAGTTTGAATCTTCCAAATAACCACAAAGTCATTCTAAACAGCTATTTTGCTGAAGAAATGTCAATTTTAAAAACCGACCAATCAAAACAAAGAAAAGATGGCCGTAGAATTACATTTAAAAACGAAATAGAGGTCACCTTCTTCGACCAATATGAAGAACCTCGTCGTATTGGAAGACGACCATCACAAATCATCTCAGCAGATTCCTTGCTCATCAAAGGAAAAAGATTTCCAAACACTCCAGCCAGACCATCTTCACCATCTGGACAACATCATGAAAATTCCGAAGATGTGGAAGAACTTCTGAAAATAGTGGCAATCAAACTTGAAATCGGTTTAGAGAAAAGAAAATACCAAATGGCAATGATTCAAGAAAAAAGAAGAATGCGAAGAGAACTTCGATCATTGAAGCGCATTGAATCAATTTCTGAACTGGCGCTAATGGATATTTTTGATATCTAAGGTACGTTCATCATAAATAAGCTTTCTTTATCTTTTATATATCTTCAATACGTATCAAATACTCCTATAAGCTTCCTATCAAAATATTTTCGGTTTATTTTGATTATTTCACATTAAAAAAAAAAAATATAATCTTGATGTATCTCAAATTTCAAATTTGAAAATCATTCACATAGAGAGAGATGTTTAGAACCCAGGAGATTTGCATAATAATCGAATACCATCATTTATAAATATAGGAATATGAAAACAATGGATTTTTAACTAAGGAAACTATAAGAAGAAGTTTTGAGCAACTTTCACAATAATTATCTGCAGAACCTTTCATGTAAAAGATTGCCTAAAAATTTAGGTGACTATTTGTGGGATATCTTTTGGATTTGGTTATATATTTATTTCAAATTAAATTAAACAGGATGCTTCTTTTTTGATTTTATAAAAAGTGATCGTTTGGGGTTTGAGAAGTCTAAATAGATAAAAAATCCATCTATATACAGTTGAAACTGTCTATAGCGTCCCCTCTTGGGATTCACCAAAATAGGGTGCTATAGAGAGGGGGGTGTTAAAGACAGGTCACTTTTAATGTAAATCGCATCGTATATATATACTACATATTTAAAATCTGGCGCTATAGAGAGGAAGGCGCTATTTAGAGGGGGCGCTATAGACAGGTTTAAATGTATAACGAATGGAAACATTAAGACAGGAATGTTTTTTTTTCACAAATAAATAAATCAAACTTATACTGTCCTTACTAATTTTAAATTAAAACACACACTAGTTCAATTCATACTTATTCTTTAAAACACCAATGGTCTTCTTCTTATTAGTGTTGCTCAATAACTTTAATAAGTTACTTTAGAACATAACTCATTGTAAATAGCTCAACTTGATCAACTTTCTCTCTCCACGATACTAATTATTACAGATAACTTCATTAAATCTACTACCATCATTGCTTAACTTACTGTGAATAACTACCTTGCGATTTCTTCTATCTGCTTATGTTGTTGCTTATTTGTTTAATGTATATGTTTATTTAATGCTCTTTTTCTTAATTGTTTATTTTCTTTTTGATAATTCTGTTACCTACTCTACTACATTATGAATTATTGTAAATAGTTTCACGCGCAATTATCCAGATCGGATTTAGCGTGTCTTGTTTACAACTGGTAATAAATAGTTAAAATAAATATTTTAAATAATAAAATTTGATTATTTAAATATAACATTCGAGTTTTTAGAGGATTATTTAGGGAATTTGGGATCACATTACTATATATAACATGTCTAGCTTTAATATAGAGCAATGAAATGAAATACAACCACTAGAGTTTAGCCCTTTGTAAATGTTACATGGAATTTTATACACTAAATTTCTATCCTGAAAATTTATATGTGTTATAAATTCGATAATATACAACAACAGTAAGATTTACTATTAAACATGGGGACAAAACTTAATGAAGTTGTACCTTTACCATGTATATCGGGACTCAGACAATAACTCTGAAAGATACCCTCATGGACAAAACTTAATGAAGTTGTACCTTTTAGCATGTATATCGGGATTCAGACAATAACTCTGAAAGATACCCTCATGGACAAAACTTAAGGAAGTTGTACCTTTTAGCATGTATATCGGGATTCAGACAATAACTCTGAAAGATACCCTCATGGACAAAACTTAAGGAAGTTGTACCTTTTAGCATGTATATCGGGATTCAGACAATAACTCTGAAAGATACCCTCATGGACAAAACTTAAGGAAGTTGTACCTTTTAGCATGTATATCGGGATTCAGACAATAAATCTGAACGATACACTCATGAAAAAAACTTGAGGAAGTTGTACCTTTTAGCATATATATCGGGACTCAGACAATAACTCTGAACGATACACTCATGAAAAAAACTTAAGGAAGTTGTACCTTTTAGCATGTATATCGGGATTCAGACAATAACTCTGAAAGATACCCTCATGGACAAAACTTAAGGAAGTTGTACCTTTTAGCATGTATATCGGGATTCAGACAATAAATCTGAACGATACACTCATGAAAAAAACTTAAGGAAGTTGTACCTTTTAGCATATATATCGGGACTCAGACAATAACTCTGAACGATACACTCATGAAAAAAACTTAAGGAAGTTGTACCTTTTAGCATATATATCGGGACTCAGTCAATAACTCTGAACGATACACTCATGAAAAAAACTTAAGGAAGTTGTACCTTTTAGCATATATATCGGGACTCAGACAATAACTCTGAACGATACACTCATGAAAAAAACTTAAGGAAGTTGTACCTTTTAGCATGTATATCGGGACTCAGACAATAACTCTGAACGATACACTCATGAAAAAAACTTAAGGAAGTTGTACCTTTTAGCATATATATCGGGACTCAGACAATAACTCTGAACGATACACTCATGAAAAAACTTAATGAAGTTGTACCTTTTAGCATGTATATCGGGACTCAGACAATAACTCTGAACGATACACTCATGAAAAAAACTTAAGGAAGTTGTACCTTTTAGCATATATATTGGGACTCAGACAATAACTCTGAACGATACACTCATGAAAAAAACTTAAGGAAGTTGTACCTTTTAGCATGTATATCGGGACTCAGACAATAACTCTGAACGATACACTCATGAAAAAAACTTAAGGAAGTTGTACCTTTTAGCATATATATCGGGACTCAGACAATAACTCTGAACGATACACTCATGAAAAAAACTTAATGAAGTTGTACCTTTTAGCATATATATCGGGACTCAGACAATAACTCTGAACGATACACTCATGAAAAAAACTTAAGGAAGTTGTACCTTTTAGCATATATATCGGGACTCAGACAATAACTCTGAACGATACACTCATGGACAAAACTTAAAAAAAGTTGTACCTTTTAGCATGTATATCGGGATTCAGACAATAACTCTGAAAGATACACTCATGGACAAAACTTAAAGAAGTTGTACCTTTTAGCATGTATATCGGGATTCAGACAATAACTCTGAAAGATACACTCATGGACAAAACTTAAGGAAGTTGTACCTTTCAGCTTATATATCGGGATTCAGACAATAACTCTGAAATATATTACAATGATCTTTATTGAAGACACACGAGATAACCAAATGTGAACAACCTCTGTCTCTTTCAAAAATGGCGCAGAGTCATTAGAAACTTTCAGATAAACGATTAGGGAGATGCTTTTTAAAAAAATAAAGACAATAGTTTGTTCACAGGTTCCCATCACTTTGGCAGAAGACCCACCACCATCCAGCCAAGATGATATATGGAGCCACCGAAAACTACACCGAAATTGGTAATATAAATAGCATTAGGAGTAACACTCTTTTTATTATGATGCATTAGCGCGCCATCTGTTATCAAAATTCGAAACTATTATAGACGCGTATGATTCTTTTTAAAAATAAACAATTTCTACTGTCCTTACTGCAATGGAAAAATTAATAGGAGGGCCTGGCTCATCAGTGGTGAACTCTCCCAGCGGTTTCGCCAGTTTAATCTACCATACCGCTGTTATATTGCATTTTTTCAAACTTCCTTTTATAGTGAAACTGATGCTAGACTCTTTGAATGGGTATTTTAGATGAACTATGGACATAAGCTTTAAGGACAGCAGAATTAGATACATTTATAAATATATAAAATGCTTCGAGCAATCGCACTTCCGCAAATATCAAATTTTGTCTTTTATTATAGAAATTATATTATGATACATTAGAGCGCCATCTGTTATCAAAATTCGAAACTCTTTTTTTTTCTAGTTCTGAAGATCATTTATTGTAATTTGATTCAGAGAAAAACACATCCACATCAACCTATAGTGTAACTCCCAACGTTTCCCTGAAGAGAATGACAGGAATTCACTTAAAAGTCGGGAATTGGAATAAATATTATAGGTTGGTGTAGCTGTGACTCTTTTTTATAGTGTTAGCTTACCAAGTATTTAGAAATAAAATACTCATTTTAACATTTTTTATAAGAAAAAATATACAAAAATATATATTCCTTCAAGCTTGGAGTTGAAATAAATAAAAAAAAAACTATTCAAAATGATCCATTTCATTTCAATATATTTTAGAAGAAGAATTCTTACACTTGTAGCGACCACACTTTGCTTCAGCGAGCGCGAACTTGGAAAAAGCTTCACTAAACATACGGGCAGTAGTGTGACGGCCTCGGCAACCGCGTACTGGAAGAACTCCTCACTACGCATGCAGGGGCGGCATCCAGGACTTTCTGGCCACGCGCGTCGTAAACAACAAGGCTTGCTTCCAACAGCCGTTACTTCTTTTCTCATTATATATTTCTGGCTTTAAATAAATTAATTTAAATTATAAAAAATAATTATAATTTTATCAGAAGCCTTCCCACAAGCCACACCAACACGTACGCAACCATCCCAAACACTTAAATATATAATAAAATATTAGAGATGAGTTGCTCACAAATTCTGACATTTTGAAAACCAGATCTTGGTTCCTCGCAAAGGCTCTCTGTGCTAACAGCCACATCAACCTATAGTTTAATTCCAACGTTTCCCTGAAGAGAATGACAGGAATTCACTTAAAAGTCGGGAGTTGAAATAAACTAAAGGTTGATGTAGCTGTGACTCTTTTTTATAGTGTTAGCGTACCAAGTATTTAGAAATAAAATACTCATTTTAACATTTTTTTATAAGAAAGATATACAAAAATATATATTCCTTCAAACTTGGAGTTGAAATAATAATAAAAAAAAAAACTATTCAAAATGATCCATTTCATTTCAATATATTTTAGAAGAAGAATTCTTACACTTGTAACGACCACACTTTGCTTCAGCGAGCGCGAACTTGGAAAAAGCTTCACTAAACATACGGGCAGTAGTGTGACGGTCTCGGCAACCGCGTACTGGAAGAACTCCTCACTACGTATGCAGGGGCGGCATCCAGGACTTTCTGGCCACGCGCGTCGTAAACAACAAGGCTTGCTTCCAACGGCCGTTACTTCTTTTCTCTTTATATAATTCTGGCTTTAAATATATTAATTTAAATTATAAAAAATAATTATGAATTTATCAGCGGGGCCTTTCCATAAGCCACACCAACACGCACGCAACCATCCCAAACACTTAAAAATATAATAAAATATTAGAGATGAGTTACTCACAATTTCTGACATTTTGAAAACCAGAGCTTGGTTCCTCGCAAAGGCTCTCTGTGCTATTTATTGTATGTAAAATAAAAACAAATTGAAGATGTTGAAAATCATGCTCTTTGATGTATTTTTTGTTTAAAATCCTATTAAAAACGAAACTTATTATAGTAATATGCTAATCTTTAAACGCTAATCCATTGAAAAAATTCCTGTTTTTAAAGAAAATTGTTTGTTTACTATCAGGACACATCGTAAATTATCTCCAAGCAACTGGCAGAATTTCCACACCATCCGGCCAAGCTGACCTATGGAGAAGATGGCCTCAGCTATCTAAAGGAGGTAAAATTTTGTTTTTATATAAAACATTCAATCATAGGACAATACCGCGTCATCTATCTACAAGAAAAGAAAACATCAAAACACGAAAGTTTCTTTTATATTGCCACGTGGAAAATTAGGGAAGACAAATTTCGGGATAAGACAGCAATTTATTTAAGGCAAGAACAAACTATGAAGGATAAACAAAAGATAAGAAATAAGGGAAGTTTACAGAGTAGTAAAATATAAACATAAAAATAACCATTCTTTTAATAAAAATAATAAAATTAATAAATACTTTGTTACAACATATAAAACAAACTTCTATTGTCCTTACTATGAGGAAAAAATATTGAGAGGGCTTGGCTCATATGTGGTGAACCCTCTCAGCAGTTTCGCCAATTTAATCTACCAGACCGCTTCTTAGAGCTCTAATACTGTATTGAACGATTCTGCTAATATATGCTACACTGAAGGGTATAATCTTAGAAATGGTATCAATTAAAGACATAAGATTTTAGGACATGTTCATGTCCATAGTTTGCGTGATACCATTTCTAAGATTCCACACTTCAGTGTAGCATATAAAAGCATAATCGTTCAATACAGTATTAGAACTCTAAAGAAAGCGCTCTGGTAGATTAAATTAGCGAAACCGCTGGGAGGGTTCAACACTGATGAGCCAAGTCCTCGCAATATATTACATCGCAGTAAGGATAGTTATGAAAATTCGAACCTATTATAGACGCGTATGATTCTTTTGAAAAATAATACTAATTAAAACTATAATCGTTTCGAATTCATAACATATGGCGCGCTAATGCATCATAGTAAAGACAGTAGAAGTTTGTTTTATGTGTAAAAGAATCTTTCGTGTTTTAATGTTTTCTTATAAAATATCAATACGCCTTTAGACATTTTGCGTCAGCTTCACATGACGCATCGGTACAGAGAACTTCCCTATTTAAAATATCCATATAAAAATGCTTTGAAAAATAAAGAAAACGATTTATTATTTACATAATTTTCAATATTAACAAAATATTCATGTTCTTTTTACAATTGCATTCAAATATTTTAACGTGTGGTTAATAAGTTGTAGGTACTTGTATAATTTTCAACTATGTTTTTTTCTAAGAGTCTTTCACGCCATCATGATTAATTCTGAATAGTTCCTCAGTGGTTTAAGTATTTGTTTGAATAATAATAAAACATTTAACTTACTTATTCCAAGTACACGCGGTTGTTATTGTCGTGTCCAATTAGGGGGGCTTAAGATATCTCCATTCATCTCTATCACAGCAGTCGCAATGTCCACTATCTTGGGTGTGTAAAGTTGCTGTTTTGGGTAGACATGTGTTGTTGTCGTGTTCAATGAAGAGCCTCAGATATCTCCGTACATCTCTATCACAGCAGTCGCAATGTCCATTATCTTGGGTGTGTAAAGTTGCTGTTCTGGGTAGACATGTGTTGTTGTCGTGTTCAATGAAGAGCCTCAGATGTCTCCATACATCTCTATCACAGCAGTCGCAATGTCCAATATCTTGGGTGTGTAAAGCTGCTGCTCTGGGTAGACATGTGTTGTTGTCGTGTTCAATGAAGAGCTTCAGATATCTCCGTACATCTCTATCACAGCAGTCGCAATGTCCACTATCTTGGGTGTGTAAAGCTGCTGCTCTGGGTAGACATGTGTTGTTGTCGTGTCCAATGAAGAGCCTCAGATATCTCCGTACATCTCTATCACAGCAGTCGCAATGTCCACTATCTTGGGTGTGTAAAGCTGCTGCTCTGGGTAGACATGTGTAGTTGTCGTGTTCAATGAAGAGCTTCAGATATCTCCGTACATCTCTATCACAGCAGTCGCAATGTCCACTATCTTGGGTGTGTAAAGCTGCTGCTCTGGGTAGACATGTGTTGTTGTCGTGTCCAATGAAGAACCTCAGATCTCTCCATACATCTCTATCACAGCAGTCGCAATGTCCACTATCTTGGGTGTGTAAAGCTGCTGCTCTGGGTAGACATGTGTTGTTGTCGTGTCCAATGAAGAGCCTCAGATGCCTCCATACATCTCTATCACAGCAGTCGCAATGTCCACTATCTTGGGTGTGTAAAGCTGCTGCTCTGGGTAGACATGTGTTGTTGTCGTGTTCAATGAAGAGCTTCAGATATCTCCGTACATCTCTATCACAGCAGTCGCAATGTCCACTATCTTGGGTGTGTAAAGCTGCTGCTCTGGGTAGACATGTGTTGTTGTCGTGTCCAATGAAGAGCCTCAGATGTCTCCATACATCTCTATCACAGCAGTCGCAATGTCCACTATATTGAGTGTGCAAAGCTGCTTCTCTGGATATACATGTGTTGTTGTCGTGTCCAATGAAGAGCCTCAGATGTCTACGTACATCTCTATCACAGCAAATGTCCTCTATCTTGAGTGTGTAAAGCTGCTGTTTAAATCTTCTGGATGTAAATTAAACAATGCAACAAATTTCTGGAGATGTATTTGTTTTCATTTTATTATTGTATTCTCAAACTTTCGGGCATCACTGCCCTTCTACAGGAGTATTACATAAACGCCGTTAAGATGCTAACTAACATTTAAATATTATATTTGCATATTGCTTGGTGTTAGAATATATTTTTCTTCAGTTAGTTTATTAGCATATTGAACTTTCAGCATATATCAATATTTGCATATTGAACTTTCAGCATATAATGATATTTGCATATTGAACTTTCAGCATATAATGATATTTGCATATTGAACCTTCAGCATATAATGATATTTGCATATTGAACTTTCAGCATATAATAAAATTTGCATATTGAACTTTCAGCAATATTTTTGCTTATTATATGACAGATTAAAAACGATTTATAAAAAGAATAACTTCATCTCCTGTCAAAATAAGTAATAAAACTGAGCGCCAATTATTAACCGTATCCGCAAACCAGCGGATTCGGGTCGGTAACAAAGCTACAACACCAGTTTTGGCAAATCAGAACACCCATTTAAACCATGGTTTTGAGCTAATGACTCTCATTAGTCCCAGGGCGGGCTTTGGTTTCTTAATACCCTATAGGAAGAATTATATAATCAGTCGTATTTTCCAAAATGCTTTAATGCACATTTAAAGGGAGAGGTGCCTCATTTGATACATGAATATCATCCTTCCTCAACTTTATGTTGTAAATAGCTATATATATATCCATATATATAAATAGGTGGCGTCTAGTTTGGACGTTTAATTTGACGGAAGAGGCGACCTTTGATTTTATAGGTCAATATCCTCCCGGCAGGATACCAATCCATATACAGTAGAACCTCTTTTTAGCGGACACCTCTCTACAAAGGATAGTTTTCATTTGTAAAACTTTTGCCATTTTTACAATTTAGCAACTCTCCGGTAAGAGGACACCTCTCCCCAAAGAACACTTTTGCTATGCAGTTAGGTATTGTCCATTACAAAGAGGTTCAACTGTATATATAGATGGAAATTTTGCCGGGAGGATATTGATATAAAAAGACAAATGCCACCTCTCCTGTCAAAATAGACGTCATTTTGACGGGAGAAGCGATATTTGTCGTTATATATATTGTGACATTCCACTTAGGAAGAACTAGTTTAAGAAATTATGAGACGTTTCTAATCAGTAGAAACTCTAACTTTATTATTCTCTTCACCTATATATATACATCGCGCTACTCGCGGACATGCAAATATATTCACCTATCATAAGAAACAACATGTAAAATATATAAAACAAGACAATACTATGCAAATATGTCGAGGTATGCGACATATATATATATATATATATATATATATATATCATAGTATATAATAATAGTGTTTCAAATCATTCAATGACCCTTTAATATTAAAAATTTAATATATTCCCTCGAAATTAATCTTTAAGATCACTGTAACCTCTCTTGTGTATTTCTCAAAATTAACAAAAGTTTTTGTGTTTCAGAAGAACAAGTTGAGCCCTCCTTTTTGAGATAAAAAAAATCTCTTGTAAATAATTTCATTTAACTTTTATTTTTTTACTATGGATTGGATTATTAATTCAAAATTATTTATTACTTTTAAATTTTATTTATATTTATTTTTAATACTTTTTTTTATAAATAAAACTTTTAAATATTCATAAGGATCTTATATGATACTCCTGAGCCATGGTGCAGGAGGAAAGTGGGATGAATATCCCATGAAGGACAAAAATGTCCTGTGCTGCAGTTGGTACTATTGTGCCAGATTCTGGACAGGTATCCACTCCAGAGGGGGAGGGACGGGGCCCCTCTGGGGGAGGGGTGGAGGGTCGGGCTCCACCTCTCTCGCACTATGGCTATGGAGAGAGAGATTGAATCTACTTTTATTATATTATAGTGATAAATGAAAACAAAAAGAAATGAAAAATAATAACAATAAGTAAATATGAAGATAATAATAAGGATGAATATACATAATGAAATCTATACAGGCTTCTTTGGTGTCGCCAACCGCAGGAACGACTCCGCCACTGGTGGACAGCGAGAGTTCTCTCACACAGAGTGGGCAGGTAGATGCGATGGCTGGCGTTACCCAGTTCAAGACCAAGATGGTATTTATAGATACTCGCCTTAGCGACACCTGTCAATTTCATTGCTTCGGAATGGGGAGAGAGAGAGAGACGTTTGAACACTTTTATTGACATCTTGTCAAATAGCTTTAAAAAATGAATGAAAATAATGAGAATATTTACAATGATTTATGAGTGAGGAAGGATCCACTGTATTGATAGGGTTTTCCTCTAGACCAGGAGATGGTCTTCTATGGAGAGAGAGAGAGAGACAATGTATGGAACCATATAAAGTGCCGCATGTAGATCTCGAGCCGCAGTTTGTCAACCCCTGCTCTAAGTTGAATAGTGAATTGAAGAAAACCAGCGAAAAGAAATGTAATGAACAATCCTGAAAAATGATAACAGCTCATATCTTGACTATATCATGTAACCGTTGAATATAAAGTTGTCATACCCTATTAGAATATTGAATAGATTTCGTGTTAAATATGGAAAAACTATGAAATTTTACGTTGAGAAAGTTGGAAAATTGACTATAATATTACGCGATAATCATGTTTAAAATGAAAATATATGATATAAAAATCAGTATATGCAATTTATATGAAGTATCAAATTTCAAATTGATATATATGAATAAGTCATTATGAATATTTAAAAGTAATTTTAGTTCAAGTTCAATTTATACAAAATATTTTCAGAAATTCATTAGAGACCTCATTGAATTATAGAAGAATAAAATTGTTTACAATGAAATGTGTTTGTATGTTTTCTTTTAATTATTTACAACACCTATACATTTAAATGACAAGAAGTCAAGAATTCTCATTATGATCTCATACATTCTTCATATATTGTTTCTTTTTATATATTTCCAAATATATCTTGATACATTAGCGCGCCATCTGTTATGAAAATTGGAAACTATTATAGAGGCGTACGCTTCTTTTTAAAAAATAAACAATTTCTACTGCCCTTACTGCGATGGAAAAATTAATGGGAAGACCTGGCTCATCAGTGGTGAATCCTCCCAGCGGTTTCGCCAGTTTGATCTACCATACCGCTTATAATTATTTCATTTATTATTTATTAACATACCTTTTATAATACAATATAATGCGACTTATGATTGTAGAACGACGTTTAACAATTTTTACCGCAAATATTTCTTTTTAACGAAAAATCGTAAAAGCCGCATTATATTGTATTATAAATTGACTTTATATAATATTTACGAACGGAAAAATATGTCCAGGTTAGCCTAGTGGACAATGGCATCTTCCCGGTAAGCGGAACACTGTGTGTTCGATTCCCATCCCTGGACTCTTTTATTTTTCCATTTATCATTACACTTCACAATTCATCCTTTCATACTTTATCCCTAAGGTTAGAAATAGTCGTATTTCTCCTTAAAATAAAAATTACGATTTTTCGTTAAAAATAAACATTTGGGGTAAAATTTGTCAAACGTGGTTCTATAACATACCTTTTTTTTTATAAAAAAAGATTAACATTTTAATGTCAGTTATTTTGGTTAGCAATTCATCAATTAGCTTTTGAGGGCAAAATTCTTTTGAAAGATTCAATTAGACGCTTGTGCAGCACTTATTCTCAAATAAATACTTAAAAATACAAATTTGCTAAAATATTTTAATATAAAGATTATCACGTGGAGCTCCTTTATTTTGATAATCTCTCTATTTTATAATTAAATAACATAAAATATGGTGGTATCTTGTCCATGGAGCAGATCAGATCGTTCCGTGCACCCTGATCACAATACCGGCCAACCGAGTTGCCATGTCCGTTTGGATGTCTTCTTCTGGATTGATGATGGTGGTGGTGTCTTGTCCATTGAGAAGATCAGATCGGTCCGTGCACCCAGATCACAATACCAGCCAACCGAGGTGCCTTGTCTGTATGGATGTCCACTTCTGGATTGATGATGGTGGTGTCTTGTCCATGGAGCATATCAGATCGGTCCATGCACCCTGATCACAATACCGGCCAACCGAGTTGCCATGTCCGTTTGCATGTCTTCTTCTGGATTGATGATGGTGGTGGTGTCTTGTCCATGGAGAAGATCAGATCGGTCCGTGCACCCAGATCACAATACCGGCCAACCGAGGTGCCTTGTCTGTATGGATGTCCTCTTCTGGATTGATGATGGTGCTGGTGGTGTCTTGTCCATGGAGCAGATCAGATCGGTCCGTGCACCCTGATCACAATACTGGCCAACCGAGGTGCCTTGTCCGTATGGATGTCCTCTTCTGGATTGATGGTGATGGTGTCTTGTCCATGGAGTAGATCAGATCGGTCCGTACACCCTGATCACAATACCGGCCAACCAAGGAGCCTTGTCCGTATGGATATCCTCTTCTGGAATGATGATGATGGTGGTGTCTTTTCTTGAAAAGATGCCAGAGTAAATTGTACTGAACCCTGTCCACCAAGCTCTTCTGGTTATTGGTCCGAATCGGAGCTGCAGGGGCGGGCGTTCTAGTAGATATATAGATAACAAATGAAAGCATTAAGACGGTAATGTTTCTTTTCACAAATGAATAAAACTTCTACTCTCCATACTGCGATGAAAAAATATTGAGAAGGCTTGGCTCATTAGTGGTGAATCCTCCCAGCGGTTTCGCCAATTTAATCTACCGGCCCTCTTCTTTAGAGCTCTAATTCTGTATTGGATCATTCTGCTTTTATATGCTATACTAAAGGGTGGATAATTAGAAATGGTATTTAAGTAAACTATAGACATAAGCTTTCTTAATTGTAGAATTACATTTAAATATTTGTATCGAGCAATGATCTTCCGCAAACAATAAGAACAAGGCCATTGCTTTGTATTAAGATGTATAGAGGTAGATACGGTTTAAATTAAATCAATAAATAACAAATATATACAATATGTTATTTACTAATTTAATGGCAAATCAATTTAATCCTGCGGAGTTAATATCAGATCTACCTGTTCCTTTCATGGACAATTGTAGATGGCATGCTAAAGGGTGAGTTCTCGGAGAATTGGTTCGTTTATACATCAGGAGGTTACACTCAAATATTGTCTAAGAAAGACCAAAAGCGACGAATTTTATTGATTGAAAAGGTATGAGCTTTCGACGAGCTTTCAGACTTAAGACAAGTAGGTGGACGAGTGGGTAACACCCTCGATTCCCGACAGCCATGAACCGGGATTAACTCCTGCGTTAACATTTTGTTTAATATGTGAATAACCTTCACATATTATTCATTGTTGTAAATATCATGAACTAGGTTTCTCCTTTTGAGCGGTACATAATAAAGTGATTTTGGAACAAGGGACAAGAACAAGATTTCGGACAATAACGTATTTCAACAGACTGTAATACAAGTCTGGTATTCGTATTACAGCCTGTTAAAGGAAGTTATTGTCCGAAAACTCGCCAAGCTAACCTCTTTGGTTTTCAAGTGCGAAGACCCTGGATTGCATCCCGCATTGCATACTTTTTTTTTTAATTTAAAAAAGAAAAAAAAAATCAGGATTCAATGCAGGATTCGATCCTTGGTCGTGGCTAACATCTTCAATAAAGAAACTCGTCGCTTTTACCATTGGTCTCTTCTTAGCAAAGTTATATGCGGCGATTCCTCTTATTTACATATTGTCCATTATTATTTGAGATTTAAGGAAGACTGCCTTCTGGACTAAGGACAAAGCTTTAAAATTATTTAAAACTACGTTTGGTGTCCTGATTGTGATTGAAAACTAGGCGACTTCTGTCGCACCAGAAACCTGGGTTACTTAAATAAATGGTGCATAGTCAAAATGTATTAAATATCTCGCCTACCATCTTCATAGGTTCCAAAGAGCCTCTTCTAGGAATAAGTATATTTACCCCTGAAGACCTACAGAACATTCCCAAATACAATACATCTGGTAAACTGAATGTCTGCTGCCACCAGTAGATGTGAAGTCTAAAGATCAGTCCGGATAGTTGACGACTCTAGTACGTGGCTCCAGGAATCCTGGTTGTCACATCAAGAGAGAGACAATGACAATTAACAACTTCATTGACTCCTAGTCAATAGAAAAATAATAAATTTACAGAAAAATACTTTGTTATTGTAATAAAAATATTCACACCAGACTTCTCTGAAGGGACGTCGGGATCAGGTGCTACAAGCCGCCCTGAATGTGGACTTTGCTTATTGTGTAGTTTTTGTCCCCAACATGCTC
The DNA here is from genome assembly GCA_030710605.1 of Cordylochernes scorpioides. NCBI lineage: Eukaryota > Metazoa > Arthropoda > Arachnida > Pseudoscorpiones > Chernetidae > Cordylochernes > Cordylochernes scorpioides. The sequence goes on along the minus strand of CP092876.1, from coordinate 18,116,840 downwards.
AATGTCAATGTTGAGGAATTCTCACAGAATTTTCTTGTGTTCAGGCGAGAGTATCTCGAGGACATCCTTCCTCTCAGGGCGGTATAGAACTGCGCACATGATGTCGTCCCTAAATATTTTCACATATAGGGGGCCTAGGAAGGAGTAATCGTTCTATTCGGTAAAAATCGTCTCTACCTGATCCTTGAGCTCCTTCTCCTGAGAGGGCAGCTTGATTTGGGTCATGGGGGTAGCAGAAGCCGCTGTTGGCTCAGTAATGGTGAAGGAGGGCGCTGGTCGTGATGTCAATTCGCTGGTGCTCGGCGCCGGAACAGGAGGCTCAGGAGTTAGAGTCGCTTAGGGACGGACAAGGATGTTTGCCCCGGACGAAAGTGCAGCAGGGCTGGAGGATGTTGAGGGGGTCTGCTTGATGGGTGCAGATGATTCCGCAGCAGTTGGGGCGGAGTTGTTAGAGGGCTTGGAGGAGGGAGGCTTCGACACCGCGCCCTTCCGGGTGAAGTCCACCATTGATCCTCAAGAGGCATGTAGCTTGCTGATGCCCTTGACGGTGGCATTTGCTACGCCCAACGCCATAGGTGATGTAGGCAGGCGTCAATTCGCCTTTCGAGACGATCACCAGTTTTACAGGGAGCTGGTGAAGTTTCAATCCTTCATTTAGAAGGATTAAGGCCTCCCTGCTGCCGGTGGTCCAGGTGTAGTCACCACTCGCCACTACCTCATGGGTCAGGGAGACAACCCTGCAGTAGGGCCGCAGCGCCGGGTCATCGTCATCAGCTGGAACACGGCGCCCCTCCCCAGCATCTCCTCCAGAGCCTGGATATACTGCACAGGACCGAAATCTGAGCAGTATTCAATATAGGAATAAGCATAAAAAGACTAAGAGGAGCTTCTTTGAAAGAAGCTCCTCTTAGTCTTTTTATGCTTATTCCTTTAACCAAATTTTAAGAGTTCTTATCGTTTAGTATTCAATATAGCAGCATTGATCAAAAGAAGCTGCTGCCGATCTTGCTTTGCTCAGCGCCTGCTGCTGTCGACTGTTCTAAACTAGCGTCACAAGGTCTCTTGTCGCCTTCTTTGGTGGTTGAGGCGGCCTTACTGCGGTGGTGTCAGCCTTTGGTATATTCACAGGCTCATCTAGGGAATCACCTTTCCTCTTAAAGCCTTTAGGTTCTTTATTGCCTACGGAGGTAAACTCCATTTCCGAGGTATCTACCCGATCGGCCCAAATTGCATATTTTTCATTTATTACACCGGAAATATTTAAATCTTCTTGCTTGGTATCAATTTTTGATTTTTTTTTTAAATAAAATTTCCTTTATCCGCCGGTAACTCGGCGATTTCTTGATCTTTCTTGATCTGACTTACACCAGTCGAAAGATCTTGACTTGAGCTTTCCGCCAATACCCCAAAGGGGTTGGAAATTTCAATCATATTTATTCAATTAGTAAAATAATTAAAATCCGTTTTTTTTTTAGGGTTAAGAAAAAAACGTTAAAGAACACGCCAGGCCGGCGAGGTAAGCGGGAGCACGCGCGCGCGTCCGCGCCTCTCGAGAGATGCATTAAATAGATGTGCAGTTGTTATAAGCAGTCGAGGGGGGAGTGATATGGATGCATACAGAAGTCAGGATCTAGAAGCAAGAACCTGTGAGACCAGAAAGGAAAGTCCGAGGTCCAACTAAATAATGTGGAAAAGAAAGAGTTCAAGATTGTCCCATAAAAGATTATGGTGAGAAAAAGAAAGAACTAAGCAATATTGCAGAAAATTCCAGGAGCACAAAGGATGTGAATTAATTTTGAGATAGAAGACAAAACACCTGCAAATTTCAGTATATATATTATATGGATTATTAAACTTATTTACATACTTTCATTAAAGGAATATGGCGCTTGATCTCCTGATTATGTAAAAGAAGATTTTAGTGGTGTGAGAGGAGTTAGATTTTTTTACGTCGATATATTTTAAGGTTAATTATTCTTATAATTTTCCTTAGCCATGTGTTAAAGTGTGCTATAATTTATTATTTAGCTTAAGATAAAACTTTAATGAAGTTCAGAGCTGGGGCTGTTGTTATAGACCTGTTCATAGAACGGGCTGATGTTCTGTATTCATATAATCAATAAAAGATTTCCGAAATACAACTCAGTGTGAATAATATTGTTACGGTGCTTTTCAGAGGTCGTTGTATGCGTACTATGTTCAATGTAGGTTCGTTCTAGATATAGCTTAGTGCGTTATACTTTATTACCAAGAGCTGTTAATGGAATGGAGAATTAGGTATACTTAGATGGTCTCAAATATCTGGCATCAGAAGGATCCTCCTTGTTTACGATCGGTTCCCGTCCAGATCGGGCAAGCTTCTGTGGTACCGTCTTGTAGGATCATCCACACGCCCAGGAGGCTACTCACCGCAGATATGACCAGACTCTGTCTCCTCCCTTACACGAATTCGTTTTTGGCATTATACAAGAACAAAGGTCTATTATATACTGTAATATACCTTATAATTATATTATAAAATATTCTGTTTATTTAATTTATTTTTGATTGTTTGGATTTGACAGCACTGTAATTATTGTTGTTGTTATGAATATATTAAAAAGTGTATGTTTAACATTAGAAATAAATATAATTAAAATTTGTTTCTTAATTTGGTAAAGCATATTTATTTATTTAATCGATATGAGAGAGAGAGAGAGAGAGAGAGAGAGAGAGAGAGAGAGACAATTGACAATTGAAACACTTTTATTGACGTCTAGTCAATTTTTACAAAATGATTATGATAAAAGTAATGAATAAATAATGGGAATTTACAATGATTTTAGGAGCTGGGGAGGCTCCACCACCTTGACAAGGTTCTCCTCCAGACAAGGAGGGGGTCTTCTTGGACTCCCCGCATCTCCAGGCCCAGGAAGTGCTTGTAGATGCGGGTCTTGGCGGACGCCATGATGGCCAGGGCGTCGTCCTCCAGGTCATGTCCGAAGATCCAACTTTGCAGGTCAGGAGGCCGTTAGAGGATGGTGAAGGCCTCCAGGATGACAGGCCTGATCCGACTACAGGACCAGTAGCGGTGGGCCAGTGACAGGTCTCCGGACCCACAGGCGATGCAGGACTCCCGGGCTGAAGCCGGATGTGCTGGATGGGGAAGGGCGTGCAGGGCCAGCCGCACGGCAACGTCAGCATTGTGCCCCGAGAAGGCGCAACGCCGGAGGGAAGACCAGCTGATGGAGATGGGGATGCTGACGTGGGGGAACCACCGTCCGAACAGCTGGGTAATGGGCAGCGCAGCCAAGCGCGGACGCTCAAGCAAACGGCGGGCTGTGCGGGTGGTTAGGCGCTGGAAGGCGGTGGTCGTCCCGCGCACCACGATTGCGTCCGCCAGGCTGTCGACGCGATAACGTCCCCGGGCATTCTGGGTTATCAGGCGTGTGCAGAAGCTCCCCAGAGCAGCGACGTCCGTGAGGGCGCCACGCGTAGCGATGGTGATGTTTGGAGCAGGCCCGGTCAGTTCTCCGATGCGCCAGCCCAGCCATCTTGTAGGAGCCAGGAGCTCAGGAGGCCGCAGGAAACGGCAGTCGCCCACGACCCGAAGAGCCCGAAGAAGTGCAGGTTGTAAGATCCGGTGGTTTAGATCTAGGATCTCCGCGGCAGGCTCGAAGAGGTGAAGACTCCGACGACGCCGCGGGGGAAGCCAGATGCCAGGAGTGGACGCAGGAGTCAGCCACATCCCGCTCTCAGCGAGCCAAGAGTGAGCGTTACGGCCTCCACGCAGTGCTGCCTGGACACCCTTAAGGCACGACAGCCGGAGCTGAGTGCCCACGTCGAGAAGTCCCATGCCTCCCACAGAGATCGGCCGCGCCAGGATGCTACTGGGAAGCCATGAGGTTCGATCGTGCCCCCACACGAATCGAGCCAATCTTGCCTGCAGTCTTCCGATGGTGGTCTCGCTGGGAAGGTAGGCCTGGAGATGATAGTAGATGGCCGAGAGCACCAGGCTATTGGCCGCTTTTGCTCGACCAGCAAGTGAGAGACCGCGGACAAAGGGGGACCACCTAGCAATGGCTCGCTCCAGCAACTCTTGCAGGTGTTGATCTTGAGCCGAAGTTCCCATTCCAGGAGTCACTAAGGTCCCTAGAATATTGATTTTCTCCCTGTTCCAGGAGATTGCCGACGGGGAGTCAGTGCGGTTCCTCCATCTCCCGCACCAGAGACCCTGGCTCTTGCCGAAGTTGACTCTTATTCCTGACGCACGCCTGAAGTCCTCGAAGATCTTCCTGACGACCTCCAGCTGCCCATCCTCGCGGATAAGCAGGACGATGTCGTCGGCGTACGCCAGGACATTATCCCGGCCAAGTAGCTGTTCCAGGCGTAGCAGGAGGGGCCCGGTGGAGATGGTAAAGAACGCTGCGCTGGCAGCGCATCCCTGCCTCACTCCGTTGAGCATGTGGAACAGAGGAGTTCTCCCAATCCCCTCAATCCTCGCCGCAGCCTCGGCCCCAGCGTAGAGCAGAAGAACCCACCCCACGAAGACTGGCGGCAGACCGACGGAGAGAAGAGTGGACACCAGGAAGCCTCTGTCCAGCGTGTCAAACGCTGACTCCAAGTCGATGGCGACGACTGCCAGTGGGGCTTCATCTCTGCAGGCAGTGGCAACTTCATCAGCTACGCGGGCTATGTTCCAGGCTGGTGTTCTACCTGGAACGGCGTAGCTCTGGCATTCAGGTACGATGTCTCGGAGATGGGGTCGCAGTCGCCAGTAGAGGACCCCGCTGAGGACTCTGTAGTCCGTCGTTGGCAAGGAGAGGGGTCGAAGTCCGGCTAGGCCCGGACCACCGTGCGGTTTTTCTATCAGGGACATTTCGCTGCGCAGCATGGAAGTGGGCAGAGCCCCGCAGAGCTGGGACGCCTCGAAGACCCGACGGAGTGCACTCGCGAAGTAATCCTCAAAACCCCTGAAGAGCTCGCAGGGCAAGTCATCCCACCCGGCCGCTTTCCCAGTTGGCAGACGACCGATGGCAGCAACGATCTCTTCCTCGCCGATCCCATAGCGGTGGAGAGGATCGCTTTCCTCAATGGTGACCCTTAGAGTAAAACCCCGCAGGAAGCCATCGATGTCCTCCGGTGAGCACGAAGGATGGGAAAAGCGCTCTTTCAGGTTGACGAAAGCCAGTTCTCTCACCGCTGGTCCCGTAATCATTCGACCTGCGCTGTCGTAGAAAGTATTCGACGACGTTCCCCTGCGACGAAGACGAAGGGCGCGCCCGAGGTCCGGCAGGGAGGGATAGTCCGAGTAGATGGAGACATCTTCGAGCTTGGCTTGAACATATTTTCTCGCCCTCGAGATGTAGTCGTCGTCGTTATTGCGCAGGTCGTGGAGTGACTTGATGGCGGAGGCCAGATGCGCCTTAATATGTCCCCACCTCCTCCAGATTTCCGCATTCCGCATGTCCTCGATGTTTCCCAAGGCCTCGTCAAGAAGCGTTTCTACTGTCCCAACGACTAGCCTCGATCGGAGCATGCTAGCAATGCACGGTGGTCGAGGTTCTGAGGCCTCGCCGGTTTGGAGGAGGACCGCACGGTGGTCGGAGTTCTTGTAGTATAGGCTCCAGTATCGGGTGACGCGGTTGGAGAAGCTTGATGGTATAAGCACTCGATCCAATCTGCTCGCATCCACCCGGCTTCCGCAACTGGAGATCCTTGTTGGTAGGTGCGTGGCGTCGAAGATAGCTGCGGCGTCTACGAGGTTGGCCCGGTCCAGGAGCTCCCCAAGGGCTTCGACGGAACCGGACGCAATGTCGCTCGCAGACTCCTCGGAGATATTGAGGTCCCCAAGGACCCACGCGTCTTCATTGACAGCAGCAGCTGCGATGACCTGTAGCTGCTGTAGCCGCTCATCAGGAGCATGAGAGAGGTGGCAGTTGACAAATGTCGCCTTTGATCCCCGGATGGTAACGTCAAAGGCGGCGATCTTGCCAGGGGACAGGACCTGTTGTCCGATGACCTGGACGCCGGAAGAGAAGATGCAGGCGAGGCCGGATCCTCTGGCGCCAGAAGCTGGAACAACTGCTGCTCTGTATCCCAAGCAGAGGTCCTCAACGCTGTCCAGGGTGGTGACATTGGTTTCTTGAATGAAAGCGATGTCAACTGCGTGCTGTTTCAGGAAACAGCACAATTCAATGCTCCTGTGTCGAGCGGCAATGCCGCGCACATTAAGGCACGCAAGGCGGAAGCTCTTGCGCGCTTCTTGTCTTTGTTCTGATGTCAGATAGCCGCTTGTAAAGGGCTGACTTGGAGCTTCCAAGTCCCTTTATCAACTTTTCATTGAAGGTGTGCAGCCCCAGACTTTGTTCTACGCTGAGCTTTCCCAGGAGCAGCCTTAGATGAGGAAGGGAGACGATGGCCTGTTTCACTTCCTCTTCCTTCAAGCCTAAGAGTGTAACCTCTTCAAAGAATGATCCTGGGAGGCGCTCGAGGAGGGTGTCAAGCTGTAGTTGAGTCGTAGACCCGGCCTTGGGAGACAAGGATCTAGATCTATCCTTGATCTTGTGATGGCTAGAGTTCTCGACTCTGTTGATGTTGAGGTCTGTCTGGGTGGAGGTTTCCGGGGTCCTGGTGGTGGGCTCAGTCTCGAGAGCTATATCCTCTTGAGCAGGTGGCGCGGAGGATGTCTGTGCCGGGGCAGCCACTGGCGCAGGGTGGGAGAATGTTGCAGGTGGCGAAGCAGCTGCTGTGGTGTTAGGAGCAGGCGCCGTGGTTTTCACGCTGCTCGTCTGGCTCAAGGGTTGGGTGGTTCTTGTCTCCCGGATGATCCGGGGACAGTTCATTCTTTTGTGTCCCATTCTGTAGCACTTGGAGCAACGGAAGCCGTACTCCAAGTAGGCCAGTGCAGAGCCGCCCTTGGCAGTCACAATGATCTTTTTAGGAAGATCTGTGATTTTTTTTCCATTGTTCATGAGAATGAACGCAGTTTTTTTTAGGTCAAGCCAGGTGTAGCCGCTGGAAGAATTCACGGTAGGGGCGATGGAGACTACCTGACAGTAAGGCCTCAGAGTCCTGATGATATCGGCGTCCTCGATTACAAATGGGAGACCGCTGATGGTGATTTTTTCTGCCTTCTTTTGGTAGGGAAGGGCTTTAAGGAGGGCTCCCTTAATCATCAGACCATCCTCTATGATCGTCTCCGCCATATCAGGCCGCTCGAAGCCAACTAGGATCTGTCCGGAAGCTTTTCCTATCTGTACAACGCAGCCTTTCCCCAGTTTATTTTCCAGAGCCTTGATGTAGTCTACTTGGGTGAACTCCGGGGAGAACTCCAGATAGGTCATCTGGTCATAGGTTCCGGCAGCTGCTTTGCTCCGACACTGAGCCAGCATTTGCCTCGAGACCTTTATTTGCTCGATGGTGTTCCTAGGGCACGATGGCTGGCGCGGCGTAGTGCTGTCCCGGGTGGTTTTCGTCTGTCGAGATGGACCAGGCAGAGACTGACTCGCCCCTTCCGAAGGAAGCAGACGCTTTCTCTTTTTGGGTTGTTCAAAATTTTCATCGTTTTCGACGATGTCGGCCCAATTCCGGCTTGATTGAGGGAAATTTGCATTTCCGCCGCTTGTCACGGGCGGTTTTGCATAATTTTCTAATGTTTCAGAATTTGTAGAATTCTTCTTAGAAGTAATTTCCGCCAAAATCTCGGCATTCGCTGGAGATTTATCGCCGGAAACAACACCATCATGCTCCCCTTCGTACTGGCCATCCGCCAATACGGAAAACACATTACTTATCTCCATCTTCCCGCCCTCCATCGCCGAAGAACGCGGAGCTCGCGCACCGCGTGGCCGCACGGCCGAGAGAGAGAGAGAGAGAGAGGAACATCACATATACCATATTGTAAAAATGGATGTCCAAGATTCCAGAATAAAGTTGGGGGAAGATGGTTGAACTTCAACTCTTCTCTGGAATCTTAACTTCTTGGATATCTTGTCATTAGTTTTACAATATATAATAGAACTATGTTCTTGTATAATACCAACGAAGGTAGATGACATGAACTGTCAACGATCAAAACACAGAAAAAAAAATATTATTGAAGAATTAATCTTTAAAATATAATCATATATTTATAAATAGAGAGATATTTAAAGGTAAAGACTCTTCTAGTAAGGTAAATCAATTAAGAAGGATTAGAAGATGAGTTTCTTTATTGTAAGAACGCTACGAGCTTTCGGACAAAAGTCCTTCAACGGGCATAAATATAACTATACTAAGAAAGATAACGATGGCTGTAGGAAATATATACACGTATTGGTTTTACATAGAAATAAAAATAAAATATTAAGAATATAAAAATATTAAGAATATAAAGAAGGACATGCAAATGATCAATCTAACTATTTGTAAAAGTGAAAAATACGGAAATAAAAATTCTAGAGAGCAAATCAGGAAATGCAGAAAACATTAGTTGAAAGAAAAAGGAATATTAATGAGACAAAAATATGACTGTAATGGATGGTGGGAAAGGGGGGGGGGGGGTTATTAATATGCTAAAGGTAGAATCTGAAAAAGTTTAATTGGAAATGTAGTTTGAGTAGACTGCGGGGATGTCTATTTTTCTATTTATACTGTGTAGCTTGGTTGAAACTATGGCTTCCAGAACCAATCTCTGGTGTAGGTTGGAGATATTTTTGTAGTGGATGGTTGGGTTAGTAGTGTCAAAGGAATGGCCAGAAGATGCAATGTGTTGAAAAATAAGGGAACGGGTGTCTCGGTTGGTGATGTTGCGTGTGTGTTCGGACATTCTGATGGCGATGGTTCTGCCGGTCTCCCCCACATAGGTGGCGGGACACTGTTGGCACGAGACCGAGTAGACTGCTCCAGTAGATGTTAGAGGATCAATGGAGGTGTCGGTTTTTGTGATGGGATGCCTAAGGAGTGAGTGGAGGTTAGGTGTGTTAGTAAAAAAGGTACGGATGCCAAAAGGTTTGAGGAAACGGGAGAGGTTAACTGAAAGGGGAGAGAATGGGATCACACACGTGGATTTGTAAGTTTCAGGAGGGTTTAGAGGAACAGGTGAATAGGTGTGTTTTTCTATGAAGGATAGAGGGAAACCTGAACTTGTAAGATGGGAGATGATGCGGTTCTTTTCAATAGTTTTGAAGATGGGGAGTGAACAGTGGGTTAGTAGGCGGCGGGTGAGGGCTTTAACTATATTGATTTTGTGGGAGGTTGGGCAGTGTGACCTATAATGGGTGTATCTGGGTGGGTGGTTTTTCTTGTAGTAGACTGTGGTATGGTAGGTGTTTGGGGTGCGCATGACTAGGACGTCCAGGAAAGGAATAACAAGTTCATGTTCTCTCTCAAGAGTGAATGTGATGTTGGGATTGTAAGTGTGGAGGTCGGTGAAAATGATATTCTCGCTGTCGGTTTTGCATACGCAAAAAATATCGTCAACGTATCGACGCCAGAAGAAGATGTTTGAGGGTTGCCGGTTACAGATCCATTGGTCTATGGTAGACATCGTTATTTCGGACAAAATGGATGAGAGGGGGCTGCCCATTGGGGTTCCCCTGATCTGTTTAAAGTGGGTATGAGAATAGGTGAAGGTATTCATGCATAGGCAGATCTTGGTGAGTGAGATGATGTTGTTGGCTACAGTGGCATCTGTGTGGATGGATGAAAGGAATTGGTGGAGGTTATCTAACATGAGGCTGTGTGGAAGGCTGAGGAATAGGGAAGATACGTCGAACGAGCACATGGATGAGTTTGGAGGGGGGTGCAGGTTTGTTATATCCTGTATGAAACTGGTGGAATTGGGTGTCGTGAAGGCTCTCCTGTTGTTATTCCAAAGAGGGGTTAGGAGGTTCGTAAGATATTTGGCTAGGGGGTAGGCAGGGGATAGGTGGTATGCGATGACTGGACGGAGGGGGACGGATGGTTTGTGGGTCTTGGGGAGGCCGTAAATATAGGCATTAGTTCCCAAGCTGGAGGTGAAGTTTTTGTGATCTTCTATTGTGATGGAGGCCGAGCGTTTCATGCGGTTGAGGGAAACTTTAAAATTCTTGGTTGTTGCCCTGCTTTCTTCTGCGGTGATTTGGGTGAAAGTGGTGGTATCACTCAGTATGTCTATCATTTTTGTATGGTATTCGGTTTGGTTGATGATAACCGTATCATATTAATGATAAATCGTTGGGATTTCAGTTTGCGTATGATCTTGTATTCTAATCTTGACATGGAGAGTGGAGGTAGCGGTCGTTGGAGGGTGCGGGTTACTTGATTCCTGATGGTCCATTGGTCTTGATGGGAGAGGGTTCTGATAGAGGCCTCTATTCCACTAATGAGTCGGGGTGTGTCTACTTTGGCTGGGATTCTGTATTTTAGCCCTTTGGATAAAAGTCTGTTTTCAGCTGGTGATAGGGTTATGTCAGACAGGTTGATAAGAGAGATATTTATAATACAGGTTCCTGTGGAGCGCAGAACATATATATATATATATACATATATATATATATACCACAAGCACATGTGCTTTTTAGATGGCAGAACGCCATCTAGTGGAGTAAAAATAAACTAAACGTTTATTTAGCGCACTCCGAGATATTTGGCCAACCCAATTTCTTGATAAATCAAGAAAAGCCATCCACGAACGTGTTTCGCGCTGTTGGCGCTCGTCAGCGTGGAGAAGGCTGTAACCATTGCGACCAAAAATATTTTTTGGACCCAATGGCTTCCCGAGAAATCAAGAAATTTAAAAAGCACATGTGCTTGTGGTCAGGAGATGCCTTCTTTATTTTTAATATCAACACCTGACCCACTTATCTTTTATTTTTTTTCTATTGTTTTTCATATATATATATATATTAAAAAGTTGCATATATTGTATTTATAATTATTTTATTGTTCCAATATTTCGAAGGGGCAACTCGCCTCTCTTTATCGAGAATGTTTGTGTTTTTCACTAAAACATGCTAGCACGCGTACAACCTTCTCGTTCTACAAGGCCAATGAAAGATTTGCATGTACAGTAACGCAAATTTTTTAAAGTTTTTTTTCGAAATTGCAGTGTGTGCACTTACCGTAACTTTGTTAGTAATAAAATTTTCTCTCTCAATACTCAATACTTTTGTAAAAAAGTAAATAAAACGATATTTCAAAAAAAGTACGCAATCAACTTGAAAAAAAAAAAAGAAAAAAAAAATCAGAACATTCATTGGTAGCTTAATTGGTCTGGTGTTGCTACATCGCCTCGTATTTACTCCGCGTAAAAAAAAAGTAATCCAAATGAAAAAAAAAGAGGCAAAAATACTAATCAAAATGTAAACGAAATTTTTCCTCAGGTTTTTAAAAAGCGACATACAAAATTTGGTACCAATTGGTTCAGTAGTTTTTTAGTTCATCGTGAAACAGACGACAGACATTGTCTTTTATATATAAGAAGATTATAGATAAATATATATTTATAACCCAGGTTCTTCAAGTGACAGATACATACATACACATTTAGAAGAACGTAAAAATGTTTTTAATTAAAAAGGCATATTTTGAATCGAAATATCATTTATTTTACCAATATTTCAGATGGCTGAACGCCAACCTTTATCAAGGTATATGACATATTATAGTGTGTCAACAACAAACACAGCGCCACATAACGTCAATAGAATTAAGTTTTAAAAATATTTTTGTTTATATTCAATGGGGAGAAAATTTTATATATATACGAGGGCCATCCAATAAATAAGTTTCCCTATTTTTTAACAAATAAACCACATTACTTACAATTATGCAGTTATTTTATTTTCATTATACAACTCATAGACTACTTCTCTAAATAATCACCATTTCTGTCCAAACATTTTTAACATCGTTGTTGCAAATTTTTAGATACCACTGTTGTACCAAGCCGTGTCCTGTCTTCGTAGCCAGTGGTTTTCCTCCGCCTGCACTTCGTCATCATTCGCAAAGTGCTTGCCTCCAAGGTGCCACTTGAGTGCTGGAAAAAGATGGAAGTCGCTTGGGGCAAGTTCCGGAAAATAAGGTGGATGTGTGAAAAATTCCCATTTGAAGTTTTCCATAGCCATAACTTTGCCTGCAGAGATTGTGACCTTCGCCTTTTTTGGTGCACTTTCCTCAGGCTTTTTCCACACCATGCTTTGTCGTTTTGTTTCTGGAGTTGAATGATGCACCCAGCTTTCATCTCCAGTGACAATACGGGAAAACAGTTGATCTCCATATCTTTGATGCATTTCCAGGAAAGCTCGGGCTGCCTCCATCCGTTGTTGCTTGTGATTTTCCAAGAGCAAACGTGGGACCCATCTTGCGCAGACTTTGCGAAAATTCAAAATATCTGACATGATTGTTCCAATCGAAGAGCGTCCAATTTCGATTCCAGGAGGCAGTCGAATCATTATTTCGTCAATGGTGACGCGGCGATCTGCTTCCACCACATTCCGAACAGCAGCAACGGCTGCATTGTCCGTAGCAGTAACGGGCCTGCCGCTTCGCTCGTCATCATGCACGTTTTGCCGTCCTTCTAAGAACCATGAACGCCATCGGCGAACCATTTGGATGCTCATACATTCTTCACCATACACTGATACTAAATTGCGATGAATATTGACCGCAGTTTCATTTTTCGCCGTGAAAAAACGAATTACAGAACGGAGTTCGCAAGTGGACACGTTCACCAGTGGTAGCTCCATGGAAACTGAAGCGCTACGGACTTGCGCGTACGAGTAGCGTGATTTTGAAGGTCACCAGCTTCCAACGCATCCTAGTGACCATTTCTTCCATACTAACTAATTTTTACAACGTTTCGTTTGCAGAAAAAAAAAATAGGGAAACTTATTTATTGGATGGCCCTTGTATATATATTCATTTTATGGACATTAAAAATGCTTAATTCTTAAAAACGCATTTTTCCTTTTATGTCTTTGTTAAAATTTATGCAACATCGTTTATTTAAAATACAATCACGGTTATAATATATATATACTAGCCGAATAACCCAGGCAACGCCCGGGGTTTACCCGATTAAATGCTTTTATTCAAATACTATTACAATTATAAATTGGCGCCGTGGATGTCATTCTTGTATAATATATAAATGAGTTTTGAAAATTGTAAAAAAAAAAAAATGCATCGGCCGGGAATCGAACCCGGGCCGCCCGCGTGACAGGCGAGCATTCTAACACTGAACCACCTATGGTTATGAGAAATGGCCATATTTGGGTAATTATTCCATTCACAAAAGCAAACGGTGACATAATTGATTAAGAAAGGGCAATGCCCGGGTTTTACCCGATTAAATGCTTTTATTCAAATACTATTCGTTACAATTATAAATTGGCGCCGTGGATGTCATTCTTGTGAAACGTCCCGCTCCAAACTTTGTGTCTGAGAAGCGATATTTTTATAAAGAGATGATCTGGCTTTGTGTCTTCTGCTCGAATGAATATTTTTCTGTTAGAATTTTGTTCCTGCATACCAAAAATGAACTGGCTTGACCCGTGGTCTCTGCTTTATGGAATTTTTCCGGATATAATTTTGTATCTGATAATCAAATATGATACAGCAATAAAATTTTACACAAATAAATTTACTGGCAATGCGTTTCTTTTTAAATTTCTACAGACCTTACTGCAATGATATGATTTAATGAATGAGAGGGCTTGGCTCATCAGTAGTGAACCCTCTCAACGGTTTCGCCAAATTAATCTCTAGACCGCTCTACTATTGTATTGGACTGGTTTTGTTATATACCCTGCATTTTCTATGGAAGGCAGCTAAATGGTGTTTAGTGAACTATGGACATAAGCTTATAGGTCTGTAGAGGTACATACATATAAATTTCAAGGTATTGCATCGAGCAAAGCTCTTCCGCGCAAAACATGTTTTCATAACCATTATATATTAGTAAATTAAATTTTGTTGCCCTCTATCGTTAACATTTTACACAAATAAATTTACTGGCAATGCGTTTCTTTTTAAATCTCTACAGACCTTACTGCAATGATATGATTTAATGAATGAGAGGGCTTGGCTCATCAGTAGTGAACCCTCTCAGCGGTTTCGCCAAATTAATCTCTAGACCGCTCTACTATTGTATTGGACTGGTTTTGTTATATACCCTGCATTTTCTACGGAAGGCAGCTAAATGGTGTTTAGTGAACTATGGACATAAGCTTATAGGTCTGTAGAGGTACATACATATAAATTTCAAGGTATTGCATCGAGCAAAGCTCTTCCGCGCAAAACATGTTTTAATAACCATTATATATTAGTAAATTAAATTTTGTTGCCCTCTATCGTTAAAATTTTACACAAATAAATTTACTGGCAATGCGTTTCTTTTTAAATCTCTACAGACCTTACTGCAATGATATGATTTAATGAATGAGAGGGCTTGGCTCATCAGTAGTGAACCCTCTCAGCGGTTTCGCCAAATTAATCTCTAGACCGCTCTACTATTGTATTGAACTGGTTTTGTTATATACCCTGCATTTTCTATGGAAGGCAGCTAAATGGTGTTTGGTGAACTATGGACATAAGCTTATAGGTCTGTAGAGGTACATACATATAAATTTCAAGGTATTGCATCGAGCAAAGCTCTTTCGCGCAAAACATGTTTTCATAACCATTATATATTAGTAAATTAAATTTTGTTGCCCTCTATCGTTAAAATTTTACACAAATAAATTTACTGGCAATGCGTTTCTTTTTAAATCTCTACAGACCTTACTGCAATGATATGATTTAATGAATGAGAGGGCTTATGTCCATAGTTCACTAAACACCATTTAGCTGCCTACCATAGAAAATGCAGGGTATATAACAAAACCAGTCCAATACAATAGTAGAGCGGTCTAGAGATTAATTTGGCGAAACCGCTGAGAGGGTTCACTACTGATGAGCCAAGCCCTCTCATTCATTAAATCATATCATTGCAGTAAGGTCTGTAGAGATTTAAAAAGAAACGCATTGCCAGTAAATTTATTTGTGTAAAATTTTAACGATAGAGGGCAACAAAATTTAATTTACAAATGATACAGCAATATTGTCATAATCATTTTCTGAATAAAAAACAACTACTCTTTTCCCAGAACCTGTCAATTTATTTTTCTTGACTAAAAATCCGAAAAATATCTTTTCCACATTTTTCTCTATGTCCTGTTAAAACACGTTTTACATGTCCATTAGGTCAGCTGATATTACCTCCCATCTTCACCGCTAGAGGCGCTGCTTGCGAGCGAAAGGGCAAATTTGCTACGCAATTTGCAAATAACTTGTATACATTCTTGTATACTTGTGTACATAGACCATTAATCTGTATATAGACAGGAAAAGCACATATATTTTAACTAGCGGACGTACCCGGCTTCGCCCGGGTTTTACCCGAGTAAAGGTTTGTCTAACGAATCTCTCGAAAAAGTGAACATTTTTTCCCGGTCCCTTGAAAAATACTCGATAAGTTGAATAAAATCAATATTAATTGGTTCCCTCGGTAATTGGAAGTTAAAGGAATAGTATCTTGCCTTGGAATTGTATCATTATTCTTGTCTCAAATAAATTGCCGTGTCATCCTGAATTTTGTCTTTCCTAATTTTCTACATTACAAAATCATCGTATCATCATGATAATATTTAGAACAGATTGTTGAATTATAACAGATAAATTAGAATATTTATCTTGATTATTTTAAAGCGAAAAGTTATTTCAAAAATTTTATTTGCTAGAAACCTTCCCAGTACTATACTAAATAACTTCCCAAAGCTTCATGGCGTTCCAATGAGTGGTTTGGTCAGGCATAAAGGACAGACAGACACACACACATACATTCATTTATATATATATAGATAATATAAATGAGTTTTAAAAATTGTAAAAAAAAAAATAAAAGCATCGGCCGGGAATCGAACCCGGGGCGCCCGCGTGGCAGGCGAGCATTCTACCACTGAACCAAAAGCAAACGGTGGCAGAATTAAGAAAGAATTGTGCATGACGCTGATAACTGTATATATTGGTGATACAGCAATATTGTCATCATCATTTTCTGAATAAAAAACAACTACTTTTTTCCCAGAACCTGTCAATTTATTTTTCTTGACTAAAAATCCGAAAAATATCTTTTCCAGATTTTTCTCTATGTTCTGTTCAAACACGTTTTACATGTCCATTAGGTCAGCTGATATTACCTCCCATCTTCACCGCTAGAGGCGCTGCTTGCGAGCGAAAGGGCAAATTTGCCACGCAATTTGCAAATAACTTGTATACATACTTGTATACTTGTGTACATAGACCATAAATCTGTACATAGACAGGAAAAGCACATATATTTTAATAATATAAATGAGTTTTAAAAATTGCAAAAAAAAAAAAAAAGCATCGGCCGGGAATCGAACCCGGGGCGCCCGCGTGGCAGGTGAGCATTCTACCACTGAACCAAAAGCAAACGGTGACAGAATTAAGAAAGAATGCATGACGCTGATAACTGTATATATTAATATATATATTCAATATCTTCAAAGATTTTATTTGTATGATATCATTTTTAAAAATCTTTTCTCATTTTCAATTGATAATTTATTTCAAATTTCACAATATTATTAATGTTTTTTTAATTTAAACAACTTTGCATATATTTTATGCGCTTTATGTTTTCAATAAAAATTTTTAGCACAGAATTTATTTTATACTAGCGGACGTACCCGGCTTCGCCCGGGTTTTACCCGAGTAAAGGTTTGTCTAACGAATCTCTCGATAAAGTGAACATTTTTTCCCGGTCCCTTGAAAAATACTCGATAATTTGAATAAAATCAATATTAATTGGTTCCCTCGGTAATTGGAAGTTAAAGGAATAGTATTTTGCCTTGGAATTGTATCATTATTCTTGTATGGATGTACCCGGCTTCGCCCGGGTTTTACCCGAGTAAAGGTTTGTCTAACAAAGCTCTCGATAAAGTGAACATTATTTCCCGGTCCCTTTAAAAATACTCGATAAGTTGAATAAAATCAATATTAATTGGTTCCCTCGGTAATTGGAAGTTAAAGGAATAGTATCTTGCCTTGGAATTGTATCATTATTCTTGTCTCAAATAAATTGCCGTGTCATCCTGAATTTTGTCTTTCCTAATTTTCTACATTACAAAATCATCGTATCATCATGATAATATTAGAGCAGATTGTTGAATTATAACAGATAAATTAGAATATTTATCTTGATTATTTTTAGGCGAAAAGTTATTTCAAAAATTTTATTTGCTAGAAACCTTCCCAGTACTATACTAAATAACTTCCCAAAGTTTCATGGCGTTCCAATGAGTGGTTTGGTCAGGCATAAAGGACAGACAGACTGACACACACACACACACACATACATTCATTTATATATATATAGATATAATGTTATTTTTATTTTATTTTAACATGAAAAAATCTTTTTACACATAGTAAAATACTTGTAAATATAAAATAGGCTATATTGTTAATTTTCAAAATATTCACATCTTTAATTAACAATAATTATTTTGTCCATAATATATATATCAAATATTTTTTTCTCCCCATTGAATATAATCAAAAAATATTTTTTAAACTTAATTCTATTAAAGTTATGTGGCACTGAGTTTATTGATGACACACATTAATATGTTATTAATACCTTGCAAAAAAAAAGGTTGGCATTCAGCCAACTGAAATATTGGTAAAAAATGGCATTTTGATCCAATATATGCCTTTTTTAATCAACTAGTATATACATAGTTGGCGTTCCGCGCTTCGGGAACCTGGGAATTAAATATATCTCTCTGTGAATAAATAATTATTTTTAAATTAAAATTTTAATGATGAAAAGATGATATATTTCTCATTTTCTTTTAAGCCTTTGCATTCGAAAGTGAGAAAAAATAATTAAATTAATTTCAAAATATTTATTTTCTCTCAAAAATGAATTTAAATAATATGAGGAATGAAGGTGTGCTATCTATTATTCGAGAACTCAATATCCCAGGTGATTTTTCTAAAACTGAGATGCTTCTGAAGGCAATTAGAGATTACCAATCGAAAAACAAACTCAATAAATCAATAATCATTTGAAGTTGGAAGCAAATGTAAAGAAAAACCTCGACAATATTTCTTCTAATTTGAGTCGCAGAAAGGGTCATATTTTATTGTTGACATTTTATATTGAATGGATTTCACACAAAGATGTAATAGAGAAAATGACTTCCATTATCTCAACCCTCTATGGTGTAGAGGAAGCTGAAAATTTCATGAATATTTTTGGAAACGAAATTTGGAAACAAAATATATTAGATTTTCACATTTATAGAATAATCAAAACAATCTTTGATATGCATCACGATTCTCAGAATGAGGAGGCTAATTATATAACAAGTGTAAAAAAGGATTCATCGAGATTTATATCCCACATTTATGAATTTGATGAAAAAACTAATAACCGTTATAATTCGTGGTTGAATTATCTTGCAATTCCATATACAAATATTTTTATCGAGCATTGCCAACGTCTTAATTATGATCTTCTGGGATCAAAAAATCCTGTTGAAATATGTAAGTGTATAAAACACGAATTAAAAAGCTTTGATGCGAAAGAAGTATATAAATTAGAAAACTGCCTTGGAATCTATATGTTCGATACATTAGTCTTTGACAAGTTAATTTCGGGGACAGAGAGGCCTAAGCCAACTCAGAAATTGATTAAAATATATTTTGGTGTCTATTACGAAATAGGTAGTGAATATTTGAAAAATCATTTTGTAAATAAATTGGTAGAAACATTTATGGAAACGTATTTAGGATCGGAATTCAATTTTTTATCAATGGTAAATGCTACTGTAACGTATATGAAAGGGATAAAAGTTATTGGTCTGAAATATAAATTTTCAAAAATATTAATGGGAACCTATTTAGAAAGTTTATATACAAACTGTATATATAGAAAAACATCCTTTATCGAAATATTGGTGTCATCAATTGATTCAGTCATTCAAAATATGTGGACTGATTGGGAAAATGATGAAAAACGGAAAAAACATTTGAACAGCACCATTTTTGAAACGCTAGAATATTTAACTAATCACCTTGAAGAATTGGAGAACGAGTATGTCAAGTCTTTAGTCACACGGTTGAGGAAAACTGCTTCACAAATTTCTATTACGATTGAAGCAAAAATATTAGCTAAAATGATGGATATAACCAAATACGGATTTAGAAAGGTGTTCCAGGTTATGAAAGATATTGAAGCAAGCAAGAAGATTAATATCAAATATTCGAGAATATTTAATAAAGAGCCATCGTGTGTCTCTATGAAAACTGAAGTATATAAATATGATCTTTTATCCTTCGAAAACGAGTCTTTTATGGACAGTATGAATCTACCAGAATAATTGAAGAATAGCAAAGTTCTCTATTCAAAGCTCTATATAAATTATGTTAATCTTTGTGGCAATTCGAAGAAACTTCAATTCCTTTCATTCCACGGTTCTGTAGAAATAAGTCTTGGTTACAGAGCTGGCCAACAAGTTATTATGAAACCTATCCAGGCTGTGACAATGCTTCAATTCCAGGAAACGGATTCTCTAGATTTCTTGAAACTTCAAGAATTAACTTTGATTGACAAAGATACTCTGGCGAAAGCGGTTCAAGGGCTGATTGAAGTAGGACTTCTAAGGTTGAACACTAAAGTTCTGTGTGAATCATCCAATATTAGCATCAATTTGCAGTTGAAAACTAAGGAAAAGAACTTGAATGTTTCCTCACCTGACTTTAAGATGGAAGAACCTAAATTTCAAGGTTCTCAGAACCTTTCTACCCAAGCTGCCATCGTCAGGTCGGTCAAATCCCACCATCCTCATCCTGTCACCTACCAGATCCTTTTGGAAGAAGTCCAAGGCCGAGTACAGAAATATTTCACCTTGGATGAGAAGATTTTCCAAGATGCCCTCGTCCATTTAACAGAGCGGGAACATATAAATGTTGAGAAGAACAAATATAGCTACCCTGTTTTTTAAACAAGTTTCATCAAATAAACTGAAGGAGCTATCCGTTAAACCGATGGGTATAGAACGATAGCCAGCTCAACACCTTATTAAATTTATCTGAATAAAGCTCATTATAATAAAATATATGTTTTATTTATTTCAAAACACACGCTATATTCTATTTGGATATATGCATGTAAATGTTTAATTCATTTTATGTACATAGTTCAACATATATATTCAAATTATTTATAGTTTTAGAGAGAGAGAGAGAGTAAAAGTTATTTAAATTTACATTTTATTACAATAAATTATACAAGAAATAAAGGTTATTTACACACATATCATCAAAAGTCCAATATATATTTAGAATTACAACCACTAAACCAGTGGCACAAATATAGAATATTACAAAATAATAATAATAACAGCTATAAAAAACTACTAATTAAAACTATAAATATCAATTCTTAATGTAATTCAGGTCCACGGCATTTGGGATTGAATCTACAGAATTTGTTAAATTTTCTATATTCATCTTCACTGGAAACCGTTTGGCTTAAACTAGAACTGTTCATTTGACATTGTGCTCTCAAATCTGCAACAAGTGGGCACCAGATTAAGATATGTTCAGGGTTGTAATCTTGGTCACATAAGCAGATTGAAGAATAAATTCTGTATAAGTATGTGTTAAATCTCCATGCCCCATAAAATTGCATATTATAAAAATTTGGGTAATCTTGAATTTTCAAAAAATTCTCTGAAATTATCTTTAGTATCATCATAGTATTTTTAAATTTTTTCATTTATAAAGTTGGATATTATCATTCTTTCTGCTGGATCATTTCTATTATAATCTACTAGCGGACGTACCCGGCTTCGCCCGGGTTTTACCCGAGTAAAGGTTTGTCTAACGAATCTCTCGATAAAGTGAACATTTTTTCCTGGTCCCTTGAAAAATACTCGATAAGTTGAATAAAATCAATATTAATTGGTTCCCTCGGTAATTGGAAGTTAAAGGAATAGTATCTTGCCTTGGAATTGTATCATTATTCTTGTCTCAAATAAATTGCCGTGTCATCCTGAATTTTGTCTTTCCTAATTTTCTACATTACAAAATCATCGTATCATCATGTTAATATTTAGAGCAGATTTTTGAATTATAACAGATAAATTAGAATATTTATCTTGATTATTTTAAAGCGAAAAGTTATTTCAAAAATTTTATTTGCTAGAAACCTTCCCAGTACTATACTAAATAACTTCCCAAAGTTTCATGGCGTTCCAATGAGTGGTTTGGTCAGGCATAAAGGACAAACAGACCACACACACATATCGAGGGGCCACGCAATTTTTAGCTCCGCCGTTTTTCACCTTTGGCAGGTGTAAAAATGCCGAAAGGTGTGTCAAATATGATATTGGCTGAAAGCCCTGAACGAGCTGCTCGTGAGCCTGAAAGGCTCAGCTCGAAATCTCAAACCAGTGCTGAGATATCAGCGAAAGTTGCTTTCCAGAAGAATTCTTCTGAAGAAAATCAACAAAATTCTAATCTTGCAAATTTGCCTGCTGGCAAGGAGTATGCAAATCCTGCCGCCGCGCGTGACGTCACGGCGCCGCCGACTGCTGCTTTGAACAGCGCTACAACAGCCAGCCCGGCCTCGCTCAACTGGGCCGACAGCGAGATGGTAGAGGTGGACGACAACGAGGGCTTCATCCTCGTGAAGAGCTAGAAAAGGCGCCTCACTTCAACGCCGGAGCACGCCGCTGGGCAGCCTGGCAGGCCTGCTAAGAAGCCCAGCCCCCAGCAGCGTAAGCGGCCAACAGGGCCGAGAGCAGTGCCGCCTCAGGAGATCAAGGCGACACGCGCCAACATCGCCGACGCCAAGGCGAGGCAGGCCACAACCAACCACGAAAATTACATCTTCGTGGAGCTGTGCTCTGACATCCCGGACTACTCCTACCTCCGGGCAATCGGCGACCTGGTCGGAGGGCCCAAAAACATCACCCACTTTGGCAGGATGAACGGCCACCACATCGTGGGCCTCGCGAGCAGGAACCTTGCGAGCCGTTTGGTGGAGGAGGGCCTGAACATCGAGGGAACACTCCTCAGGGTCTTCCCCTTCCGCAAGAGGGCCGAAAGGATCATCGTGGCCAATCTCCCCGGCTTTGTAGAGGACGCCACCATCGTGCAGGCTCTGCGTAAATACGGAGACATCACCTCCATCGCCCCCATCATGATCAAAATGGGGGAGTTCGCCTTCAGCGACGGCCGCCGGGAGGCGTTCATCCTGCTCCACGAGGGAGTCAGGCTGGAGACCCTGCCCGCCCGACTGACCATACAGTCCAAGGGAGACACCCTATCTGCCCTTCTCTCCTTCGGAATTAAATGTTCCAAATGCGGAAGGCAAGGCCACCGCAGAGCTAGCTGCCCATCGCTCGCCAGGCGGAACTTCGACGCCCCAAAGTGGACTCCCCTGCCCAGATTCAGACTGCTCCTCCTTCTCCCCCGTGCCTAAGCGAACTGGTCCACCAACACCCGTATCCTCTCCACCAGCGCCTCCAGCTCCAGCAGTTCATCAATGAGAAGGATTGATTTTTTTCATGCAGTGTAATTTTTTAAACCTTTCATTGAATCTGTTATTTTTATTTATTCTGTATTAATACATATTTAATTGTTAGTTTTAATTGTTTCATAAAACAATTTTAAAAATCAATTGCAATTAATTTAATTGCAATTGATTTAATTGAAAAATTAATTGCATTTTATTTAATTGCAATTAATTTAATTTCAATTTATTTAATTGCAAATTGCAATTTAAAGATTAATTGCAATTGATTTAATTGCAATTAATTTATTAGCAATTAATTTCTTAGTCAATTAACAATTTAATTGAAAAATAATTTTTTAATGCCCAACACTGCTGCCAGTACATTGCCTTGGCCTGTGAGGATGGCGTTGGTGGGCTCTCCATGGCGGATATTTAATAGAAATATGATGAGATGGCTTGGAGTGGCAGCCATTCTCCTGAGGGATCTGGTCGAATGGTCTTGGGAATATAATACAGTCGTTGATGATAGAGCAGCTTCACGCGTTAGGTTTGAGCATGAGTTCGAGGCAGAGTGGAGTGTGTGTGTGGTGGTCTAGAAGTAGGGGCAATTTACGTTGCACTGTCTACTAGCTCATTGCCATTAAATCCAATGTGTCTGCTGTAGCCAACACAGGTTTTTGAGAAGAACTCTCCTAAGGACTTTTATTATTTTCGCCACTAGCGATGTGCGTATTGGTACTGTAGAGCAGATAGCTGCTAAAGCGTATCTATAGTCCTCTGAACTTAAAGTCCAATCTTCTGTCTTCAGGTCCATTTTGGCTGTTTTCCCAGCAAAACGGCTTTACATTCTCGGTTTAATATCCACGACTGATTGTATGAGGCGCTCCCCCATATGGACCGAAATAGACCTACCAATGATAACAAAATGCCTACATTGCGGCTCAAGTCTGAAATTAGGTAGTCATGCTGAGTCGATGCGGAGTTGATTTCTTTTTATTTGAAACACTGCAGTTGTTCCAAGCACTTTTGACCATAAAATTGAAGTGAATTCATTTTACAAATAAAATATCAAGCGAATTGACAGAGTTGAGACATATTTATAATGATAAAATCTTGAGAAAAATAGTAGTGCATAGTTAATACTGAAGACCCTCCTTCCTGAAGAGACTGCCTAAAATTTTGACGGTTAAATTGACTTCTCCTAGAGGTGATCTCATCAATTTCTTTAATGCTAGATAGAATCTTTGATGAGAGACACCTCAAAGAGAGATGATTTTAGTCAAATATTTAGGTGGACTTTCTTGGTAACCTCTATTCAAATATATATTAACATCTGATTATTATAAATTTTAAAAATATTTCTGTAGTTATTGGTAAAATCCTAAGCATTTCTCGTAACCACGTAAATTTTTCTACGTCACCTATTTTGGCCATGGATATGATTCTAAGCTATTTTTTTAGAAATAATTTTAGTCGTAATTTAATTTCCAAAAAGTAAATATAAAAGAAAATAAATTTTATTTAAAAAACTCTATCTTATCTTTATATTTATATCTTTTATATATACAGCCACTTTTAACATGACTATTTAGAACTGTGAAAGGTTTTGAAATACCTAGTGTTGAAGATATAATTGAACCATGTGTGTTTGGTTATAATGTCATAAAAGGTAAGCTAAACGAGCGAAAATCGAATTAGTAAGAAGAATCCAATGAATTTACCTATAAAATAATATACAGGCGTAAAGGATTGGGAAACATCTATAATATTTAAAATGACATGTCTTGAGCATAACAGTAAAGAAAAGTAGATACAGTTGAGTCTCACACGAGAGACTGTCTAAAAACGTGACTATACCAACCACTGGGAAATAGAGTTGGTCTAAAACCAGATAGTCTTTCATTTCAGTTTGAATATGAATATAGACCATCTCCGAAGAGACCAGTCTGGCCATAAATTTAGGTGGTCTCTCATTTAAGACTCTATACTATGTATATACAGTTAAACCTGTCTATAGCGCCCCCTCTAAAAAGCACCTACCTCTCTATAAGCGCCCGTTTTTAAATACGTAGTACAATACGATTTACATTAAAAGTGAACTGTCAATAGCACCCCCTCACTATAGCACCCTATTTTGGTGACTCCCGAAAAGTGGTGCTATAGACAGGGGTAACTGTATAAATTAATATCTCTCTATATTTATTAAATATCTAAATAGAAAATAATAAAGTCCTAGATGAGCAATGTTCACATATTAAATAGTGATATGATATATCTAAATTAAATGTTTTTTAGTTGTTTATTTCACAAAATTTCGGCGACTGACTGTTACTCTCCTCATGGGAACGGGTTTTTGAATTCTAGCGTCTATTTATATGTATCCATGGATATAGAATCCATTAAAATAGGTTCTGATATCCGACTGACATATATTTTATCTTCCATAGTACACGTAGACTATTGAAATCATGTCTGGTAGTAGCTTGTGACTGATTTTACTCTAAAACATGTTTACACATATAGAAAGCTGTTCGACTTTTGTACTTATAAATGGGTCAGTGCCCCCGGTTTATTATTGCACTCAATTGTGGTGTTGGACTTTTTCAAGAATCGGGGTGCATTGGAGAAATATTATTAATGTTTTTTTAAATCACCAATCTTTGCAAACATTTTATGCGCTTTAAAATTTCGTTAACAATTTTTCAGTACATCATTTTTTTTATATATAATACTAGCGGACGTACCCAGCTTCGCCCGGGTTTTACCCAAGTAAAGGTTTGTCTAACGAACATTTGTTAAAACAATTCTCTATAAACTTATAAAAAAAAGAGATATATTTTGTTAATTTGAAACTCGTAAATTTGAATCTCTCGATAAAGTGAACATTTTTTCCCGGTCCCTTGAAAAATACTCGATAAGTTGAATAAAATCAATATTAAATGGTTTCCTCGGTAATTGGAAGTTAAAGGAATAGTATCTTGCCTTGGAATTGTATCTCAAATAAATTGCCGTGTCATCCTGAATTTTGTCTTTCCTAATTTTCTACATTACAAAATCATCGTTTTATCTAGTGAACATTTTTTCCCGGTCCCTTGAAAAATACTCGATAACTAACTTTGACTTGTGCTAAATTAATAGGTAGAAAACCTTAATTTTGATAAATAATCTTTAAGATAATAAACTTAGTGATAATAAAACTTATAGATAAAAAAAACTTGTTATCATCGTCGCAATGGGGGCGCTGCTTGCGAGTTAAATCTACAAATCTGCAAATAACTCTAAGGATATTTAAGATATTCAGGAAATTATTTTTCAGAAACCTTCCCAGCACTATACTAAATAACTTCCCAAAGTTTCATGGCGTTCCAATTAGTGGTTTGGTCAGGCATAAAGGACACACACATACATTCATTTTTATATATATACTAGCGGACCCGCCCGGCTTCGCCCAGGTTTTACCTGAGTAAAGGTTTGTCTAACGAATCTCTCGATAAAGTGAACATTTTTTCCCGGTCCCTTGAAAAATACTCGATAAGTTGAATAAAATCAATATTAATTGGTTCCCTCGGTAATTGGAAGTTAAAGGAATAGTATCTTGCCTTTGAATTGTATCATTATTCTTGTCAAAAATAAATTGCCGTGTCATCCTGAATTTTGTCTTTCCTAATTTTCTACATTACAAAATCATCGTATCATCATGATAATATTTAGAGCAGATTGTTGAATTATAACAGATAAATTAGAATATTTATCTTGATTATTTCTAGGCGAAAAGTTATTTCAAAAATTTTATTTGCTAGAAACCTTCCCAGTACTATACTAAATAACTTCCCAAAGTTTCATGGCGATCCAATGAGTGGTTTGGTCAGGCATAAAGGACAAACAAACAGACATACATTCATTTTTATATATATAGACTAGCCGAATGACCCGGGCAACGGCCTGTGTCACGGATGGACGGCTGCGATCACGTGTCATCGTTGGCGCGTAGGTGACCTTGAGTGACGTAATGCCCCCCCCCCCCCCCCCCCCCTGCCGGCGGCGCGCGCCCGTTGGCTGCCGGCGAGCACGTGACCTCCCTGTGCGCGCGCACCCGTGACAGAGGCGGCCGGCCAATGACTGACTGATCAGGAAAGACTCTCGTGACTATATATAGTAATAATAAAAAGGCATATATATTGAATTGAATAAGAGATGTATTTGCCAATATTTGCCTTTTTTTTTAATCTAATGATTTTAAATTTGGATTGTTCTATTTTCAAAATATAAATATATCTATATTAATATGTGAGAAATTATATAAGTATTTTTTCAAAATCTTAATTTATTAGTTAGGTATGAGTACATTTTGTGTAGAAATGGATTAGTTGACTTTATAAGGTAAACTTATTCATCGGTTTCTATCCCTCGAAAGCTCAGTTGGCAGAGCGGAGGACTGTCGATGTAATTAAGCGGTGATCCTTAGGTCGCTGGTTCAAATCCGGCTCGAGGGAGTTTTTTTTTGGTAGATGCGCGCGCATCCGTGACAGAGGCGGCCGATGAGGAAAGACGGTCGTGACTATATATATTAATAGATTATTTTTATTAATTTTTATATGAAAAAAAATCTTTTTACACATGGTACGAATAATTGTAAAAAAATAGGCGTTAGTATTATTTTTCAAAATATTCACACACTTATTTTACAATTTATTTTTATCCATAATTAATATATATATATATTATATTTAAAAAAAAAAGATTTTTGAGTTTCTGCTTGATATTTTGATTGTTTTGAAGATTCATGCCACGACTGTGCACCACCATAGCATAATCTTCAAAACAATCAAAATATAACAATCTATAACATATATACGTATATCAAATCTTTTTTCTTCCCATTCAAAAAAATTCTGTGAAATTTTAAATATTTTCAAATTCAATTTTTAATAATGAATAGATTATATTTTTTTCATTTTCTTTTACGTCTTTGCATTCAAAAGTGAGAAAATTTATTAGATTAATTTCAAAATATTTATTTTCTCTAAAAAAAATGGAACCAAGTAATATTACTTGGAAAGAAGTTGTGCTACCTCTTATTCAAAAACTCAATATCCTCGGTAAATATTTAGACACTGAGTTCCTTCTGAAAGCAATTAGTGATTACCAATCGATACACAAACTAGATAAATCAATAATCATTTCGAAGTTGGAAGCAACTGTAATGGAAAGACTCGACTATGTTTCTTCTAATTTGAGTCGCCAAAAGGGTCATTTTTTACCTTCGGCACTTTATGTTGAATGGTTTTCACACGAAGAATTAATAGGGATAATGACTTCCTTTATCTCAACCCTCTTGGGTGAAGAAGAAGCTGAAATTTTCATGAATATTTTTGGAAACGAAATTTGGAATCAAAAGATTTTAGATGTTCACATTTATAGAATAATCAAAACAATCTTTGATATGCATCACAATTCTCAGAATGTGGAGGCTAACTCTAAAAGAAAATATGAAGCTTCATGGGTAATTATAAGCTGCATTGAATATTTTGATGAAAAAACTAATAACCGTTATAATTTGAGGTTAAATTATCTTGCAATTCCATATACAAATATTTTTATTGAGCATTGCCAACGTCTTAATTATGATCTTCAGGGATCTAAAAATCCTGTTGAAATATGTAAGTATATCAAACACGAATTAAAATGTTTAGAAAAGAAAGATGAATATAAATTAGAAAACTACCTTGGAATTTATATGTTCGATACATTAGTCTTTGAGAAATTAATTTCGGGAACAGAGAGGCCTAAGCCAACTCAGAAATTGATTAAAATATATTTTGGTGTCTATTACGAACTAGGTAATGAATATTTGAAAAATCATTTTGTAAATAAATTGGTAGCAACATTTATGGAAACGTATTTAGGATCGGAATTCAATTTTTTACCAATGGTAAATGCTACTGTAACATATATGAATGGGGCAAAGGTTAATGGTCTGAAATATAAATTTGCAAAAATATTAATGGAAACCTATTTAGAAAGTTTATATAGAAACTGTATATATAGAAAAACCTCCTTTATTGAAATATTGGTGTCATCAATTGATTCAGTCATTCAAAATATGTGGACTGATTGGGAAAATGATAAAAAACGGAAAAAAAATTTGAACAGCACCATTTTTGAAACGCTAGGATATTTAACTAATCACCTTGAAGAATTGGAAGACGAGTATGTCAAGTCTTTAGTCAAACGGTTGAGGAAATCTGCTTCACAAATTTCTATTACAATTGAAGCAAAAATATTAGCTAAAATGATGGATATAACCAAATACGGATTTAGAAAGGTGTTCCAGGTTATGAAAGATATTGAAGCAAGCAAGAAGATTAATATCAAATATTCGAGAATATTTAATAAAGAACCATCGTGTGTCTCTATGAAAACTGAAGTATATAAATATGATCTTATATCCTTTGAAAACGAGTCTTTTTTAGACAGTATGAATCTACCAGAAGAATTGAAGAATAGCAAAGATCTCTATTCAAAGCTCTATTTAAATTTTTCCAACCTTAATGGCAATTCAAAGAAACTTCAATTCCTTCCATTCCAAGGTTCTGTAGAAATAAGTCTTGGTTACAGATCTGGACAACATGTCATTATGAAACCTATCCAGGCTGTGACATTGCTTCAATTCCAGGAAACGGATTCTCTAGATTTTTTGAAACTTCAAGAATTAACTTTAATTGATAAAGATACTTTGGCGAAAGCGGTTCAAGGGCTGGTTGAAGTAGAACTTCTAAAGTTGAACACTAGAGTTCTGTGTGAATCATCCAATATTAGCATTAATTTGCAGTTGAAAACTAAGGAAAAGACCTTGAATGTTCCCCTACCTGACTTTAAGATGGAAGAACCTAAATTTCAAGGTTCTCTGAACCTTTCAACCCAAGCTGCCATCGTCAGGTCGGTCAAATCCCACCATCCTCATCCTGTCACCTACCAGATCCTTTTGGAAGAAGTTCAAGGCCGAGTACAGAAATATTTTACCTTGGATGAGAATATTTTCCAAGATGCCCTCGTTCATTTAACTGAGCGGGAACATATCAATGTTGAGAATGACAAATATATCTACCCTGTTTTTTAAACAAGTTTCATCAAATAAACTGAAGGAATGACCCGTTAAACCAATGGGTCTAGAACGATACCCAGCTAAAAAACTTATTAAATCTAATTACTCTTCATGTTTCACCTTTCCATACCTCATCCTCAAAGTTAGAAATGTCGCTATTTCTCTTTGAAAATAAAATTTCGATTTTTAAAAGAAACATTCGCGGTATAATTTTAATTTTCGTTTTACAATCATCAGCCGCGTTAAATTGTATTTTAAATCTAATTCTAATAAAGCTCATTAACAAAAATACGTGTTGGTTTATATTTATATAATATCGTAAATTCTTTCAAAAAAATAAATAAATTGATAACCTAACGAATGCCTCTACTCAACACTCTTATATTTATTTCAGTAATATAAAGGTGGTTTCTTAATATATTATATCTAAATCTTTCAGAGTTATTGTCTGAATCCCGAAATACATGCTAAAAGGTGCAACTCCTGAGAAGAGAGTCCATGAGGGAGAAAAAGAGTATATGGTGTATTTTATTTTCTCATTAATAAAATTAGGTTGAGTTTGAATATATTAGTGAACCATAAACTGGCTAACTTTAATTTTTAAAATTCTATATAAAGATAAATTCTAAACAAAACAAGTCTTAGAACTTGTATGTAGAGCAGGCTAATGTTCCAATATTATTATAGAAATGAATTATTACCAATCATGATATGTAGAAATAGTGACATCGCATTTAAGAAACCCCACAAAATAAGGAAGTTGATCTAATAGTTGAATATTAACAAATTCTGCGGTAAAAATATCTTCATATTTGACTATTTTTTTACATCACAAATTATGTAAATTGGTTATCGGTTTAATTTGAATTTTATACGGCAAAACGTATAATTTAAACTGCATCATCATCTTTACACCTGTTTATTGACTTCATAATATTCCTATTTAAAAGGTTTATTGGAAAAGAGAATTAAAATGATCTTTGAATTTTCCTAATACAGTTAAACCTTTCTATAGCGCCCCCTCTTGGGACTCACAAAAATAGGGTGCTATAGAGATGGAGTGCTATAGACAGGTGACATTTAATGTAAATCGCATCGTAATACGTATTTAAAATCGGGCGCTATAGAGAGGGAGGCGCTATTTAGAGGGGGCGCTATAGATAGGTTTAACGGTATACATGTATATTGTAAAATGGATGACAAAATATCCGAAGAGCCAAGACACCTGAGTAAAATTGGGGGAATATGTGTGGAATCTAGCTTCCATGTGTGAAAGGGAAGGGACAAAAACAGCATCCGTTTGGGGGAGGACAGAATCTGATCACATCTGCTGAGAGTTGCCTCCCGGGTGTGAATGATCCTGAAAGACAGTGCCAGGAGAGCCTGACGTCAGAGCGGCCTACAAGGCGGTGTAGTCCAGGCTGGACATGTGGATGATCCTGCAAGACAGTGCCAGGAGAGCCTGACGTCAGAGCGGCCTACAAGGCGGTGTAGTCAAGGCTGGACATGTAGATTATACTGCAAAACAGTGCCAGGAGAGCCTGACATCGGAGCGGCCTACAAGGCGGTGTAGTCCAGGCTGTACATGTGGATGTTCCTGCAAGACAGTGCCAGGAGAGCCTGACATCGGAGCGGCCTACAAGGCGGTGTAGTCCAGGCTGGACATGTGGATGATCCTGCAAGACAGTGCCAGGCGAGCCTGACATCGGAGCGGCCTACAAGGCGGTGTAGTCCAGGCTGTACATGTGGATGATCCTGCAAGACAGTGCCAGGCGAGCCTGACATCGGAGCGGCCTACAAGGCGGTGTAGTCCAGGCTGTACATGTGGATGATCCTGCAAGACAGTGCCAGGAGAGCCTGACATCGGAGCGGCCTACAAGGCGGTGTAGTCCAGGCTGGACATGTGGATGATCCTGCAAGACAGTGCCAGGAGAGCCTGACATCGGAGCGGCCTACAAGGCGGTGTAGTCTAGGCTGGACATGTGGATGATCCTGCAAGACAGTGCCAGGAGAGCCTGACATCGGAGCGGCCTACAAGGCGGCGTAGTCCAGGCTGGACATGTGGAGCGAAGTGTTTCACAAGAGTGACCTCCATTGCATCAAGGATATTTCTGACGGGGATAGGTGTTCTTTACAGGGAAATTCTACTTCATATAAATTTCATATTATACACCATTAAATGTGATTTGCTTCAAAAAATAATAATAACATTCCTTAAATATTACTGGTATTATTATTGTTATTCCTACAAGTACCTTACATTTGTGTGCTCGGAGAATCTGTATTAGACTAAAAGGTCTTAATAAAGCTTTTTGTTGTTGTTGAAATAAAATTAATTGCGCATGCGTGAAAGGAGGATTAAACAGACATCATACCAGTTAAGGTTTATATTATAGAAATATATACTAATAGTATATTTTTTAATAAATAAAAGACAAATCGATGTGGGGTAAATTTTAATTTTTCCTTTCCCGAAAATACAAGCTTTATGACGTAACAGTTTCGTATTTATACATGTCAAAAGGCAAGTACATCCGAAAACCTGTATTGTCGTTATATATATAAAGAAAAGCTTCCCTCAGCGAACTGTCTTTTATTTATAATTTGACCGAAGATATTATTAAAATTAATACACACATACAGCTTTCTTAAGATCACCAGTCCTATATAGATTCACCGCAAAAAGTAAGCATAGATGGAGCTTCTATAATCCCAGGCATCACAGAGCCCAACAGTTTCCAGGTTCAACGCATGTCTAGTGGCCACAGATTTCACCGTGCATTGGTTAGCATATTACTGAAATAATGTATTTTGTTTGTATAAAACAATATTCACTACCAGTAATAATTGTTAGACAGTGTTTATTAGAGAGCAATATAGTTATATATATACATATAAATACATCAATTTACATAATGTCCACCAGGAAGATCAACGACAACGGTATCCTTGTGGAATGGTGAAGTCCTCGACACAGACGGAGTCCCTCAGTTGACAATCCAGCATTCCCCTCGATCCTGATCCGCAAGGCGCCCTCTCTGAACACACGTCAAGCCATTAAGCTAAGTACAGTAAAACATTGTCCTGAAAATAGAGCTATTCATACTTAAATCATTTGATAATAAAAAGGTATATATTGGATCGAATAAAAGATTTATTTACCAAATTTTCGGTTGACTGAATGCCAACCCTAATCAAGGCATTACATACGGCGCTGAGTTTGTTTATACAAAAATGTAATGCCTTGATAAAGGTTGGCGTTCAGCCAACTGAAATATTGGCATATAGATCTTTTATTCAACCCAACATATGCCTTTTTATTATCTAACAGTGAAACATATAATCAATGATCACATTCAAGGCAGACTAAATTGTATGTTTATAAATGCTTACCGCTTAAGAAATTTAGTCGCAAAACGCTTCTCAGGAAAATGTATTCTTATTGAAAGTTATCTAAAAGTGGAATGCTAGGGTTACAGTGGAGCACTTCATGATAGATCATCCAAAGTATGGAAACCCCTGGTATCTCTCTTAAAAAGTGGCCCTTTATTTAAGGTTTATGGATTTTACTAAGGTGGTTGCTTTCGAAGATAGTCTGCCATCAAATGGGACATTTATTGAATATTTAAATGTATTTGTGTAAGAAATTTATTTGATTTCTACCTTGGCAGTTGTTATTGTAGTAGAATTTCCCATCAGGACAATCACAGGTGTAGCCATTCCTGGAGAGACTGTCTTTTCTACAGGTCGCTCCAAGATCCTGGCATTTCTGGAGACTGGAGGTGCCATGACTGCATACGTCTACAGTAACAAACCAGTCACAATTTTATTCATATATTGATATAAACTCCAAATATTATATTTGATATTTTATGAATTTTTGGGAGAACCGACCTCTTAAAACATAAATATTCTTTTTGTAATTCCTGGTGATGGTTTTTATTGAAGTTTAAGTTGATTCAGTTCAAATTAATTTTGGATTTATTAAATGTGAGGTCTCTGTATAATATGATGAAAATATATGAATATGTGCATTGATTTTATATCAGAAAATAATATACCCGCTAACTACTGAAGATATAAAATATATTCTATGGATACCAAGTTTTATAAGTGTCTCACATATTTTAAATATTATTTACTACAAAATATATTACAATATAATACACTGCGGCCTGTGTTGTAAAACGACACTTGAAGTTACACCGCATGAGTTTCTTTTCAACGAAAAATCAAATTTTTATTTCAATGTGAAATATCGACTATTTCTAACCTTTTTGGATGAGGTATGAAAGGATGAATTATGAAAAGTAATGATGAACGGAAAAATAAAAGTGTCCAGGGATGGGAATCGAACCCACAATGTTCCGCTTACCGGGCAGATGCCATGTCCACTAGGCTACCCTGAACGTATTTTTCCGTTCGTAAATGATACATAAAGTAACTTATAATACAATATATTACACTGTAGCCTGTGATTGTAAAACGACACTTGAAGTTACACCGCATGAGTTTCTTTTCAACGAAAAATCAAATTTTTATTTAAATGTGAACTTGTAGGTTCGATTCCCATCCCTGGACACTTTTATTTTTCCGTTCATCATTACTTTTCATAATTCATCCTTTCATACCTCATCCAAAAAGGTTAGAAATATTCGATATTTCACATTGAAATAAAAATTTGATTTTTCGTTGAAAAGAAACTCATGCGGTGTAACTTCAAGTGTCGTTTTACAAAATATATTATTAGTAAAGAATACGAGTATAAAAATTCTTGTTTATGTATTGTCTGTATGTGTGTTGAGAAAGAGAGATTGAAGATATTTTATTGATTGTACATATAAGATTATATAGAGTTAATAGGAGAAAAAAAGTAAAATTAAATATAATTTTCATCAGAGGAATCCCACTGATGGTCTATGTCTGGTATGATGTCACGTCCTGAAGTCGGACAGATCTCCCCGATTATTGCCATGTCGAGGAATTGCTTCAGAGTAGACCTCTGCTCAGGCGACAGGTACTCGAGAGAGAGAACAAAATATACGTCAACCATTAAAGGATAATTTTTTATTGCCCAAATAGAATCTGATAGGGTAAAAATTGTCACAAAAATAAATACTCTCTTTTAGAAACGGCCTTTAATTGGAAGTTAGGTTGTATAATTTTTCTTACACAAAAGTTTTTTTCGCTTCGGAAGGTGTTATAGGAAGTGATTTTTACCACAATGTAATATTAAGAAAGATATTGATAATCACAAACTAAAGGCTACTGATGTCTCCGTGAAATATATAGCAATAAATATAAACTATACTTTGTCAGAACACCCATCGATAACCTTGGAGAGTTATTGAGGTACAACCCAAAACACACTAATTACTGCCACAACCCGAAATAACTTGGTTGGATTTCTTTGCTTTATCAAGAAAATGTTTTGAGTAATTGTGTGTAACATTCAAATTTATCATCGCGTTTATTCATATTTATACCGATAGGTAACTAAAGATATCATCAAATTTCACTTTTAAATACAGGAAATGTATTTTTATTTATTTTATAACATATCTGGTACAATATTCACTATGCTATTTATCTTAGGACGAATGGGTAACACCCTCGATTCCCGACAGTCATGAACTGGGATTGAATCCCACGTTAACAATTTGTTTTACTATGTGAATGATCTTCATATATTGTTCATTGTTGCAAATATTATAAACTAGGTTGCTCTTTTTGAGCGTTACCTAATAAAGTGATTTTGTAACCGAACTATTTATCTTTTACATGATATAATATTAAGTTTTTACACTATAGTTGTAAGAAGTATAGTATATATGTCCAGTACGTACCCACACAGGTGGCCATCACCCCGTTGTTGTTAAACTCCAGCCCCGGTCCACACCTACATCTATCAGCCAGACATAAGCGCTTCCTGTTCTTACACATCAGGACATTCAGCGGACTGCATCGGGAATCTGGAAATTATACCACAGATTAACAAAAATGTGGTTAGAATTCGAGAAACCAATAAAATTATATATCTTTGATAATTATCAAAGATATATAATTCTATTGGTTTCTTGAATGACTGTGGGGTTCTGGGACTCAAAATCATCCATTCTGGTTAGCAGCTCCGTAAATAAAGATATTTCTATTGGCTTCTTTATAGACAAATTCTCTTTCTCAACAAACAGGTAAAACATCAAATTTTGATATTTACAAAGGTGGCCACATATCCATTAGACATATCTCTTTTAGAATGTTTTATATTTACGCTTATATCTCATTTAAAAATTAATAGATACTAGTTTTATGTATATCAAGATGAAATTTGGCGCTATATAGAGTTAGGTTTGGCATTAAGAATTCTTATAGTTTGACATCTAAATATTCGACTTGACTTAAAATAGTTGATCTTGTGATATTATATCAAAAACGTATTGAAAATCCAAGTTTGCCAACGCTGGTACCGCAGCAATTTAAAGACTGACAAGCCTATTAGAAAGGTTTTGATAAATTTAAAATATATATATGAATATAATTATATTTTATATTGATTTATAATAATAAAATCATGTAATAAGAGATGATTGCACCTATTCACATTTTAAAGTATATGTAAATAAGTGCCTTACATTGACATTTATTGTCGAGGAATGCAGAGCTGCTTGTGTCATTGGTACAGTTGTTGTCCTGTCTGCTGCAACCATTCTTCGAATCCTACTATCCTCTCACTGTTATTACTTTAGGGCGACCTGAGCCAGGTTTTATTTAACTTTTCATCTGAAAATAATGGGCTGCATGTACAGTAAAAATAATCGCAACCTGTGTGGGATAAAGATTATCAAGTATGTGTTTATAATAATAAAAATATGCGATTCGATATTATTACAGTTATGCACATTTTAAGAGATCTACCTATATAATTGCCTTATTCTGTCCGTCTGAAGCTCACGGATAGAACCTCCATGAGAGGACACTCACGCTAGAGGACACCTCTCTATAAAGGACAGTTTTCTTCACCAATACAGTAGAACCTCCATGAGAGGATACTCACGCTAGAGGACACCTCTCTATAAAGGACAGTTTTCTTCACCAATACAGTAGAACCTCCATGAGAGGACACTCGCACTCGGGTAAAACCCCGGCGTTGCCCGGGCCATTCGTCTAGTATGTAAACAAGTGCCTTACATTGACATTTATTGTCGAGGAAGACTTGACCCTCCGGACAGTCGCAGGTAAATCCTTCCTTGTAGTGAGGGTCATTCCTGCAGCGAGCTCCTAAATCTCGACATTTGTTGTAGCTGGGTCCTCCCTCGGTACATACAGCTGGAACATACACTCTTTGTGTTATACACAAGTATTTGGTATGTATTGTAGCTGAATTATCACTCGGTGCATACAGCTGGGACATACACTCTTTGTGTTATACAAGAATAGGGATTTTAAAGTCTTTTTGTTAACTTCATGTAAGTTATCGTGTCCAAAAATCCAGTATGCAGTAAAAATATACTATTAACATCTATTTTTTTTTATAATGAATACCCTACAGTATTAGCCCTGCTTGATTCCACCAGAACTTTATTCTAAAGGATTCCATGATGGGAAAATATTAAGAAAACATCTTTAAGCATTGGAGCAGTTAACGGTTGTAATTATTGCTCACAAATAAGGAGTCAGTCTCTCTCTCTTCAAATAAAAATAAAGTTATTTGACCATATATAGCATTGTACAAGGATCTGCATTAAAGAAAATCCAGGATATTTTTCCAGCTTATATTGTAGGCTGATATTTTAGTTAATAAAAAATTGATATATTCAAGTTCTTATATTTAAGCTTTTACATTGCATTGACTTTTTTGGAAACCCTGTACTTTGAACTTTACTAGAATACTTTATTCAAAAACTTATGAAATTGATTATAAAATATAGATGAGAAATGACATATTCCCAATTTGTATATATTATTATATTTTGTATACAGTTAAACCTGTCTATAGCACCCCCTTTTGGGACTCACCAAAATAGAGTGATATTTCATTTTATTTCAACACACAAAACGCGATATCCTGGCTAGGGATAATTGCGTCGATTTACATTTTTTTAAAAACAGAAACAGTTATAAACATATTATACAAAAAAAAGCAAACGAAATAAAAAGAGAAACAATAATATATATTAGGAACCTGAACTTTTCAGGTTTGAAAGAAAATCATAAATATATATTTACAAAAATAATTAAACTTATGATAATTCTCTCGGCTATTTACAAATTGATATATATCTACAACATTATTTATTGTCTGCTGTCTAGCGGTGAAGAAGAGTGGACATTCCAGCAGTAGGTGTCTCGAGTCCTGGAATTCGTTGCCACAATGACAGCTAGAGTCTTCAATCGCGCCAAATTTTGATAAAAATCCCTTTAAATTTCCATAGTTCGTTATAAACTGGGTATTATAAAAATTGGAGCGGAAATATGTTGGAATTCCAAACGGGAAAAAGCTTTGGAATGTTTCATTTGTTTTTAGAAATAATTCATCTATTTTGCACTTAAAAATGATCTAATTATACTTGGAGAATGTGGTCTATAAGTATTTTGATACTCATTTGAAAGATGAGCCAAATCATATTTAATTATTTTAGATTCAATATAATCTGTGAGAAGGGGATGTTCGCAAGACTATGGACACAGTTGGAAGATGTAGTTTTGTAGGCTCTGCTCACCCAAAGAATAATTTGATATTGAGTAGAATTTAGTTTTTCTTTGCATCGATTATTTATAAATTTGTACCATATTTCTGAACCATACGTAAGAACTGGCCTGATAATTGTTTTATACGAAATTATTCTTTTTTTAGTATTTATTCCCCACATCTTTCCACATAGTGAAAAAATAAAATTTTTCATTCTTACGATCCCCCCCTGCACAAAATGTCGTTGATATGTTGGGTAAAATTAATCTTCTTTTTTATTCTATGATTTGAGAATTTTATGCCTAATACCTTAACTTGATCTACTGGGTTTAAAATAATATTCGATATTTCAATTGGAACTTTTGGTTTATTGTGTAAGTAAAGTAAATTCGTTTTCTCTGGGTTTATTGATAATTTATTCCTATTCCACCATTGAATCACGTAGCATAGAATATATTCGCTTAATATTTTGAGATCCTCGACAGACTTGCTCCAGCAAATGATAGAAAAGTGCTATAGAGAGGGGGTGTTCTAGACAGGTCAATTCTAATCTAAATCGCATCGTACTACGTATTTAAAATCGGGCGCTATAGAGAGGAAGACGCTATTTAGAGGGGGAGCTATAAAACACTACTTACTAAAAACACTTTCTAAAATAATTTCCACCCACTGCTCCTCAAATATTAAAAATATTAAATCCGAACGAAACGTATTTTACAATGAGATGAAAAATAATGAATATCCTCCAAGTTTCATCAAGAAACATATATATAAGCCCACCAACAATCCCACAAACAATAGTGAAGAATCGAATAAATACTGTGCACTGCCATACAATTATGGCATTGAAAGAATAACAAGAATACTTAAAAATTACAATATCAAAACCCGATACAAAACCACAGCAAATCTGAAAGAAATTCTACGCCATCCCAACACTAAACATAATAGCAATCATGAATTTAAATCAAATATAGTATATCGCATTCCATGCAAATCATGCCCAGCAACCTACATAGGAGAAACAGGTAAAACTCTTGAAGAAAGAGTAAATCAACACAAAACAGCTTTTAAAAATCATAGCCCATTATCACTTCTAGTAGATCACGCACTCAAACAGGACCATATACCAAATTTTGAAAATACAAATATTATATACAACAACATTCAGGATAAACACTCAAGACTATTTTTAGAAAGTTGGACCTCAATGAAAGATACCAACAGTATTAATAGAAAAATTGACATCCCTCCGTTATATTTACAGTTCAAATCGATTTAAAATTATTTTCTTATTCTTATACTTATTATGAATCATGTATATATAGTCTATTATTATTGATATTTATGTGTATATATTTAAATTTTAGCCCCAGAGTTGTAAATATTTTATATATCGTCGCGTGAAGGCATCGCGTGATCATCCGAAGCAGTTTAAAAACAAGAAACGCCCTGATGAAGTCAGGCGT
This sequence comes from Cordylochernes scorpioides, assembly GCA_030710605.1. Lineage (NCBI taxonomy): Eukaryota > Metazoa > Arthropoda > Arachnida > Pseudoscorpiones > Chernetidae > Cordylochernes > Cordylochernes scorpioides. Next base: position 18,077,040 of record CP092876.1, on the reverse strand, counting down.
ATAGCCTATTGAAATATTGGCATTTTATATTAAATAAAATGTTTGTTTTATATTAGATCCAAAATATGCCCTTTAATAAAATATATATATATATATTTATGTGATAAGAGGTGCTGTCGACTTATCTGTGATGAGGTATCCTGTCGACTAATCTGTGATAAGATGTCCTGTCGACTTATCTGTGATGAGAGATCCTGTCGACTCTCGCTATAACTGTGGTAACCGAGGGTCGAACCTGTAGTAACCGAGAGGGACAGTCAGGGCGTGGAGAGTTTTCCAGTACCTCTCTGCACTTTGTAGGACCTTTAACAGTTCTCACAGAGTACAGGCAGTCGTGGTCGAGGCAGAGTGGAAAGCTTGGGAATGTCCACACACAAAAAACGAAGAGACACAGTTGTAGTAGGAAAGTTCCATGAACAGATAAAAGTCGAGCTAAGAGCAAGATGGAGTTCTCACTGTTTTACATGGCGATAAGGTGGACCTGGCTACGACCAACAAGAGCTCACGCCGACGGTGAAGAGACTGTCTGACTAAGGCTAAAACCGAGGTTTTTATATACCATTCCCGAGGAGGGGAGGGGGGTTGGACTTTGAACGTCTGCGGCATTCTGCACCCTTTGACCTCGATGGCAACGACTTGCCAGGGTTGTTGGATTTCTCTCTCGATTTTAGACGTTTTTGAACTTCTCAATCTTGCTTTAACTCAGCTCTTAATCTATTACATAGTTTTATTTATTCATGCTCAGTTTGTACAAAGTACATTACTTATGGTGATGCAATGACACATGTCAATCATGCGCATATTTATTTATAGATGTGGTTCTATATACAACATGACAATCTTGTTATAAGTATTATACCATATAGGGTTGTTGGTTTAAATTACCATATTTATATATATATATATATTTTGAAAATAGAACAATCTCCATAAATAAATCTTCAATTAAAAAGGCCTATATTGGATCAAAATATAATTTATTTTACCAATATTTCAGTTGGCTGAACGCCAACTTTTTTCAAGGTATTATAACATATATGTATATATAAAAATATATTGTTTTGAAAATAGAGCAATCCATATTTAATTCATTAGATAATAAAAAGGCATATATTGTATTTAGTAAAAGATTTATTTTGCCAATATATGCCTTTTTATTATCTAATATATATATATACAGTTAAACCTGTCTATAGCGCCTCCTCTTGGGACTCACCAAAATAGGGTGCTATAGAGAGGGGGTGCTATAGACAGGTTGCATATAGACAATGCAAATCGCATCGTCCTATTTAAAATCGGGCGCTATAGAGAGGAAGGTGCTATTTGAGGGGGGCGCTATAGACAGGTTTAACTGTATATGTGTGTGCCGTTTTTTTATTTGAATTTTGAATTTTATGGATTGCAATATTTTTAGAAAGAGATTTATCAATGTAATCTCTATGTTACAGGATTACGCATTGTATAAATATCCTAATTTTTTATTTAAAATATCATTTTTCTCCTTATAGTACTATTCATTGCAAAAACAATCTTTATAATTTCAACTTCTACCATTGCATAATATATCGCGCAAATAACTATAATTACATATTTACATTTCTACATGCTATCAGGCCTTGTATTGTTTTATGATAAAAAGGTGGTCTCTAAGAGAGGTGAACTGTGAATAGATATATTTTCATTGAAATTTCACTTTCAAATACTATATCATTATATATATAAATATATATTTAAAAACTGTTTTAAAATAATAAAACTAGTGATGTGTTTTAGACATCCAAGTTGAGCTCTTCATCATGAAAATATACTTTGAATATAGTTTTTATTTATTTTAATTTTTACTAATTGGCATTATGAATCAAAATTCTCTATTTAATTTATAAATATTTATATATAATCATATATATGTTGTAATATATTCCAATATATCTATGTCTCCATATATTGTATAAATGTATATGTAATTGCCAAAGTGACAAATAAAATTTCGAGTGAGTGACAGTCGATGCCAGAAGGAGGAAAGAGGTCCGAAAAACAAGTCGGGTATGCCCCTTTCTTATGCAAACAGATAGGTCGGCTTTGAGACACAATGATGGACAGACCCCTCTAGACAGATCTCTCCCCTACCAGTGTCGGCTAAACTCACTCGCTCGCAATCTCTATGGTGCCATCCAATATGCCTCGTCCTTTTGTGTGATCCCTATCACGCCTGAAACCACTCTAATCATTGTGGCCACCACGACTGCAAACCAACATGCCACACTACATTCGTCCAACAAGATACAACAACTGTACATTACTACAGAAAGCCGACAGGATATACCGAGGACAACGCAAAGAGGATGGAGCCTGGAGAACAGAGCAACGCCGAAGATCACCACCATGCCACCCACAGCCACGGACATCGTGACACAACTCGCGGAAACCATCCAAGACATAGCCGCTTCCAAGCCTTAGGTAGATAGCCAATCTTCAATTGCCACAAAACTTGCATTCTACTCGCCATTACAAATCCAATGTGCTCGACGCAAACATCCACAATCCACCTGACGACGAGAACTTCTCCTCCCTCACGCCTTCTCCAACCATCACCAAGGACGTGACCATGGCTACATCAACCAGTACGAACTTTCGGACTACACTCCAAAGAACATTTTTGTACTGTGAGTACAACCTATTTTAAACCTGTATTTAAAGTATTCGAATTTCAAGTATATTTTTATTACAATTATTTCATTTATATTTTAGCCCCTACTAACTGACATTCATTTTTCATTTCATTTATGCAAATTTCATTTTATTCCTTGGGTCATATTTTATATAAATTTCAAGAAAATAATTATATCCACATCATAAAATTCTAAGTCTATCAATCACCTATAATGCTTCATTATATTCCAGTTAACCTATAGTAATTTAACCATTTCAGTTTCATTTACTTTTAAATCTCCATATCATAAAAACTTCAATTTAATTTTAATCATAAAAAAAAAATTACTATCTTTCCATTTTCTTATTCCAGTGATAATTTTCGCTACCTTATCAACAAACTTTTTTAAAATCAATTTTAAAATATAAATTAACAAAATTTCAAAATTATCACTAGTCAACCATCTATCCTTCTTCATCAAAAGTTAAATATAACGCGGGACCGTCAATTCCCCCAAAAGCTAGGTCACTTCCCGACAACGTCTACGTCCCCTCTACCAATTTATTTCGGCGTAAAATTTACACTCTCTACCCACTTAGCAATATTTTTTTTTCTCTCGCTCACAAGTAAACACCAACACATTTATTCCAATAAACCATAGCCATCTCAACAAGCCACAATAATTTTACACAAACAAAGCCAATCTCAAGCCACACAAACTCCAGTTTAAGACATATCACCCACTAAACACACCACATCACCAACATTCACAAAATTTCGTTGTATGTTCGTAAAACCATCACCTATGACTTCAGTAAACTTGTTGTTCATGATGAATTAGGCTAGAATATTTTACACACAACGACTTCACGTGACACATTTCCATTTACAATTTTTTTTGCACGTGTCACAGCGACTCAACAAAACTTTTTTTTTTCACTTTTACCAGGCTACATTATGCCTTCATTTTTCCTGTGACACATTTATCTTTTTTTTTCTATCTCACTCGAAAGCGTGTCCGCGTTGAAAGTCTCATCAAGAACATATCTTAACCTAACACTTCGTGAACAATACTTTTACTAAGGCAAAACTTATGTCGAAGCACATCGACGTATGAACACCGAGATAACTAAATTCCCCATGCCATAACCATCTAGCACATCACAACTAACACATCACCATAGGTTCTATCAACTACATCAATGCCAATCCCTGTATACTTAAAGATTGTCTTGGCTTGAACACCAACTGTTCTATATATTTCCTACTTTAAAATATGTTTAGTATTGCTACTTTCTTTTCATATCATATTATTTTTCTATTTTTAATCATTTCAAATACTTACATTTTTTTAATGTTTCGCATATTTATTAATTACTTATTTTAATTATATCTCGAGTTTTTTCATGTTTTTACTTTTGTCTTTTTATTTTTATATGAACAATCGAGATGATAACTTTTATTTTAATCTTCAATGTTTATAATCATTTTTTACTTTTTATATACTATTGTATTCATCACACACAATTTTCAATTTTAACTTTTTTTTAGCTTCAATTTTTAAATCCAAATTTAAGATTTTCAAATTCAAATTTTAGAAAATGCATCGACACCATTACCCTCCAAATTCTCATGGCATCTCAGCCCATACCTTATCAGAGAGATCGTTACTATCCGCTAAAACTTTGATTTCTCACATTTATTCCATCTTAACTACAAACGCTTCTTCGCTGTAACCTTCCCAACAGTCGAACTTGAGCAGCTAGTTAGATGAGTTTTTTTTTTCATTCACGGGTCGGTTCGAGCATTATCGCCCCCCCCTTTTTTTTTCTCTCACATTCGGGCAATTATTTTTTTTTTATTTTTTTATTTTCAATCACCTCACTTTCACCACTGCCTTACCTCGGCCAAATCGTTTTTTTTTTAATGCGACAGAACGACTCTCTCTCTGCCACACTCTCTATCACTCTTTTTCTCAACCAAAGTTTCCACCACCTATTCCCAAATCCCTCTGATAGGACAGCCCATGTCGAATACCTTCAGCATACTGTAGATGGACCAATGCCTACGATCCCATAACGTCGCATTGCATCGCAGTACCAGAATCTATTCAATGCCCACCTATCTAGACTTTTTAAATTAGCTCACCCTATAATTAAATGCACTTTCAATTATTAATTCCAACATTCAATGCTGTATATAATCACCCAAATTTATATTTATATCTTTACATTTTTTAAAAATCTTTTTTCATATATTTTTATACATTGGGCTTAACATTATTATTTGTTAACATTTCTCTTTTTATTGTTAATCATTATTATTAAGGAAAACATACCCAATGTTATAATTCTACAACCCCATGATATATATTAAACCAATTTGTATACAAATTATTTTCCCCAATTTTAATTATCTTATGATTTCATCTATAATCACCATAAGCTAATTTTCATCAACCGGGGCATAAACTGTTGTAATATATTCCAATATATCTATGTCTCCATGTATTGTATAAATGTATATGTAATTGCCAAAGTGACAAAATTTCGAGTGAGTGACAGTCGATGCCAGAAGGAGGAAAGAGGTCCGAAAAACAAGTCGGGTATGCCCCTTTCTTATGCAAACAGATAGGTCGGCTTTGAGACACAATGATGGACAGACCCCTCTAGACAGATCTCTCCCCTACCAGTGTCGGCTAAACTCACTCGCTCGCCATCTCTATGGTGCCATCCAATATGCCTCGTCCTTTTGTGTGATCCCAATCACGCCTGAAACCACTCTAATCATTGTGGCCACCACGACTGCAAACCAACATGCCACACTACATTCATCCAACAGATACAACAACTATACATTCCAACATATATTATTTGAATTTATTTTTAAATATTCGAATGATTCCTCCCTCTCATTAGCTCTGTCTCGAGCTGGTTATAATGGAAGCCATGGTGCAGGGGGAATTGGGATAACAATCCCATGAAGGACAGAAATGTCCTGCGTTGTATCTGGTGACATGTGCCAGATTCTGGGCAGGTTTCCACTCCAGAGGGGGAGGGACGGGGCCCCTCTGGGGGTGGGGTGGAGGGTCCAGCTCCACCTCTCTCGCACTATGGCTATGTGGAAAGGTTTGAGAATTTCCTCTTTTAGAGAAAGCCACGTTTTGACTTAGTTCTTTTCCAGATTCTATTCTGAGAAGGATTTTTGAAGCAAGCATTGAATAGCTACCAGTTTTTTTTTATACCAACTAGAGACAAGCTGTTGTGAGAATTCTCTTCATCATGACGTATTGCTACTGTCAAATGGCTGTTAGCCATGTGAGAATTTATTAACCTGTAAAAGAATAGCATGCCATTTTGAAAAAGCAAACTAAAAGAACTCTTCAAGAATGATAAAGAGGAATGTTCAAAAAGTCTCAGTTTTAAACTTCTCTCCAAGTGTGCTATTCAAGTTCGTTCAACCATATGTTTTTAAATGTAATTTTCAATGATCATGGCACACATCTTTGATATATATTCCTATTAAGATAATTAATAGAAAAAAAAATAAAAATGAACTTCTATGGATGTACCATTCTGAATATTTAAAAGCTAATTGAACTCTATATTCAAATATTTTCCTTAAAATATCATTGACCTCTCCTTTTATATACTGGAAAATAAAGACTATTTATACAAAACGAGGCTTGTCCTTTTTTCATTTTCTAGAACATTTGTATTCATGAAAGGATGATATAATTGAATTAATAAAATCAAATACATTGAAAATAACACTGATCTACAAAAAAAAAGCTTTTAAAAAAATCCCAAATGAAACAATATCTTAATGTGAATTTTCGTGCTGATTCCAAATATACCATTATCTTTTCTATCACGTAAGGTTTCTGAGTGACAACCTTGACACAAAGGTGACAATATTACGTAAGCTTTTGGCGTAAACCTCATTGCATTAGCTAGTGGTGATAAATTTGCTGCGTGTTTATTCTTGCTTGGACAAGTTGATACATAAATCAACGATTTGTTTGATAGGATTGTAGTGGAAGATGGCAAATTTAATCTAATATCTGAATAGTTTTATTTCCCCCCTTTTTTATACATCAAATTTTTATTATAGATCGTGTACACAAGACGGTGCCAATATGCCAACGCGATTCGTGAATAATCCAGATACTTTCTACTACATCTGTAGAGAATTAACTTTCATGGGACCCCTCAGCATTGCTGTCAAGCTTTAGCTCGGGCTCTTACAGAATGGATTAAATTTGCGGTTCCAAAGGTATGGAGGAAACCAAAAAGACCATTATATTCAGACTGTTATTTTTTGTTGACAAAAACGACAGGTATTACTTCTAAATCAAAACATACCAATAAATATCCTGATTTTACATCTGGTATGAGACCTGTACCTCAGAGTGATGATTTACCTGTGCCACAGCCTCCCGAAAACGTGAAATTTGGTGGACGATGATTCAAATAGTCATGAGCAAGAGTCAGATGACACAAATTTTAAAGCACATGCTTTATTCGAACTTCATTTATTAACTGAAGGAGATTTGAATGATCTCATAAAATTTCAGCTTCTAAGATAAAAGGTGGAATCTGCTGCACAAGGACATAAAAATATGTTTTTTCGCAAACGACAAGATGAATTTCAAGACTTATATTTCACAAGAAAAATACTTAGTGTACTGCAATGATGCTGTTAGTTTGATGGATGCGCTTGGCCATGAAAATAATACAGTCGAGTGGCGCTTATTCATCGATTACTTTAAAGTTAGTTTGAAAGTTGTTCTCCTTCACAACAGTATTAAGTTCCCATCGGTGCCAATAGCACAGGCATTCAAAATAAAAGAGTTACAAAAGCATGAAACTGCTTTAGAAAAGATAAACACGACAGATAGAGATGGAAAAATTTAGATTGAAAAGAAAATTAACGATAAATCATAAAATAAATCTCTTAAAATATTCAGCAAAAGAGCGGCAGTGATTTTTCACCTAAAAATATATATGAAAAGTTAGTGAAATTCACAATTTTAATATACTTGGTTTGAAGAGCTATTAAAGAGAATTTTGAAGGTCTTATTAAAGGTCATGTTGAAGACTAAGGTCCTGTTCAGAAGATCCTCTTAAACGTCCTTTTGAAGAACCTTTTCCCTGTAGAAATCCCTGCTAAAGGTCCCGTTGTATATCCTGTTGAAGCTCCTGTTAAAGTACTTATTAAAGTTCCTATTGAATGACTCACTGAAGGGTTTGTTGAAGAACACCTGTTGAAGGGCCAGTTGAAAAACATGCTGAATAGTCTGTTTCAAAACGTTTTGTGTCCCCCCTTGAAGAACATGTTGAAGGTGTTATTAAAGGTCCTATTGAAAAGCCTTTTAAAGCTTCCTTTGAAGAACATGTTGAAAGTGTTGTTAAAGGTCCTGTTGGAAAGTCTATTAAGTCCCCCGTTGAAGAACATATTGAAGGTGCTATTAAATATCCTATTGTAAAACCTATTAAATCTCCCATTGAAGAACATGTTGAAGGTGCTGTTATAAAGGTTCTATTGGAAAGCCTATTAAGGCTCCCGTTGAAGAACATGTTGAAAGTGTTGTTAAAGGTCCTGTTGGAAAGCCTATTAAAGCTCCCGTTGAAGAACATGGTGAAAGCGCTGTTAAAGGTCCTGTTAGAACGCCTATTAAAGCTCCCGTTGAAGAACATGTTGAAGGCGCTGAAAAAGGTCCTGTTGGAAAGCCTATTAAATCTCCCGTTGAAGAACACGTTGAATGCGCTGAAAAAGGTCCTGTTGGAAAACCTATTAAATCTCCCGTTGAAGAACATGTTGAAGGTATTGTTAAAGGTCCTGTTGGAAAACCTATTAAATCTCCCGTTGAAGAACATGTTGAAGGTGCTGTTAAAGGTCCTGTTGGAAAACCTATTAAAGCTCCCGTTGAAGAACACGTTTAAAGTGTTGTTAAAGGTCCCTGTTGGAAAACCTATTAAAGCTCCCATTGAAGAACATGTTGAAGGTGGTGTTAAAGGTCCTATCGGAAAACCTATTAAAACTCCCGTTGAAGAACATGTTGAAGGTGTTGTTAAAGGTCCTGTTGGAAAACCTATTAAAGGCCTGTTATAGAACATGTTGAAGGCACTGTTAAAAACTTCCTGTTAAGGAACCTTTTAAAAATCCTGTTGAAGAACCTGTCGAAGGGCTTATTGAAGAATACGTTAAAGGTGCTGTTAAAGATTCTTCCGTTAAATATTCAGCTGAATTTGCTGTTAACTGTCAAGTTGAAGATCTTATTGAGGGACTAACGAGATACACGTTAAGGAGCGAAAGGCTCAAAGCATGTCCGATATATTCAAATAAAAATAAACATTTCAGTTTACCACTTTTATTAGAGAAAGTCTCCACATTATAGTCAAAATTATCTATTTCATGAAATATACATATAGCTATTTTACTAGTAAAAACTATAGTTTATTTCATATTTGTCTTAATTTTGGTACTTTGAGCATTATAAAACTCATTCATTTATGTAAATATGAAATTAGTGTTTTAAAAAGTAGAAACGTAAATTGAGGAATGAATATAAAAATAGTTCGATGTGTGTGCAATAAAAGAAATTAAAATACATTTAAAGTGCTGTTTGTATGTTAAATTAATATATTTTGAAAAAATTTCGCAAATAATTATATTATAGAATTTTACAGTAAATTTAATAACTTGAGTTTATATCCAGGAAATTAATAAACATATTTTATATCGAAAAAAAAAACATTATTTAAAAGATAATAAATGATGTAAATTTATCTTTTTGTATATTATTTTTACTTGAAGCACATATTTGATTTCTTTTTCATGCAAAGTTTTTAGGGTCATATATTTTTCATATATGATTCTATTGGGGAGTGAAAAAAATGGGACAACAATAAGAATTGATCAGAATAAATTTTAAAATAAAGACCACGTGACGCCAGAGAATGGGAAATTGCTGTAAAAGAACAGAAAGCAATGAAAGCTTCGAAATCCCAGATAATCGCAAAGATATAATCAATCACTACTTTGCCGAGGAAATATCAATCCTCAAATCTGGTGAATCCAGAACAAGAAGGAATGGAAGGCGAATTTCATTCAAAAATGAAATTGAAGTGACCTTCTTCGATACCTTCGAGGAGCCCAGGCAAATAAAAAGAAGACCATAATTGAAAATGTTTGCCGATTCCCTGTTCGTAACGGGAAGAAATTTCCCAAATACACCAGCTAGGCCTTCTTCGCCATCAGATCCTCAAAATGACCAATCAGATGAGACAGAGGACCTCCTCAAAATCGTTGCCCTTAAGCTGGAAATTTGCTTGGAGAAGAAAAACGAGATAATGGCTCTCATCCACGAAAAACGAAGATTGCGTAAAGAACTTCGTCTTCGAAAAAGCGAAGAAACGTTTTATGAAATCGCCCTGACTGAAATCTTCGGAGAGTAAGGTACGAACTCCTCAAAAAGGTTCCCATTATATCTTCATTTAATACTGAGTAAACGGTTTTCATATTGATATTTATTCTATTCACTTTGATCCAAATAAAAATGCATACAATTTTTATAGATCAAAATTTTATTTTTATTTTTTTTTTTGAGATTGATTTGCATAATATTTTTATTTTTAAAAATATGAATATTAAAATATACAAGTATCAGAGTCATCAATCAATTCTTAATTCTGTCACCGTTTGCTTTTGTGAATGGAATAAATACCCAAATATGGCCATTTCTCATAAGCATCGATGGTTCAGTGGTAAAATGCTCGCCTGCCACGCGGGCGTCCAGGGTTCGATTCCCGGCCGATGCATTTTTTTTTTACAATTTTTAAAACTCATTTATATATTATACAAGAATGATATCCACGACGCATATTTATAATTGTAACGAATAGTATTTGAATAAAAGCATTTAATCGGGTAAAACCCGGGCGTTGCCCGGGTCTTTCGGCTAGTATATCAATAGATTTAAGAATATATTTTCTTTTAGATATTAGAAATTCAGAGAGAGAACTCTATAAAACGATTAATAAATGTTAAAGTTTATACTTATGGGAAACAATGGTTTTAAACTAAGGAAACTATAATAGAATGAAATACAAAACTACTTTCAAAGCGAATATAGTAGAACCCCTCTTGAAAGTGTCACGAAAACATGGATTGTCTTAATTAATTTTTTAGATTGTTATTTATAAAGCATGGATTAGGAAAATAAACCTTATTTTTAATGTTAAAAAGTATTTTTATGGAGGTGGTTGTTGTAATCAGATGAGTCGCTCAAGGAAGATTTCTGTTCCAAAATTTTATAATTTGATGATACGATTAACTATAGAATTTTTGAAAATATATTTATATTTTCAATATAAATTCTCTTTTTAATTTGTATTATTAAAGTCCAATAATAGCGAATACATTATTTTTAAAGCTCATCAGTGATAAACCCTCCAAGGAGTTCCACTAATTTAATCTACTAAACAGCTTTTCAGACCTCTAATACAGTATTTGGACGATTCTTCTTATATATGCATATATGAAGGTTTTAATATTAGTTATCGTTTTAAAGCAAACTATGGAAATAAGCAATTAGGACATTAGAATTACATATAAATATTTGTACCGTGGAATTTTATTCCATTAACAATAAAGTGAAGGCCAGTTTGGTATATATTAAATGTAAGGCTATAACGCCCCATCTAAGAAATAAAACTATAAAAAGCACGAATTTTTCTTTTCCAAATAAAACATTACTGGTTTTGAAGATAGAAATTTCATGGACTTTGTATTTTTTAAAATAACTACTATGCTGTTGTTGTTAGTGTCCATCAAGTTGATTACAAATTTTGGTGAAAATATATGGACAAATATTCCAATTGATCATTTGTCTATATAGTTTTCTTAGCAGTGATTGATACAGAAGTGATTCGTCAGTTGCCTTCTTCCGTCTATATCAGGGGTCGGCAAACTTTTAAGTCGGAAAAAAAGAGTCAAAAATTACAATTTACAACT